>JAODLC010000100.1:15403639-15424442 GCA_026781145.1 Hippopotamyrus pictus
CACACACACACACACACACACACACGTGTTTGAGTGGCTCATTGGGAGCAAGATGGAGCACACAAATACTTCCCAGTTTCCCCATTGGGATGAGAAAAGTCCAGCTTTTCAATTTAGAGAGGGAGTGCCTATATTTTGATTGAATTTCATTTTGATGTGAATTTCCCATGAATTTTAGACATGGTTTTCTCATTTTCATTTAGCCAACGAGCATAACTATAGTGAATCAAACATTCATTGGCTCAAACGTATTCCTAGTATATTAACATATCTGAGGCTGCTAGTCTTACTAGTTCCAGGAGAAACATCCATTGAGGAAACTCATGGACCTCAGAGTGGATTTCTTGGAGGAGTTCCTGTTGGTTCCTGGGAAAGGGGGTTCCCTGAGTCCAGTGAGAATACAGTGATCTGGCCTCAGTGGGAGACTCTGGGCTGTCATCATGTCCTGTGTGGTAGTTCCTCTCTTCTGTAGCAGCATTCCAGCAGGGCACTCACTGGATGCGGGGTGGTGGGGTTTCCAAGCTTGCTTTCTTCTCTGCTTTTTTGAAGGAAACCTGCCAGGGCCCCAAGGTCTCTTTAGCTCCACTGGGAGGGAAATGGAGCCCCCAGGGAAGCAGGGGAAGTGCGCCGTTTAAGGGGTGGCGTGTTCTCGGCCCATTGTTCTGCAAGAGCTGCGTGCCTTTCTGATGGGACTCGGAGCCAGGAATCCCGAGTCATCAGGAAGACGGAAACTCACGGTATGCAGCTGCGTCGAGATTACACACTGGTGAGCTTTAATGGTTAATGCAGCCCAAGTTTTGGGATTGCCTATTGTGAAGGACCGTATTGTCCTACAGCTTATTTTCCAGAATCTCTAGGGGTCAGATGTGTGGTTCACATTACAAGAGCAGCAAGTGGTTTGGGCTGCAGTGCGTGTTTTCGGATCCCTCAATGTCTGAAAAAAAATCCTACAGTGGAATGACCCTCAGATTGTGTTTAATCTGCTGATGTCAAATTACCAAGAGTGCATCAAACATACAAGACCATCTCCTTAGTATAAAATAACTTTTCTGTCATATACACAAAGGATGTTAGACTGTGAGAATGGGTATTGTGATATGTGGACTGAGTAATCATCAGTGGCATCAGTGTCTAGGCACGTGTGGAAAAAAACAGAACTGAAACATATATGCCAATTGGTAATAAGGTACAGGTGATGTGAATGGATGTGTGAGTCCCATGACTTTGCTGCTCCCTGCGATGTTCACCCCCCCACTGGCCAATATTATCTTATAGTACTATTGTATTTCAAATAACATAATTGAAGGACATCATCAGCATGACAGAAGTACAATAAAAGGAACAGCAGGTGGCTTAGTGTTTGAAAAACTGAGCCTGAACCATAATGTTGTGGATCTGGCAGGTATCAAACTACACCAAAGCCTTTTCAAGAAATACTCAAACTGCCAAACAATTACACTACATGATAACACTAAGTGCATAAGTCATTGAATACCCAGCCTACAGGATGACAATGGGAGATTTATGTCTGGAAAAAGTTTGGCAGCCTGGCCAAGCAAAGCCAAAGAATTCTGGGACAGAGTTTGACCAAATTAATTTAGCAAAAACAGATAGGAACAGGGAGGAATGGTACAAGGAGAACTAAACACCCTGGGTAACCTGACAGAGGGAGATAGCAAAGACAGGTACTGCACACATAAATGTGTTTGAAAATTCCTCAGGTGTGACAAAATTGGGCAGGGCTCTTTAAATCTGGACCCCGATTCCAAATCCAGGCTTTGTCTCCAGTTCTCCCAGGTAGTTAGTGTAACAATTACTGATTCCAATTGGCCAGAGGTCTCACACCTGGCTCACAGGTAAAGGAAAGCTAGAAGATCAGCAGTGCTTGGACCTTGAGAACTGATTTGAATAGCCCCATGACAGGGGCTCTGCTCTGTAATTAAGGGACAGATATGGGTAACTAAATTGGTCAGAACAAAAATCAGAACTCCATATGGACACAATATGGCAGAAATTGTGTCAGACACCATCATTCTAGAGTATCTGCTGAATGTAAAAACATCATGAAGAGAAACAACGGTCATACACACTGAGCAAATCAACACACAGCATACCTACCCAACTGATTGTCTTTAATATTTAAACAGAAATGTATACATCTCCCACAATAACAATGTTAAGAATAAAATTCCAGCACAACAATCAGCTCAATTTCCTGAGAAGTAGCAACTTCATTTCAAAACAAACCACACCACCACATCGATTACAGTTTAATTTGTTTACTGTGATCTGTTTTCAATCAACAAGCACAATAAATACAGTTAATCATAACACACGAGTTTTCACAGAACACCACCAGCGTAATTTAAGGTGTTTACTGTCACAGAATAATCATGACACTATGATATTCCCCCCTGCACACAAGAGATATGTCTACATATTGAGAAGTGACCATCAAAACATTCAAACATAACAGCATTGGCAGAATGGTGATGCTAATTTGGAAAACATCCCAAACTTTTCAGCAGGTGGCGCAGAAACTGCAGATTATGGTGACTGGGGTCACCCAGGTTTGTTGTGGGTGATGGAAGCCTCGAGATGCTGGTATTGGGGATTCTGAGATGCTAAGGGGTGTGGAAGCTTGTGGTATGCAGTAAGCATTTATTTTGACAGTGGGCCAAAGGTATGATTCAGCTCAGCTATGTTATTAGAGGACGCTCCATGTGACCTCCAACCCCAAAAGAGTCAATAAACTGAAACCTCTCACACACAAGCAGAAAAAGAACTCCATGGGCAATTTAGCAAAATATGACTTAGATTAAATATTGATTGTCCTTCCTTTGAAGTGTATTGCAAGATCTGGAATGGAACGGCCAAGAATGCAAAGGCAGACATCAGAAGTGGAGTAAGATTATCGGAGTAATACCGTGCACAGATGGCTCTGGCATTTTTTTTTAACTTGGGGGTTTTTTGTCAGACAGAGGCAGTTTCATAAAGTCGTTATCTGACTGAGGTGAGCACAGAATTTTAGAAGCTTATCAAAAGCTATGGGGGAGGGGGGAGCAATAAAAACAGTAGTGAAATGACAGTTTCATTTGATGGTTTGCCAGTTTTAGTCTGTCTTACCTACATATAGCCAATACATTTTTTTAGCTAGCAGTGCTCACATTTGCACTTCATTTAATTGGCTGTCATTTTTTACACCCAACTGAAAACAACAAAGCTACCTGGAATCATTCAAATGGCCCCTTCAGCAAAAAAGACAACACAGCATTTCTCACCAATGGTACACAACACAAGACAGGCTCCTATACGCTGTGGCAGAGGAAACAGCGGCTGATGTGGGAGCGGATGAATTCACTCATCAAATCTTCCATCCAGAATGCTATCGAAGGAGAATGGAACGAACTTGAATCCCTGTCCTGTGTAGAACTTGTTCTGGAACTCCACCCTTTAGACCAAACACAGCACAAACAGCTTTATTGAAACCAGCATATCAATTCGCCCTGGCATACATCTTCTTTATGCATTTATTTATATGTTCATTCAACCATTACAACACATTTCAGAACAGTAAACATTAAGAACCATAGTAGTAAAAACAAAAACATTTGAATAATAAAAATAATATAAAGATGTTTTGCACATACACACACACAAACACATATGTACTTTATGGAATGTGTGTGTGTTTTTAGGTATGTGTGTGTATAGGCACACACACACATTCCATAAAGTTGTCATGCACCAAGTTAAACATCCATCAAACCACACCCGGCCAGTCCTCCCCCTGCCAGAACACACCTGTAACCCATCTACTTGACTAATTGGCATGGTGTGAAAGGCCCCGGTCTCAGCTCACTCCTTGAGAAGAGTGTTTGTTTCATGATCTGCTCTCCATGCGGGACTCCTGCATGTCGATTTGTTTGCCTTTGCTTTCTTCTACCTGCTTTTTGACCCTTGCCTGTCTTTGGAACATGAGTCTGGAAATAAACCCCCACACCTGGATCCTCTCTCTGTGTCCCTATCTAGAGTTGCAAAGTGGTGGAAAATTTCTCGTAAGTTCCTGGAAAGTTTCCATGGAAATTTTAACATTGGAATTTTGGGAATTTGTAATGCATGAGAAAAAAGGTTCTGACAAGTAAAGAGATCTGTATAGCTTTGTGGGATGTCAGCATTTTATTTGCACCTTCAGTGGAATGAGGGCAAAGTCTAGGGCAGCTTGGCAAAGCTTTTCGAATAAGCAAGACCTTTGAAACTGAGAAGGAATCTAGCAGTAACTGAAGCACATCTCAACATCAACCACTGGAACGTTTTTTTTCCTCTTATCTGAGGCCCTGTCACCGGCTGCAACAAAGGTCTTACAGATGTTGACAGCGTCAGCTGTCTCTGAACGAACCTGGCCTCTCTTTGGCAATATGCTCACAAAAGTCTGCAACGGGCTCAAAGATACAGGTGGAGAAACTGGTGGCAAGTTGGGCAAACCTGAGGCCCTTTGACACAAAGTCTGATTTCCAGATTGTTCCTCCAGCTCCAGCAGTCAATAAAAACTGATATACTCCATCAGTCTCCTCAGGGCAAAGGTAAGACAGGAATTCTGCGTCAGGGTCCTAGGCTCCCGTACAGCATCTCTATTGCGCAACTGCTGGGTTTAACTATGAGCCTGGAATTACATTTGGAGAAAGAGGAGCAGGGAACAAGCGGCTTGGAGAAACAAAACCAAATATGGAGTGCAAAGCAAACCTCCTTCCCCTAATAAAAACAGATCTTTCAGATTGAAAGAACCCAACTGCACACTACCACATAAAAAAACTGAATTGCTATCGATTCTTAATATCATAAAGCAAATGTAATTCATGGGCATTATTTCTGAATTACAAACAAAAAGGTGCTGACCTCATGGAAAAAATAAACATTCAGCATACACCTTATGCTGCATGACTTACAAAATGTTAAATAAACACTGCATGCTAAAAATATTAAAATATTATATTTATATACTACATAAACCAGTGTAGAGTTTTTGTTTTATTAATCAGAAAATGAAAACAGTGGCCTCTTTGGCTCCTCCCAAACCCCAAGTTCCTCTTCAGTTCACTGCCGGCAGATATTCATGCTGGTCTGTAGACTACTTTGTGACATTCCACAGGGGAAATTATAAATAGAATTTGTCTGTCAGAAAGACTGAATGCTGCTTAGACAGAAGACCTTATTCTCTTGGTCATTTTGAAACAGCCATCAGGATTCTTGTATGTAATACATGAAGGCAGCTACACAGCCGCACAGAAACATAGCTACTAACAAACAGAGTGACTGCCAGCTCGCAGCATCTCGGCAGCCTTGCTATGCCGACACAAGGACAATGCAGGTCTCACACTGTCCAGACGTGTCACAAGAAACACCCACCCTGCATCAATCTTAAAAAAAAGTGCTTGCTTTTTTCTAACTGTACACACACAATAAAAATAAAATCTCTTTTCATGTAATTATATTATATTCTCAACCATTACAGAATGTCTCAGCTACATTTTAAACTTAAAAGCTAAGAAATTCATCTGATGGAACTGATCCTCTTTTGTTGTTTCTCAGTACCTGTGGTGCTGTGATAACTTCAGAGGACCAAGTGCGGGAAAAATTACAAAACGGAACTACAGTGCTCAAGGACCAGCCTGCCTCTCATTCAGATAAGCGATAAGCAGGGCTTAAGCAGCTTTTCCACGGCCTCGCTTTCAGTTTTTCACTGTTGAGTAACAGTGGGTAACAGTTTTTTTTCCCCACTAAAAGAAGCTTCAGGTCAAATGTTTATGAACATAAGAGCAGCAATCTCCTCTTGGCATGTTGTGAGAATATTCCAGGCATTTCGCCAGGAAAAACAATGATGTCCAGCCAGACTTCAGTGATACCAGTCTGCTAAATGCCTCGGTACCTCTCTGCTCTGTCCAAAGCTGGACTTACCCTGGATTCCCTGACCAAGCGTGAGGTCAGCTCAAGGCCAGATGATGGCTTTGATATGTCTTACAAAATTATGCTTTTGATTACCTCAAGAAATCGTCACTTTACCAAAAGAAAGAAAATGCACACACACATGTAAAGAATCTAACCAATCAGACTGCTCAGTATCCATGACGATCTGAAACCTTTTAATAATATATCATTACAGGTCCTTTTGAGGCATGTTCTCAGGTTCCCAGTTATTTTAACCTTACTCTATACATCTGCTACTCTTAAAGCACAAATCAAACAGGAGATACTAGGACATCTAGACATGCTTGGACCTCATTATGAAATCATATACCTTAGTACCTAAGGTTGTTTGATTTATTATGTCCTGTATAATAATTGTTAGTAAATGTGTTAGAATAAGTTTGTGACTCCATGTGTGCAAAAACAGTATTCACAGCTCTCATCCTACAAACAGAGTACTGTGCAAACGTCTTAGGCAGTCAAAGATAATGTTTAGTGCTGTTTATATGTGTAATAAGTGTATATTTGCTCAGGAAAAAACAACATATGCAAAGAGTAACACAATAAAACTAACAAGAATTTTTTTTTTTAAGTTACTGATATCTTGTTGGATGTCTAGAAGAACATCGCTTCGTTTGCCAAACCTCTCCTGAGGGCTGTATAAGGCTACCATTAGAGGAAATTTGTAAACGCAAATTTCAGTTAATGTCAACTGTCACCCACATGACCTACTTCTTATGACATTAATTTAACTGAAGGCCAACATTTTATTTAAATTTATATTTGACGTTTTGCTTGCATTCCTCTCACTGGTAAAACCCCTTTAGGAAAACACTGAGGTTGCAATATGCGGTTGCACATACAAAGACGTGGCCAAAAAACAAATGCAACTGCGGTTAAGGTTCTTGTGGAGGATGTCGGTCTTCCCTCTTTTTGTAGGGTGAGCTTTGTATTCCCAGAAGCCCTCACTGCTACCTTAAGAGACTCCAGACCCATTGTAGGGTCAGGGGCTGGGTTTCCTGCAGCTCAAATGCCAAATGTCACACACTAAGCTTTCTGCCATATGAGGGGAGGGGAAGGAGGCTCTCTGACTCAATGGAATTCATAAGACACACAGAAAGCTGCTGGGCCTCCTTTTAGGAATAATACACTTTTGCCCTAACAGTATTTACGGAATAAGATTAAGCATGTAGTAAGTCAAAGGCAGGAAAACGGGCTAAATGAAAAGCAAGGGGATTCCCATGACAATTTTCATGTTCAATTAAATATACATTCATATTCCCCTTGATATTCAGAGGCTCCTGTTCTTGAGTCATCACCAGTTATGGTACTATTAATACAAATGACAATGGACTGAAGTCCCAACCCGCATGCACCCCAGCCCTGTACCCTCTTCTGCATGGGATGGGCGGCTGGAACATGGGTTTGTGGTAATCGCAGCCCCTGACACGACAATGATCACGATATGAAATTACTTTTGAGCACCACGCCGCTTGTGTGCTTCCTTTGGTCCAGCCTATTTGAGATGAGCGCTTTAAGCTATTCTTATGACGTCCGACTTGTGAACCACCTCAGACGTCTCTCCCCTACCGATTCCCCAACTGCGACTGAAACACGTCCAATGCAGGACTGATGACAACTCCCCCCCCCAGCAGGTCTATGTATTAAACTCAATTTTTAATTCTCAACTGACTAAATTGTAATCAAATGTTCAGTTGGGTTTATTATTTTGATACTAATGCCATGTTGTTTTGAACACAGACAGCAATGACTTCATTATCCATATAAACAAACAACTGATTGACTGCAGGAGTTTTGGGATGTGTCTGATAAATATACAGTGAATAGCATATTATAAAAACTAGCAATTGTGATAAAGTGAGAATAGTACTTCAGAGGTCATTAGGAATGTCACTGTAAGCCTTTGTTATAATGCTGGCACTATCTGAGAAAAATGAAACTAAAAGCAAATTTAAAGTTGGGCAAATTAAAAAAAAGTCATCATTAATACTATATTATTAGCCACATAAATTACAAGCACAGAACAATCATATTACAATCATCACAGCTGAACGATGGTTAGAAAATATCAAACGGTGTTTATCAGAGTTGTGACCTATAGCCCTGTTGACATGGCAACCATGGCCTGAGCATGAGGAAAGCAGGGTATGGGTGCAGGAATGCCTTACTGGAACGGCAAATATTTTGCAAGGGAGTTGAGAAAGTGCAGGTTAAACACAGGGCCGAAGAACCACAGGCCTCTTTTAGGTCCTCCTCAGTCCTACATTAGCCTAACCAAGCATGGAAAATGTCAGATATACTGACTCTATATTAAGACTTACTCAGTGTGTATGTGTTATTCCATAGGCAACCAATTTGGCTGCTTTCAGGTCAGTAACGGAATTTAGAGGGGGAAAGTGAGACAATTCTTAATAGCATAATGTTTTTCTTGGCACAATCTTTAGATGATCTGTGGCAGATAGGGTCCTCATCTCACCTTTTTTATAGTTTTATCCCACTGATCATGAACAGCTGCCAGAGCATCACTCCACTTTACGTGTTTCTGAGATGTGCCAAGTTCCCATAACTGTGTTTTGGCAAAGCTAGACCTGTAGTGAAGGAGTACTTGAGGAAACTCGCATTTCAGCAGTGATGGGCAGAATGAATGTTGAAAAACAATGGAAAAGCATTAAATTCTACCCTGTTCCAATGCAAATGCACTGAAGTTCATATCAAATGTATGAGGTAAAGTGCTTATTAGCCTTTAATGGCTTATAGCAGTCAAAAGATTATTAAAAAAAAAACTAATTCAGTTCTTTGGATCTGCTAATGCCAATGAACTGCGCTGTACAGGCAGTGTACATCAATCCTTTTAGGTGAGGTTTCTTTTTTTTCTCCAATGATATTTTTATAACACCACAGTCCTGAAAGATTACCTCAGCCTGGAAATGCCTACAATTCTTCCACCTGACTTTTAACCATTACAGATTCTACACAGCTTGTGAATGACAGAAAGCTTGAGTACAGGCCTATTGTGAAAGAGTATGGTCAATTCAGGCTTCCCTGGTTGGAAATGCAGCACACAGACATTGACCTCAAGAACAAGATGAGACTTTTTGGTTAAAAAGAGATAAATTCCATGCGGCTCCGTCTGTGAAGGCCTTAAATACATTTATTTGCACTAATTCAATAAGTAACAATTTAGAAGAAATGCCTATACAATGAGTAACAATAGGCAAAATGCAGTGCCTATAATGATTACCAATTAAGAGCCAGTGTGCAGTGCCCACAATAATGAGTAACAGTTAAGAGGCAGTCTCAGCACTCTCATCATAAACACTAAAATGTTATGTATAAAACAAGTAATCATTAACAAGCAGCGGGTGTGTAAGAAATTATTGAATAACAGATGAGCATAAAATGGCTGATTTCTCTTTCTGCAAAATTTAAACAGATCTTAAAAAGATCAGTTAATGAGCCCCAACACACTTCAGCTGGTTCAGCTTCACTGGCAGTTAGTTGCCATGGAAATAGCACAATAGATACATACATAACCTACATACAAGGATACCCACACAGATAGTGTCTGGGTCAAAAGCTAGATTTGGCAGGAGGATGCAACTGATGGACCCTTGAGCACAGCTCTGAACCCAAATTGCTCCCTGGCTGCTGGACACTGGCCAACCTGCCCTGAACCCCAAACCTGCTGTCACCTGTACATGTTATTGTGCGTCTCTGGAAGAGCAAGATGGGTTTGGGCGAAATCCCAGTTTCCCCATGGGGATGAATAAATTAACAGCCTTCTACTATTCTATTTATAATGATTACTCTTAATGTCTTTACAATTGTTTTTTTTTTTGCCATTCCTTGATGAACATTTATTCCCCAGAAAATACTCACCAGTGCAGGCGGAGAGCATGCAGGAAGGCTGACAGGCCCTCCATGACCAGCAGGATGCAAACGGTGAGCGTGGCGAAGGCTGAGAAGATGATGGATAAGCCGAAGAAGCCGCCATAGCTCCTGGAGCTCAGGCCGAGGCGCATAACCATCCCCCACAGCACCTCAGAAAGCTCTGTGGGACAAAGTGAAGCAAAAAGCTACACTTCGGTGCCCGAATACCACAGCACAGAATGTACCATCATGTTAATTATCTTCTCATTGACATGCTGCGGCACCCGAGTAATTTAATATCCACTTGGGGCTAAAAATTGTATTCATGACCAGTCCAGCAAAAAGTACATTAACATATTAACATTAAAATGGCAAAAATGTGACGTGCGCCACGCCTAGATGTAAGGGGGCAAAAGTAACTGTCGTTAATGATAGAAGATGCTGGCATTCCTTGGGAAGCTTTCAGATAGAGCTTTGACACTCACGTGCATGAGCCAAGCTTAAAGCCCAAAGGCGGAGGTAGGAGGCTGTGTTGGAGATACAGCCCAAGCAGTACTCAATGGTGTGGATGGCCTGGTGGACTGCAACATCTCCAAAGTTAAACTGCAGGGATAGAACAGAGGGAACAATGCAGGGAAGCTCTGGGCTAAATCCTTGATGTAGCACACTCTTTGTGTGAGGATAATATGTATGAGTAGATCTGGCCTCTATTCATTGAGAGGCACGTGAAATACAGGAAAGGCTCACATCTCACAGCAAAAACAGTTTATCTGGCTTCACTGTGGCACAACATGCCACATGCAACATGTAACAAAGCAGCAACAGTTATCCTTTTCTACTTATAAATCCAAACAAAAGTCTTCACATATACATCTATACACCAATCTTAAAATGCATCTTTTTCGTACTGAAACTTTACTTGAGTAAAAACAGATTTATATTATATACGCTTATCAGCTAAATAATACAGAATGTGTATTGTGACAGACCAACATCAAGATGACAAAAATGGACAAAAAGATTTGAAGTCCTTTTGAGCTGCTTTGCTTGTATGTTGTTCTATGGCCTTCACACTACATCAATGGGTAAACTGGGAATGCTGTTGTTTCTAAGGCAACATAAAGAATACAAAAAATAATGAGGAACAATGAGTCAGACCCCTATAATTTGGTTAATATGAAAAAGATATTTTTCACTCTGTTCTAAGCTGGCATTTGGATTTCTCCAGCAAAACATATTTTCTTACATAAGGCGCTTGTGAAAACTTACTATACATGACAGGAAGTACAGACCACAGCCGACAATTCTTTAATAGAAGAAAGGCTGAGACTGTTCTTCTATACTATTAGCTGTGAGTTTTTATCAAATATTTATGAAATGGGAGTAGAGAGAGTATTCTTAGAAGGACTTGAAATCAGATTAAAATAAGACAGTTGGGAAACATCTTAAAAACACCTGTTTCAGAGAAGACGACACAGGAGTTTACCTCGTCTCCGCTAAATCAGTCCACCACTATAGAAGACTCCATCTGTTCAAGCCATTAAGATCTCTCTCTCCAGTTTCCCCAGAATAGTTATAGAATTTTGCCATTAGTATTCACATGAATACATGGAAGCCAAAACAACACACGGTGCTTGCAAGACAGTGAATGTCAAAGACGACGATAATGCAGCAAATGACAACAGACAGAGCAAGTGGAAGACGTGATGGAGACACAAGCCAGTAACATGCAATGTTCTCTTACCACTTCCTCTTCTGCATGCTTGAAAATAATTGCAGATTATGTTTATGTTTATTTGCAGAGTCACAACACACACAAGTTAATTTTAACAAAGGCTACTTTCTGGAGGTCAGTGCTGATGTAGAATGATATACATTGAGTATGTATTAAGATGGGTGCTCTAGAGCAGGGGTCTCCAAATCTGGTCTTGGAAGGGCACAATCATCAGATTTTCCAGCTCTCATTAAATATGTCATGGGACAAATTCTAGAGTAAAAGAGATATAGGGTGTACCCCCACTTAAAATCCTTCCAGGTCTAGGTTTGTATGACTCAGCTCTAGAGATGTGAATTTCCCCACATCAGCCGAGCTGCCATCTGAGATCACAGTGTTTCAGATTTTAAAGAAAAAGGGTCATTCTGTTTCAGAATATTCAGCAGAAACCTGTTCTAAACAACAATGCTTACAGAGAGACCTTATGGAAAAATTAAGATATTGTCAGTCTTGATCAACTCCAATTTGTATCATGTAGGTAAGAAAGTCTACGTTGTTTTTCTTTTGTAGTAGTGGACTTGAAATTTTGATATCATAGCTTAATCATCTTGATATAACCCATCAGCAAAACTGTACACTGAATTTTAGGAGCTTTGTCTTGGGTAGTAGGCCTGTTATAAGATACAAGCTGAAAAGTATCCCACTTCCATTTCAAAGTATCCTAACAAGGAATGTTCTTAGCCTGCTAGGCTACGGTTCAGATCTCAAAGCTCAGTAATGCAGATATTCAAAACTTTCAGTAAGAGGTACATTTGCTTTGCTAAAGCAAAAAATCTGCCATGCAGGAGTAGGTTTAGACTTTGGAGACTGTCATCGGGGGATGCAGGTGGGGTGGAGACATGGGTCAAAGAGCCATAGCTCCTTAGAGCGTGGCACTTACCTCATCATCCTCAGAGTGCTGAGACAGCTGGTCGTGCTCAATGATCTCTGCTTCATCTTCTGTGGGCCCGTTACCAACCCGGACCCCACCAAATTTCTGAGTGCCCTGTTGAGTGAGTCCCGTGCATGATGAGGACACACCTGTTTGTTCTAAAGATTCTAGATTCTCAGCAGGGCTTTCTTCCCTCTTCTGTGACTAGATACAAAATCCAAAAGTCTTCTTTTGGCTTGAAGCATGCCTTGGGTTTACTTTTCTGGGTATTTACCAGACACTCACATGCACAAGTGAATATTTTGAATACTTTGACTTGTCAATTAATATATATGAATAAAAAAGCTATTCCTTTTTTATACTATAAATGGATTAAAAGTGGCACACATAAATAATAAATAATGCTAAACTACATTTACAAAATTTTTGGTCAAATGCTACACCAAAGAACTTGGATTTAGTCACAGTCTACCCAAGAGATACTTCAAGCATTTAAACAAACCCAACAAAAAGTCATGCTTAGGGCAACCTTTGAAGACTCCTAAAGCCACTTTTGAAAGATAAGATTGTTAGACATACAGTACTCTGCAAAAGTCTTAGGCCGTCAAAGAAAACGTTTGTCTAGGTTGCAAGTCTGCTCCAACAAAAACACAATACAACATTAAAATTCATGCAAATAAGACACGTTTAGACTTATTTAACAGATGCTTTTGTCCAAAGTGACCTACAAGTGAGGCAAATAATACCTTAACAACAGAAGAGTTAGACAGAAAAAATAATTTCTTCTGTTCTCCAAAAGGTTACTGATATCTTGTTGGGTGGCTTGAATAACACTGCTTCAATTCCCAAACCACTCATCTCCCCAGCCATGTCATTTAATTTAACTAGTTGATCACTTAATTTACTTTATCAGTTAAATAATTCAATGATGTGTTCATTAGCCAAACAAGATCTGCTAGTGGTTGAGTCAACAAATACTGTATATGAGTATATTGGATGGTTATTGCAAAAACTGGGGTGACATCAGAAGAGGTTTGGAAATGATTAAGGTAACACACATTTACAGTACACACATCATATTCTCTTTTACACCAATACAAAGATGATTTAAATATAACTCTCTTGGGCAGCCCAAGAGTTTTGCACAGTACTGTATTTATGGTACAGATTGACATACCAGGTGTTTCTTCCACAGGTACTGACGACGAAGCACCATTGTTTTCACAACCAGCATACAGGGAACACATGCAAGGGCAATCACCACCAACAAAGACTGGATCCCCATCTATAGATTCAAACAGAAAGAAGTTAGGTTGCACACCCAGCGGAAGGCACTAGGCTCCATTTCTTCTCTGACACTTAATTCCATGGGCCCAACGCACAGACAGGGACAGTCACCTGTCCACTGTAGAGGGCCTTGTTTGTGGGGTCACTGTAGTTGAAGAGACACATATTGATGAAGGCAATGAGCAGGCTTGGGGCATCCTTGGAGGTGGCGGCATTATAGGCACCCCATTTGTAGAAGATAAGAAGGACCAGATATCCAAAGAGGCTGCTCATGAAGACTATCTCAGGGATGAAACCAAGGAAGATGTTCAAAGGCTTCTTGAAGTACCTTTGAAATCACAGGACAAAGAATTAAGCAACAATATGGCTTAAAAATACTGGTCTTATCATACTTCTTTGATCTCAACACTTAATGGTCTCAACACTGTGACTTAATTATAACTTTTCTGTAATAAAAAAACAATTTTGAGACCCCTGAGAAATATCTTGGAACCTACAGATGATTGAACAAGCTGAGGGTGACCCCAAACAGCATGTGGATCACACCCAGAATGACGGACATCTTCATCTTAAAAGAGTTGAGGAAGGTGAGCTTGTTTTGGGCAATGTTCCAAATCTATATATAAAAAAGATCATTAGACTCAGACATTCATATAAAAATAAATAAACCACCAGATTTGCATCATGAGCCTATTGCAGGTAAGGTATTAACTCTTACCGGGTCAATACCCAAAGGATAAGGTCCACCGAAAACGCCTTCTACTGCTGGATCTATCTGTAACAATGCATTATCTTCAAGTGTTTTCACTCTAAAGAGACAATTGTAAAGATGTAAGTATAAAAGTATACTATTCACTATATCTACTATGCAAACAAATATGCAATCAGCAGACAAATGAAAAATTCCAACAACTTACGACCAGTTGCCTCCCTTGGGTGAAAACATGGGTCTCACACTCCAGCCCGATCCAAACATATTAAGCGATTTTGAGAAGCAGTCATTGTAGATGATTCCAGTGTAGACAGAAAAGATTCCCATCAGGAGTATGATGTAGCGCCCAGCAAACACCATATTGAACATCTGGATTGTATGAGAAGGTATGGACACTGATTGAGCTTCCTAAGTTTTGTGGCTGTATCATATGAAGATGTGCTTCAAAATCCTACTTTTAACACCAGAATCAGGTACCAAAGTCAAATAAGAGTGATCAGACATCTCACAATACTTGTAAAAATGTGCATATGCAAGTTGGGGTGATTGGTGTTTGTTCTTTGATATTTAAAAAAAATGAAAATCCCATCCTCTCCCGAACCGCTAGAATGAGATTCCAAGATTTGTCCTCACCTCATTGTCACTCTTTTGAGAGAGGAGCCGACTCTCCCTCAAGACCAGATAGAGGGCAGCACACGTCATGAGTAACCCATGGCCCATGTCACCAAACATGACAGCAAAGAGGAAGGGGAAGGTGATGATGGTATATGGGGCTACAGGACAGACGTTACAGAGGAGAGAGAACAAGATTCCCATTCCATTATCTAGGCTCAACGCTTATTATTGTTTCATTGTGTGTCACGATGCTGTACTTTGTACAGTACCTCACACTGAAGTCCTAATTCTGAATTTTACTGATTATTTTTGATGAGGCATGAACCATAACCAAGAGCCTTAATGAAAGTATTTGCAACAGAACTTGCGCAACAACCAATAAGAAATATGCATTCTAATCAAATCAAGCATTTGAATCACATGTCCAGCTAATCATCTGACAGGAACAATACTTAATATTTGTGGAAGAAAGCAAAGTTGAGGAATGTTAACACAACTAGACTGCAAAGACTGTGCTGTTAGTTGATGTTATTAGCAGTGGTGTCTTCTTTCGTACTTCCTATCCATCTCAGCCTTGGCTACTGAGATAAGGAGTGTCACTTTCCTTCCAAGCTTGGGTTGATGAGACAGGGAGTACCACTTTGTTTTATATTAGGGCCAGGTGCAACAACTAGAGACAGAATGTTCTTAGAAGTCTTAGAAATAGTACCTTTGAATTATGCAATAAAAATCCAATTGCTCTTGGAGGCCCTATTATTGTTCTGAGAAATTGTTCATCTGTGCTTCCTACCTCAACGTTTGTTGATGTGTGCAAGTCTTGCTCAAGCAGTAATGGGGACATTGCATTCAGTGCTGAATTACAGTAGGTACTTAGTCCAAATAGAAAATAATACACATTCTCATTATATAAGAACCAAGCCTCCAAGTGAAATTTCTGCAATTGATTATTCATGACAAAACAGAAGTATGTTGGGAGGCTGCAAGTGAGGCCTATGTTTATTGTATTTAGATTAACATGGGTGTTCGTTACCTGGGTTGATCTCCCTGTATGTCCCAATGCCATAGGCATCCACGATGTTCTGGAAGCCAGCGGTGAACTTGGTAGTCTTGTTGAAGGTGGGTGGAGTCTGCTTGGTCTGCATCCTGTTGAGGATGGAGGGCACCGTAGAGCCGCTCCTCTCCTGCAGGCGGACAGAGGACCATGCTGATGCTGGTGTCTCATGCTCTTTACGCCACGTGCTTGGAGATTTCTCACTTTTCATCACTTCCTCTATTTCTTCTTGATGGAAGCATCAATTACTAAATAACTAAAGATACTTTGCTCAAAGAATCTTAGGGCAAAGTACCTCATGAGAAGATGACAACCTCGTCAGGTACTTAATATCCATGTTTTTTCCCCATTACCACTTATAACACAAAGAGATCATGTTTGCATACACAGAGCAGGAGTAGGAACTGAACTCTCTCAGCTTTACACAAGATAAGTCATATCTAATATATAATGATAACTACACAGCCTTAGGATATATCCAGACACATATAATTAGTTTCACTACCAGAGTCGGCCTTTATGACACCTTCACCAAGTGTTCTTTAAAGATCAAAAAATATCTCTTCGAAGTACCCTCTGACATTATATGATAATGATAACAGTTTATTGATCCCCGTAGGGAATTAAAAAAATGCAATTTCTTTATTCCTTGGATAAAAGCGTTTGATAAGTAGATGTAAGGTAAGAATCTGAGGCCCCCCCAGATAACGGTGAGGTATGGTTTCAGCTGGGTTTGCCTGGAGTTTGGCAGTTAGCTCCCCAAATACAACAGGTGATGCGAAATACCCTAAAATTTATGGTGCAGGCCAGAGACAAACTGTATCTTCATGACCTATAGCACACCAAGCGTGCAGTAGAAGGAGCCCAGTCCGACCACAGCCTGTTACGAAACGAGAGGAGAGAGCAGCAGAGACCGTACGCTCATGCATTGCCATTTAAACAATCAGTCTGAGATTCCAGTGCTCCGCTCCCACTCTGACCGCTGACCTCAAGGAATTCCACCAATGACGCAGTGAGATCGATGCCACTTTGCCTCCTCTGCATCTGGAATATAATCTTCTGCCGGGTGTGGACCATAACCTACCCACACATTACAGCTGTACTTTTCAATGAGCTGTCATTTTTAGTAGAACCCCAATTCTATTCAAATGCATATAAATATCCAGACCACTGCTTTCATCTCACTTAGATACAGAGTACACCATCCCTTCAAAACATGTTTTCCACACCTAATTGTGCACATAAGCTATTCATACCCCTGACTAAGCATTAGTTAACTTAAGGGGAATTTGAGTGATCACATTTGTCATTTAATAATTCTATTTACATGCACAGTCACGGATTTTCACCTAATATGCCGTTCTTGAAGCATGTGCATTAACAATATCTCAATATCTGAGTAAAAATTAAAAGGAATGTGCGTGTGTGTGTGTGCGTGTGTGTGTGTATATGTGTGTGTATATATTAAAAAGAGTTGCTACAAACAATAAATGGTCTGTTCTACTGTGATCAAGCTGATCGTCGGGGAAATGTAAGTTAATAAGCCATGAAAAACCAGGACAGTTGTGGGTCTTCCTGTTTAAAGCAACAGGTAGTCAGATTCTTGCCCAGCAAAGCCCAGAAAAGGTAGGCTCAAAAGGCTGGGTATCCTGTCCCTCTCGTCACTCTACAGTGACCTCTACTGTCAGCTAGGCCTCTCCAGAGCAGTGGGTGGAATCAAGCTAATAGCGCTTCTCTTCCTAGTTTGTTAGGCTGCTTGATGAAGCCCACAGTCCACATACTGAAAAGAAGCAGGTGACTAATGGCACATGTGCAAAAAGGCAGCCCCCGTCTCTCAGACAGAAGCAACTAAACAAAGCACAATCCTCGCAGGCTCTGAAATCCATTAGCAGTGGAAAAAATGATTGTGAGCCCAAAAGTCAGCCAAGACGATCAAAGACAAGGCAGTAATTCCTGTGTACTTTAAAGTCCTGGGTGAAAGATCACTACAGTGCCTCTGGGCAAAGGAGGAAGTCCAACAGTTTGTTGAGGTGGGATGTCAACCAAATATGACTAATACTCATAATAATACAAGGAAGCGACATGTGGCTGGTGAAACAATCACACAATAGAACTTCACAGATATGGTCGTGCCTATGTTATGATTGGCCTCACGTTTGCATATTATTTCAGTCTTCATGTTCCTTTGAGTTACAAGTTTGGAGCAGAAGTTGAGGACACAAAGCAAGGATTTAGACATACCTGGCTCAAGATTCACATCTTGATTGAATTATGAAAGAAATCTCTTGTGTATTACAGCAGTAACCAAGACAACATTAGGCTTCATTCAAAAGGATTGGATGACTTAGGACACAAGACAGCATGGCATTCTAGTGAACTCACCGTGCCCCGTCGCAAGGCAAACTGAATCGAGTCCAGGTCAGAAACGGGACACCACACCTCGGCAATGAGACACTTCTGGGTAACGTCAATGTTGCAGAGGTTCAGGGTGTGGTATATGGCCTTCATCTTCCTAACTTTGATGAACCAGACCCTCATCGTCTTGGCGGCGGCCTGCAGGACCCTCTGACGGTGGTCTTCCGTCTGATTCAGCACCTGAAAGGACATCAAGGACGAGGTCAGTGCCAAAGCAATGGGACATGGTGCACTAGAGAGGAATCTGTAAGAATGACCTGAAAATGCGGAAAAGCTAAAGGAGGAAATCACCATGTTAACTGCCTCAAATTAAAGCATTTATCAATCGAGCACATTTCTCTATCCAAGTTTAAACTACACTGAGTCATATATTCCACCAGGGGAGCAACAACAGCTCATCTGACTTAATGTTGTTGTACTGAACTTAATGAGGGGTTCACTGCAGTTTGTTTTCACGCCAAAGTTGCAGATGCTGGGAATGAAGGCCACATCTGTGCATCAGCAGCTGGGGAAAGTGACTGTGTCTTGCCACCGCCAGTACACTGGTCTCACATGTAAACTGGTCCAAGTGGAGTGATGGGGGGGGGGGGGGGGGGGGGGGGGGGGGGGGGGGGGGGGGGGGGGGGGGGGTGTCAGAGAAAGCGACTCCCTCCCCCTGCCCAGCCCAGCTACCTCTGAATGCCTATGAAGTGAATCAGGAGGCTCCATCTCCACGCCTGCAAACTCATCCAGCTGGCAGAGGGCACAGACGAAGCGCAGCTGAATCTCTGACCCACTCCAGGAGAGCGGTGGGGCGGGGGGTGGGGGAGCAGTATAAAGCTGCAGGAGACATCCTCCATACAGGGGTGGGTGAACCACGCCAAATAGGGGTGTAAATCACAGCTTTCCTAGCGATACGATACAATATCGATTCCTTAAGCCAACGGTTTGATTTTTTTGATACCTCAGAAATTCCCAAGATACGATACGATTCGATTCAGTTCGATACTGGGAATAGTAGTCGAAATGATGAAATTTCAAGCAATCCTTTACATTTCAATGAATTAAAAAAGGCAAATATAATTAGCATTTTATCATATTTTATTGGGAACTGTAAACAAAATCTAGTGTAGTCAAGTATGTCCCATAAATCAAGCAAAATAAAGTGCAATAAGGTAAAAATAAAAACTTTGGATGGATGTAGATTAACATGGTGACTATTTTTTTTTTTTTAATCAAGTCTTCTCCAGACAAATGCAAAAGTGTAACCAAAAGTATGTCCATAGCTGTCATGACCTACTCATATGACCCTCTCGTGTGCTACCCCCCTCATTAACTTCGCATGCAAACCCGATTGTTCCCAGCTGTTTCTTATTGTTTCGTCTAGTCCTGTGTATTTAAGTCCACCTCAGAGTCTGTCGCCCAGATCTGTCATTGAAGTTTTCCCCCTTGCTGTGTGCTGTGCTTGCAATACACGTTTGTTGGATTTCCGTCTGCCTGACCCTGATTCCACATTCCCTGCTCGCTCGCCCTACGCTGGGATACAACAATAACAAGTAAAATTAAGTGCAATAAAGTCAAATAAAAAAAAAAATGCATAGACAGACATGTAGAATGAGGAAGATCAACATGACTGATTTCTGCGGTGAAACAAGTATGTCAGTATTCTTCTTTGAGAGGTTTTTTTTTTTTTTTTTTTTTTAATTAAATGGTCAACGTGTTCAGGAGATTGTGTGCTCTGAGCATAGCATCCTATGTCACCTGCCATACTAAACACACACTCTGAAGGTACGCTAGCTTGCAAGCTACTTATAAATGACCAAGTCAAAATGATCTACTACTATAAAAATGCAAAACATATATTTAGGCATAAAAAAATTGAGTATTCTTTAATATTATTTATTATTATTACTATTATTATTATTAATTTCCCTTTGGGATGAATAAAGTATTTTTGAATTGAACTGGGATTTTAGTTCCTTTACCTTTCTATATGCTTTTCGGAGAGAAGTTAATGTCATAGTTTTTATGAACAGTGCGAAAATTTCCCTTCTTCGGAATAGCAACGGTTGACTGACAGATGAGGCAAACACACTTCAAATATGACATGGTGAAAAAAAACAGTCCTCCCCCCATTCCGTATGGAAGTGGTAGGTTTTTGGCAGAAGCGGACATTTCAGGTCCATAAAGTAAAAATCCAAACCAGGATTTTGTTTCAACCAACCAGTTGAGTACAATGTGATT
>JAODLC010000100.1:15424542-15445673 GCA_026781145.1 Hippopotamyrus pictus
TATGCTCAACTGGTTGGTTGAAACAAAATCCTGGTTTGGATTTTTACTTTCTGGACCTGAAATGTCCGCCTCTGGTTTTTGGCTTCTTATTTGGTCCAGCTCCCCCATTCATTTTTATACCCTTTCTCAAGTTTAGTAGAAATAAATTGGAGGCTAACCAGGCAACTCGGTAGCTTGCAGCAGCTGGCGCGGTTGAACACGTCATCCACCCTCTATTTTTTATGCCATACGATCTACCCACACTACCTTTGCAATCGACCAGTAGATCGCGATCGACGTATTGTATACGTCGGAGTGGATCATGAAAACAATACTGGAACAGGCGAGAAAATAAAAACGCATGTATCGATATTTATGCGGTGACATCGATGCGTCAGATCATTTGCCGTTGAATCGATATATCGATACAAATCGATGTATTGTTACACCCCTAACGCCAAGTACAGCGAGTTATACCAACAAGGGCAGTCTACAGAGGTAAGAGTCTTAGACAGACCCTTTTTATGGGTGAGAAGTGAAACATGAGACATACCTCCCTTAAGAAGGCATCAATTTTAGGTTAACACATCAAACATTATCTTGCACAAGAAAAATATCATGTCACCACTACCTTGACTTTACTCCAATAATCACTGCATTTTAGGATTTAATAATCTGAAATGAAAGACAATTTGTAATAAGTGGTCAGGAGCAGTGCGTTCAGATGGCACTGACTGTGGCACCCTTTGGCTTGCCCTGGGAATTAAACACAAGCTTTGGGAGAAAACAAAAGGGGAGGCCTTTGTACCCGCGCTGGCTGAACTTTTAACAATAGCACCCGAATGAATCAGCAGGAGGGTTCAGCTTTTCTGGCCCAGATGTGGGGGCTCGATAAAATTATCAGCATTCCCGAACCAGGCTCACACGGGTCCCTGCTGAGGCGGGGCCCTGAACAGTCAACGCCAGCACTGGATGCCAGAAACATGGGTTTGACTGAAAACAGCTTCAGCTTTAGCTTCAGCTAGAGAATTCAGAGCTGAAGTGCATGTTTTCCACATCACCTCGCTTCAACATTTCGCTAAACCCAAGGGCAGGTTCGGGCCCGCCCAGAATCAGAGGAGAGGCATAAAAATGTTTTCTTGTGTCTGCTGTATTTTATTGCTTTGTGGAATAACCAGATGATTGTTAGCTGTATGAGAGGTACAGCAGGGAAATGTAAGCTAATACGCTGATGGAATATCATCATAAACCTACATCTCTTACTGTGTTAATCTGTTTATTTCCACTGCTCAGTAGGTTATAGGGATCTGTGGCCCTACTATCCAGAAAGATTTTGGTTTTAATTCTGTGCCAAACACAGTAATCATGTCACTGCTGACTGACCCTGCTCTCAGAGCCCAAGCATTCCTCATCTATGCATGGCTTTGGACAAAAACATTTGCTAAATGAATAAACATAAACGTTATGAGCATAATGTATCAGTGTTGACAACTTTGCTCAGCTGGCTGGCATGATTTTCAATTTGGAGTCTGTATACTCATTTACATGTATGTAAGAGTTTTATTACCTTATAAATAATCTGCAGGGTTTACAAACTACCCCAACACTTTTGATGTAGCTAATTTTAGCTTTTATAATGGAATAATATTGATTTTCCATAAGATTTCTTACATAAACCGGAGTCAGAAAGCATGTGACGCCAGACGCATGAGAGTTGGAAACCCTTCTGTATATAACCACTTTTAGTATGAAGTACAACAACAAGGTGATAGTAAATAGATTTTAACAGAAAATAATGGAAAGTAATGCATACTACAGTTAATGCAATAAGGTTTGACACTGCATTTCTCTATTAGCTAGTGGCAGTTTAAGCTATGACATTAAATTAAGCTCCATGGGCTTTATTTCACAGTTAAGAGGAGGTTGGTGTATCTCCCTCGGCACAGTGCTGACGCTCACTTTCGCCTCTTACCATCTGGAGGTCATCGATGCGGGTGTTGACCCCAGCTGCCATTTCCTTCCTTTCTTGCGGAGTCTCAGGGCATGGGTAAAGAGAAGCGCGGAATCTGAGGATGGGAGGTAGGGCAAGAAAAACAGCCCCAATGCGACAGAATAATCCACTGTAAAGTCAACATTCATTATATGTCCAATAAAAACTCTTGCTTCATGATGACAAAATGTCAATATGGAAAGAAAAAAAAAAAACTTACAGGAGAGTGTTGAAAAGTACAGAATCATTATCCAGATAAGGAGTTCTGGAAGACGGACGGACAGACGGATGTTTGTGTATGTAATAAAAACTTACCCCTCACATATTTTCTTCACCCTGTTTTTCAGCTGGTCTCCTTGGAAAAAGATAATGAACACCGACTTGTGAACCTGGTCCCCCTGTAGGGAGCAACGTACGGCATTAGGGCTAACCGCACACCTGCCAGCTCACCAGAATATCACACTAACACTGCCTACTTTTCTGCTTGTACCAAACATCTCCAAATTCCAGGTCAAAAATCAGACCCTCCTGTAGACTGCAGAAGATCAGCTAGTCTCCTGGTGCGGGCCCTGGTCCATCCCTTTTTGGAATACTCTCACTCCTTTAAAAAAGACTCGTCTATCTACCTTCTCCAATTAGTTCTTGAAAGCAGTCACTCTGAGTTATGACCAGACCTCTTGTTGTGATGAAGGCCCTACTGTCTTGATTATATCCTTTGATTGCACACAGTCAATGGCATAAAACACTTTCACAAGCATCCCCTTGAGAATAACGTGCAGGAATGTCAACTTACAGCTTTCGTTTGACACTAATAGTTACTATGGCACAAAGGGAAAAATTTTTCTGTCTACTGTAACTTAATATACTGGATGCAACCCAAAAAAGTATATAAATGGCCCTTCATTTTATGTGATACCTATCGTGCAGTGATTCGCCAGATAGGCGGGTAAAGTTAGCATAAACACTTGTGAAATTCAACACTTTACTTCTTATGGATATTATTCTACTACTTTTGGTAATTTAAAAATTTGAAATTTAAATAAATTCAAAGTAGACAAATTATCTGACAAATTTTCTGCTGAGCAGCAGAAATTCACCAATGCTGAACACTGGAATTCCTAAGCTGACGAAAACATTTCCTCCCTGAAATCAAATACTCATAATCTGTTATTATCCTTTTCCATTATGGCAGTGCTCTGTAAGAGATTAGTGCGTATGGTTACACAAAATCAACATGCATTTAAGCAGATAACCCGCAGTCAATAATCATACATTATCAGCAACATCAACGCACTGAGCCAAGGATGATGACAGTACAAGGACTCACTGTTGTGGGGTCTTCCAGGGGGTCCTCGATCATGGCCTGTCGCAGAAAAACGTTGCCACGGCACACCCTCCACAGCATCCTCTCAAACGTGGGGATGCGCTCCCTGTTGATAACTCCAGCCACAAACCTACAAGGTAAAACCTCTATAAATTTCCCAGCACCTCTCTATTCCAGTATCATGTATGGAATTTAGGACAATGGAGATGTTTATTGATGCTTTTCAATTGATTGCTGAGCTAATGGAAACCAATAAGTCCTTATTCCCAAAACTGCTCAGATTTGATTAGCTAAATTAGGACTGACTGTATGATTTATATTCCACCCCTGTTAGCAGGGGAACGGTAGGTGCATGGATTCCCTGGCAGATTCAGGGGTCCTTGAATATGTTAAATTGGGCAGGGGGGAGGGTGGGCAAAGCTGACCTATGCCTCTGCCTGTCAGTGAAGAGCACACTGATGTGAACACTGGCCTGAAAAGCAGGCTGTCAGTATCACTATCATTCTACAGATGGCTAAAGTTGCATTAATTCATCAATAATTTACATTAGTGAGCACTGATTGAGGATTCCCCCATAGCTGCAACCTGCTCCTATTCTACAAACCTTTATATTTAAATCTGACGGCTACTGATCTCCTAATGTAATGCACTGCTTTTTCCTACATGCCCCACTGAAGAGGTTTTAAAAATGTACATGGAGTTTAAAATACAATGATATATACGATATTCATTTTTAAAATCATACATTTTTCAGGGCACCCCAAATGAAATACAACATTTAACGCACTGCTTATTTTAAGCAGAAATTTATTTATCCAGGGCAAGGCGGAGGGGCAGCCAGGGACGCTCTCATGCTTTGAGCTCTGCATGCTCTCTCCAAAGCTTATAATAGACTGGCGTGTCTCTTGGGATGCGCTCTGCATCACTGCGACACTGACCGGAAAAAAGGTTATTAAAAGTGGATGCTTGCATCATTACAGTCCTTAAGGGACTGGCTGTTTAATACATTCTGCAGGAAGCAGAAAATAATATTAATGGTCAGTGCCCGCTTGGAGAAGGGTTAAGACAGGGGTGGCCAATTTTATCCGCAAAGGGCCGGTGTGTATGCAGGTTTTTGGAATAACCTGTAATTCAGCTGTTCAAACCCAGGTACAGTATGAGGACTCTTCAGTCAATCAGTCCTCTAATTAGTGACCTAATTAGGGAGTTGGAGCAAAAACCTGCATACACACCAGCCCTTCGTGGATAAGATTGGCCACCCCTGTGTTAAGGGGAGCCAGATGCCAGGACTCACCCCAAACGCAGAGGTGCTCCACGTCCCGCTTCGCTGGGGTCCAGCAGAGAGGAGGATTCCTCTAGCAGATTGGGGTCCTCCATCTGCAAGTTACGACTTTAAAGTTTCAGCCCTCATCTGCATGCCAAAAGCACTGCCCCCTCCCCTCCACCATCCCAGCAAAAAAAAAATCCAGACCAACATTTTGTTTGAACCAACCAGTTGAATATAAAGAGTCACAGTCACAGAGTACTCAACTAGTTGGTTGAAAATTTTTTATTTATTTATTTTTTACTGTCTGAACCCAAAATGTCCACCTCTGCCCACCAGTGACAGGACACAAGAAATGACAGACACACTTACCCAGGAGAAGTATAGGAATGAAGGCTTTAAACAACCCTCCAATTTGAGGAAACCATCTTCAAATTCAAATATTTATATATTAAGCATAGTGACAGTACTAGGTAACGTGACACCATCATTTCCAAGTTTACCCAAGCGCAATAACCAAAGAGCCACAACTACAATAAACTAAAGCCTGTATACAGGCAATGCACTAATGGGACTGACTACTAAACATGGATGAATAATTTGCATTTTTTACAGCACCAGAAATAATTTATTACTTGAAAGTAGAACAGAGAAAAACTACACCTTGCAACCTGAGATTAATCTTTAAAAAATGCTCAACTATTTTAAAATTGAACCTCCAGGGTTGGGCACCCATAATATTTTCATACTTCAGACTGTTTTTCACACTCTCTTAACTAACTGCTGCACACAGATTTAGCTAGTAGAGTAACCCAAAAATCAGCATCTAGGCTGCATTAAATGGGTACTTCACATGTATTGTATTTGGGCATTTTCTGCAGCTGTCTTTTTAAATTTACAATTAAACATTCACCGAAAGAAATGAAGCAGTTCTTGAGTTATGACACCTCCTTAACAAAGCCTGAGAATGAAATACTGGAATCAGTGCCTACACCACATTCCATAACTATGAAGGGTGACGGACAGCCGCTGTGGCCAATGAGAAGTCAGAACGGCATGAAAAGTGGGAGGGCAGCCTGACCTCATCGAAGAACTGCTGTGTGCGACGCAGGATGTGTTTCAACTCCGTCAGTTCCAGGAAGTTCTTCTTCAGGGCCTCCTGGTTGGTATTGATCTCTTTCAGCTCATTTTCTAGTTTCTCAAAGGTAGCCTGTCAGAGTCAAATATGTGTTAGAAATTACTAAATGAATGAATTAGATATTAAAGTAATGTAACATCTCCAAAAGTTGCATGCTGCTAACAGTCCTTTAAATAGCATTATTAAAGTACAAAGATACCTCCAAATCAATGATATCCCTTGGGAAAGGAACTTCAGGGTTCTCCCCAGTGTCCATAATTGGGATATTGGCTTTCTTTATCTCCTTCTCCACAAATCCTTACACAAACAATGTAACAGTTACATTAAAAGCAGGTAATTCATGAGCATATCTAATCACAGTTAACTATCTAGTACATCACTTTGACCTCTATCTAGAGGTTGATGGGTTGTTCACACGTCAAACATAATATGCCTGATTAAAAATGTTGTTGGTTCAAGTCCACAACCATACCCATGCACAAAACACTTCATCAACTTTAGTATCATCTAGTTTAGTAACTGGAGCTCTTATCCGTTGAAAACATTGTTGCAGAATACTAGACTAGACTATCACACTCTAGGTATGACAAAGTCATTCATTTTAGTGACATACTCTTATGAAGAGTTCAGCTGACAAGCAACTGGGTCCATGTTCATTCGTCGATGATGCAAACAACAGACCCACCGAGATCTTCTCAAACCTCAGTAGTCTGTGTGTTTCCTTTTGGTGTGATGGTAGGTTGTGTCAGACACTCACTGAGCTTGCGGTCCATCTCTTCGCAGCGTCGCACCTCGTTGACGAACTTGCGCTGGAACACGTTGACGTCAGGGTTCAGCTGCCATGGGGAAGGAGAGCATCTCATCACCATTTTCAATCGTGACAGCACATTCTTTGAAAGCATCAGTCCACTGTTCACCTTGAGCATTGGTAGGCTGAACCACCACACTACCAGTTTGGTAACTGGTCTTAGTTTAGTTTAACAAGCCGCTAATGTAAGGTTGTGGACAGGGGTGCTGGGGGGCATGCATGATATCCTGGCAGATTCAGGGAGGCAGCCCTTTATAGGGACATCTGAACATGAAAAATGATAATCTACATGCTTGGGTAACCTTGTACCGCCACTCTACAAATGTTACCATGGAGACCCCCCCTCAGAGCTTCTAGCCATACCCCTGATTGTGAAATATTTGCCCCAAAGGAGACATCAGTCACAGAAATGAGGGGATGGACTGAGAGCTTTATTTGGGGTTGAGTTTTACCATCACCTGACCTCACACTACGCTGACCGGTCCATGCCTCCCCATCATACAGGCTGATCCTTCTACACTCTGTTACTTTAGATTTCACGTTCATGCTTTACTAATTATACAAAGCAGGGTCACGGTCATTGGGGGTGGAGGTAATTCGCGGGCCATGCCCAACCCCAAAATGCTACCTTTTATTTAAATTTTATTTTTAAATAGAGGCCTTCATCCTAAACAAGACAGCCCAGTCCTTCCCAGGGATGAGGCTATGGATGGTCTTATTTAGCCGTGCCCCCCCTCCCCCATGCCCCCATCATTTGCTCTGGTGCTGGCTTGGATAAACACAGTGCTTACAGTACCAGCACTTCTTTGTTCTACCTCTCAGTATCTCTTGGTACTGAATAGCAATAGGATTCCAATACCTGTTTTTCCCCACTTCAAGCACTTAATACAAAGTACTTAGACATGATCTGCCACTTAATAACAACTACTATAAAGAGGACAATACTACAAAATCAATACTTTAAATAGCAGATGTATACCAATCAGCAGAAAACTATCAGGGTTAACATTTCTCTACTCAAGAGCAAAGCAAGAATGCCTCTTAACCGTTAGAAGTCACTCACATCACGGAACTGGACCATTCCCAGCTCTCCCAGCTCACTGACGCAGCAGTAAGCTGCCTCAGACTGGAGGAAGAGCTGTGCAAGTGTCATCTCCTCACTTCTGAAGAGCTCCCCCATGGTGGCTGCGAATATGGCAAGTCAAGCCTAAAAGATACACTTGATTCACTTTATCCCTGTAGAGACAAATAAATAAAGCGAAATGTTACATCGCATTAGCATGTTGATCTAGTGTTGAAACATACAGTACTGATAGGAAATTCTTGCTCATAAAAGACCTTGTTATCATAAAGAACTATGTTTTTTTTTTTTATCGTATCCTTCGTGCTTTTTAAGAAATGCTATTAGTTAAGGCTCGTAAATTTTATTTGAAACGGAAAGTAGCAGGTCTGCTTAACTCAGTAGCTATTGCGCATTCCATGCAATACTCATTTCTCAGGTAACATTATAAGATGTCAGTCTCACAAGTGCGAAATATTATGCTGCGCAGCAACACAAGGTCTACCGTTTTTTAAAAACAAATACAATATTTTAATCGTCACGTCACGTTTTTATGTATATTTATTATGTATATTTATGTTACCACTTTTCACGGTAAATATATGTATCCGCGTTTTTAATATATAAACTATTTTTATCAAATGCAGTATATACTCCAATATATTAAATACGTATGATTCAAATCTACAATTTACGTTTTTAAAGTAAATCAGACACACCGCGCCATTTAAATCCTTATATTCCCCGGATACTGGAGATTAAATATAGCCTAAGCATTTCAATTCTTGAAATATCGACAAATTTGCCCTTTTTACACGAAATATTTAAAGACAAAAAAGAAGCAAACCTGAATTCATTGTTAAAAATGAAAATGGAAACAATTTCCAAGAAAAACAATCACAGGTGTGAGTTATTCCAGCCTGAAAGACCATCTGCCGCACTATCCTATAACCTTTCAAGGACGCCATGATGATGATGCCCTGTTTGCAACGGCTTATCCGGTCAGCTACAAAAAAATCTTACATAACACATTTTAATAGCGGCAGAAAAATTGATAGCATTGTTTATTAGTGAATGGGCAACACTTTGCACATTTTAAATATACTACGGAGAGAAACATGATCTTAAGTTGTACTGTTCAAGATGTCCTCGAATTATCGTTCAGAATATATTGTTTTAATTTTGGTATGGCAAGATCTTTGAAATGGGACAAATAAATAAATGTGGAGAAAAATGTTAATGGCTAACACCATTTGTATTGCGTAATAACACAAAGATTACGGATATTACCGCATCATCAATCATCAATATATAGCAGTCAATAAAAATTCAGCGTTTTTAGCTTTAACCTCGAAACAACAAATCTTTTATCGCAAACACAGCATTGAAACAGTTTAATAATCCCGTATCATATGTTATGTGCGTTGTCAGATTGATGTATCTCGTTAGACGGCTAATGTCGCTTTCTCCGTTGCATCCATACCTATTGAACCACGGTACGTAGATATAATTGTAAGCCTGATAGCCGGAAAATAAAAGCAGCACAGCGGTTTTGCTCTTACAAATGCAAATCATCGTTATAATAAAACGTTAATAAATATCAGATATGGAAAGATTCTTAATCTGCAGCATATTTTCGTTGGCTATCTTGCTGGCATAACATGAATATTAAGTGGTAATAAAAAATCATGCTTGAAAAATAGGCGTTCGATATTACGCGTTAAACGCATGCCATTATAAGAATTTTAAATCCTGAAATCGACTATTAATAAATGAATCGCGTACTGTAATAGAAGCCTTCCGGACCCCACCGCTCGCTCAGCCTCCGCTCACCAGCATAAACGTGACGTCATTCCACCGCGTACAGCGGTGGACCGGTCCTCCTCCCCCCCGTCACGTTTTTGAATTGTATTATGGAGGAAACCCTGGACTGAACCATCATCAACTAGATGTTTTTTGGGTATCCGCTATATTATCAGTTTTTTCCACCCATACCTTCATTTTCAGAGTATTTGGCTCAATCTGCAGGGGGTTGACGCAGGGCATATTCTGGGAAGGATGTTAAAAGATGGGTTTAGTTATTTAACTGATGATTTAATATGAAATTATTTACAGTGATTTTTACACTTATACATTTACTTATCAATCCAGTTAACTTCCACCCACTTATTCATTACATAAATTAAACAGAACATGAAGCATTACAGGAGACATTTGACTATGGGAACAATTAGGCAATTACTGGGTGAGTTTAACTGAAAACAATGAAAATTGTGTGAAAGTTATGTGTGATGCATATATGCATGGATCAGCAGACGGTTATACTAACATTAGATAAATGGAATTGTGGTCCCCTGCAATACCAGAGCAGGTGTTGGGACAGGAATTAAAATCCATTATCTGTTTTTGCTACTATTTCCCAAATATGTCTGTGTTTAATATGATAATTTCCGCCTAATGTTGTGAACTCTGGATACAGCCATGTGACAACTCCGTATATGGATACGATGGCGGGTTGCTGTAATTTTTATTGCTCGGTAGACCCATCAAGCCTTACACTTGCTTGTTACAAGATAGTGTGCTGCAAATTAGGAAGCTACTTAAAGAATTTGACACACATGCTGTAATTAAAGCAGGTATGTAACGCAAGACAGTACACGAAAGGTTAAGTTGGCCATAACAAAAACTGTGAAGGAGACCCTTCATTGCCTGACTGTTTATGGCTCCTGGGTCACATTACTTCTGGAACCTCAAATCTCATTATTCTTTAGCAACACTCTGTGTATCAGTTCAGATCCACCTCATAAGCATTTCTCAACTTATCCATTGGGCCTCTGTAAAATTTAATTTTGTCATTATGAAACATATGGAGCAAAAACTGGACAATCTTGTTCATGGTTATTCTCTACCTTGCATCCGTAGCATCCACAATAGACACAATAGACCCCCACAACCCTCCATGAGACAAGTGGGTTTAGAAAATTGATGGATGAATGGATGGATGTTCACTGTCTGCAGGAGCACATGCAAGCAAGCATTTCATTGTACATGGTACTCGTACTTGTACACATGACAATAAAAAAAAATTGAAATTAAAAAGATTTGTAAAACAGATAATTTTCTAAAAAATATGCTATCTACCAGATGTAGAATGAGGTGGAAGATGAGGTCATTGTTAACAGGACATCATTAGTTCTCAAAATTAAAGCATAGGTGTGAGAGAAAGCATCCAGAATTAATTAACTCATCACAAAAATGTTTCCATTGTATTAAGGATGATCGAAACAAAAGAAGATTCTATATACAGGTAACACTCATATTTATAACAAAGTTGTGACTACTGAGGAGAGAGTAGATGTAATTTCTCAGATCTCTCTACATGTAATTCAAAGTTTACACCAACGAGTCATTGCCTGCATGCTACAGGATAAGACACTCAGTCTTTGTTAATCTGACACTGCTGAACTACTACAAGTTCACAAACAATTCTTTCCTCTGTGCTCATAAAACAAACATTGTGCTGGACAGCATGTGACACTGCAGATATTAGAACTACTCTTTCAGATCCGCCCACTTTTTCAGTTCCTTTCTGAAATAGTCACTTAGGAAGAAGACCACACAGGTTTCTATAGTGAATCCCTAAGCATAGTGAGTATTAACATAGCAAGACACTACAAGTTATATGTGGAATTCAAATTATTTGTCATTTTCAAATACAGAAGTCCTGTGAATGCAGATTAGGCCTTCAAGTGCTTCCTGGAGCTGTTCGTTACACCCTTATTACTCTGTATTAGTATTTATCAAACAGCATACTTCTGCATACCTCAGCAGATACAGTAAAATTCAACACTGTTTTTCTCTCTATTTAATTTAAAATATCCCGGAAGGAAGGGGGGTAGAAAAGGAAAAAAAGTTAGAACTCTGGATTCCTTCTTTAGCTGTGCTTGTGCTTGTGAACTGCTGTCTGAAGCCTCATCCAGAGTATACCAGCTATTCTGCTGGGAGGCGGGGTATCTACACTCACTGAGGGAGGTGACCATAGTCTGACCCTTTTATTCCATTGGATGGTATGGAGTAAAATGGGTGGAGAAATGGGAGGAGAGGAACAGGGGAGGAGGACAGGAGGGGCGTAGGGAAAAACCTGCAGACTAATTTGACTGGATGGTTTAGATGGGAGCTCTGGCATTTGAGTACAGGCACGCATGCAGCAGTATTTGAGAGTGGTCTTCTCTTGTTCTCTGGTCAGCATCCCAGGGCAGTGGAAGACATAGAAAGGAAGAACAAAATAGACAATAAAGTGGGAAAAATAGAGCAAGGGATTTAGTTTAGCCTACAGAGAGTTTGAAAAGCTGCCTTAGTTTTTTTGTACTTTTGTGAGATTATTATTATCCGTTAACAGCTATGGCAGATTCCACCTTGCAGCTGGAGGAGGCAGCGATGAAGGAGCTGTCGGATGATGAAGAAGTGGCTATTCCTCCCTCCGACGATGAGGACGAGGTCGCTGAAGCAGCCAAGGAGCTGGAGAAGGGTGACTCGCAGATGAATGGGATGATGGTGCTGGCACTGCTTGACAAGATCATTGGGGCGGTGGACAAGATCCAGCAGACCCAAACAGGGTTGGAAACCCGGCAGCGAGAGATGGATCAGTCGGTGACGGGCATCCAGAGTGAGCTAGCCAAGCTCTCCAAGAGCCACACCACCACCGCCAACACTGTCAACAAGATGCTGGAAAAGGTGCGCAAGGTCAGCGTCAACGTCAAGTCGGTGCGGACCAACCTGGAGAAGCAGGCTGGTCAGATCAAGCGTCTGGAGAGCAATGAGAACGAACTCCTCAAGAGGCGCAACTTCAAAGTCATGATCTACCAGGTAAGGGTGGGGGGAAGATTCAGAAGGAGTCCACAGAGGGCAACTGCCACTGGGGGGTCTGTGGTGGTTAATGCCGAATGGCAAGATGTCACGGCGGGCGAGTCCTGCTGCTGTACACTGGGATTTTTCCCATATTCATGTAGTGAACAAATACTGTGCAGCAGCAGGACTGGAGTGGAGAATCCCTCTATTGAAAAAAGGGATTATGTCATACCTACCGAATAGATGGTGTTCCCCACTCACTGAATGATTACATAATGTACAACATTTCTCCCCGAATTCATTTCAAATGGCTGTTACCAGCGAATTCAAACATCTACATGGTTTAATTAGAGATAAAGGAGATAAAAATGATCCATCTTTCAATCTGTTCATATTTTAAATTGTTATTTAATGCGACATATATGGACATATATGTATTATGATGAATGAAAATTTAAGTGTCCTTACATTTTGTGGTGTGTGGCCAAGGGACAGGATATATTAATGACAAATTGGCTAATGCGATAAATTGTGCAGGAATGTATATCTTCAAGCAACCAGAATTCCTCAGTTATAAAATGAGAGCTGATGCTTGACATTTGGATAACCCCTGGCTTTGCTCATTATTGTTGCATTTTGAAATGATTAGGCTGTGTCAAAAATGAGAATGAGTGCCATCATACAGATGTCACGACTTTTCTCTAACTTCACCCTTAGTCGAGTTTTATTGTGCAAGTGGTTGCTTAATTTACCAGTTGAGTATTTAATCTGTTGTAATACGGGACCAGACCGTTTATTATTTAGTAAATGATTCACATGTGCATCTTATCTGGACTGAGTCATGGGTCACATGTGCGGAGTCCGAGGCATGCCGATGGTTGATCTTTTGGCTTTTGAGCAGGAGGGTCTCGCCTAACAGAGATTTTACACATGCATGCAGGCTACCTGTTGCTCTTAGTCTTGCAGCAGTCTCCTGGTGAAAGAGACAATACGCATTTGTGTACACAGCTTAATTTGAGGCATAAGGAACTCTTTTTTGACTAAGCATTCACAAATATGGAAAATACCATGAGCTCTGCAGATCCCTCCTAGAGCAGCGATGGGTAGTGAGAGAGGGGAAAGAGAGTCTGAACGGTAGGCACTTAGTTTGAAAAGGCACTCTGTAGTTTTGGCTTCAGAGCTCGGTCTTTTTTTAGCCTCGTGTGCTGTAATGTCTAATAGCTTGCAGCTTGCATGGAGGCGTGAGACATTCAGAGTTTCCACCCTGGCTCAGAGGAGTTTTCCCTACCCCTCGTTCCCCAGTAATTCCCAGTGGATACAGTGGGCTGCCCAGGAACTGTGTGTGGCACTAAACTGGCCCTTCAATCCATTCTATACAGGCAGCATAGAGATAAATTAATAGCTACACAATTTTAATTATGGGATGCACAGTTCATAGCATCCCTGTGACATTAAGGTTTGCTCTTCCTATGTTTTCTACTAGCATTTTCTATCATTCTGTGTACTCGCTTGGAAACAGAGCCTGGAATTTCTCAGTTTCTATGTGATGAGGTGTGTCAGTTTGGCTTCTGGAATGTCCACCCTTAGGCTGCTGCCATCCACCACAGATGACCTCAATCCACATAATGGAAATATAGGAAGCAATGTAGTATTAAGGTATGGCTTTTGATGTAAAAATAAACAAACACTAGGTTGTTAGAATGTAGTCAGGTTCTGGCTATAATGCTTTTTTGGAACCATTTTTTTTCCTGGAATCCAAGGTCAAGTTCTGACAAAACCACTGTCAGTTGGGAATGAATTCCCCACGTATTGCAAGATATGTGTCTCTGTTTTCCATCTGCCTGCTACTACTACTGTCCTATTAAATGTGTTATTTTGGAACTGAGTATTTTATAAGCTTTCCCAGGGGTCTTGAGGCGTCAGACTCTCTCACGGTGTCTCCTTAAATTTAATCAAATGACTGAGTGAAAAGCAACCAAAATTTTCAACAGACATCCAACACACCTGTTTCTCCCAGCAAGTTGCATCGTGATTCAGAATGCAGATTTCTAACCCGCGAGCTTATAAGTTCATGTCCCTGGAAGGCAGAAGGCCTACTTTTATTAATCCTCGGTCAACATTTAATTGTAATAACATGTATAGCCATTTTCATTGAAGACAAACTGCTAGGGTGATACTCCAAAGAGAATACAAAAAGTAACCAAAAGTCACGGTAAGAAAGGATGACATTTGCAGTGGGGCAGATCACAACCATGCATTTGGCCTGGGGAGCCGGCCTATTTTTGGCTGAAGCCTCTGTGGTGTTATGCTATTTGAAAGCAGAGCTAGTAGAGAGATTGTGCACTGGCATGGCTGATTATCATTGAGGTGGATGGGGTTCGTTACCCTGGCATGTCTAGTACAGAGACATGCAGGACAATCCGTGTGCGTGGAAGTGTTGGGCAGTGCGTGCTTTACGCCACACGTAATGAAGTGCCTCTAGAACACAGAACACGTGGAGGCAGAGAGCAATAGTTTGGATAATTAATCCCAGACGTTGCTTCTGTATGATCCCTAAATCCGAAGCTCAAGCACCCAACAAAGAAAAGCCTCATTTCTAGTGGAAATAAAAGTATACAAGAAGTAGTGTCCAATTAAAAATCTCTTCTTATGCTCTTCAGACCAACCCAGTGGCCATCTAACAGAGGACTCGTGTCATTGCTGGAGGAGTCTATTTAGAACGGACTGCTGTTTGTCTTTGCCATACAAAAGCATGTTGAGGCAGCTGTTGCAGCTGCCCGCCCCCTCACTTGACACCCCAGATCTTACTTAGCATGTGGCATCCGGAAGCTTCTTCTTCAGCCGCTGAACCTGACCGTGTTAGTGAGGTTGCCATGCACCTTTGCTGTTTCTTCTAAAACAATGTCTGCAGAGTGCTTCTAGCGTTTGCGATGGTGCCAGGGAGGAGCACCAGCTGCCTTCCCACCCGAGTCAATGATGACTCACAGGCTGTTGCACAGAGCTTTCCTTTTTTTGTGGTGGTAACCATGGTTTTGGATAAACATGCCTGCAGAAATGCCCAGGCTCTGACCAGTTTGCCAGTACCGCCGTATCTGGGTTTCCGCTAAGGATTGATAAGTCAACTGGCAGAACCTTAACTGGAATAGCTTTTATGGTGGGCAAACGCCCAGTGTGGGAGAGCAGGGATTCTCTGCCCGTGAATGTTGATAAACTCCAGTCATGATTCATCTGGCCGGCATTCCCACTCCTTCCACTCAGCCCCCCTGCCTCTGCCTCCCCCTCACACATTGGTACAGTATCTGGCATGTAGCAGTAGACAGGTTAGACGTTTCTGCACCACAAGCTACCTTATACTACAAGATAGCAGGATCGGAGGAACATAAGACCACATTTTATGCAGCATCGGAGTATAACGGCATATCACTCCTCGGAGGCCTTTCCCATTTGAAGTCAGACTCCTCTTATTTGAAAGTAGCGAGCAGACCCAAGGTGACATTAAATAACTTGCCGCAGCCAAAGGACACATTTAGAATAATAAGCATAATGTTCATGAAAAGACTATGGAAATAAGTTGGGGCATCTAAACACTGTTGGTAGATTTCAGTTACCCTGCATTGCATAACTTTTTGACTTCAGGATATTGAGCACTGTTTTCAATAACAATAACGATAAGAAATACACAAAAGTGTGAACATATATCATTGACATGAACAGGAGATATACTATAAGACACCCCGGCTGCCTCCCCTCAGGCAGCCCGATTGTAACACAGAGGTTTATAGGAAGGGGAATTCTGCAGTGGTATCTGATCCCAAGGTGTTCTGTCTTCTGACACTGCAAGCTGCTTTGTCCGATTCACTGGACACTGGAATTGGCGAGAAACCCAGGACAGTGCCTTCATGTGAATAAACAAACTTAAACGAATGAAGGGAAAATGAAGAATGTAATATTATTAAAAAATAAGAGACCAACCAACACAGTGCCAGTGCTGTGTTAGATAAAACGCGCATCAAGAGATCACTGTCCTGTTTTTAATATGCGGGAACTCCAACAGATTTTCAGAATAGAGATTGAGGTCCGCATACCTTTTTTTCTTAGCATTTCAGGATGGTCAACATTCTGTTTGTAAGTTGTATTTAATAAGTGGTGTTTAGCTTGTTCTTCGACAGACTGGCAGAATAGGGTTGTCAAAAGGTCAAGATGCTGGTAATGCCCAAATAATAGTTTAGTTGATTTCTGTACTGTGATCAGACATTACTGATTGTTTTTGTTTAATGTAAAATAGAGACTGAAGCCAACATAGAACAATGTTAAACATTCCTATCGCCAGACTTTACTGAAGAACCAAGCTTTCCAGTCATTAAGTTTAACATGACTTATTTCTCCCTGTTCATTAATGTTACAGTGTAGCCTTTTATGGGCAATTTTTTTCCCTCTTTCATTGTGCTTTCCATGACCTTCACTTCCCAAGTTACCTAGTTACTTGTTGTTTAGGGGTTTCTCTCTTGGCCTTTGTGTAAAAATCTGCTGGAAGGCGTGGCACTGTGGATCCAGGAGACGTTATCAGAGGAATTGATTGGAGGGAAAGGGAGCGTTGTACTGCTTTGGCTCCTTGGGACTAGGGAGAGCAGAATGGAGGCTGGAGCCTAAAAATAGGAAATCCTGCATTCTTCTTATGTGACGAAAAAGCTTTGTTTTTATACGCTAAGTGATTCAGTGCATCAGATAAGTCAAAAGCCCATAGTTCTGCTGTATTTGTTGTCATTAGTTAATACAAGGAAAATTTCCTGATGCACAGCACCAGTCAAAGGTTTGAGTAAATCTGCTAGATACATAAATATCTGTACTTTAAGCTGCATTCTATTAACAGGCGTAGAAGATGATGTTATGGACCAATGAGTCACAATTTTAAATAATTGTAAGATGCAGAGTGCTGAGTGTATGTGTGGTTCCCCATGGCAGCATCTTGGTGTGCAGTTACTGTACTTTGCTGGTGACAGAATTGGTGATCTGTACCAAATTCACCATGATCTCTGTCAGAAAGGCTTTCACAGTATAATTCAAAGGTATGCCATGCTGATTGGAGAGGCTTCCTTTCTTTAACAAGATGGCAATCAAGAATGACCTCAACATTGCACAAAAACTATCTGTAAAAACATGAAGGACACCTCAAACCAATAACCTTGGCCTGTCTAGTTTATAGAGCTCAATCCTGTAAAAACTACATGGCATGAATTTGACAAAGTAAAGCAACCAACAAGCACCCTGATTGCCGGGAATCACTAGGAAGATGTTTCTGAAACTGTTGGCAAAAGACAATTTATTTCCTTTTGATTCTCCTCATTCTCCTCATTTTTTTGTTTTATAGTATTGCATCCAAACTTTTAGCTGGTACTGTAGGTGTCTATAGTTTTTTTTTTTTTATCTTAAACACTCTATGATATTTACAAAGAAGTTGATTAACTCTAGCCATTGAGGTTTTTAATATAAACTTCCCAGAATTCATTGAGCTGGATCAGTGCAGCATTACTGGCGCTTTTCTGATTATTTTTAGATGAAAATTATAGTATAGGATCATCTTCCCATGAGACCTTCCATAGCACTTGCCCTTAAGTATGAGTTTGTGTAAGTCATCTACATTAAAATAACTCTTTGCGTCTTTCCTGATTTGAATATCCTTTGCTGTCCTGTCTGCTGCAAGGTTTAGGCTGTGGCTTAAATTCCATACCCATTTCTTTGGTTTTACCTCCTGTTCCTGTTATAATCCTGTCATTTACACGTAGCTCCATCACAGTACGTTTCCAGAGTTGTTCACTAGGATGCACTTACACAGATTTTCCAAACTGCCCTCCTCCTGCCTTCCAAACTGCGTCGACAAACAAGTTAGTCTGATTCACACATATTTCTATATATGGTATAATCTTCCAATCAGGTGCCTGAAATAGTGGGATTAGTCTTCTGCTTTTAACAGCATGACAACAGTAGCTGCTTTTTGATTAAAAACACTGCTAGACTGTGAAATGGTGCAATTTGTTGAGAATGACCAAATTACTGCTCCAGCCTACACCTTCATTTGTTGAGATCTTAGCCAATATGGCACCCTAAGCGAACATCACCACCGACGCAAAGCCAGTGACATAATTTCTAAAAGAGGTGAGTTAGTGGCAAATCTGACATTAGATGTGAGGCAGTCAGCATAAAAATTAACACAGCGCACCTGTGTCGGTTGAATCCAGGAGTTTAAATGGCGCCATTTTACTGGACCTTGGTGGAAATTACATAAAAAGAAGAACTCTGAAGCAATATTTCGCTAATGAGGCAAACTTCTAGACGTCAGGATGACCATTTGCAGACAGACTGTAAAACACAGGTGCTACCTCCATAAAGACTCATTGTTTCCAAGACATTACTTGATGATTAAGATAAGCAGTATCTTTTGCACAACACAGAACAAGAGGTTTCAAAGATGGATTGCGGTAATTCCATTCGCTTATTTTTTTTATTTCATGAATCATTTCTGGAAAGCGATAGAATCAGACTTGCCCGAGACTAGTTCCCAGTGCCCACTGATATCTTTCACAGATGGCTTTAGACTGCCAGCAGTATTACGTTGCATTACAAATGGGATAAGCATTGTTATCCTGTGTGGTTGAATGGGCATATCTGAATGACAGATGTATGGAAATCCTAGAAGGTTACTAACCTGTTGAATCATCCAGATAGGCTGAGCTATGGAAAGGGATGCCCCGGTGTTCTTTGGGGTCATAAATCCTCCAGCAAAATCTGCAGAACTCCCTTCCTTGTTATTGGAAATAGTGACACGGCGACGCCATAGCAACTAGAGCTGTGATTTCACAAGCATGAAAAATAAGTGCAGTTTTGTTAAACTCAGATATAGTTTTCTGATGAGATCTTAGAAATGTCTGATTTGTTCAGTACAATGTAACCTAATAGTGTATTCCATGTCAATGTAAGTTTTAGGCCTTAATCTGTCCATTTTAATGAAAAGATCTTTTGCAGACTCTCCTCTGCTGGTTTCTCTTTTAAACGCAGTCTAATTTCTCATAGCAGCAAGCCCTGTCATGTAGCAGCAGATGTGAAAAAAAAAGTTATGAAGGATAGATTGAACGTTGTACAGAGATCCTACAGCAATCTGTGTGGCTTCCCTCTGAAGTGGAATTTTGCAGAAACCCCAGCCCCGCAGTCCCATCTCCATGATGTATGACTCAGAATCAGCCACTGAGCCAAGGCTCTGTGGTCTACTGTGTCTTATCCTCAAGGGGATCAGTACCCTGGAGCTGCATGTGATCTAGAAATATGTGGTTCGTGGGAAACTGCTCCCACAAGGTGGCTCTGGGGTGCCATTACTTTATCAGGCACCAGTGTCCCAGGCGATGATTGAGGGGATATATTCAAAAGAGGCCCAGGGTCCCCCTGGAACAATCAGTCAGGCGCACTGAGTCTTTTCCAAACTTATGATTTACAGAGTTCCAGTTCTGCTCTAAGTTGCTGCACATAAAACTGCACAAATCTATCAGTGCATGAGCATCATTATAGAAAGGAGAGACTTATTGCTATGGAGTATGTGGGCACACATTTGAACAGTAATCTCAGAGTTTGGTTGCACTGCTATACTATGGGACACGGATGCTGTTAGATCAAATCTGTCTTTGGTTCTCAACAATATGTTATAATATGTTGCTTTCTTTTGTCACGAACAGACTGTGCATGGAAAAAAACATTTTCATAAAATGTTAACATAAACATTAACATAAACATTTACTGAAGACAAAAAATAAAATAATAAAAAGATACTGAAAACTAAAACCAATGAACGAGCCATTGTATTTTCCAGGCTTGCTATATGCGAAAATCAAGTGAGAAATCATGCGGATTGCCTCTTGATATTTTTAGTGGAAACCTCGCCTACGATTGGGTGAGGCGTTGCCTGGGAAACCGGGCAAAAGTGTTCTGGGGGATTCCTCCACACAGTAAACAAATGAATGAATGGAGTCCAAACATTACTTAATGAGGAACATTGCCATTGGTCAGTGGAAACATTCCTTTGCAGGTTTCAGGGGGACCCAGGTCCTCATTACAAAGCCCTTCAGACACTGGGTTTTGGAATCATTTCAGCATTTTGGATGCCTTGCAATATAGTGCTGAACAATCAACTTCATGAAAAGCTTGTCAGATAAAGCAGTCGCTGTCATTATCCTCATTATATAAAAGGGAATTTTCTGCAAATGTGTGATTAAATTAAATACAATTACACTGGCTTGGTCAGGAAAATGCAACTAAGCCAGGGGCTGTTTTTGAATTTATTACATTAGCATGTCCCATATTTTATTTTATTTGTATTTATTTGTATTTTTACTAACACCTTTTTGTTCCAAATGTAATGTTGTGCGAAGTTCCGAATCTGCCCATTGGATCTCTGGCATTCTGTCAAGGTGACAATCGCCGCAGGTTGTCCAGTCAGATGGCTAAGGAGGCGCTATCTCCTAATATCTAGTCTAAACACTAGAACTCGTGGCCATAAGTGGAAATTAGCCAGAGAACATTTTAAAACAAATTTGAGGAAGCACTTCGGTAACACTTTACTTAAAGTCTGTATGCGTAACGCATTATAGATACCTTCAAAATGCATTATAATGCATTCATAAAGTATTATAAACATGGCTATAACTATTCATAAAAAGGCATAAGACATTATACCC
>JAODLC010000100.1:15445701-15461527 GCA_026781145.1 Hippopotamyrus pictus
TAGTTAAGTTCTCCCCAAACGAGCTTGATGGGCCGAATGGCCTCCTCTCGTTTGTAAATTTCTTATGTTCTTATCTAGTCACAGCTGGTTTGTGTTATGCACAAGCAAACACTAATCAGTTTCTGTTGCTAACTGCATGTGTGTGTGAAGAAGTATGAAGCTGTGTGGTTCATTAGCTGCACGTACACAATCTCACGAGTCACAGCTTAGATGAAATATCACACACTGCACAAGCCAAAGAGCCTACAGCAGTGTTTCCCAATCCGGACCTCGACGACACACAGACAGTCCACATTTTTCCTGGGAGTTGGGACGGAACAAAAATGTGGGCTGACTGTGGGTCCCTAAGGAACGGATTGGGAAACCCTGGCCTTCAGGTTTCTCTGCTGAAGAGGGTGGGCACATCTTTATAAACACGCCCTGGATAACTTTGAGTAATTGCAAGCTTAACCAATCACATAAAGGATAATAATAAAACAAAACAAAGAATAAAACAAATAAAACAAAGAAAGGACAGTTATCGTTACAAAAAAAATGAGTTTTAACTGTGATGCAAACAGATTGTAATAAACACTAAAGGACGAAAATATATATTGCTCATAGTCTCCTATAGCCCTTCTTAACAGAGACGGTAGAGAGTAGCTCATTGATGGTTAGCAAGGGCGGTTCAGAGCACATGACACCAACACAACACAAGTCGTTGGTACCGTCCATAGAAATCAAATAGTAGTTTAATTGATGGTGATGGTGGCTATTTGTGTCAGGTGTGGTTGACGCTTCATGTTACCAAAGCATTGCTGCTGCTACATTGCTGAATGATGTGCAAAGCAGGGAAAAGGACAGGGCGATGTCTGCCGGGGAAACTCTGGAATGTTGAATGCGGTTGGAAATTGGAAAATTGAGTTGGTTCAGTCTTACTGCCAAGGGCCCTGGGTCTGGAGCAAGGGGTTGTATGTTTGTTTTGTTGTAGCAACGGGGCTCTGGTTTAGAAGGATACACACACTGTGACTCAGGTGAAAAGCACTTGGGTTCTGCGGAGAATGTACTCCAACCAAAACCACTACTTTATGATTAAGGCTTTGCCTTCCTACGCCATAAAAAGTAAACCTGCTGTGGGGATGTGGGGATGTGGGGTTTTGGACATTACACATGGCTCATCTCATACTTTAACTTGTGCCCCCAGACTACCCAGTTTCCACCACTTTGGTTATTTCTCAAACAATGTAACTTTGCCCTACATGGCATTTATTCAAAGCTGACAAATTCAGAACTAACGAAACACACATATGCATGACAATCATAGCTTTATGAAGCCATAATTAATTTCTATTTGTTTTTTAGTCGCAGCAGAAATTATATTACATTGGCATCATTTGTTTGAGTAAAGAATAGAAGGAACTATTTCTCTGCCAATAAAAAAACCTTTCTGTTCCTTACTGGTCTCTGTGACTACAACACTAGTCAGTTATGTATATGTGAAGTCAAAGCTTAATCCTGGTGTTGATAAGAGTGAGTGCTTACTTTCCCTTATTTGGTGCTCAGCTGCTAGCTAGGCGTCTCTGCTGCAGATGTGGCCCATCCAGATGAGTGCTGGCAGCAGCCAAGGAGCCTCACGCACATTCAAACATACCAGGTGTCACACTCAAACTGGACCCACTGGCACTGTAAACACCCCACTGGGTTCCAGCACACTATTCCAGCAGCGCTTTCTCAGGTGCCACACGTAGCCCATGGTGATGGGCAGAAAGCCAGGGCCAGGAGATAAACCTCCGGATGCTCTCTGCTGCGCCTCCTGGCCTCACCCCCAGACGCGGCTGGCCGTGTTGGCAGGCTCCCTCTGTGGGCAGGCAGAGGAGATGGACAGACTTTACGAGCACCGATGCTCCCTGCCTAGAAGGCTGTAAATTAAACTAAACAAGCACAGAAAAAGACTCTATTATCAGATAAAGCTGTTTATAGTTTATGCATTTGATTTTTATTAAGATTTTGATGATATCGCCTTTATAATCAGATTCACAATAATCAGGTCTGAACTCAAATGGAGTTTATGTTATTGTTAAATAATAATAATAATAATAATAATAATAATAATAAATTATTATTATTATTATTATTCTTTGTTGTTGTTATTGATGTTGTTATTGATTATGATAATGATAATAATGTTACAAATAATAAAATAAACATTATAAATAAAAAGGAATGCAATAACCATTATCTGATCTGATTTGATTGTATTAGTAGTATTGACAAGCTGATGGTGTAAAAGCATTTCTGACGGTTCTGTGCAGCATTTTACAAGACTCTCCTTTATAATCACCATAAAGCATTTGTGATATTGCCCTTCTCTCTTCATTTGTGTTGCCCCAGTCTGTCCCAGATCACGCTGCACAGTGATGTTTCCTTTGGCCCATTTCAGCCCCCTTTTCCTGTTCCATTAACACCCTGGAGTGGCAATGCCGCTGTGACAGACCCATGACCTGTATGAGGTTTCAGCCGTGGGGACGGAACCTCTTGTGGGTGCGGTGTCGATGCATTGTCATGAAGAAGACGAAGGCCGGGTGTGATATTTAGCTCTGTATCCAGGAGAATAGATGTGTGACGAGGCAGGAAACTGATAGACTTTAAACTTAGTCAGGCAAAAGACGGACATCTCTCTCTCTCTCTCTCTCTATATATATATATATATATATATATATATATATGTTCTTTGATACATTATTTACTTTGATATTCTATAGTAAGATTTGTTTCTATCATTTTTAGGAAGAAGCTACTGTAGTACTGTAAATAAATTAATATTAAAATTAAATATCATTACATAGAAATTATTGCCAATTTTATATTTTTAGAAACTTTTTAAGAAGCCGAGGGGGTGTATAACTGAACCCTCTGTCCATTTTGGTTTCCTGCATTCAGAGTCCTGGCTCAGAAAGGAGTGGCGCTGCAGCTGCTGCTGCTGTATTTCATTTTAGGGATTTTTTTTTACATAAGAGGGTCTGGTGCTCTGCTCTTGAACAAGATTCGGGGTTTAATGGATGCACTAATTAGTGAGAGAAAGAGCGGAAAATCGTGTTGTTGTGCACTGGGCCGCTTCCTGCTTCCCGGCGTTTAACACTCCCCCATGCCCTCGCATCTCTGTCATCATGTCCTGCTGGATGAGAATCTGGAGCTTCCCTTCCTGCCTGGCCTTCGCAAACAATAACAACAAGAAAACAGTAATGGAAATGCGGCGACGTCAGCCAGTCACGCCATGCTGACAGAGGCCCTTTTCCCATCTCTGCTTATTTCCATTTTCCTCAACAGTGCAAGTCATATTTCCAACCCTTTCTGAGCAGACAGAGGTTGTCTTTGATCACTGTGGTGTACAACTGAATTATAATTTTTAGGTTAATTTAGTTTAGGTTTAGTTTAATTTTGAATTATGGAGTTCCTCTTTCTCAGATACTAAAGCTATATATTACATATGTGTTATGTATATATATTATTACAGACCCACATATAGGAGCCCACATATATAAATCAAGCTGCCATAATTAATAATTGCATGTACAATGAAGTTGATGCCATTTTTGCTGAAAAAGAAAACCTCCAGAGCCTCTGAAATGAGTCATTTAATTAACAACACAATAATGTGCTGCACGGAGTTCCTAATGTGCTGCATAGAGTTTCTAAACCCACCAGAACTTTCCATTCTCTTTTGGTTGTTTTTATGGAGATTAAGGCTGATTTTCTTTCTTGCAGGAAAGACAAAATTACTTTTTGTCTGAGCAGTTTTCTCTGACAGTTTTCTATAAAAAAAAAAAAAACATCTTATCTTAATAAAAAGACTGTTTATCGGGATTTTCCGGCCAGAATGACTGCTAACCAAGGACCGGTTGCCAGTTTTTCTAATCATTAAGCTTGGTCAACAGTATCCTAAGCATTGACTAGAGTGCAAAGATCAGCAAACCAGTTATAATTCTGCATCCACTACTGTAGTGTTTTTCAACCCGATCCTCAAGGATGCCCAGAAAGTCCATATTTTTGCTCCCATGAGCGCTGGGAGGGAGCAAAAATATAGATTGTCTGGGGGACCCCAAGGAACGCTTTGAGAAACTCTGCGCTAGTGCATATCTCACCAGGATCCCCTCTGAACACTTGCAATTTTTCAATGACAATAGTATCCCTTGGCTTTACAATCTTTCAGGTGCTGCACACATTTCACATTTGCATTGCTTATAAAAAAAGAACAAAGCCAACAAACACCAATCACCTGAGACACATGAGAAAAAGCTATCTGTTTGCACAGCTGTTTTGCTGAAGAGATTGAATAAGCCCTCTCAGTTATATCTGTAGGGAGATGCTGGTCTTGTTTTTAAGCTCAAATATTTTCAAAATCTCACACTTCACTCCTTTTCAGAGTGAATAAAGCACGTGTCAGGTCTTTGATAACTTGCTTGGGTGTATACTGTAGGTCCTCAGAGAGAGAGAGAAGCAGATGGTTCTCCAGGTTTACTTTGAATAGTCGCTTCTGGTTAAACTAAAGCGTGTTTTCTTCCATTGCTTTTCATAATGTTAGCTTGGGTGTTCCTGCTCCCTCAGAACAATGCACAATGTGGGCTCAGGTTATACCGGTAGCAGAAAGAGTGACTTAACCTCTCAGGATGGTGGAAAAATGGAGTTCTTTCCATAAACATGTTGATGCATTGTACACAATAGATGCATGAAACACAGACTTCAGCAGCAAGAGTGCAAAAAATGAAGGAAGGGTGGAGGCTGTAGAATGTGCTTGTAGATGATAAACAAGCTTTCCAAATTGAGTCCCAAGGATATGTTGCACATATTTGATCAGAAGTCTTAGAACGAATAATTTCCACGTTAGTATTCATCCACTGCCACAAGAGGGGGCTATGTTAAAGTCAAACTTTAAAAATGCATGCAACATTATATGCTTCTGTCAGATACAGGTGAATCTTACTGTGCTATGGCTACTACTATCAAAAGAAGTTTTAAACAATTTAGAGATTAGCATCACATAAATTCATTCATTCATTCATTTTTTCAAATCAGAAGAGTCGTGGAGTCCTTTATAGAAAACAGATTATAAAATTCAGTTGATTCTTTGGGTGTGGAGGCGAGGAATTTGAAATTGCAGTGAAATTTGCCTGGAGCCTTTGCAAGACTGACATACAAAGAATCATGCCAATTTACACCCTCAACATATGCATAGTTCTTCAGTTTCCTCTTTTCCACAATCAGGAACTCGCCATCGGCAAGTACACAGGACTTGCGTGACTGCACTTTTACTGGAAAGTCTTACTAATAGAAAGAAAGGCTTATGATTGGAGCTAAAACAAGCACACAGCACATTCAGGATGTGGAACATTTTCAGATTCTATTCTTGCAGTACCTGTGTGTGGCTTTTCTGAAGGATGGGTGTCGTAATACATTCATTTGTAATACTGAACAAAAATTTAAAAAAATATACAGCAATTACATTTTTTTCCATTGGGAACTAAGCTCATATAAGTTTCATAATTTTTATTGTTGTGAACTTTACCAGCATGAAAATATTTTGTTTCCAAGTAAATTAATCAGCTGTAAGTCCTTAAATATCATTGTTACATGTACATCAGTGATGATTTTTTTGACTGACAGGACTTAAACCTTTAATTGGTGTGATCAGTAATTATTTATTTTTTCTTTTCGGTTTTGTAGGACGATGTGAAGATGCCCTCCAGACTGTCAATATCTAAATCCATGAAAGTTGCGGACAGTGTGGAGGGTGAAGTGGAGTCAGGGCTGAAGGAGGTGGCAGAGGAAACCGAGGAGGACGGCGAAAAGGCTAATCCCAACCTCTCTTCTGATGAAGAGGTGGAGGTTGAGGAGATCATTGAGGAGTCACGGGCTGAGCGTATCAAGCGCAGTAGCCTCCAACGGGTGGACAACATTAAGAAGGTCTTTTCTAAGGAGAAGATGGAGAAGACCAGGCAGAAAACCAAGGAAAACCTAGAGAAGACCAAGCAGAAGACCAAGGAGAACCTGGAGAAGACCCGTCAAAGGACCCGAGAGAACCTTGAGAAAACCCGACAAAACATTGAGAAGAAGATGGGCAAGCTAAGCACTCGGATGTCAGTCAACCCCGAGCGCAAAGAAAAGCTGAAGTCCTCTCGAGACAAGATGAAGAAGTCTTTCACTCCAGACCACACAGTGTATGCTCGTTCCAAGACAGCCGTTTACAAGGTTCCACCTTTCACCTTCCACGTGAAGAAGATTCGGGATGGTGAGGTAGAGGTCCATGGCACCGAAATGGTGGAGGTAGCTGGTGACGAGGAGGAGCCAGTGGAATCGGGTGAGCTGCAGATTGAGGACAACCCAGAGCTTCAGGCCCTGATGGAGATGGTAGAGGACTCAGAGCTGGCGCTAGCAGAGCAGGATCAAGACAGAGACAGCGACTAGTTTGGAGGGCTGAGGGTATGGGAGAAATAACAAAACAAATTAAGGAGAACATATAGGACGTGGTGATGAATAGAAAAAAATTCAATGTGAATTTTTGAACACAAAAGATAGATACAGACTTAGCTTGGGCGTATTTTCATTATCATTGTAGTGTAGTAGTATCATTAATCCATTAACTCTTTATGCTAATCTCTCTTTAGTCATTGCCTAGATAAGGGAAGATGTTAGATTTTAAAAATTAATCAACATCTTTACAGTCGCTTTTCCTATTTTTTCCTCTTTTTTTGTCAATATCTTGCAGCTTTGTCACAAGCATAGTTGCATCTATTACACTGTATGTTTTATTTTTTTATGTCTTTTTTTATTCTTGACAAAACTGCATCTGATTTCCATTTTGTTTCACAATTAAATACACAGCCTGAACAGCAGATGTCAGCATGTTTTTGGATTCTTGGTGGAAAAAACGTGTCAGCCTTGAGCTCATGTAAAATGCTAACTAAAGAAGGCTTTATGGCAAAGAGAATCTGAAAAAGACTCACTGTTGAATAAGATATGTTTAAGCTGTTAGCATAGACGAACATGATAAAAAGTTATCATCTCAGTTCATCATTAAAATACACAAAGCAGACAATCAAATGCAGCAATTTTTGTCATCAGTGAGACATGTAAACACAACTCCAAACAACGTCAAGACATGGTTTTATTTGAAACAAAAAAATACTTATTTTTTGCTTTTATTGCTAATAAAGGACAAACTGATCTAAAGTCAGATATACTTTTAATTTTTATTTTTTCAAATGTTTTATTGACATTTATTCAAGATTACAAATTATCTGGATGACATTTTTCAAGCAAAGTACATACAGAAACATTTAATAATAAACAACAAAGGTTCTTGCATACTTAAAAAACATTATATTTTCTGAGTACATACTGTATAGCCTAGTTTAGCAGTGTGTTTGCAGTAAAGTGGGGTCACAGAGGAATTTCTTAATGATTTTTAAGAATTTAAGAATTCTTGGCTGCCTAGAGGATTTCACAGATCTTTAGGAAAGAATATTGCTTTTTTGAGAATTGGAATTATTTTTGGGGGGAGTTGCTTTCACTCAAAAGCTATTAAATGTGATGTGTGATGGTATTTTACTGTATTAATATTGTGTTGCTTTCACTCATATATGTTAAACAAAATTTCACACTTTTCTCAGAGTACTACAGACTTATTTTATACACCACATACACAAAGGCTAAATTAAAATGTGTTGCTACTCTTCTGCTGTAGAATGTCACCACAAGAAGTGCTGTGAAAATCTGTCATTTATGGAAAATCACATCAGCAATTCCTTAAAAAGATTTATTTCCTCGTTTACTTATTTTGCTTTCTGAAGATCAGTCAGAACAGTACAACAAAGGTGTCTTCTAAGTCATCACATGCATAATGGCTCCAGCAGATGGGAGCAGTGGCTGAAATTATGGCAATGAAATCGGTAAAGCTAATAACATGCTATGCAATTAAAAATGTCTGGAGAAAGGATAACAATCTTGTGTTTCATGTTTTCATGCATTTATTTTCTTTATTTAGGAAATTTCCAAGTTGTTATTCCCCTCCCTGTCACTCTATTGAGCTACTTCACAGTCAGACAGTACTGAATTCAAAGGCTTTCCCAAGCAAAAAGAGCACATTGTGAAAATATAGAATGGCATTCTTTTGGTTTCATTTTTATGCATACATTTATATATATGTAGAATGTGAATCACCACGAAAGGCCCTTGAAGCACACTGTACACTCAAACAGGAGCAGACTCACTGTGTTTTATTAGTGCAGTGTTTCTTTGCAGATGGAGAACTGCCTTTTTACTCTGACTCTGAACCGTAAATACGAGGAGATACCAGCTGGAGGAGCCAGTACCCTAGTGATTAACTCTTAGGTCAGGGGTAGGCAACCCAGAGCCTGGACTGCCAGTGTAAATCTCTGAAAAGATGGGTAACTTATTTGGTGTACTTACATGATATGTGTACCATAAATTAAAGAACAGTGAATAATTTTAAATACATTCAGAGCAAGATTTTATACTTATATTTAAGATCATACCTAAGATGAATTTTATAATTAATCTAAGATGATAGAAAACTTTTCACTGAATTAAAAAATTACACTTATTAATTTACATAGTTGATTTAATTACCTATTTAAAATGAGTGTGAATCAGGGTCTAAGTTCCACTTGTCTAATTCAAACTTTTTATCATCCAGCCAACAGTGAAAGTTTCCCTAAAGCAGAGAATGTCAAAGGCACATATTATGAATTGCATAGCCTGATGTTGTTATTCAAATAAATGTTTTAACCTATTATTGCAACTGGATGTTTACTGTAGTTGCAAAGATATAACCAGCCAGTAGCATTTTGTTACAAGTCCATGTCTCAGGCCACTTTGCTACCTGCCTGTCCATGTATACGCCATCATTCATACCTTGTGGCCCACTGTGGATTACCGTTGATTTAAAAAATGTTTTAAGCTTTTATATTACCTAATAATGTAGAATGCCTGCAAAAACAAAATAACATGTATTTTCTTTTTACCTGAATTTTTCTTTTTTCAGTCAAAAAAGAGTATAAGATTCAATCATGTTTCTGTGGATCACATAAGTTAAATAGGCTTGTATACACCATTTAGCCAAATAATGCTTTTTGCTTTTCTCATTTTTCTCACTTTCTAAGCCACCGATGTTTTAATAAAAGCAATGTGATTCACCACGGTACTTCTGTTTGTCCCTTCTGGTAGTAGGAGTGCTGTAGGTTGTGGAAATACTGAAAATAGTCAAATTCTGCAATAATGTTTTAATGCTTTATGAACAAAAGTTTGTTGGAAATTGATCATTAATTAATTCTCTCGGTTTTAGTTGGTTTACCAGAAAATAAAGCCACTAGCCTTTAATGTACTTGTTTGACATGATTACATAAATATAGAGTTCATTTTGAAAGCAAAGAATCATAAAAGACTCAGTCACATGCTTGAGCTTCACCAGGATGAGCTTCCTACACTTACACACAGGCGGTTTGCTAAAGATTTTGGACATTTTGGTCATATTGGGCCCCCCAGTCCAGACCAATCAAGTTATTTTCCAAACTTTTTAGGGGCCCTGCCACTCAGGGTCCCTTGGAATCATCGTACCCCTCCCCCCCACTCATCTTTGGAAAGCCTGCTTCACAACTAGAAAATTATCTACTGCCATATGCATATTTTGTTCTAAAATGAGAGACATCGTTCAGTGCGACCAAAAAGCTTAATGTCAACATATATATTATTTTTAGGGTTAAATACTTTTTAAAAAGTAGCTGCGGAAAAGAAAAAGATATCAGTATAGGCCCTTAAATCTCATTTAATATCATGAATTCAATTCCATTTATTTTTATATAGCGCTTTTCGCCCCAAGGTGCTTTACATTACAACATCGTTAAGCGAGAATAATACAAGAAAAACTCAAAATTATGATAATTATTTTCAACTGTTATTAATATTAATCTCCGGCTAAAAAATTTCCACACTTGTTTCAAAATTAATCCTTATATAAGCTGTCGATCACCTGGTTCTTACTGGCCTATGACTCGTCTCGGTTAATGAAAAGAAATCTCATTGTACACTTGTCTCATTAAACTGGCGATGACGTCACCGCTGCCGGTAATTCAGATGACTTTCCAGTTCGGCTTTTCTAACAATGTGCACGTCCTCCCACCGATTCGTGGCACAGCTGTCAGCGACGCGGCGGGGGGAGTGAAGAATATGCCTAGAACAGCGACAGAGGGCCAAATCATAAACACTGCAGAAACCAACCTCCCCTTCGCCCCTCGGACACACCCTTCACGTCATTAGGAGATGATTGGTTCCTGGGCATCTTGCTAATGAATAATGGAGCAGCAGAGCTCCTTTTCTTTAATGCTATTGGTCCATGGAGATGTCAATGAAACATCTTTCGCAGCTGGTTCGGCTGCCATCAATGCTGGAAGGTCAGAGTACTTTCACAGTCCGCTTCCGATAGAGGAGTGGTGAGACGTTTATAGAAAAAATACGATATTGCGACCTCCCATCTTCAGCCGTTTTGTTTATTTGAAGTTGAACTCAATAGACGTACGGGCCTTCATTTTTTAACCAGTGCACCGACTAATTGTGATTCGAAAGGTAAGTTTTTTTCCCCATTTATTGGGACGACCGCTGATGGAAGTAGTAAAGTTGCTAGCCTTTTCGCTAGTGTTCGTGGGCAGCGTACTGTTAACTTGAAGTTCCCTTGTTGACTGATATGTTACTCTGTTATTACTGTTTTGCGCATTGACTAAGCCTGGTCGTTAGAAAAGTTGCTGGCAGAGACGACCATTTTAAAGGACTGAAGTGCAAGAGCTCTACTTGTGGCCGAGTAAAGTTAAAAGCATTATTATCTTCGCCATTGCGGACCTGGTGTTTTGCTGATGCCTTACGAACGATACGAACAGACATGGGAACCTTTGATTGTGATAGGTTTTTAAACCTTTATTCCAGATTAGCAGTAGTATATGTTGACCATCGCGCAAGTCGATGCATTGGGCCTTATCTGTCAGATCGAAATGCCTAGGTTTACAGTTTGTGGACAGTCTGTGTTTGGGACGGCCGAGGGCAGCTAAACTTCGTTCCTTTGGCTGGACCGGGCCGTCTGATGGATTTCTCCTGCAATCCCGCAGTATCCTCTATCCTGCATGGGCGTATCACCTGGCTTCGGAGTACCCCGACATGTACTCCCACCATGCATTTCCTGTATTAAGCGTGGATGAGAGTACCAAACAAGTTCAGCTGTTTCCTATTGTCCTTTGTTGCTGTATAGATGTGCTTCTTATATAAGACATGTTATCTGTGTAATCGTGCATTTACCTGCTGAACATTTGCATGTCTTGTATTTCAAGAGCGGATAGATGTAGCATTTTATTATTTTCACAAGTTCCTTTGATGTTAAATGAAATTACAGTCAATATTTTTTCACTGGCAGGAGAATCGGCATAATCTCTTCAATACATTTTTATGCCATTTATCTATGTTTTATTATGGAAACATTTGCATTTAACAGAACTTATATGTTAGACGTAAACTTGCAGACAGATGGGGTAATTTATAGCTATCATCATAGGCATGTTTTGGTTTAATACTTAACATACTATACCTAGTATAGTACTTGCTATTGGGCTGGTTGCTAATGAAAAGAAGGATTTTCTTGAAGAAGAATGAAACTGGCAGATAGGTTTTTATCCAATATTTATGCTTCACTTTTTTCGTGATGCAGTGATAAAATTTTCATAGCAATATGAATGCACACTATGGTTTAATGTTGGCATTTTTCATAACAAAGGAAGCTTTTATTGTAGTGTTTGATCTCTTTCCTGGGAGTTGTATAGTCTTCATGCGTTATTGTCTTTCCCATCTCACTGGGATAGCAACTATCGTGTATGAAAAAGTGTTCATCTTTTATATGTTAATTTTTTAAAGGGGGTAACATTGATTGTACAGTAATTTTGACCTGCTTATAAAACTAAATGGTATAATGGTCATCTTGATATTGCAACAGAATTATTACAATTATACAGCAAATCTTTAAAGATGGTGTCTGAACAAAGTAAATAGTGAATAATGCAGTTTGCGTAAGTGCAAAACGGTAATATTATGTCATAATGTTATAGATAGATCTTCCCTTCATTTATATTCCAAACGGGGGGGCAACTGCAGTCTATCCCAGGTAGCGAGATTATTAATGTACCCCAAAAAAGGAAACCAAAATAGAAGCACACACAAACACACATACAATATTCATCACCACTGCAGGAGTAGAGACTGATTAGACTTTCTTGACTGACCAGGTATACATTTTTGTCTTACATGGTTGCAGGAATGCATCCTGTGTCTTGGACGGAAGTCAGTTGCAAAAGAATGCATAAACTGTTTTTCTTTGCCAGCTGTTTTGTCCCTTCGGGTGGTTATAATCAGCTCAGGCCCGACTCCCACCCACCATCAAGGTGATCAGTTAATATTAATTCTAGGGGAATTTTAGAGCATAGGAAGCTACAGCAGTAGGGCCACAAGATTACGAGTCCAACTCAGTTCCTGCTGCCCTAAAGTAAGATGAGTGGGTAGGTGGGAATATCTGCTCTAGATGCAGTTTCTGGTTCATATATACATAATTTATGTGCTTGTATGTTGAACATATAGCAAGAGACAATGCAAGAACTCTGACAATGCAAATTTGGAGAACACTCAGGGTGCATGCTTCCTGTCCAGTCGTTGCTAAATGTGTGTTCACACCCTCCCATTTAGATATGTAAGGTGTCAAGTTTGCAACCTGTTTTGCTGTATAGCTTTTCCTCTAAGTTACATCAATTCAGCTATGGCACATAACTCTTTCTATTACGCAAGCTGAGTTTTACAGTGCCAAAGGTTTACAGTAAGACCTCGGACATTCGTAAGGTTACGTTCCAGAACCCGTCACGAATGAGGAGGATTCGCAGATGTTTGGTAGAGTCACTAGAAATGGTAATATGTGCTTATTTCTTTAGTTTAAACCCTAAATATGCTCCAAAAACACTTTAATTTAAAAGTTAGCTTAATACATTACCTTAAAAACCAAGCCTTTCAGTGTTTATAGCAAATGTGTCTCGAGATGGGAACCCGGGACGCATTTGCTATGTATGTAAACATTAGCACCTTTCAAGAAATGTATAGTTTTTGTGCGCTGAACTAACGTCCACGTGTACTTACTATTACAAAACAGTAAATGAACTATATTCTTATATTTATGTAACCATTAGCATTCCTGTCACGTATTGCTGGGGCACGGACTGGGGAAGCAGGGACAGGATGCAAGGATTTTAGTCTGCTTTTTCTCTGTTCTTTCCTCAAATTATTATATATATTTTTTTTTACCTCCTCCCCCCCATTGCTGCCATTCCATCGTCTTTATTGGTAAAAGCCAACATGCTTGTGTTAGAAATTGATAATATAAACAACGAAATCAAAGAGAAAATTACATCCACAGCTCCCCGTGTATAAACAGTAAGAAATCTGAGCACTTAGATTTCACATCACTACCAAATAACACACATTTGCACAGCCTGCCATTAAATGAATGAAGAAACATCACCGCATGTGACTCGGGGTGTCAGAGAAGCTCAAACTTAGGGAGGAATAACCACCGGACAGTAGCATACCAGGTGGAAAATTTCTTTCTCTATTAATCAAAAAATGTGAGCCAGATTGTAACATTAAGATCAACTGGAAGGAACTCAAACTTCAAGTATTGTTGTATCTGGCCAGACACAGCATGGGATTTTCCAACTGTCCAATCTTTAAAAAAGGAAAACCAGCTTAATATTTGAATCGGGGAACACAGGGTTTAATCAAAAGGTAAAGACAAGCAGGACAATGGAACAGGCAGCAAACTCAAAATGACTTTAATGACTGGACTCGGGAAACATACTTAAATGCAGACTTTACACAGGACTAATGACAGCAACTCGAAACGGCTGATCCCACCGGGATTCCACACGTGGTAGATGAGGGGGTGTGGCACACGGGAGGATTGGATGAGCAGGTCATGACAGTTCCAAAGGGAATAAACTTTGCGAATGGAATTCGCATCTTATAAAGGTACAGCACAGTATGTACATAAAAAGGAACACAGATGTGCGGAAATTTGCGGATGCAAATAAGTTCGGTTCCAATAAAATTTTCGTGGATCTGTGAATTCACAAATCATGAAGCGCAAATGCACGAGGGCTTACTGTATTAATTTCATTTCACAGTATTCTGATCAAGCCTTCTTAATTAGTCATATTGGTTCTCGCAACAAACTATGAATTTTTATACATATGACAGTGATTAGTTTATCATAGTATTACTACCTTCAGTCTCGTGCTAGCACATCCAATCACTGGTACATCAAAACCGAACAACATAATAATACCCTTGGCCACCACTGGTATTCCATATTACTAAACTGTATAGAAATACAATGTCTTTGCTTTGTCCACTGCTTAGCATTTTCTCATTTTTCACCTCAGGGTTGTAGGTAGTGTCGAAGTTGTACTCTCATTCATTCCATTTTGGGTCAAAATGGGGAAACAGAAAATATATTTAGTAGAGGTCGACTGATTTGGGTTTTTTAATAGCCAATGCCGATATTTAGGAGTCAGGGTCAGCCGATGGCTGATATATGCTGCCGATATTTTTGGCCGAAAATTGGACGTTTTCCCCTCTATTTGCATGATAAAATATCACACTAATAATAACAAACGATACACAACATTTCTCAACTTAGCATTTATTGAATACTGACTTGTGTAAATTTAAATATAAACTTAACCAAAAACACAACTTGTAAACTAATACAATAATATAGCAGCATCAGAATCTCTTTAGCAGCAAACTCCTTCAGCTCCCAAACTCACCAGCCTGCTGCAGATATTGCACCTGGCTTTTCCTGGTGTTGGATTGGTGTAATGCTGCCTTACAGGATCAGATTTTTGTTCAGCCATCAGACAGCAATTACTAAAGCAGAAGAAAAAATGCAAGGTTCAATTCATTTTACAATTCCAGTACTACATGCACATTAAAACCATTACACTCTAATACATTTTGAAAGAAAAAAAACACTATTAACTACTACTATTGATTAAGTGCATCATGGTATGAGTAGTGTACAAGGCCCAAAACCTTTCACTAACATGTTGTTTATGTTAGCAGACAGATAGCTTACAAGCCAAATTCATAATCAGAATCTAGCGATCGCGGAAAATAAAATTAAAAAACTTTGACGTATTACACAGCCTTGTATGCAAGGACAGCATAAGCCCCTAGTGATTGCGACATTGTCGACGTATAAGCCTATATAAATGATAGACATGTTTAATGAGGAGACTAACTGCGCAAAGTCGTGCACTTTTTTATCTAGATGTCTGACAAATTGTTAGAATCTCTGCTCTCAAATGCAAAAAAGTTTCACAGAAGGACCATTGTCAGCAGCAGGTCAAGTGAATGGTAACCACGCTTTCGAACAAACAGTTTTCTCTGCCATACATTGTTCTTAGCAGCTCTGTGTCTCCAAGGACGGCGCTGTCTGTGATCCGGGCAGAGTAACGCAACTCTCACACACGCTGCAGTGTTTGAGAGCTGCCTGCTCTGCCCCACACACACACACACAGAGTGAAACTCTCCGACCCAAGAAAAAAAAAACTGATCACATCGAACTGATATCGTAATAATTAAAATGTTAACAAAATGATTTTTAACGATTAAAAAACGTCTGTGAGCCCACCAACAAGCGCACAAAACTCTGTCAGAATCAATGATCCTTAACGTTACCTGTAAGCTACAGTTG
>JAODLC010000100.1:15470248-15487748 GCA_026781145.1 Hippopotamyrus pictus
GAAATATTCATTTATCGGCCATTATAAATGCCGATACCGATAGTTTGGAAAATGCCTAATATCGGCCGATAATATCAACCTGCCGATAAATCGGTCGGGCTCTATTAGTAAGGGGTTGTGTGAACTCGTTTTATAGGCTATATGTTGGAGTAAGATGAATATTAATATATTTAAATGTTAAAATTGAGTTTTTACTTATCTGTGCCTTTTTTTTTTTTTTTTTTAATAAAGTTGATCCTTGACCTTTCCAGCTTCATATTAGCATCTCTCCTTTTTAGGATGGACAGGCAGCCCACCCCACAGGAACAGTTGTGACAGAGAAGCAGCAGATGCTTGAGCACAGCCTACAGGATGTCAGGAAGAGGGTACAGGTGAGAAGCAGTGGCAGGGTGGGAGATCCACACAAGTGCTGTAGCAACATGGGAACCAGGAGGAATCCTTTTCCCCAGTGGGATCTGCTTATCGTCTTTGGAGCTTTACAGATTATTACTGCTAGCGCTTTTTCGGACGCTGGTAGGTGTTTACACGATGGTATCCAACCTGTCTGTTTTGTTCTGGCTCAGGATATGGAGCAGAAGATGAAGATGCTAGAAAACCTGCAAGATGACTTTGACTTTAACTACAAAACCTTGAAAAGCCAAGGAGGTCGGTCAGCAGTTACGGGGGGTCATTTTATTCTGCTTCTTATGCAGGAATCTGCCTGTGTCTCCGTAGGAATAAACTCAGCTAGGGGTCCTGATGATTATCGCCAAAAGGTGCTTAATTTGAATGGTCAGGTGCGGTTCACTGCAGCCATTGCCCTTGATGAGAACCCTTACCATCCTCACTACCTCTTGCAGAACTGTCACAGGACTTGAACGGCAACAGCCAGGCTGCAGCCACCCGCCAGAAAATGGCCCAGCTGGAGCAGATGCTCACAGCCCTGGACCAGCTCAGAAGGGTAGGTCTGCACAACCGGCTGTTGTGTTGGCTTTTAACTACAAGCCATTGGTGAACATGAAAGGCAAGTACTAAGCATAATGTGTATGTTCGGAGGCAGGTATTTCGAACTAGACATTTAACAAGTGTCTAAAAGTAAAAAAAAAAATGTTTTTTTGCATAACTGGATTCTCTGATACTCAAAACAGTGTGTAAAGGAAGTATTTGATTAGTAGAAATAGAAACTCTTCTCTTCGGAATGAGAGGAGCGGGCATGTTAAACACTGACGAATTTCATCTTTGGCAGCAAATTGTGACCGAGATGGCAGGGCTGCTGTCTGCAATGGAATTTGTGCAGAAGAACCTGACGGAGGAGCTGGCCGAGTGGAAAAGAAGGCAACAGATTGCCTCGATTGGGGGGACCCCCAATATCTGCCTGGATCGTCTGGAGAACTGGTAGGTCAGCGCTCCTTCCCCTGTTACTTCGTTATATGTTACATTTCACCTTGTTTTTGGGAACAGTGAAGTGTGCTGTGTCATTCAGGACACTCCACATTTGTAAACTTAATATTTGCTAGCCCAATTTTAGTTAGCTTTAATTTGCTTTACTCATGGCTACTCTCGCCATTTGCCATGTTCTGAGAAACTGTGGTCCATGTCTGTTACTCGGCACCTCTGTCGACCCTCAAGGTTTACATCGTCGGCCGAGTCCCAACTGCAGATCCGACAGCAGATCAAGAAGCTGGAGGAGCTGCAGCAGAAAGTGTCCTACAAGGGAGACCCTATTATCCAGCATCGGCCAGCTCTGGAAGAGAAGATTGTGGACCTCTTCCGAAACCTCATGAAGAGGTACACGTCATACGTCCGTCACTTGAAAGTCAAAGCAACTTGAGACTCAAACCTATGCAGTTTGTCACCATGCTGTGTAGACACTTGTTACCGTTCCATCTTTAAATGCAGATAGGAAGACTAAATATGATCAGTTGCCATGTAAATACTGATGATGTGAATGACTTGAGCTCATCTAACAAGCACATTTTCTCTCCTGACGTTGCAGTGCGTTTGTGGTGGAGCGTCAGCCTTGTATGCCCATGCATCCAGACCGGCCTTTGGTCATCAAAACCGGTGTTCAGTTCACCACCAAAGTGAGGCAAGTGACGCACTGTGATCTGTCCTGGTCAGCATCAGCATGAGCCCTGCTGCCAGTTTAAGAAGAACATTAAGGTTACAATGTGTTTTTCTGTGTATTCCAGGCTACTGGTGAAATTTCCGGAGTTGAATTACCAGCTAAAAATCAAAGTCTGCATTGACAAGTGGGTTCCGGGTCTAGCATCATTGTTCTTCTTTATGAATCATTTTTCCGTGCTTATATAATTGTTATTATATATTTATGTGCACCTACTGCTCTTTTCTGCGTTGGACAGTGGCACTTCAGCTTTCTTCTGTTCAGTCATAATGGTGTAGGTTATTAAAAGCCCCTTTTTACAGTTCCATTGCAGAATTGACCTTTTTGGCTTTTTTTTCCAGAGAATCGGGGGATGTTGCTGCTCTGCGTGGGTGAGTGATGGTTTCCTGTGTTTAATTCTGTGATCTGCAAAGCCTCCGCTGTTCAGTGGCAGCACAGGTCACTGCTTTGATGATCATTCTGGGTTCTCTGACCTTCTAGGTCACGGAAGTTCAACATACTGGGTACTAACACAAAAGTGATGAACATGGAGGAGTCCAACAATGGCAGTCTCTCTGCGGAGTTCAAGCACTTGGTGAGTCTTGGGGAGGATCTTCAGCTGTTGTGGATTTCTCTTTCTGTCATTGCATCACTGGTCTAAAAATGTTTGTGTCTTCTAGACGTTAAGGGAGCAGAGATGCGGGAATGGTGGAAGGACCAGCAGTGATGTGAGCATCTTCTATTTCTTACTGTTGAACAAGTCTGAACACACAGAACCTCTTAGAAACTATTAATTTTAGGATTGTGGCAGAGATCTGACAGTAGCCATGCTCTTTATCTGTCCTTCAGTATTTACTTCAACATCAGCAGTAAGTTATCTGCCTAATGGCTAATAACGATATGTTTTGACCACTTAAGCTTAGGTCATACTTCACTTTTCCACATGCACTTTCAGTCTACGGACCAAACACGAATACAAGCAATATATTGAAACTGATAAACTTTTTGTGAACAGTTTTAAAGTTGTTAGTCTAGGTATGAGCAGTATTAAGGTAATACAGTATAACACAACATTTTCGAATCCCAAGTCCTTATGACAGAATTAGCCAGGACCCTCCCACCCAGTGAATTTTATCACCATGATTTCAAAATACTGGAATAGTGTTGCATTTGAAAGTACCATATACCGTGGTATACGTTTGGACAGTATAAACTATCTTGACAGTAAAAATTTAAGTATGCAGATACCTCCACACCTCCTACAATAGTTCTTCTCCTACTTTGTCTTAGTTGACCTTTGCTCCGTGAAAGTCACTACCACCTACAGCAAACATCTAGTCACTTTCCTTGCACATGTGCAGAAGATGCACACTGATGTGCATTATTTCCACTGGACAAAAAAATCTGGGCTACACATGCACCACCCGGTGCAAACCCCTGATAATAAAATTTACGTTGTTCTGTGAACAGACTGAAAGCTCATGCAGAAAAGTGAAGTGTGAATTGGCCTTTACTTTGTGGATCCTCCTCTTCCCACCCAGGCCTCTTTGATTGTGACAGAGGAACTCCACCTTATTACTTTTGAAACTGAGGTCTACCACCAAGGGCTGAAGATTGACTTAGAGGTGAGATTCTCCTACCTAAGTTCTGTTTTTCTTGTTGGGCTTCCTTAGAAACACATTATGACTCGTCATGCTATATGAATAGGTAGAGGTGGGAAAAAATATTGATATTATAATTAATTGCGATACTGGTTTTGACAATTTTGATACACAAGATCCCAAGCTTCAATCCTGTTCATTTATGCTTTTTCCCTGTGACTAAAAGTATTTTTCGCTGAATTTTACTTTTATCAGTCCTCTTATATAGGTGGCACTATTTTCTCTCTCGGCTATAGGAAGGTTATAATAGTATAGTGCAGACACCTCATTCCGCCATCTTGGTGCATTGTCAGCCATGGTAATGGAGTATTCCGAGCTTGTGAATGCAAGCAAGTCAAGTCAAGTAGGGCTTTATTCTCACCAAACATATTCAGTACACTTGCATGCAGTGGAGCGAAATAATGTTATGTAAAATGTTGTATACAAGCAAAATAAAATGAAATAAAAGCAAATGATATGTAGAGAAAATGAATTATTGGATATGTATTTTTACATTTTTAATACTTTACATTCTTCTTTGCTTATTTAGTTAACTTAATCTTGTTTATCTTTGTTCACTGGGAAATTTCACAAATTGAGTCTCATATCTTGTTAGAGTGACAATAAATGCATTCTAATTCTAATTCCATTTCTAATGTTACTCATATACATTGAAAGCAAAACAGTTGTTACTCATATATATTGAAAGCCACACATTGTCAGCTATGAGTGTATTATTAATTATCTGTTTTTTCTAATGTTGTGGGTAACATTGAAGCAAATGAAAATCACAAAGTTTGGAGATTTAATATATTTTGCTAGCTGAGTGCAAGAACTGCTGAGGGAAAAGCAAAGACAAAATATTTCAGCATATTCACGGGTCAGTTTAAGTAGAAATTTCATGCTTATTCATTTACTATACATTGTTTATGGACTTATTTTATTCATGTAATGGTAACTTAATTACATTGGTCTGTGTTGCAGTGTTTAAAGCTACAGTGCTATGCCTGTTATTACAAGAAATCTGGTTTGATTACACAAAAGTGAATGTGTGTGAAAGGTAAATGGAGTTGAATCAAAACTGGATCAAATCGGGCATTCGTGAATCAAAACTGGATCAAATTATGATGTCAGGGTCCCTTCTAATAAGCAGCGTAGGTAAATGAGTGGCTTTAGCTTCATGCCATGTTGTGTTTCCCTCTCTAGCGGTTTCTCTTCTGTGACATAAAGAGTGGTTAGTTTCCGGGTGAAAAGCTGAGAACTTAATGAACAGCTTAATAAGCATTGTTCTGTCATGAATGAATAAGCTTTTGCTCCATGACTTCAAGGCAGTTTTCACAGGAGAAATAGGCTTTGCTTTGTTTTATGTGACTTTGTAGTTAGAAATTATGTCATGATGTCTTATGTTAGAAATAATATTTGCTCAAGTAGGAGTGCCACTAGAGCAGTTATCTTTCCTGTGCAGACCCATTCCCTCCCAGTCGTCGTGATCTCCAACATCTGTCAGATGCCAAATGCCTGGGCCTCAATCCTGTGGTACAACATGCTCACCAACCACCCAAAGGTAAGGCAAGACCTTCACTTGGCCAGTCTTTCCCTTTCCAGTCTGACAGTTAAGGCCATATGTAAATTTAATCCTAAATGCATAGTTATGGTTTCCCCTGGAGTGCAGAGCACTGAATCGATCATGATGGCATTAATTTTTGATGGACTCCTGCTGTGCTAAACATCCTCCTATCATGATGGCACCAGTTAGGCAAACCTTCAGAGCCATGAGTGGCTATGCTGCCTGGCCTTTCTGGTGATTGCATTTTAACCCTCCCAGAATGTGAACTTTTTCACCAAACCGCCGGTGGCCACATGGGACCAGGTGGCTGAAGTTCTGAGCTGGCAGTTCTCCTCGACCACCAAGCGAGGCCTCAACATCGAGCAGCTCACCACCCTGGCAGAGAAACTCTTGGGTAGGATGAGTCTAAGCCTTGGGCATGGAAGTGGTTTAGCGTTTGTGGTACAGATAACGCAAACATAACTTGCTGCTGACTTATTTTTAGGTCACGGCATTAACAGGCATGTTATTTTTATCTTGATCTTTTGTAAATGTGTGCAAAATGTTATGCCTGTGCAGGGGCGTCAAGCATTTTGAATGTGGGGGAGGGGGCACACTGGAATAAAACTAATACTTTGTTAAATGTGGGGGGGTCCAAAAGAATAATTATGAAATGTGAGGGGGACACGTCCCCCTCCAGATTTAATGGCGGTGACGCCTATGTGCCTGTGGGTGAATAGAGGTCATATATATTATTAATAAAGGGTATTTCCTGGTACCTGATGATTTATGAATAATAAATGCTTAGTCTACACAAACACACAAATGTGTTCATTTACAAACGGATACGTAAGGGTGAAACGAGGGGAATGTGGCTGGATGGAGGTCAAGGAAGAAGGGACTTAGTTCTTTTGTCATGAGACTTACATCAGGCTTGTTGTGCCTGTTTGACTGGTGTATGGGATATAAATTCATGGAATTGTTCTATCATGCTTTAACATTTTTTATCAGTATTTATCTCCACTGCTAGCCACTAGAACATTGTTTCAGAGATAGGAAACAATAGCAGGGTATGTTTTTTTTAACATCATCTCTTAATTGCTTATTTAATGTAAATACCTGCGACTGGCATCAGCTGGTGTTGCAGGGGTAAGTGCATAGCTGATTGAAGGGTCCCTAAAATTTACCAGTCGAATACTGGAGCCACACAACATATCAGTCCTCCAGCTATTTTTCTCAGTCTACATTACACTTTGCCTGTTCTCGAAGAAGCTTATCATGCAACATTTTTTCTTAAATCTTCATCTTCATCTCTGTGATCTTAATGCCTACATCTTTATTTTATGCAGGGCCGTGTGTGAACTACTCGGGGTGCCAGATAACCTGGGCAAAGTTCTGCAAAGTGAGTTCTTCCTCCTCATCGCTGACCGACTTGAAAAACCATCCTATTAAATGACTTTGCCCCCCACACTGCTCTGATACACACTTCACCTTTTAAAAACGTTTCAGGAAAACATGGCTGGCAAAGGCTTCTCCTTCTGGGTCTGGCTGGACAACATCATTGACTTGGTGAAGAAGTACATCCTGGTATTGTGGAATGAAGGGTGAGGCAGTCATTCACCTGCCCGTCCAGACTAGAGATGGGAAAACTACAGGCTTCAGTGGCCTGATGGAACTCTTGATTTGATTTCATTTCCACTTAGGTCTCAATTAGCCATCATTGGCTTTTGGCTGAACTATCTTCAGGATAAGACAGATTATCATTCTTAAGTCTCATAATACCTAGTGTTAAACACCTGGTGTAATTGTGTTTTAGATAATATTGTCCCGCTATTATATTCTTAACAAAATGAAAATTTGCCGTAATTAAAAGATCTAATAATTTTGTGTTGTTTTGAAGGTAAGAATAGTTATGGATAATTTAAAAATAACATTTTATGATTGATAAAGGAAATTCAGTTAATCATAGGTTTGGCTGAACAATCATTTAAAATGTGCGGGTTTAAATAACACTTTTGTTTTTGTCTGATTTGGATTGCTCAGTTAGTTCAGGCAGCAACACAAGCACAGCAAATTAATTATTTAAGCAGACTGAAATGTAAGCCTGTGTTTGCTTTTGGCCTCCATGGCCTGATACTGCTGAGCCTTGATCTAGACAGATTTCTGAGGGTAAATCAAATGTCTGTATAGTACAGCGGAAGGCTGCTATTGTGATACGCAGGGTACCTCAGCTTCGGCAGAGGTGGATCACGGATGTCACAGTGAGCTTCCTCCCGGGATGAGTGTGTGTGTGTGGTGCTGAGGCGCATCGCTTCTTTGCTGCAGGTACATCATGGGCTTCATCAGTAAGGAGCGGGAGCGGGCCATCTTGAGCACCAAGCCCCCTGGCACCTTCCTGCTACGCTTCAGTGAGAGCAGCAAGGAAGGTGGCATCACCTTCACCTGGGTGGAGAAGGACATCAACGGTGAGTGCCAGAACGGGGTGTCTGGGGGCAGACACAGCTCACGGTAGTGAATTAATACATTCTTGACACAGGCGGAACCTGAATTCACAAGTAGATGTTCAACATGGAAAGCATTATGCTACATTATGCTAATAGTGGCAGTGAGTTTGTTATGGCTAATCCTGGTTAGTCATTCACATTCGGCAGTTTGGGAACGTTTTGGTTTTCCAGTAAATTACACCAATGCTGGAAAGAATGTGGTTGATAAAACCAGTTAAAACTATGGGCTCTGTTATACCGAATTTGGATATGTACAGTAGCTGGAAACTCATTTGAGACGACGTCATCCGACTGGAGCAAGGCAGAAACAGCCTCTGCAAGCTGGTCTTCCGTGGCATTTAAGGCACTTTTACAGATCAAGTTATAAACAAAAAAAAAAAAAAAAAACTAAGCTTTTAGGGGTGTTTGTCACTACAGATACTGTATGAAACCAAACTTGGTAGTGGAGGATTTAGTTTATGATTATTGATATTTTGCAGTCATGTGTTTTAAATTTTTAATTTTACATATTTATTTTTACAATATGCGACTAAGCATCCCTTAGGTTTTGCTATTCTGACATGTCAACATCACTCAAATGGGCTTTGGTTTAAAGTTGATCCTATCTGTGTTTGCACCAGAGGTTGAAATAAGTCGGCCACACTGCCGTAGATGATAACCAGTGTGTAATAATACAGACACAGGGCCGTGGGTTGGGTGAGAGTACAGGGACTGGATGAGAAGCCACAGAAGATCAGATGTGCCTCAGTGTGCACAACATAACACGCAAACCTGTACCGTAAACAACTTAATAGATCACTGGCTTTGCAGTTTTAGCAATAAGTGATTTAAAAACAAATTCTGCTTTTCCTTGCTGTACCGAAATTACACCAAATTCTGAACTCAAAACAGGTTTGTTCTGATTCATGAATTTCTTGTACCATTACACACTTATTCCCAGGCCATTTTTAATAGAGGAGGTAAGGAGCATGTGCTAATTACAGCACATTGTCACACCCAATACATGACAAACCACCTCAGGGATGAGAACCTGAGTGCAGCCATGCGGTGGGTGATACCTCAGCACCACACTAGTCCAAATGGACCAGTGTGGTGGCTGGAGTCCCAGTCCTGCCACCAGTCTCCAAATTTTGCTGTAAGTTGGAAGACCACCTTATAGGGCTGGATGTAGATTAACATCATACCCAGGATGAAGCAACTGCAGGTTAAGGACGTTGCTCAAGGGCCCAACGGAGTAGGATCACTCCGGCCATTCAAGGGACTCGAACCAGCAACCTTCCAATTGCTGGGACAGATCCCTAGCCTCAGAGCGTTTGGTTTGGCGTATGTGACACGGGTTTGTTTATCATTTATTAAGCTGGGGGGGTTCTGTGCTTGTAAAGAAGGTGCTTTAGAGAGCAGCTGACTGACAGATAAAACAGCAATAAAAGCATTAACTGCTGAGTTGAAGTGTGTTCCTTATCAAACAGGCATTCAGTGCAATACAAGCCTTTAAAATAAAAAAATATTTATTCTTCTTCATGGGAAACTATTACTCTGAAATAATTTGGTATTAAAGTGTAGAGTACTGTGCAAAGTCTTCCATTTAAGTGCAGTCAAAGAAAATGATTAATGCTATTTATCTGGGTAGTTTTGATCAGAAAAAAAACACAATTTAACATTAGAACATAAGTAAATGAACAGTAACACAATAAAAAAAAAGGTGAGGTTTTTAAATGGCTAAGCTGACACACTTCATAGTTTTACAACAAAATTAAGTTAATTTAAACATTTTCTTTGACTGCACAGTCCTGTATGTGGTTTCTCATAACGGTATCAATTCAAGTTGGACCGGTCTCTTACTTGCGGACTACCAGACAAGTGCCTTATACAGTACCCGTTCTTAATAAAATCCCTCTATCTTGCCTTGGCCTGCAGGAAAGACTCAGATTCAGTCTGTGGAGCCGTACACCAAACAGCAGCTCAACAGCATGTCCTTTGCCGAGATCATCATGGGCTACAAGATCATGGATGCCACCAGCATCCTGGTTTCCCCACTCGTCTACCTCTACCCAGAGATACCTAAGGAAGAGGCATTTGGGAAGTACTGCAGAACCGAGGCCGCTGAGTCTGACCCGACTGACCCAGGTAGTCGTTGATTTTCCTGCTTGCCGCAGTGATTTACCCTTGGGGACTCTGGGTTTGGCTGCAAGTACAGGTCTGTTTAATTTTTTTCATGGGATGAATGAAAATGTGGATACAATGAATCACATCTTCTGGCTGATAAGGGTTTACAATATAGTGAGCTTAATCATGTATGGAATAAAATTAAAGAATGACATGCATCCTGTTTTACCTATAATAATTGTCATCTCTTTGCAATTTTAATCATGTCTTTCTGTTGAGCTACACTTTGTAATGTTACTTCTCAGTATCATGGGTCATTTTAATGCCAGCTGAATGTGCATAATAGGGGTGTCTGTTTAGTTGAACATTTGCCCAAGAGAACCAAGCTGCTGTACACAGTAGATGTCTGATTTGGCTTTCTGTGCCAAAGCAAGAACTCATTCTTAGCTGAAACAGGATTTATTTTTGCTTAATAGGTGCTGTACCATACCTGAAAACAAAGTTCATCTGCGTCACCCCGTAAGTATGCTATGACTTCACTGGTGGTGTCTTCTGCTTAAACTAGTTTTCAGGGAAAGCCTTTTTTGAAGATGAGTGAATCTACTGATTTGGTGCCTCAAACAACCACAGGGGAAAGATGAGAACTAGTCTAATCTCCTTCACCAGGGATCCGGTGCTGCTTGTTATGGTTGTCTTTACTGGTAAAACCTCGAAGACAGGACAGTGTGATATGCAAAGCTTTATCTCACTGTGGTTTTCTCTGGTTGCCTCTGCACACCAAAATTTAAATGCACCAAGGGCACCTGCTAGCAGCTAGTTACAGTAATCTGCAGCCTCTGGGATCGTGTTCTCTTTCTCTCTCTCTCTGTCTCTCTCTTTTTTTTTTTTTTTTTCTTTTTTTTAGTGAATTTGAACTGTCTGAAACTCAGAGCCTTGTGGCCCATCAAATATGGCAAATATGACAAACATCATTTATACCTTCAAATGTATGCACCTTAAGTCAGAGTTATGAAGTCAAAAGACTGTTTCACCCCCACATTGCAGCAGAAAGCAGATAAATGAGCAAGGAACTGAACTCTTGATATGAATGTTTTTATATAACCTGTAAAGTGCAAGCAGTCATAGGAGGACTAATATGGGTATGTCTAGTTTAGAAAAAGAGTGTAGGATCCAATGAGTGATAGAATGCAGAAGTGTTTAGGGGGTATGAGAAAAAATGGGAGAGGAGGCTGGTCGGAGGTGTGCAGTGGGAGCGTTGTGAGAACCTGACCTGTCTCCTTAGGTGCCCCTCCGTGTTCATGGACTTGCCGGACAGCGAGCTCCTGGCGAATGGATTCCCCGGGTAGGGTGGGCCAGGGCTGTGGTGTGGAGGGGGAGGGGTATGTGTCTCTTGGGCGCCCACTGGTGGTGGATAAGCACCTAAACTGATACATGTCTCGCTCCTAGCTGCAGGACTCATCTCAGTTCTTCAAATTTATATTTGTGTTTTCCTGATTTTTAACTTTTTTGGATTAAAATCACCCCTCCACCCAAACAAGTGTTTTTATGGTCATGCATGTGTATAAGTTGGGGCTGTCAGTGTTAACACATTAACAAAGATGTTGGTATATTTACCTGTTTGTCATTACTGCTGTGTTTATTGTGGTCTTATGATTTGCAATCTTATTTCACTATATAATATAAAAATTATGTAGAATTCATTATTATAGATTTACATGAAACTTTTACATGAAAATTTTTAGACGTTAAGAATTGCTCTTATATGGAAGCCCGTTTCCGCCACATAACATAAAAATAGTTGATACTAAGTCGAAATTATGAGATACTAAATCATAATTATGAGATACTGTCGAAATTGAGTTTCTCATAATTATGATTTAGTATCTCATAATTTTGACTTTCTCATAATTATGAAATACTAAATTGAAATTGAGATAGTATCTCGTAATAAGACTTAGTAAGTCGAAATTATGAGTAACTAAGGCATAATTATGAGATACTAAATTGAAATTATGAGAAGTCATAATTATGAGATACTAAGTCATAAGTACGAGACCGCGGTTAAGTTCCTCATATTCGATATTCAGTTTTCTAGCTTTAATAACTTTTCATGGAAGTAAGGTGGGACGTTTTTAATGACAGAATCGTGTTGTCAAGTACACAGACAACGATGCACACCAATTATTTTTGCGCTTCAAACCATTTTGTGATTTGTGCAAAATCGTGTTTATAGCTAATATTATAGGTACTATCAGCTGTAATTACATGGTGGTTTAGCATTTTGGGCTTATGGCGACTGTTGCACATCCCTTTGTTTCCCAGATTGCTTTACGTACAAATTTTAATTAATTTTTGAGTGTTCGAATGTATCCGTATAATGTGCAATGGGATAATATATGGATGGGTTAATAACTTTAAAACTAGACAAGACAGGCACGATTCTGTCATTAAAAACGTCCCGCCTTACTTCCGTGAAAGACTTAGTATCTCATAATTATGACTTAGTATCTGGACTTAGTATCTCATAATTTCGTATCTGAACTACTCTTTATGTTATGTGGCGGAAATGGGCTTCCGTACTCTTGCATACATTTTTCTTATTTAATAATTTACTGAAAACTATCCACATTCCAACTGCTTATCCAGGCTCTTCTGCATATGCTGCCTGCTATAGGCTCCAGAACCCCCCCCCCCCCCCCATGAACCTTTTATTGAAATCCAATTGGTGAAATGCTGTAACGTGTTCCACAGTGTCGCTGGCCCCAAAACCTGGACATTTTCTGGGCAGAGACGTGTGATGTTAAAGCATGTTGAGAAATGGACAGAACTGAAAGCAGTGGCCTAGTTGACGATTTAGTGAAATCAGTACCTGAGTGAGCCCTTCCTGCTTATATACACAGAATATTAGGATGGAGTCCTCACTCAGACAAAGGGCCCAGAATATACCAAGCCAATGTGCAAAGCTAGCACAAGAACATTGCATTGTAACGTGCTGTCTCTAGATGTTAGTCTGTGTCTGTAAGGACCATAGCTCTCTGAACTCATGGTACATATTATCAAACAAAATTAAAACCATAAAAATGAGTATTTAATGAAACAACACATGTATTGTGGCAAGATATTAAACTGGACTTTAAAGCAAGGGTGGGCAATCTTATCTGCAGAGGACCAGTGTTTATGCAGGTGTTTAGGATAACCTTTAGGTTAGCTGTTCAAACCCAGGCGTGAGGACTCTTCAGCCAATCAGTCGATATTCTAATTAATAATCTAATGAGGGATTTGCAGCGAAAACCTGCATACCCAGCGGCCCTTTCTGGGTAAGACTGCCAACCCCTGCTTTAACGGTTAATATGTTCACTTTGGTTCAAAATATCAGTATGCAACACTGGTGCCAGTGCTTTTGTCTAAGAACAGTTTTTGTATATGGTGCATGCATAAAGTTGACATAAATATTGTGTTTTTGCACAGACTAGAAGCATATGATATTGCATATTTTAAATGTGCATACCGATTTTTTTTCACTATTATTATCATTAATATTATTATTTTTTTTAATTTTCAGATATATCTAAATAAGTAACAGATGTTTTTTTTTTTTTTTCGGCATCATCCCTGCATTTCCGTAATTTTTTTACATTTTATTTTAAAACGGGTGAAATCTTTATGGGTCCCTTTCAGTTTTTATTATTTATTTACTTAGGGCTGTTTTCTGATGATAATCTTTGTCCTGCAGCTCCAGCCACTAACGTACCATCCTTTCAAATGAATTTTTTGTTAGTGTATTATTAACATTCATGCAAACATCGTTTGTGAAAAATGCCAGATTTTGGTCTTTGGTGCATCTGGGCTCATAAGTGAAGTGAGAATCATTTCTGTAAACTGACCAATTCTATGTGAAAGCTTTTGCTATTATTAAAAAAGAGGCATATAATTTATGCCTATAAATATATCTAATGAGGCAAAATTCATTCTTATAGTTCTGCCATTCTCATGCTATGGACAGGTGTGCGTTGTGTCTCGTCCTGTTTGTAAAGGCAAAACGCATCCTGGTCCTTAGAACCAAGATGGTAAAACCCTGCTTTAATCTTCAGAAATATAGTGACAGTGCCTGTCAATTCCGTTTAACGCTGAGTCTCTAGACACCATAAATGTTTCCATTTTCTTTAGTGTTTAGGTTGCTATTAGCCTTTATCGGTATTTATTCAGAAGCTCTAGTGATCAGCATTTTATGTATTTTGAACGTCCTACCCCTTCAGCTCATTTCTGCCCTTCTGTCTTTTGCAGTACAAACTCGGGAAACACAAGTGACCTGTTCCCCATGTCCCCTCGCACCCTGGACTCATTGATGCACAATGAGGGGGCTGAAGCCAACCCAGGCCCCTTGGGTAGGACATAAGTTTGATCATCCTTACATGTTGTGTATTAATCACCAGCCTGTCCCATACCTCTTAGTAGACTCCAGGGTTAAGTAAATACAATGTGCAATCCATCACAACTCCCCATAGCACCAACTGTTATATCCTACTGCCATTCATTGGAAAGCTAACATTGCTGAGTCAGTCGGTAAGACAATGGTATTCAAGTGAAACTGACTGTGCATGTTATCCACGGGGGCCACTGTCTTTGGGTCTTGTTTTCCCAGAATCCCTCACTCTAGACATGGACTTCAGCTCTGACGCAGCTTCGCCCATGTGAGGACCAGACAAGAGCCATTGGCCCACAGGATGGATGAACACTTGTCTCAAGCTGTTGTCCTCTCACTGATTACCTAGCATACTGCAGCCTTGTGATGGCAAGAAGCCTATTACATCATGGTTATTTTTTCTTTTTTTTTTTTTTTTTGCTCTTCATACATTACTAAACTTTGCATATCAAGGAAGCTACACTTCTTTTTTATAGCTATAAAAGTGGATAATCAGTAGAATTTATATACATCTGTTACTGGTATCATCAATGTCTCCCAAACGTCTTTCTCTCGTAATGGTAAGAAATGTATGAAATATATATATATATATTATTTTTTTAAAACCTTATGGATATTGGCATTGTATTGTTTTACTCTTGGAGCTAAAGTCTTTTAAGATCTGCAGGACTCGCGGGGGAAGGCAGGAGACAGAGCACGGACAAGTAGTTGTTTAACAGTCTTCACCAGTTTCACAAGTTACCAATTGAAGAAACATTTTTCATGGGTAATTTCAAACCATTTTGAGTTGTTTCCTGTCACTGCCCCCAAGATGGCCTCTCTCTACCAGCTGATTTCCTGCTATGAATGACATGACATCATGAATGGCTTGGAAGCATTTGTGTATAGCTGCTAGCCTGGCGTCTTGGTTGTGTGTGGTGCCACCTTGGCGCCCATAACAGCCTCTTCGGCTATTGGAATGGTCTATTTCATATATTCGTCAACAGGATAGGCCAATCAGTATTTGTTGAACTGTATGGTCTGCGGTTTGTCCTTTTCTATGTTGTTTTTCTGTCTTGCTGTCTTTTAACTACCTTTTGTGTAATTTCAGTCTATCAAGACTGTGTAGGGTTCTATTTTGTGTTTCCTTTGCTCTGAAACAACCTGGTCCCAAGATGACAGGATACTGAGGCATTTACGGTTGGTTCCAACGATGGGTCTGGGTATTGTGGGCTTTCGTACACTATACTGCTTTTTAAATGCCATATTTTAAAATGACTTCAGTACTGTTCATGTCAAGCAGGAAAAATAAAGCTGCATGGTCAAATATCAATGCTCAGTTTATAATCCTAATATTAAAATATTGACCTTAATATAAATTCAGTGTTGGTTTGTAACCTGTGGAAATAAATTGCAATCTCAGAACCAGTAATATAGCTGTCCAGTATAAAAAGCCTGTTGCTATTCTTCTCTGCAATCATCATGAAATGTCTAAAGCAGGTCTCCAACTCCGGTCCTAGAAAGCTACTATCCAGTAGTTTTCTATCCAACCTGGTGTCTCATGAGCCACACCTGTTTTTGGGTAAATACCAGGAACAGGTGTCACTCATCAGAAGCAAGGTAGCATAGAAAACTACTGGATAGTAGCTCTCCAGGACTGGAGTTGGAGACCCCTGGTCTAAAGAATTTACAGACTGGTTTGACACAGGTTCCTGCTTCTAGTTTCCAATTTAGGCCTACTGTTTTTTACATTTAGGGTTCAGATTGTGCTTTTGAGAAACACTGTGATTCATCAAATCCATTTTTCAGAATTATGGGATGTTGAAGCCTGTCCCAGGCAGCACAGCACAGCTAACTTGTGAATGTACTCCTAAATGTGGACACAGCTCCGATCAACTAAAAATGAAACTTTCTATTTTTAATGCATTTTAAAGTTCAGAATTTTCAGTCTTGTGCAATTTCTGAAGTAGCTAAAGTTTTCAGTTTATCTGAAGATCTGTGAGCCATTTTACTAGTTTTAACAATGGTGCACCAAAGGCTTTGGTCTTTCACCGAGGTTAGCAATATGAGATGGGGGGAGGGGGAGGGGGGGGTTCAAGAGAGCAGCTACCCTGCAGAAAGGTGACCTGTGCATGCAAGATGCAGCCAGACTGTCCACAAACAAAACAACTGCATTTTAAAAACAACGTCCTTGAGAATGGTTTATGGAATTAGTCAAACATATAGATAGACTGATAGGTGTCAGGTATATGTGTAACCTGTAAACTTTAACTTGGCTTAATTGTACAGAGCAATTTCCTTTTAATGCTATGGAATGAATTTTAATTAAAACTGAAATGGTTATATAAAAGTGATTTTAATGTTTTCACCGGGACAAAGTGCTGTTTCATAACCAGTGAAATACCAAATGCTCAATGACCACCTTTTTTGCTCATACTGTAATGTTGATTCTATACATAGTTTAAACACTTGCTGGTTAAACGAAAAATATGGAAGAGTGTGGGGAATTTTCTGTGTTGTTGAGTTAGTACACAGAGCCTCAGTGAGCATGCAAATACTCAGACACATAACACACATAACATAACACAGAGCTGAGACAGAAACTGGATCCTGGACTACCAGTATCCAGCTGTTTTTATCCTTCCTGATGAGTTGCTATTTGCGACCAGGTGACATAGAAAACTTTACGGATTCCAGCACTCCAGGATCTGGGTTGCCTTCCCCTGCACCACCCAATCACCTTCTGCCTTGTATCCTGAGAACAATCTAGGTTGCTTGGCTTCATGCTTTGCATGCTGCCGCAAGCCTGAAGTAGTGCAGTGACATAGTTTGACCAAGAGATGGCGCCAGGATCCTTTTTTTTTAAAAATGCTGTTCGTAATAGTGGTTCTCTATTGTTTACAGTTATAGGCAATTCAAAACAACCTAAAACTCCATTATACTTTATATTAATGTATTTATTTTATAGTTTTTGTACGCCATTGTTCGATATTTAATCTTTACATTGAATACCAAAATCGATAATACTGCTATCTTCGAAGTCTGAGGAATGTAGTTTGGCAATACTGAAAACAAAAAAACTCGGTAAATAAACATCTCAAAATTACCACCAAAGCATTCAGTAAAAACCTTAAAGTACATATGGTTAGGTATAAAGAACTATAATAAACTGACATTTCATATTTTCTGTATTGGAACACCGACTAAATCTATTCATCC
>JAODLC010000100.1:15502485-15513829 GCA_026781145.1 Hippopotamyrus pictus
GAGCGAACACGGGGCGAACAGGCGGGATACGGGCAATCGGGGAGACGGAGGACAAGAAAAATGCTCGGTAGTGCAGAGAATCATCAAGGCAATACTTCGCAAGGTACGATCGGTCCGCCTTCCTTTTGAAGGGAGCTTAATCGGTGCCGGTTGGAATGCACCTGTCCGTCCCCGCCCCCGATGACGTGACATCCAGGACATATTGACAATGCATTATGGCATTTTTCCAAAGTTCGTCAGGAATTTCTTTTAATTTATAATAATTTGCCAGTATCACCTGCTGAGTTAACCATATTTGTACTGTATACGGCTGTCTTTACATTGTGCTGTACAGATGAAGTTGAAATTACTGGTTCTGCTGGCACAAGGCTACACTGTGCAGCAGGCTGCTTCCAGGCTCAAATTTCTAAGACAGCAGTACACAAGAACAAGGTGAAGCATGAGACACTGAGGAACACATGAGGAATGACCAGAAACCTGCCAGGTGCAGAAGTGACTTTCTAATGCCAGAGACTGCCAATTTATCTTGCAGTGCTTCATGAATCAGAGGATGAACTCAAGTGAACTTCAAAAAGAAAGGGAAACGTTAAGTTTAGGTGTGAAGTGCACTGATAGGACAATTCATAGGACAAGATCCACAAAGAACCTGGTTAACAGACAGGATGCAGCGAGTAGTTATTAGACGCACAATGTCACAGTGGGCCTGCGTTCATAGTGGGGTACCACAGGGTTCAATTTTAGGACCACTATTGTTCCTAATTTACATTAATGATATTGACACCAATACATGCAGTAAACTGGTTAAATTTGCAGACGACACCAAGGTGGGTGGTGTAGCAGATACTTTCTATCTAGCAGCCGAGAGGCTACAATGGGATCTTAACTTAATTAGCAAATTGGCTGATACCTGGCAGATGAAATTTAACATAGATAAATGTAAGGTACTGTAATCCATGCAGGGAGCAGAAATATAAAGTACAGAAATAAAGGTAGCTGATTATGAGAAGGACCTCAGTGTGTGTGTTGATGCCTCCATATCCCACTCTCACCAATATGGGGAAGCAATAAAAAGGCCAGTAGGATGTTGGGTTACATCTCTAGGTGTGTGGAGTTTAATTCAAGGGAGGTGATGCTACGATTATAAAATTTCTTGGTAAGACCCCACCTAGAATATTGTGTGCAGATTTAGTCACCTTGCCTTAAGTACATTGCTGCCTTGGAAAGGGTGCAACGTAGGGCTACGAGAATGATTCCTGGTCTTAGAGGAATGTCTTATGAGGAGAGGTTAGCTGAGCTGAATGTTCAGGCTCACACAAAGGAGACTAAGGGGGGACGTGATCCAGGTATATAAGATTATAACAGGTCTGGATGCTGTTCAGCCAAATTGATATTTTAATATCAGTTTAAATATTAGAACTTGGGCACCATAAGTGGAAATCAGCCGGGAGAACATTTTAAAATTAATTTGAGGAAGCACTTCTTTACACAGTGTGTAGCTGAAGTATGGAATAGTCTCCCTATTAGTGTAGCGCAAGCTAAAATCTTGGGTTTGGTTAAATCAGAGCTAGATAAGATTTTAACAACTCTGAGCTATTAAGTTCTCCCTTTGACCTTGATGGGCCGAATGGCCTTCTCTTGTTTGTAAATTTCTTATGTTCTTATTTTGCTGTGGTCTCATCTTTTTACAGAGCTGTATGTTACTTCAGATAAAAGTGTCTCCTAAAGTTTCAAAAATGGAAAAAAGCATGCACTGCTGCACTGTAATGAAAACAGTTAAGGAAGACATAACAATAATTTCCTCCTGGCCTAAAATAAAAGACACTCTGTTGTGTTGGGTCAGAATCAGAATCAGGAAACTTTTATTATCCTGGAGGAAATCATTTGTGATTACAGACTACACAGTACACAACTGCAGAAAAGTCTAAATTAGACAATACACAGTACCACATACAACCATTTCTATATAAAATACATAAGTATAACATATATGTATGATAATACTGCACAAGAAATATGAACAGACAGGATATATTGAGCTTGTGCCCTGAGTGATTCCCTGGTTGTAGAGTCTAATAGCCACCTGAAGGAATGATTTCCTGAGGTGCTCAGAGGAAAATTTTATTTTTTATTTTTATTTATATTCGGTCTTCACCTGAATTTGCTCTTCTGTCCAACCACAACAATGAAGTGGCTGTGGGACATAATTGGCTGAAGTCTGCACGGCATCCTCCTTTTTGCCACAGTGTCGATAGTATCCGCCTCCTCCCCTATCACCAACCCAGCCTTCCTAATCACCTTATTGAGTCTGTTGGTCTCTGCCACCTGCATTCTGCTTCCCCAGCATGCAACAGCATAGAAGGCGGCCCTAGCTAACACAGACTCACACTGCACCCGCTGCATGGTGTTGCAGACTCTGAAGGAACGGAGTCTCCACAGGAAAGGCAGCCTGCTCTGGCCCTTCTCGTAGAGGGCGGTACAGTTCTTAGACCAGTCCAGATTGCTATCTGTGTAGCCATCCAGATAATCATAATCCCCTAATGTGGTATAAGAAGTGTATGGCAGTTTAAATTGTCTAAGATATTATAACAAGGTTGCCAACCATGGTCAGCTGGCTGGCGTGAGATTTTCAGTTCCAGACAAATCAGCACACACATTTACATGTATGTAAGAGTTTTATTACCTTGTAAATAGTCTGTAGGGTTTGCCGACTGCCCCTTTGCTTTTGATGCACCTAATTTTGGGTTTATAATGGAGTAATGTAAATTTGGCGTAAGATTTCTTGCGTGAGCGTGAGAGTCTGAAAGCGTGAGCGTCACGCCAGATACGTGAGAGTTGGTAACCCTGTGATATGAGTCGGCTACAGTATGTTCTCACTTTGTCCAGCCTATCTGGCGTAGATACAGCGAGGCCGCGGAAACGGTCTCTCTGTTATGCCCCCTGATTGTGGCCCTGTGGATCAGGCAGGAAGGTGCTAAGCAGAGGGCATTTTAAGCTCCTTCTGCACTCCAGCAGTGACTTATTGATCCAATTACTTTACCGAGGCCTCAGTATATCCCGCTGCAGCAGATTAAACAGCATGTCGTCTGTGCCCAGACAGCACCGAGGGCTTCTAAACCATCTTTTATATATATTTATATTTTGGACAAGTGAATACTGCTGATGATAAAATATGTTGGCACTTTTCAGATAATCTGTCAAGCAAATGTTCAAATTAAAATGAATATTCTGCAGCATTTTATTTTTTTTATTTATTATTATTATTATTATTATTATTTATTTACTCCAGGTGGTAAACAGAATGCATTCAGTTTGCAGAGGTAAGGAGAGTCAGAGTGGGGACTGCTGTATAACACATTGTGTGATTTTTTTTTTTTTGTCATACAGTAAAATCCCGTTATAACGGACTTCAAGGGACCTGGCAAAACAGTCCGTTATATCCAAAGTCCATTATATCCAGAGTTGCTGTATGCCCAGAACACTACTACAGGACACCATTTACTCATGCCACACCCCAGCAGACACACTTGTGGTATAGACTATTATATTATACATGTAGTAACCCAACTTTACCTGAGCAGATGCGTGACTATACTTTGTACTTACGAGACTTAATTCTTACTGTGTTCTAACATCCCTCAGTCCTCCTGAGTGAGTACTGTTATAAGAATTGACTGCACTTGGGACTGAAATATTGACAGTTGTACGCATTATGTTTACTCTGAGTGAGGTGATATGAGAAATGGCTTTGTATTTAGTATTTTGTATCACTGGTTTTGCATTGGGCGAACATGGGGAATATGGGGATAACACACAAACTCCATGCATTCAGATGTAATTCAAACATGACTAGCAGCTTCATAATCTATATTAGTGTTTCCCAATCCAGTTCGCGGGCACCGACAGTTGGTCCATGTTTTTGCTCCCTCCCAGGTCCCTAAATGGAGCTGGAAGGGAACACAAACGTGAACTGCCTGTGGGTCCCCGACGACCAGATTGGGAAACACTGATCTACATTATTATCATTTATGATATGTACATACTCCATGGTGCATAACGTCTTTTCGGCACCAGGGGTGTGCAGGAGATGGCATTAAGGGCCACTCTGAGTTCCAGACGTCTCCAATCTATTTCTTTTAGTCCACTGAAATGCAGCCATCCAGCAAACTGATGCCACATTGCCAGAAGGCCTGGTGGGAACTGGGCTGCTGTTTTGAAGCAGAAACCTGCGCCGTAACCATGTTATGATGTTAGCAGCCTTTATCACATTAAAAGCTGGAGCTTGAGGGCTTTCAGAGCTTTCGGGGGTGGGGGGGATGCGTTTCAGTAAAGCACTTCAAAAATCAGCATTCAGTGCCGTGGTAAAGCTGTGTCTCCGTTACCCTATTTTACGCTGATTACAAACTTCTGCATTTGCACTTTATATATACTTTGAATATATGAGTAAAGAAGGCAGAGAAGCAGGACTGAAATATGAGTGTTTACTTTCAAACCAGTTATGCTTTCTGCTTTCTTATTGTATGTGCGGTGTTTGGTATCAGAAAAAGATCTGTACGCAACATGAAATGTTTCTATGTGGAGTGTTATTCATTGAAGCATAAAAAGTCTAGGTTACAGTGAGTGGGCGTTATGGTAAAAATCATGTCTTCTATCCATTAGACTGAAGATTTCATTGCTGACCTCCTGCAGTGTCTCTTCATGTTGCGGCTTCCATTTTAAGACCTTGGATATTACTAAGCATTAAGCAATGTGCCGCTGGTAAAGAGCCAAAGCCGTATGCTCTTACAGCCTTGTGCATTCTGGTTTCTTTTACATTTTAACATAGTTTGATTCTGTTTTCTTGCTTGCATAATATCACAATATGGTGACATCATGTCTGTGTTTTCTTTGCATAATCCAGTTGGGAGAAATCTTAAGAGTCTAATTATAGTTTTTCTGAAATAAACCAATGCTTTCTCACATGTCTGATATCCAAACATGATTTTTTTTTCCTGTGGCTGGTTGCATGTGTTGCCTTCAGAGAACATCCCAGCGTGGCAGCAACCTGGTGTTACACTTGAACAACTTTTCACGAAACGGATCACGCTGGCGTTCTTCCCACATGTTTACGTGTACCACAGAAACACTTTCAGGCAGGCCTGCTCCACTTGATAGACAGGAAGCAGGCCCTTGGCGCCATTGTCGTAACCTCAGACGTTTCTATTTAAGTATTCACCCCTTTTTGTTCTCTGTCTCTGGCATGGGGTCCTGAGCTGCCCCGTGCCCTGTGCCCCCTATCTGTGACGGGTGAATGCCTCAGTGGACATTATTAGCTGTGGAGTAGAGCTTGGTCTTCTACTGGGATCATTTTTGGTCTACTTAGTTTGATGCTTAGGGCATCTATATCTGTAGTAGACCAGCTCAATAAAACCGTGAATCCAAATGATTGTTGTCTGGCAGTGTGCTTCCATTGTAACAATGTGCAGATATTGATACGAGGTGCACAGATGTTGCATTTCTGTACCACAAGCATTTCACTACCTTAAAAATTACTGTTACTATGCATACAGTGAGGGAAGATGTTTATTTTTGGGTGGATTTGTTTATGCTTTGCTGATTTTCGTGAATATACGATGAAAGGTATAACAACTCTTATAATTGTGGTGTGGATGTAGCACATTGTAAAAGAAATATGATGAATGCTATAAGGATGTATAATATTTTTCTGTTCAGTAAAACGATAGTTGTTACTGACCATGTGCATCCCTTCATGGCCACAATTTGCCCATGTTCTAATGGCTACTTCCAGCATGATAATGCAACGTGTCTGGTTTCATGAGCATGACAGTGAGTTCAGTGTTCATTGGCCTTTGCAGACACAGGGTCTGAATCTAACAGAACACCTTTGCGATGTGATAGAACAGGAGATCCGCAGCATAAATGTGCAGCCAATAAATCTCAAGCATGGACCAGAATCTCCAAGGAATGTTTCCAAAATCTTCTGGAATCCAAGAAAATTTGAGGCCCAAGATTTGACAGCAAGAGCAGCCCCTATCTAGTATTATAATGTTACTAATAAAGTGGTCAGTGAGTGTATATTTATACTTATATTTTACAGTACAGTGGAAACCACTGTAATCACATTTGTCTGGGTGAAATTGATCATTATAAGCAGATGATCATTATAACTGATTTTTTTCTTCTTTATGTCTCAGGCAGATTACCATCTAATTGACATTTGACATTATATTTATTTCATGAAAATATTGTAATGACGATTTCTAAATACAGTATAGCTGTTTCAAACGCTTTTCAAAGTACAGTACTGCACAAATTAAATTACTGAACTATGTACGATTCAAATATGCTATAATACAGTACAGTATTGTACATAATCAATAATAATTTTGTTACGGTGCATTTTAACATTGTTACATTGTCTCAAAGCGCTTATTTTAGTTTCGCTGATGCATATCGGTGGCTAGTTTTTGGCGGTTTATCATAAGCTTTCATGAGTCTGTATTTGTCAATGAGAGAAAATGACTTTTTTTCTGTCATGTTTTCTGTGCATGCAGCATTAGCCTCAGGTAGCTAGTGTTACCCCAAGGCAAAGTAAGCTTATGAAAGTAAAGTTTAAAAAAGAGCTACTGCAGTTTTAATCTTTTCCATGTGTTGTCATGTTTAAAAAGACCCAAAATGAACATAAGTGGGCTACTTGATTACTATAAGCAAAATATTTTTACAGTATTTTTACAGGAGTGATTCTGGCCCAAGCGTTTTTGATCACTATAACCATTATAACTGTAAGTGGTGTCCACTGTATTTAAATAAAATGTAACTTTAAGATTCCTAGGCCAACTGAGATATATAATCTCCAGCATATCCTGGGTCTGCCACGGGGTCTCCTCCTGGTTGGACATGCCCCAATCATCTCCCCAAGGAGGCATCCAGGAGACACTCTAGATAGATGTCTGAACCACCTCAGCTGGCTTCTTTCAACACAAAGGAGTAGCAACTCTACTTTGAGACTCTCTCGGATGTCCGAGCTCCTCACCCTATCTCTAAGACTGCGCCCAGACACCCTGTGGAGGAAACTCATTTCTGCTGCTTATATCCGTGATCTCATTCTTTCGTTCACTACCCAAAGCTTGTGACCAGGTGAGGGTAGAAATGCAAATTGACCGGTAAATTGATAGCTTTGCCTTCCAGCTCAGCTCTTGATTTACCACAACAGAACAGTACAGCATCAAAACAGCACGATCCACCTGTCAGTCTCCTACTCCCTTTTTCCCTCTCATATGATCAAGACCCCGAGATACTTAATCTCCTTCAGTTGAGGCAGTGACTCATCCCCACCTAAATGGGAAATCCACCCTATCCTGGTTGAGAACTAAGACCTCAGACATGATTTCGATTAAGAAAAATATCTAGCAACAGTGAATCAGGGTAAAGACCTGCCAATCCATGTGTCTGTACAGTATGTTTCTGTATGTGTCTGTGCATATCTGTGTGTCTGTGTGTGTGATCTACCTTTCACACCTTATGGCAAGGTAACTGGTCCATGCAGCAGGATCAACATTCACTCATGCTCTGTGATCAGCCACTTTTTCCTGGCTTGAACGTGGCATCTATTAGGGGATATTTTATTGTATTAATTATGAAATAGCAGAAATGTAATATACTGTAGAGATGAAAATTTTACTCTTTCAGTAGTATTTCCTGTCACTGAATTATTGGAGTTTGAGGTGCTGTTCATGTTCAACAGTCATTGTTCACCCACGTGATTCTGCTACATTATGAAATTAGGTACATATGTTACACTATATATTGCTTAAATCTGTAAGTGAATTTGATACAAATATGCATTGAAGATAAACATTTCTAAAACACCAAGGTCGAGCAGCTTAATGATTTTAACCTTACAGGGCTTTTATAAGAATGTTCTGGATAAATTACTTTTTCCAAAAATATAACATTGAACACTTGAAAACAGTTCCACATAGTAAGTTAATCAGCATCATAAACTACTGATATTTCACAAAATTGTCCTCTAACAGAAAGGCCAACTGTAATGAGTCAAAATGTCATTTCAGTGAAATGATATAACTGGTTACACCATTTAACACTTCAATTTAAAATCTAATTTCATAGGCAATATCATGGACACCTATGTAAGCACATGGCCTTGGTGTCAATGTTTTAATCATAATTTTAACGAATATACAATTTTTTTTCAAATTTTTTTTTCAATTTTTTTTTCCCCATTTATGATGAACTGTGAATGTTTTCCTGGAGTCATACTATTTGACATGTAAGCCTAAGCAAACCTGACCGTTCCCTAAAAATGTAAAATTGTCTGGTATTTTAAAGAGAGTTACTAACCTTGGCATGCAACAGTTAGGGTCTTCCTTCACTCTAATGTTATTTCCTGTCACATGGATTTCTTGCACAATGTGAACAAAATGGCTTCTTGAATGGTGGTTACACCACCCTGACACTTCAGGAAGTTGACCTGACTAACGCGTTTGCCTAAATCAGGGGTTGCCAATCTTATCCGCAAAGGGCCAGTGTGTATGCAGGTTTTTGCTGCAACTTCCTAATTAGGTCACTAATTAAAGGACTGATTGGTTGAAGAGTCCTCACACCTGGGTTTGAACAGCTGACTTAAAGGTTATCCCAAAAACCTGCATACACACCGGCCCTTTGCGGGTAAGATTGGCCACCCCTGGCCTAAATAAATTATAATATTCAGAACAATTGTGTCCTGTTACTTTTATTTTCTGTTAAATAGCTCTAATGTAAGCTTATACCGGACTAGTTGAAAGGCTATTTTATTGAGAATCTCACCTTTTTAAAGAAACTTCAATTTTTGGTGTTAACAGTTTACAGTACATTGATATTTTTACCCTAACTATTCTCTCAAAATTTCATACTAGGTCCTCACAACTGCAATCTGCAATCTGCAAACAATTAATTTATTTAAAAAGTTTAAATTTAACCATATGGACAATTAAAAAATGTATCCTGTCATTGACATATATAGCTGTGCTAAATTTGATATTTTTGTGAATCCACAATTATCACAGAGGTATTAGTGCTCAATAGTGTTGAGATTCACCTGTAAGTGATGAGTATCGACCACGTAAACGTGCAGAATGCTCAGGAGAATGGGCACAGTGGAGGAAAGAGGGTCATGGAACACTGGAACACAAAGCCTGCGGCACAATAGACATCCACACTTACAGCACGATCTCGGCTGACTGGGAGAGAAATGGAGAAAACAATACAAGGGTGAATAATGATTAGCAGGGAGAACAAACCAAACTGACTTCGAAAGGAAACGAAAACAAGCATGTGGCTGCTACCAGGCTGGGATGCTGGAGACAAAACCGACAGAGTGTGCCTGCATCATTTTGCTAGCGACACATTGAGACCTCCTTGGTGTGTGTTTATAAATTTATTGGAAAACAACCAATGCAAAACAGCCCTGGTGCTGGCCATGCCAGTGGAAAACAGCTTTGTTTTATGGCAGTACCCTGTTTCTGCAGACTGTAGATATCAGTACCATAAATTAGACATGTCGGAACTTGCTTCACTGAAGTTTGAGCACGTTTCAAACTTTTACCTCCTAGCGTCAGCTTTGTTCTCTGCCTTGATTGATTACAGTCAATAGATCTAATATAACCCTCCTGAAACAGGCTTTTAATGGTAAAAATAGAGCCTTTTGAGACTAGATGTTGGCTACCCCTATGGTGGAATTTAAGATGTTTCTGATCATTTTTTGGAATGTGGTGTACTTTCACTTTTAACATTACTGTCCATGGAACTGCAGACTTGAAAAGATTACTTTTTTAGTTTACAGTATACCAGTACTGCCCCAGGGTAACCAGGCCTTTCACAGAAATATTTATATGGCTGCTTGTTAATAAACAAATTAACATTGTTTGATGTGTTGTCTTATGAGGCATCATAGCCATGCTGCTCTTTTCACTAGGAATGATTTTTTTATTGTTAGCTTTCTCAGTGGACCAGTGCTTTCAAGCTAAATTAAGTAAAGTGTAGTAGTGTGATTTTTTTTTTTTAAACTTCCGCTTCCCCCAAATGGCATTGAGTTTAGGCTTAAAAGCTTTGCAGTGGAGGACACCGTATGTCAGGCAGATTAGAGCTTTTTAGTGGTGCACTGATTCACCCTTTCTTGGTGTCAGGTCATTTTATCTGTCCTTTCGAGTTTTAGATAAAATGTGGGCTATTCTGGGTCTCGACAGGGATTCTGTCTTTGTAGTTGCATATACATTTCCAAATTAAAATCTCTCTGGCCCTTATTCCCATCATGATTCATTCATTCATTCATTCATTCATTCACACATTTATTTGTTTGTTTGATTATTTATTTATTTGTTTGTTTGTTTATCACCATGTCCAATTTTCAGCCTCATTAAACCTCCATTTTTGTTCTCTGCCAGTGTAACTGTAGCACATCGGCCTGCAGGGCACAGCTGCTTCCCTACGGCCTGTGGCGTGATCAGGGAGATGCTAGAGAAGAGCCCTGAAACGTCTCATGGCCCCCTTCCTTCCTTCCTTTCGTACCCCCTACCCCACTGTGTGGCTTTCTGTTTCTATTTTATGCCCTTTTTTTTAGTTCTTGCACATACCATGTGTAAATGGAGGCGTGTAGATGGATGCACACGCTCACACGGGCACAGACGTGCCTACACGCATACACATTTACAGTATGCATGCAGCAGAGGTTAGGCCGTATGGCTATTTAATAACAGCTAAATGATATATCAGAACTCTTGCACTTTGCCCTTTCTTAAGGCATGTTTAACATAAACACATATTTAACATATAAAATTTATCACCTTACACATAAACTTTAAAGCAGAGCTCTTTCAGATGTTTTATGAGATAGCTCATTAAGAATAACAGGGCTTGAACCCTGCCTCCACTCTGTATGTGTGTGCAGTTTTCATGTTCTGCACATTTCCTGCAGTTACTCAACTTTCATGTTGCATTCTAAAACCATGCAGTTAGGCAAATTGGTGTCTTCGAATTTCCCATAATTTGTGTGCCCTGCACTAGACTGCCATTCCATCCAGGGTGAGTTCTGGAACAATTCGTAAATATGTGTCAGTTACATCAGCCTTGGTTTGTGATTGTATTTTTCCTCTTTCAGTCACTGTCCTAAGTGGACCTGTCTTCCTCTCTGTCATATTTGGCACTGCCTTCTCCTGCCCCACATATTTGCACCAGCCAACCAGATGGCCCCTGGAATATCAACAGGCACATGTGCTGTTCAGGGGAATCGCTTTGACACTCTCTCTCTCTCTCTCTCTCTCTCTCTCTCTCTCTCTCTCTCTCTCTCTCT
>JAODLC010000100.1:15524456-15534983 GCA_026781145.1 Hippopotamyrus pictus
TTTAGCAAATGGCTGCAATATAACAAAGAGTGAAAAATTGAAGGGGGTCTGAATACTTTCCGTACCCACTGTAGGCTGTGGTCAAGGACAGTATTCTTACTCTAACAAGTCTAAACCAAATGAACAAAGGGTTCTCTTTGACCAGCTTTAGTGTTCAAGTACTTTTGTTATACTCACTCTCTGCATATTCTTTCACGCTCACTTTCTGAAGATGGCGGTTTGGATTCAGGCCCAACAGTTACAGGGGGAGGCCCTGCACCAGATGCAGTCACTCTATGGGCAGCATTTCCCCATCGAGGTGCGCCACTACCTGTCCCAGTGGATCGAGGCCCAGCTATGGTGGGTACATATGTTCCTCATCTCATGATAATGTAAATGAACATCACTGATCCTCATTTGCATGTAATATTCTGGATTAGTATATTTAACCATTTTAATAGTCAGTCAGTGACCTGGATTTCATCTTCTTGAATGTACTGTTTGGCTACATACAGTCAGATAGTGAAAACATCTGTGGCAGTCAAGAAAAACTGGAAAATTCAGATAACTTTGCCCAGGGCTTAAGGAAAATGAGTGACGGTTCACGGGCAGTTCCTCTGGCAGTTTTGTTTGCCAAACAATGACCTCTTGTGGCTGTCTTTGTTAAATTGAGAAGAATGGAGGGGAAAAAAACGAGAAAGGTTACATTTTGGTGGAATGGGTGCGTATTGTGTTTTGTAGGGATTCGATTGATTTGGAGAACCCCCAGGAGGAATTCAAGGCAAAGCGAATGCTGGACACTTTGGTCCAGGAGCTGCAGAAAAAGGCAGAGCACCAGGTCGGGGAAGACGGCTTCCTGCTCAAGATCAAATTGGGCCACTACGCCACGCAGCTTAAGGTCAGCACTCCCACATGATAGCTCCACTTTTGAACTATGAAGTTTGAAGGTCATGAAGTCCGCCTTCCAAAATGACGGTTATGTGATTTTTGTGCTTGTTTGGACCCAGAGCGCGTACGACAGGTGTCCCCTGGAGCTGGTGCGATGCATCAAGCACATTCTCTACACTGAGCAGCGGCTGGTGCGCGAGGCCACAAACGTAAGTTTTCAGGGCTGCTGTTGTCATGAGGTTTGTGTGGTCAAGGCGCCCTGAAAATACGTTCCTTCTCATGGGATGTGATTCCGGTCAGCGAGTTTTTGCCCTCTTTTATTAGCAGTCGAGCTCGCCCGGGGGTGGGATGTTGGACAGCATGTCTCAGAAATACCAGCAGATAAACCAGGCCTTTGAGGAACTCCGTATGATGACACAAGACACAGACAACGACTTGCGCAAGCTGCAGCACAACCAGGAGTACTTTATAATCCAGTACCAGGAGAGCCTTCATATCCAGGGTGAGCCCAGACACTGTTCTGTGAAGAGCAGAGGACCCATCGTTATATTCAGATACATCAAGCCCCCTTTGCACTTCCTGACCAGTAAAACGTGCGTGTGATTGTGTCATTGTGCCTTTATTGCCTTTCTCTTATGTGTCTGGTGAACAGGTGTTCAAATGCTGGGTTTCTCTGACTTTTCCCTTACTCCTCCTTCCATCCAGCCCAGCTCAGCAACCTGTCCAGCCTGCCCCCAGCAGAGAGAGTCCTGAGGGAACCTGCCCTCCTGAGCAAGAGGGCCACCATGGAAGCCTGGCTGACCCGGGAGGCTAACACACTACAGAAGTACAGACTGGTATGCCCCCTGTCCAAACACCCTCAGTGTTTATCTGAAATGTCTCTCTACCATTCAAATGAAGATCAGTTTGTTTGTTTACTGGGATTGGAGTTGAATTTATGCCGTGGGAAGAAGATTTGTGGAAAATAAACTCATGCAGCAGCACGTCTTTTGGGTACACTTGGCCTTATATATGTGTTCTTCCGTGTATGTACCAGGATCTGGCGGAGAAGCACCAGAAGACCTTGCAGCTCCTCCGGAAACAGCAGACCACCATCCTGGATGACGAGCTGATCCAGTGGAAGCGACGACAGCAACTGGCTGGCAATGGTGGCCCGCCAGAGGGCAGCCTGGATGTGCTGCAGTCCTGGTGAGTCCACACCCTGAATGTTCTCTCTCCCATCCCCCTTATGTCGGCAACTGGAGTTTCACTGTAACCCACAAAGGTGCATATTAGCACTTAATTTAAATGTTTCTGAAGGAAGAGATTTTCATGATCATAATGACAATGATGTTGGTATATAATGATGGTGGTGGTTCCAACCCAGTAGTGGGTAGTAATAAGATACATTTATTCTTTAATAAGTTCTTGAATTAAATTCAGAACATTATTTTGAGTATTTGTATTTTTAGTTGCCATGCAAAGAGGGTGGCTTACGGGTACCACTGTCGCTTCACCCCTCTGGGGATGGGGGTTAAGATTGTTGGAGTGTACATGTCCTAGCGATGTCATGCTGGTTTCCTCTGGGAACTCCAGCTGTGCCTCTGAATTTCCCATTGTGTGTATCTGTGCTCTATGATGGAGCAGCATCCCATTCAGGGCGTACCCCCGGCTTTCTCCTGTGCTGATGGTGATGGGCTCCAGGCCTCTCCCATGTAGAATAGAATGCCTTTATTTACATTGTAACAAGTTACAGCGAAATTCAATCCGTGCGATTCCCCAAAGCGATGCTTTGAGGTACATGTGAATAAGGGAAAGAAAATAAACTAGAAAAGTTAAACACACAAGCATGTAAAATATCAAATTATAAGAGATATAGAAGAGGTATAGAAAGTGACTGTGCTTATGGTATACAGCAGCACACTAAGTAATCATATACATATTATTACATATGTATACAGTATGAGGTAAGCATGTATTACAGTTGTGCACTTATGAGTACAATAGCGCCTTTACACCTGATAGTCTCGACTTTGATTTCTGCTCTGGCTGTGTGTGTCAGTGGAGTCTGCATGTTCTCCCTACAGTTTGTCTGTCTGTCTCTCTGCCTGCCTGCCTGCCTGTCTGTCTGCCTGTCGTGTGTGTTCCCTCTGATGGACTGTCCAGGGTGAGTCATAATTGGGTTCATGCTCACCCTGCAATGGACTGTGAAGAAATAGAGAGGTGGAAGACATTCAAGAAAACTTTGTTTTGACAATTAATGGCTGTAGTTGTATGTTGGTTAATGATGCCTCTCATTTCATATCAAAAATGTCATACTTAAGGTAGCATTTTTTACTTGTATTACAGTTTTGTTTTGCAGTCTGTTTGGTTCAGAATAAATATTTGGTAACTATGTACCCAAGCAGTGATTTGACCTGTGGGATTTTCTCATTCTTCTTTTCTCTTGCTCAAGTTGGGGATCTCTTAACTGAGTCAGATTTATTTTAAAATGACAATAGCTCTATGTCTCCTGTTTGTGACTCTTCAGCCCTGTGACCTGTGTATTCATTCCAGATGTGTTGCATCTCTTAGGTGTGAAAAGCTTGCGGAGATGATCTGTCAGAACCGGCAGCAGATTCGGCGAGCAGAGCATCTACGACAGCAGCTGCCCATCCCTGGACCTGTGGAGGAGATGCTTACTGAGCTCAACAGCACTACCACAGACATTGTCTCTGCACTAGTCACGAGGTGCCCATATGTGTGTGAGTGCCTGTGTCAGCATGCATACAGTATGTCTGTGTGTGACTGTGTGTCAGCATGCACATGTGTGTGTGAGTGTGTCAGCATGCACATGTGTATGTGAGTGCACGTATCAGCATGCACATGTGTGTGAGTGCGTCAGCATGCACATGTGTGTGTGAGTGCGTGTCAGCATGCACGTGTGTGTGAGTGAGTGTCAGCGTGTAAGTGTGTATGTGTGAGTACATGTCAGCATGCACATGTTTGTGTGTGTGTGCGTGTGTGTGTGTGTGAGTGCATGTATCAGCATGCACGTGTGTGTGTGCATGTCAGCATGCCTGTGTTTGTGTGTGTGTGTGCGTGTGTGCATGTATCAGCATGCACGTGTGTGTGTGTGTGCATGTCAGCATGCCTGTGTGTGTGAGTGCCTGTGTCAGCATGCGTGTGAGTGTGTCAGCATGCACATATGTGTGAATGTGTGCGTGTTAGCATGCCTGTGTGTGTGTGTGTGTGTGTGTGTGTGTGTGTGTGTGTGTATGTGAGTGCATGTTTCAGCAGGCACATGTGTGTGTGCGGTTGATGGACTTCCTTGAATAATCTTAAGAGGCCTCACATAATTACAGTTACATTTGCTCTGCTATGCAAACTTACCTTCAAAACTGATTTTTTAAATCCTGATCTTCAGGTGCCATGCACAATATGAGGTAATTGCCTTTTAGGTGAGAAAGTAGTGCAAAGTTATTTTAAATTGTTTTATTCTCCTTTTTTATGGAGCCAGTGGGCTGGTGCCACTGCTGTGCTCATGTTGTGAAATCTCTCTGTAGTTCTCTGTATTCGCAGTACTGTGGATGTCCATGTTTCCATCATGAAATAGGTGACAGGTTACACTGAGAACATCATAATTAGTCAAGAATTATGGAAACAGAGTGAAATAGTTGGGGGACTGCAGCAGTAAATCTGTGCTCCTTCTGTGTATGGAAATCTTCAGGCAGAAAGAAATGGCCACACCATGCAGAAGGTTAAGCATGAAAATCCATGGCCCTGATTGCTTTGACGTAGAAGTGATCTGCCCACAGCTTTGGGTTCTGGTAGCTCATCTCTGAATTGGGTTGATTTTGCCAATCTGCAATTTCACTCAGCAACTGCAAAAGTGCCTTCAAATATTGCAAATACTGAGAGCAATTCGGAATGTAGATCATGAACATGGGTGACTTGAGAGGATGGAATGTGGCCCAAAGGGAAGAGTGCAAAATTAGTGTAAGCTGAAAGGAACCAAGAACGCTGATCTTTCCTCTGGAAACAAGGGCAGAAGTCCAGCAAGTAAAATGGGGCTGAGTCAAACATGTCCAACAGCTCCTTGATTCAGCATAAATTGCAGTATAAATGATTATCACACAGTGTGCTACCTGTAATCAACCCAGAATGAAACAGACCCACTGGTCAATGAGGCTGTTTCAGTCACTGAACCCCATGGTCTAACATTTTTGTTTAATTCTTCCCTGGCGACTTGTTTTTTTGTGTTCCAGGAATCATTATGACTGAGATGTAATAATGAATCCCAGAGGGGTTTATTTGTAATGTACAAGAAATGTGCCCCAGCAAGGGGAAAACACATCTGAACATTTTTGTACAGAACCAACCTGTTCTTGTTTCTCAGCCCCCAGCTGAGCCCCAGAGGACCAGAGCAGGGTTGCCCTTTTAAGGAAGTTCCATTCCCAGCACTTGACTATTTTCAAAATACCTTAAAGCACAATTTCTGCACCCCGTCTAGCTTCTGGGAGGTTCAAGCGATATACAGAGCATATCTCACCTGTCAGCTCTGGGAATCTCACACTCTACATCCCCAACAAGGCATATGACCACATACAGCAGCAGCTACCATTTATTAAGGCATTCGGAAATGGACATGGAAAGTAATATATGGATTGTGTCTCAGGGGGGCAAAGATGTGTAACTTAGTCTCTTTTTTTATGTGACCGACAGGGAAGGGGGGTGTTCTGTGGAGTAGGGGAGCAGCTTCTGGAATGGAGCTCAGTGTGAGCATGAGTGGAGTGTGCGGCCGATGTGATTGTCAGGTGATCACACGGCTGGTTGGTCTGGTTTAGGCGCCGTTTGTAAGAGCAGATTGAATTGTAAACAGCGCTATGCGACAGCAGGATGGAAGAAGGATACTGGGGTTCCATTTGCCAGGAGAAATGAAAACAGAAGACTCTCAGGATAACCGGGAGGGAGACAGATAAATGTCACATATGTCAAGTCACAGAAGGACTACAACCGTAGGCTGGGTGAAGCATCAAGTGCTGAGCACGTTTACCATTGGGGGAGAATAGAAACAGTATCCTAGGTACACAGCGAGGGGAAAACTCCATCAGACGGAGAAAGAAAAGGGAGAAAAGCATAAATCGCTAATAAATGGGCTCTCCCTTCCTGGAGAGGCTGACAGTTTTGGCAGTCAGATGATCTTAATCAAGCCAGTAGACTCTCAGCCTGCGTCAAGCTGCATTGTAGGGCGTTCATTTAAAAGAAGGCTTCAGCCAGAAAATAGGTGTCAGAAATACTTACAGCCTCATTTTCGCTGCCCAATCATGACTTTCTTCTGCCTCATATAAGTAATCTTTATCTTTAACTCCAAAGTAAATGTCGCTTTCTGCCTACCGAACCCTCAGGAGGAAAAAAAAATGTTTTATTTTATGAAAATAGTTTTTTAAGGATACCTACTGGACACAACGAGACTGTAAATTAAAGATGTTTGATGAATTAGATGCATTATATCCAGACAATAATTAACTACCCTTTGTGGGTATTCCTGTATATAAACTTCATGTTTCATGGTTAACAGTAACGGATTATTTTAATAATTTGCAGAGGAAAAGTGAAGTGGCAACCGTTTGGCTGAATATATAATTAACAGGATAAGAGCTGCCATATTGCGCAAACATACACTCTGCATGTTTTATGTGAGAGATCCAGTGTTTAATAAATCAAACATTAACCCAACGTCATGTTGTGTCTGTCTAAGTGCAGGCATGGACGAAACACGACTTCTGCTTTTGCATTTTGTAAACGGTAAACTGCATTGTGTGCACTGCCCTTACAATATAGGCAGTACCCAGGTTATGAACGATATCTGTTCCTTAGTCTTTAAGTTGAATTTGTAGGTAAGTCGAAACTGATACATATGTTTCTTATTTAGTGTTAGTCTGTCAAATGTTTGCTTTAATATATAGTATATTTTACTTTTCTATGCATATAAAACACCTAAGAAACTATTCCAAATGCACCTTTAACATCTTCAACATAATAATACAGTACATAATAATAATAATAATAATAATAATAATAATAATAATAATAATGCAAAAAGAAAACTAACTACATAAGTTACTGTACTGTACCTCGAGCCAACAAACTGCTGAAGTCACACAATGTTGTTATGCGCAGGTATTTGTTATTACAAATCATTGTAATTAATTCAGATTTTTAATAGAACAGGCTATACGGAATCTGGCCGTTCTTAACTGTGGACTGACTGCATAATAGGCTTTATGGCAGTCCGTTCGTAAGTATGAGCTGTCCATAAGTCATCATTCTTAACCAGGGACTGACTATGACAGGCTTTATGGCAGTCCGTTCGTAGGTATGAGCTGTCTGTACATCGGCTGTTCTTAACTGGGGACTTTCTGTATAACAGGCTTTACGACAGTCCATTTGTAAGTAGGAGCTGTCCGTAATTCGGCCATTCTTAACTGGGGACTGACTGTAGAACAGGCTTTATGACAGTCCATTCGTAAGTAGGAGCTGTCCGTAAGTCGGCCGTTCTTAACTGGGGACTGTCTGTATAACAGGCTTTACGACAGTCCATTCGTAAGTAGGAGCTGTCCATAAGTCAGCCATTCTTAACTGGGGACTGTCTGTAAGTCTAACTGTATGTTTGTATTCTGTATCCCACAGCACCTTCATCATTGAGAAGCAGCCCCCTCAGGTGCTGAAGACACAGACGAAGTTCGCTGCCACCGTGCGGCTTCTGGTGGGGGGGAAGCTCAACGTGCACATGAACCCCCCCCAGGTGAAAGCCACCATCATTAGCGAGCAGCAGGCCAAGGCGCTACTCAAAAACGAGAACACCAGGAAGTAAGACCTGCGTTCTCCACCTTTATCATCTCAGGAGTATAAGTGTGATGCTCCCTGTGGTCCAAAGATCCACATCATATGTAGCAGTCAGTTTCTATAAAATATTTGTATTGAGCTTTTGAGAAAATAAGGACTCTTTTGAACACTCAGAGTTGTTAGCAGGCGCGTTGCTAAAGATTTTGGGCCCCATGAAAGCATGTCATATTGGGCCCCCCAGTCCAGACCAATCCAGTTGTTTTTCACATTTTTTAGGGCCCTGTCACTAAGGGGGCCTTGGAATTGTCCTAACTCCCCCCCACCCTTTCAGCACCCCTGGTTAGGCTTGTTTATGGTAAGAAGGTGACAGTTTGAACTGCTGGTGAAGGAGGTACAGTATGGAAGGTTCCAGTGCCATTTATATCAGTGTGTTACTTCTTATATTTAGAACAGTAGAATGAAAGACACGATGAAAGGTGAAGGTTGTGGGAGAATAGTCTTCAGCAACTTCATGCCGTGTGCCTTTCTTGCAGTGAAAGCAGTGGCGAAATCCTTAATAACAATTGTGTCATGGAGTACCACCAAACGACTGGCACTCTCAGCGCACACTTCAGGAACATGGTATGTACATTTGTGAGAAAAAGGTTGTAAAGCCAGTGGAATCATTTGGATGGCTCAGAAAATGTGCCATAAATCACGCAACAGAATTCTGTTCAGGTGTGTTACGATGCCTTATGTAATAATGCAGGATTATGTAATAACTTGACAAATTTTTATATTGTTATGTAATATGATGTTATGTAATATTCTGTAATAATCTGCTGCATTTTGTAATATGTAATATGCAATATGTAATACATTTCCCAGTATCTTGTAATAAATTATTACATATTGCAGCAGTTATCACAAAATGTGGGAGTTGCACTTTGGGAGTTGTTAATGAGGAAAATGTATTACTGTGCATTACGTAATAAACAACCAAGATGGACGTCTTCATTAACACTTTGTCAAGTTATGACATAATACAGCAATTTCATAATGTGTTGTAACAAGGTGCAAAATGGTCCAATTAAGATATTTTGGAGGACCTCAGGAACGGAGTTAGTTGAAGCTTGTAGGACCTGATTTGAAAGTATTTCATATATTTAATTGGCAAGAAGTTAGGCTACTCTCCCTAGAAATGGGCACGTAAAAGGGAACAATGAAGAATTCTCCTATAAATTACAAAGAACCTTAGGGTAACAGATAAGGATCTGCAGGCATCACTGACACTTAATGTCTGTGTTCATGAGCCTACCAGTAGTAAACACCAAAGAGGAATGGTGTTTATACTGTAGCAGGGTACCAGGGAGAAAATGACTGCTCTCCAACATGGCTGCCTTTCTCAGGTTTACGCAAGACCACCTGGATGTTCCACAACACTACAGGAACAGTGTTCTCTGGAGATATCAAACATTAGTGTATTTACCGCATTATATTTGGAGAAAACAGAACACTGCATACCAACACCAACATCCTCATGTGTAATGTGTATAATGATGTGGGGCCACATTGTTGCCTCCGGGCCTTGATGGATTGCAACCATTGAAAGAACAATAAATTCTAGGTTTTATTGGGACATTCTACAGCTGCGTCAAGGCAACCATCTGTTACCTAAAACTGAATTGGGGCTTGTAATATGACGGTGATTTAAAACACTGGAATAAAGAGCAGAATGACCCAGACAGATTTTGCAATAATAGTTCTGACTTTGATTGTTATCCTGTCCAGGATAGAAGGTGTAAGGATGGATAGAATTATAAACTCCAATGCTGACACACCTGAACGAAGAAAGCTAGTTTACTCTTCCCAAATAGGTGTTGTAAAGCAGAAATAGTCTTGCAATTCAACAAGTGCTTATATTTATAATACTATAAAGCTGTACTGTATAAGTGTCACTGCGAAAGGTCAGCTAGTCAGATGTGGAGGTACTGAAAGCGTACCAGTCGAAGACTTTCAGCGCTGGTACAGAAATGCACTCTTATGACTGACGTCATGATCTGAAGAGTTGCCCGTGGCATTTTATGCTGTTTTTCTTCCATAGTCCTTGAAGCGGATTAAGCGCTCAGACCGACGAGGGGCTGAATCAGTTACTGAGGAGAAATTCACCATTCTGTTTGAATCTCAGTTCAGTGTTGGGGGCAATGAGCTGGTGTTTCAAGTGAAGGTAAAAAAAATCACATCTGCCATTTGTCATTGACCAGATTAACCAAGTACAGCACCTTAATACTCTCTTATTGCTTTTTAGAGTTATATCCTGTCAGATTCTGAATGCTAACAGTTTTATGTTAAGTGATTCTATCATTTCTTGGCATTTGCCTCTCTGCCACACAGACATTATCACTTCCTGTTGTGGTGATTGTACATGGAAGCCAAGACAACAACGCCACAGCGACAGTCCTATGGGATAACGCTTTTGCTGAGCCAGTGAGTGCATGTCCGCTGCAACTTAGTTGAGTTTGTGGAGGAGAAGCATAGCATTATGGTTGCCATGGACATGTTCAATAAAGAATTGTGTTTAGAAGAGTTGAAATGCTCTGGCATAGAGGATGTGCACTTTAAACTGCTTTTAGAATGGGCTCCTGGAGTACATTAACTGACCCAGAACATCAGGAAAAATACAGTGGGATCAATAAAGTCAATCATTTTTAATGAAACCCTTCAATTAATTTTATTTACTGTCTTGATATTGTACATGTTGTGATAGTCAAACCCATCCATCCATCCATTTTCCAAGCCGCTTATCCTACTGGGTCGCGGGGGGTCCGGAGCCTATCCTGGAAGCAATGGGCACGAGGCAGGGAACAACCCTGG
>JAODLC010000100.1:15553172-15568497 GCA_026781145.1 Hippopotamyrus pictus
GTGATTGGTTGATTAGATAATTGCATTAATGAGAAATTGAACAGGTGTTCCTAATAATCCTTTAGGTGAGTGTAGATGGATTGACAGCACTAAAACCCCTCTAAAATTTGTCTCTTTCAGTTTTGGGGTGAACTGCCCTTTTAACATGGCCATTGCCTGTTTTAATACTTTACAAATATAACTAATTGAAAGTAACTGCGAGGCTGTTTATCTTGTCACTGGTGTGTCATGTGCTTACAGGTCAGGCCTCAGGAGGTTCAGATCCCCATTATCAAGTGTTTCTGGAGCTGAGAGGAGTGAGGAACCTGACCGAGGAGCAGCGCTACAAGGTGAGAAACCTGCAAGCCTCAAACTAGTCAGCCTTTCTGAAATGAATTGCTTGGAATTTGTAGTATCAGGTACATCTTTATGTTTTTGTGTTATATCTATGGCTAAAAGTCAGAAGAATATCCCAAGTTGCATTAATGACTGCTAATTTCAGCTACTTTGGTTGCTATGTAGATTCTGGACAGCAGGTCATTAGAAGTTCTAGTATAGGGGTGGGCAGTCATCTCAAAGTGCCAGTGTGTATGCAGGTTTTTGGGATAACCTTTAGGTCAGCTGTTCAAATCCAGGTGTGAGGACTCTTCAGCCAATCAGTCCTCTAATTGGTAATATAATAATGGAGTTGAAGTGAAAAGATCGCATACCCAGCGGCCCTTTCTGGATAAGATTGCCCACCCATGTTCTAAGATTAAGATTAAGATTGGTTTATTGTCAATACAACAATATACACAGTATACAGTGTATTGAAATCTCGTTCCACACAGGTCCCCCACAGTGCATTATAAAGATAGATAAATATAAAATATGTATAATATATAATATATAAAACAGAAATTTCACATAAATAAATCTAACTAAATTTTTAAGAATAGAAACTAGTTCTAACTATCTATGTATAGTAAACAGGACAGATGGCGGTTGTAGACGGGTTTGTTCACAGTTCCGATGGACATTTTCACTTAAACTAAACACCAAACTATAAATACTGTAAAACAGGAATATTGCACTATGGTTTGGACTCGCTGTGGCCGCTGCAACCCAGTGCGCCGCCATCTTGGTGGAGTAGAACTTGTTCCAGGAGACAAACTGTAAGTCTAGACACAGATGCACCCAATTCTCAAGCTGAAGTTATATCATTGTAACAAAACAATGTGACTTTCAGTTCTACTCACAACACCACACAACCCCACCTGACCAATAAAAGGCAGCACATTACTGACCATCTGCTGGTCAGTTTCTGAAAATAACACAATGTAGCCTCAGCACTTCTGCCTGACCCTGTTACCTCTGCTGCTTCTGTGGTGCTTTCAGTGCACTTCCTGTTTTGGAAGACATGATCATGCATCAAGCCAGTCAGTTAAATAAACACTAATGAACATGGTCATTATACACTACAGCAAAAAATTGAAAACACTATACAAGTCAAATATTTGTATACAAGTCAAAACTGTTGCTGGCATGTAAATTAGAAACCGCAAGACTATAGTAAAAAAAAGTATGGTCATCTACCAAAAATATTTGTATACTGTACATTTATGACTGCAAAAACATAACTAATATATAACATTAATTGCTGTATTCAGTATTCCAAAAAAAGTTACTGTAAAGGACAAAGCCAAAAAGTAAAGCACAGTACAGAACCATATGTTTTTTTTTTCATTTTCCACTCTGTCCACCTTTATTCTCCACAATCTTATCAGGACTAGGTATAAATAAATCAATTCCTGGTGTGAACTTTTCAAGATCGCATTCCAGAGCTCAACATTTGGGACGTTAATTCTCGTGTAATAGTTTTGGCCCTGGGGGTTTCAAATTTCCACTCAAAAACTTAATTAAATATTAAGAATTAAACAATTGTATGTGTGTTCAGAACAATTATAACAGCAGTAATTTTTTAGACAAATTCTGTGTTAGCTATATCGCATTCAGCCACATTTCACCCATATGGGTTTGGCCAGATCCTGCCCATATGGTACCCATGTCATTAAGCCCACATTTAACCCATATTGTTTTGCCCAGATCCTGCCCATATGGGGCCCATATAGTTCAGCCCAGGTTTAACCCATATGGGTTTGCCCAGATCCTGCCCATATGGGACCCATATCGTACAGCCCACGTTTAACCCATATTGGTTTGCCCAGATCCTGCCCATATGGGGCCCATATCGTTCAGCCCACGTTTAACCCATATGGGTTTGCCCAGATCCTGCCCATATGGGGCCCATATCGTACAGCCCACGTTTAACCCATATTGGTTTGCCCAGATCCTGCCCATATGGGCCCCACATGGGTAAAATGTGAGCTGGGCCAGCCCAGATGGCCCATGTCTTTCCCATATGGGCGCCATATGGGAATGCTACCTGGGCACGCTTAGCATCGGCCTGTTCAGCTCTGCAAGGTCTAGAAGGGTGTCTTTGGACGAGTGGCAGAGACAAGCCCGGGTGACACATGAAACCTAAAACAACATTATTGTTGCCGTCTTTCCCACATCTCTTGTCATGATAACCCCTTCATGCTCCACATAGTATTCTGTTCCCTTATTCTAACCCTAACATCCCACAAATTATCAAAGCTAGCCAAGTCTCCAAAAGGGCATGTCCTCTTGCAAAAACATACTTGAGGAATGTAAAACTGCTTTAATGATGCTTTGAAATACAAAGTCCCCAATGGATTATGTATTTGCCTAATTGACAGAGCGATTTACTAGAGTTACACTTCCTGCAGTAGCTGCCATCTCCATTAATCTTAAACCGAACCAATGAGAAAAATATATAGCATATTTAGGGCAGTGCAATCAGTCTGATCGCCAGGGTGATCAGAACTTACAGTACTGAGCTGGAGGTAAGAGATGTATAGTTATTAAAAGTAATAGAAATGGCAAGGAAAAGAAAATACTGTTTTATTTACGTAGTTTACTGCCATCACGTCCATCTAATTTGTCCAGATGACTTTTGTTATTTTAATCTTCACCTTATTTTTGTCCTGTGTATATAAAAATGTCTTGCACACAAAACCACATAATATGTGATGCACTATTAAGGTTCAGTTGAGTTATAGGGAGGATGGGATGCTCCATGTTTACCGTCTTTGACTTCATGGCAGCTGCTATAATAACTGATTTCCCTTCAGGCTGCCAGTCTCTGGGGCTGACTGGGTTTTGCACATTAAAGGGTGACAGACGGACAGGAAGGCAGGGAAGCTTTTAAGGGCTGTAGATTGAGTGAATAATTTCTGAGGATACATTATGCATGAACTTGTTGGGGAGGGGAACCCTCCACCCGTCCCAAGATCACCTCATCCTGTTGCAAGCTCTCTCTTTCCTTCACACAGCTTGACCACTGTCTCCAAGAAGACTCAGCCATCTATAAATCGTTCAGGTTCAAAGGCAGCATCGGACCAATGAGGGTGCAGCTGGTTGCCAGAGGTGCGTTTCTGGAGCTGCGCAGCAGCTTGTCTGCACTCTCTCCTGCCACCTTTAAAATGCAGCGAGTGTTGCACAGTAAGGAATGTGCTGACTTCTTGCTGCGAAGGACCATCTCCTAAGCACTGCTGAAAGGGAATTCTGGGAAAGGACTTCATCTTGACACCTACAGTACTTTCGGAAGCTTTGGTGTAAGCAACACTGTGTAGAATATAAACTTCTTCTTTCCTATTGTGACACCTTGTGTTTATCCTTTTAGACCACTGATATTCCCTTTATCGGTTGGGGGGGGAGGGTAGTAAATATACAAACAAAGATGTACAGAGTAAGTGGCTGCTACACAGGGCTGCATTACTGACTTTGGTAATGGGAGTGACCAAAATGACAATAATGACAATTCTAGTATTTTCACAACAGTCCTCAACTGTCTTTCCGCTGCCATGCCAAGCCAGATCGAGGCTGAACCCGGCCTGAACTATTTCTTTTTCCATCACCTTTATCAGAGAGGTTTTCGGGGGGGGGGGCATTGACTGTAAACTGCTCATGCAGAATACAGTATTTAAAAACTGATGGTTGTGCTAACTAATCATAGTATAATATGGGAAAACCATCAGGTAAAAGCAGCAATGAACAGGAAAAGCATAATCCTCAGTTATATTTACAGGTATAAATAACAAATGGACAACTAAATAACAAATGGATCAATTAATCTGTTTCCTGGAGTTACCTCGACTAGTCAAGTGTTTTTATTCCACAATAGACATCACCAATTGATCCTAAGATCCCCTTTTTTGATTAAGTATGCAAATGCTCTAAAAAGCGGTAAATAGGACCGATCTCCCATCATACTTCCAGACCTCGTTTTCTTGGGCTGTTTGGCGTCACCCTTAAGGTTACCTTTAATTGAACTGACATTTAGAGAAGTTTAATGTGGGAGGCTGGTGCCAAACTGCTGTAAGCAGTGCAACCCTTCGTGACCTCCAGCTGCTCTGCATCCACAGCCACCCAACAGCCTGCAAGGTCACATGCCGCCAAAAATGGTTCCACTCTGTGATCTGCCAACAACCAAAGGTCCAAAACGTGCATTTGCTAAAGGTCAGACCCATGTGATACTTCAATATAAATTCAGGGTAAGTTTAGGGCGCTGCGGTTTCTATAGGTTCCGCTTCATTCTGCATGGGTTCAGTACCACTGTCTCCTCCAGAATAAGTGTGAACAGCTCTGCACTTCCCAGGTTCACCTGTCTCAGGTAGGACTGATGTGCAAAGCGCTATGCAGAGTGAATGCAGTGCTGGTTCGATATAATGTGCAAATTAATTGGATGTGGAAAGTTTGATTTGTCCTTTAATATAAAGTCTCCCTTTTTGTGTAATATTATAAGTGTATTCACCCTGGTCTCCTGTGTCTTGTTGCTGTGTCGCTGTGTGAAAGGCAGGATGTGGGGGTGTCCTCGGGGGGGGGGGCTTGTCACGGAACATCCATACTAACTCATAGCAGCAGGTAACCGTAAGGCAAATAAACAGGAACGGTTTCTCGTATCCCCCCCTAAATATAAGCATCTGGTCTTGCTTTGTAGCAGGACATTTTCCTGGTAAAGACCAGGATTTGTGAGCAGGGTCACCTATGATGTAATTTCATAGCTGTCTCACTTAAGCTAGTTAAATTCACCACACATGGCAGCCATATTAGCAAGATATGGCAAACCTTTCAGAGGAAAAACAAAACCTAGGTAGTTATTTTTTAATTCTGGCATTTCGTTTCACTAACAGTCTGCACTACCTTCTTGTGGTTTGAAAAGTTAACCTTTTTCCCATCCGTGAGAAGATTACTTCAGCGGTCATTCCAGAATTGGATTATAATTTAGGCATCAACTCTCTTAAAAATGTTTAATTTCTGTTATGAATTTTGAGAAAATACGTAAAGAACCATCAAAAAATTTGATTTGTCCAGCTCAGGCATCAAAGGTACACTTTTTATGAGATGATTTGTTTTATACGCCCTGTGCAGGGCACAGCCTGCCTACCAGTACTCAGAAACCTCAAAAAGTATATTTTATATATTTCATGTCATATATTCACTATTTCGTACTGAATACTCACTTAATTTAGTGTAAAAGTTGATTAATTGAAGCAACTTATAAAATCTTACTTGCCCATTATGCCAATTGTCATGGGCTAGCTATATATATATATATATATATATATATATATATATATAAAATTCCTTTTTTCCAGTATTAATCTATTTCCTCAAATATATTATGCATATAAACATATAATATAATTCCTATAAACTATAATTCCTGAGGTGACAGAATCATAGATTATTTTAAATAAAAATTATATGGTTCAGTCAGTATGTTTTAATTGCAGGTCATGACATAAATGTGACAAATATTGTTCAATGGTAAATGTGAACTCTGCACAGGGCATACACATGGTTTTGGGGCCAGTCTGCTGCTGCCACCACATTTTTGATAGCGTGAGAACTCAAAGTACTTGATGGATCTTTTTCAGACTTCCCAGGAACAATGTATATCTAGGTATATCTGATTACACTAAGATCAGTTACACAATGTTGGGCTGTTAATAAAAAATTTTCTGGAGAGTTGGGGAGGTTGGGGGACGTGGGAGGAGTAGGGGTTAGATTGGGGGTGAGGGTAACAGACCATGCAGAACAGTGCTGGACTGGCTATGTGATCTTCCAGGCCCTTTCCTGTTAGGCTGATGGGTATGTGGGCTGGGTCAATTTATCACGCCCTCGGCCAAAATTGCACAAATTATTGGTTGGGACCTTGAATTGCAGGGCCAATTTTTAATCCCAGTCCAGCCCTGGTCCATGGAATATATTGTGGTTCTGACAGCATTTAATTTATACCCCTTTTGGCAATGAGAAAGAGTGAAAGCTAAAAATGGATATGTCAGCAAGATCACAAACTGGATCTGGTTAAACAATCAATCGCGATTTGAACTCATTTTGTTTCAGTGTTGAATAAATAATCCATTCCAGATAGTTGTTACAACCTTAACATGCAGGTGGCAATAAAAGTGAACAAAAATAGCTCATATTGATGTATTATTAATAAATTATCCATTCCTCTCAAGTGGAGACATTATGCGAAGAACACGATTTATTATTCATTTATTAGGTTCATGACCGAACTGTGAACATTAGGGTTTCGATGCTTTGCTATAGTGACCACGCCTACAAAAGAATTTATTCGGCGCAGAACTGTGCTTAGACTATAAGCAGTGTCACAGAATTTTTTTTTAAAAAAGAAAAGCTTTTAAAGTGATCACAAACTAATTGATCTGTCACAGCGAATCTCAGGTATTGGCAGGCAATTAATAATTTACTTATAATGTTCTAGTCACTCATGTTAAGCGGATGAGTAATGCGAAATAAATCGATTTCTTTGCAATGTTCTTGAACCTTACTGACTAAATCGTTTCTCTACAACATAAAACTGCTTCCAAATAGTAGCTTATATTGATCTTAGTCTAATTAGTGATATACTCTTGTACCAAGTTTTTAGCAGTCGTCACAGACTACATTGTAAAGCGATACTAGTTTAGTACTCGATTTTTTTACTATAATTTTTTATAGTAAATCGACCGCTAGATGGCGCATATCACACCTGAAGGCTAACCCGTGGGGCAGTGGTAGGTGTAATGAATATAAATATCCTGTAAATAACATTTCTGAATTAATCTGCTTGTTTGCCGCCTAATATAACTAGTTATGCATATAAGTCAATATATATTTAAATCTGAACAGCTGATTAGACATATTTCGTGTATGTAATCAATAACACGAAACAACGATTGCTCAATTTGGCGTACGATCGATTTGTTAATTTTCTATCGGCTGCCTAAGGTGTTTATGTAACTAGGTATCTTGTGCGATGTGTACGAGTAAATGGAGAAGCTCTCAGCGTGTAAAACCAGAGAGAGCAGTGTGTGTGGTGCACAGTGAGGGGGGGAAGGGGCAGGCATTTGAGGAGAGCTTTTGTCAAGCGCTGCATCCCGGGCGGGCGAGCACGTGTGACAGCGCCCCTGCGAAGCGCCCGGAGCGGCTTACGGACGACAAGATGTCAATCGCGCAAAAGCGAAAGTTATACAGACCCAGCACATCTTGCCAGTGGCTCCGTTAGCGCCGCTGAGTCACTGCATTTTCTTCGTTATCACGAGAAGTTGAAAGATCACAGAAACGAATCTCAGTTTGACATTAGGATCTACCAAGCATCGCCGGTGTATTTTACCTGTTCAGATATTTGCGTTTGGCTTTTAAAAAATCTTTTCCTCTTTTAATTCAAGTAGTTATTAGTCATCAGCCTATGGTAGCATGTTGGACGACGCTGGGTTTTTATCCTGTGTTCTACTGGGATGATGGAAGAGATACAGGCTGATAGAAGTGCATCGGGACAACCGCTAAATGCCACTTTGGTGCCGCTAATGACAGAAACTGAGGGGCTGAACCAAAACGGCGGCGCGTTTCCTCCATCCAGCGCCCAGGCTTTTGTGGATGCTGCCGCGTCGCCGGCTGTAGTGGCGTCTGCTGAGGCTTTGCACGCCGGCAGAAGGTACAGGGAGCATGGGAGTCCCAGGACCGGCCACGGCAGCCGGGAGTGCTCCGGCGAGAGGGATCTGGGAGGCGTCAGCGCACCGTGCGGGATCATGAAGGTTGGTATGGCTAAATTATAACGTGGTGGGGCGAAGCAAAGGAAACAACGAAAATTTATAAACTGTTAGAGTGCACCGAAACGGCTACATCTTGACAAACCTCCCTTTTTTTCGCAGTAGTAAATGGAGTGGTAACATTGTAACACTTACGCACGCAGACTGTTATAACAACATGTTCACATTGAACCGTACAGCCTGCCCACAGCGTTCCAAGTGCGCTTGCTAATGTCAACACATGTATTCACCAACGTTTTTCTGCCCCTTTTCCCCGGGAAATGAGACATTATTACGTTATCCAGTTCATCATGCAATTAGATGATATCGAGGAGACATTTCCTAGACTAATTTATTGTTTTGTTTTACTTGTTTAGTTTCATTTTAGTAGATTGGATTAATGTAAGTTAAGTGGTGGCAACCTTTTTTTGGTACAATACCCAGCTTTACAGTATCAGTTAAGTTCTCTAGCTGTGTATTTAAGGAAGTCCGTATGTGTACTATATATGTCCCAGTGTGCCGCAGAATATCGAGAGCCGGCTTCAGATTCTTGGGTCCAATTTATGTTTAAATTCCAGCCAAACTCATGATATATCGAGTCTGGATTGTAACTGAACATTGATTCACGTGACTTATGTCTTTTTAACAGCAATAATGTTCAAGCCTTAAAATCCCTTATATATAGATTAAACTTAATTGTACATTTTAAAACAAAGACATAAGGCCATGGGAATGAAAGTTATAGATTTGCGTCCAGGCAATTCAAAAAAGTGATGCGGCTTTTTTTCGTATTCATTATTCATTATTTTAGAGTTTCCATTATTTTACTTAGAATTTAGATTTTACCTCGAGTTTGCCCCCTTGTGTACTGGTATCATAAAATCTTTTGTAAAATAGAAAAAAATAAAGAACTATGAACCACTGATATTCAATTAAAGTATTATTTATTTGATCTCTTGAATAAACATTGGCACTTAAGCCCTCTTCCTAACGTAAGGTAGGCCTAGGGCACTGCATCCATCGCAATTAAGCTAATTAATTAATCCATCCACTACATTAAGCCTAAATCAGTGACAAGAGTGAGTAGACATGTCATGAAAAGCCTCATACAGCGTCATTTTTAATGGGAAAGACATTTTGTTAGATTTTTTTGTGGAAATAATGAAAATTTTTGCCAATAATGAAAACTTTTAGCGGCGGCTGTCAAGACATGCGGGCGGTGGACGCAAATCTATAACTTTCATTCCCATGGCCTAATATCCAGTTTAAAATCAGATTAGTTGTTAGAGGGATAGGTTGAATAACAAGTTTAATAAAACAATTATTAGCACTTCACAGTATTAATATAGCTATTATTAGATATAAATGATTCATTTATAATGTATTGAATGCAGGGGGCAGAAAATATGTTATTTTGTTCTATTATCAGTAGAAATACAGTTCCAAATAAACTCCCAGGTCACAGCTAAAACAGCCAGTTGTACACTCATAGATATGGATCAGCTGTTGGTATGGGAATAATCCCATTTACTGAACAGTTTTGGTTTGCGTCTCGTGTGTGTGATACGACCGGGTTTTAAACTTCAGAAAACAAGTCCTCTGGGCAGGAGAAATTAAGGTATTTGAGTTGAGCAATATTACTGCCTCTGGGATTATGTTAGAAAAACCCAACGCAGCTGCCAAATCTAAGGTAGGCACATAACAGGAAATCATAGTAAGTGGGGGCTTTGGGGAACTGTGGCTGTGATTATGGTGAATGGTTGTTCATTTTCTAAGTAACTGAAACTCATTTTGAAACTAAAGTTGCAGTTAATGGTAAACTTAGCATGTGTGATGATTGCCAGTGCTGAGCCTTTCCTCTTCGCGGATCCTTGCCTCTGCAGTCAGGCAGTGAGCCGCAGTTCTTGCGACTTCACCTTCCGCACGGCTGTTCACGGTTCGGCCACTGTGTTTAGCCTGGCTCTGCGTTGCTGTGGGTCTCCCGACGGTCCCCTGGGTGGAATGACGTCACTACATTGACTAATGCATCATTTCAGCAACAGCTGAACAGAGTGAAGCGTTAGTGATGACATGGCTAACTGCTCTTGAGTTTAGACAAAGTGAAAAGAATAATGCCTGTATAATAAAGTTCCACGTGCTGGGTTTATTCTAAGTCACTCTAAAGGAAGAAATATGGCCAAATGGGCATCATACCAAGCCTAGTTGGCAATTTCAGGCATGCAGTTAAAGAAACTGACTTCATGTAGGCAAATTTATGCAAAGTTTCGTACGGGTCAGTGATTAATGGGCACTGTATTGGGGACAGTCTAGACCAGTCATACCCCTAACTGAGCAGACTGGAAAATGAGGAACCACTGGTGACAAAGGACTTAGAGAGTGCTCAGCAAAGCCACAGGTGGCCTGGGAGAAACCATAATCTGCAACCACTAGGCTGACCGGGTTATAATAGGATGTTTATTAGCGTTAATCTCCTCTGCTGGTACTGATGAGAGGCCTGGCATGTCATCTTCTGTGATGAGGGGGGATCCAGAGAAGGCAGGAGGCTTGCAAGTTGTTTCCTAGAGATTCACACTTTATTACTTCTTGTTTTCTTGTTCCGTCACTTGAAACAATGTTTGTAATTTGGAGCTTTTAAAGCCTCATCCTTACTTATGATCAGTGATTTTTAGCAGAGATCTGCAGCGTCATCTTTTAATATCAGAGGTGCTGCCTCAGGGGAATCGCTGTGAGTTTTGTTCTGTGGTATTTGTATGTCCGCCATTTATAGATCGTCCCGGCATGGCACAGCATGTGAGAACAGCCATGCGTGCTGGACCTGGGAAGGGACGCATTTCGTAAGTTTGAGAGCTACATATACACGCTTAAAATAGGTTATTGATTGTTGGCGTCTTTTCTGTTCTGCCAGTTGGAAGGCAGGTGGGGTGCTGAGAGTTAGCCATCCGCCTTGCAGAGCCGACACCGGCTGTAGGCCCATGGTCCCCTTCTCCTGCGTGATTACGTAACGTGATTCCAGAACAGCTGTCGCCATGGATTCCCAGTGATGGGATGAGACGCCGAAGCAGTGACATGGTTCTGTTTATAATGCAGCGGGGGCATATGTGAGTCTGTTCCGGGGTTCATTCTTTTATTCTTTTTATCGATGATGAAATGCAAGCAAATTCTAGGTTTTTAAAGGTTAGCTGTCTTACCATTTCGCCCGGAAGCGAGCACTAATCGACCAATGGCTTGTGCTGAGACTGTTTCCGGACACTTTGAGAATAATGCTGGAGGCATCCTGGATGGGATGCCAGTCTATTGCAGCGCACACACTCCTACATGCAGTCATACACTAGGGGCAATTTAGAGTCACCAGTTCAGCAAACCGCATGCAGGAAGAAACCTGCTCAAACACGCAGCATGCATGCAAGCAAGCTATAGAATCATTTCCAGGCTTCAGAACTCTCCACTTTTTTATTCCCTCCAAACAAAATTACAGTCAATCACCGCGGAGTGCTTTCTGACAAGACTGTGTGTAAAAATGCACTATGCCAAATTAAACTTGATTGATTGATTTATATTAGACAACAATATTACTGTGATCTAAAGTGGCAAAGCTCTTGTCCTTTACCCATTTTGTGCAAAGCAGAATAGTTTGCCAAGATCACAGAAGCCTTTACAGTTGACAAGCTCTCTGATAAAAACATTATGATTTCTCGCATTTTCTTGATTCCTGTGTACTGGGTCTTGCACTTCCTTGCTATGGAGCATTATCCACAAACACTGTCACACATGCACTTACTGTACTGTAATTTTCCATCAGTTACTGTTATTTTTTTGAATATTGTTTATTAAATCAAAAATTCAGCTTTTACAATATTCAAAATTCAAGTAATGGACGTGTATTTGTAGTATATTAATGTCTGTAATTATTTTAATTATACCATTATCTTATATTTTATAAGCCTACAGTGTTAAGAATTTCACACTTGGCTATAACTAATTATCTAGCTTGCCCTGTGGTTAATCCAGATGCCGTATCTATGTTTTATCTTAATTGCATTCAATGAAACATCTAATTACTAAGACAGTGCATACTCTGATTAAAGCTTTATAAAAATTATTGTACGATTTTGATCTGTTTTTGCTGCCTCAATTATCAGTAGATGATTTACTGATGTTTATATATGAACTCTAGCATCCTTTTCCGAGCTCTGCGATTGGATGCTTCTCGGCCACTTTGGGGCAGTGAATCGTCTGGTTCTGAACCCTACTGGCATTATTTTCCTGGCCATTCTGATGGCATTTTGGACTAACCCTACCACCTAACCTCTCACAGATGCACTGCGGCAAGGCCCACCAGAACCTCTGCATCTCTGTGGATCCCTGTGGATTGCCGTTCAGGCCATTAAGCAGCTAATAATCGGTGTAAATGAAATCAAGCGGGCCCGTCAGACCATTTCTCTTAATTGCTTTCAAAAAACAAGGAGTCCACCAGATTGCATTTATATTTGGATTTCATTCACCTAGCTAACACCCTTATTCAGGGCAGCTGGTGAAACATACTCATCAGCTGAAATTTTTAGATACTTTACCAATAAGACCCCATAAGGTTTGGGGGAGGGGCTTGGGGTGCTGGCTGCTGGCTGAGAGCCATCTTTGTGGGAACCGCCGTAAGGGTGACTTTCTACAATGCATAGCATGATGGCAGGATCAGGAGGTGTAGGATGCAGGCAGAGTGGACCGATAAACAGGGAAGGAGACAATAACGGCTATTTGTGGCCCAGGCTTCTCAGGACTTCCCCAAGCTGGCTTTTAGTAGCTTTGAATGAAAACTCGAGCTCGCATTTGCAGAGGCCTCTGGTCTTGTGTAAGCCGGTGCAGATCTGCTGTGGAATTTTTAAGTGCCAGTTTATACATGAGCTGATTGAACTTTGACTGGCTGTGAGCCATAGTGTAGCACTGTTTCACAATGTTAAGATACTGTCATCATCGCTGCTACTCTTGTGGAATGGGATGGACATGCTTATACAAGAGTAATTAAGGAAGCTTGGTGCCACAAGCTTGATGAAGGTTCTTATACTGTCTTCGGCCGCAGCCATTCAATAAATAAATTCATGTCACTGAAATGCATGTTTTTTGAGAGTTTCAGTAGCTGATTATTTTGAATAATGGCAAAGAGCACTGCAAGTTCGTGATGGGTATGTGATAATGAAAGGCGGATGGATGGATGAATGGATGGATGGATGGATTATGGCTAAGGGTGGGTGACGATTCCCTCTCTTTGACAGTGTTGTCTGATTTAGGTCCTTTCCCACTTTTACCAGTGTAGTGTAAGACTCATGAACTGAAGAAGTTCATCAATCTACACATAGCCTCACATAGAACATTTATTTGACATGGAGTTGTAATAAAAACCTTACTAGGTGGGCAGTAAAATGTTTGGAAAGCATCAATCCAGAACCCGTCACTTTCCAGATGTCCCTTGTCTCATGCCCAGTGCATTGTGGGATTGGCCTCATGCTCACCATGACTTTTCGTTAGATAAGTGGCATGGAAGTTGAAGGGATGAATCAGTTCAGATTCTGAGAGACACATGGTGTCGATTATCAGGATTGCTGGTACTTTAGGGAGTCTTTTCGCTGGATTTTTAGGAATCTTAGTCTCTGAGAACAGCTGTGCTTTATGAAGTGGTTTGTTCAGCAGGCATCCACCACTCATCTGCCTTCTGATTTCTGATCTGCCTCTGAAATGAGCCCTAGAGGAAGAAGAAGCTGAAAACATGGCATGAATCTTGCAGTTAGCGTTTTCTTCTTTGTGTTTGTGTACAATGTTTCCCACCAAAATATGGATGGATGGATGATTGTTATGTTACACTGCAACAATATGGACAGCTATTGGGCAGCTACAGCAAAATATAAAATTAAGGAAACAAATTCTGTGCCATGTACAATGCAATTAGACTAAAATAGAATAGAAAATAGAATTGTTTCTTAATATTTTCAAATCTTTGTATTCGTCGGGGCGATTGGTGATAAATCTGTTTCATAGATGTTCTTGGTCCACTGAACGAGATTTGTAAATACCCCTCAGGTGGATGGTACCCGGGCATGATGCTCATTTGATGGGGTGTCTGTGAGGCCTATAAGACCTGTTACTGTTGTAATACCATCACCTGTCTCCACATTCCCTTCAATCCCCTCGTTTGTACAGCTGATCGCTAGCTGGTGCAGCATCCTCTATATAATCATTATTCCTGCCTCCCTTTTGGCAGCTGACTTATGGCCGCCATTGAACCTGTCTCCTTGAGGGAAGATCTCACGTCTGTGAACTGCTGTGGCTGAACATGATCGATGAAAATGAGTGGACTCTACCGGCGACAGCGAATAAATACAGCCGAAAGGGTCATTGTTCAGAGCCAGTCCCGTTCAGAGCAGCGAAATGTTTGACCAGCACGTAGAGTCAGCCTGGGAGAAGTCTCTCTGGAGAGCTAAAGGCGAATCATGGGAAAGAGAGAGTGACGAACACTCTTAAGAGTTCCAAGGGAATCAGTGTAGACAGTGACTTTTAATATTCCATTAATCGTTTTAAGAAATTAATTTTATTCCTTTATTGTTATTTTTAGCGGTGAGAGAGTAACTGACGTTAATACCCTCAAAGCTCAGGAAAAGCCCTATGTCCCCGAGATATCATTAAGATGAGACAGATGAGATAGAACTTCACTGGGGGGGGGGGGGGGGGTTTTAAATTAAGGCCCTTTTTTTTTTTCAGAAGATGATGTGATATTTCTCATTTGGATGTTCGTTCTCTGTGAATCATCGCTGAAGTGGTTTCTTCTTGTTCAGAGCTGACGGAATGCAGTCTTCTGACGGAATGCAGTCTTTTTGTTTCCACTTTGTGGGATATTTTGTGTCACCATTTCTTAAAAAGCGTCAAATTGTCATTCATTTTAAGTAAAAATATTTCTGATGAGTGTAATATTAATAATGTGTTTGTTGTATTGTTTGTAATGTGTTTGCTAAGGATCTGCATGGTGCCACTTAGGATCTTGTCAATGACAGTAGATTCAGTACCTGTGGTCCCCCAGCCTGAAGCAGGCTGGGCTTGAAAGTTAAGATATTTGGAAACGTAAAGCTGCGTGTGCTGACGGGCTCACTGATGGTGCATAAAGGTGCGCGTGCTGACGGGCTCACTGATGGTGTGGGTGC
>JAODLC010000100.1:15580116-15594971 GCA_026781145.1 Hippopotamyrus pictus
GTCTAATTTGTGGGCGTACTGACGCTTTGCGTATTTAATGGCCTTTCGGAGATCGTACCGGCTCTTTTTGTATGCCTGAGTACCTCCGGAGTGAAACGCACTGCTACGCTCCTGGATCCGCCGGCGAATTTCAGCACACATCCAGGGCTTCTGGTTGGGAAATACGCGTACAGACTTTGTGGGTATGCAGTCTTCCACACATTTCCAGATGAAGCCCGTGACCACTGTGGCATACTCGTCCAGATTTCCAGAGGACTCTTTGAAAACATCCCAGTCCACAGATTCAAAGCAGTCCCTAAGCGTCTCCTCCACTTCCGGAGTCCAGCAGTGCACCTCTCGCACGGACGGTTCTACGCGCTTTTACCTGTAGACCTCTGCCTAATCTACAGACACGGATCTTTTTATCCTGGGTGACGTCCGAGCCAGTATGATTTTCACTTTGCTTTATAATCATGTTTTTATCTTTCTGCCAAGGCAGGGTAGTCCTGTAAGCCTTCCCTCTCACTAGTACTGATTTCAACATTCTATAGGGGTTCATCAAGGTAGCTAGATCATGGAGCACTCTAGGGTAATTTAATTACTTCTAGAGCTAGTAAGTGTCAAATGTGGTTGCTGGACTGAACGCTCCTTGAAGTTCACCCACCTGTACAACAAGGACTTCTGGACTATCAATAAAGCATCAATTATTATTATTATTATTATTATTGTTATTATTATTATTGTTATTATTATTATTGTTATTGTTGTTGTTGTTGTGTGGTTTAGCGGGATAAGTTTCTTTTCCTGTGATCATAAGATCACTGGTTCAAGCCTCAGCTAAACAGGTCCATGCCTGTGGGCCCTTGAGCTGTGCACTTAACCCCCAGCTCCAGAGGTGCTTCCCATTGGCTGGCCCTATGCTGAGACCCCAAGCTGTGGAGAGCAAGATAGGGTAGGTGCAGAGAAGCATTCCAGTGTACCAGTACTTGTACTTGTGCAAATAGCTAATAAAGGTTTTTTCATCACTTTTTATTATTATTAAGGATTTTCGGAGCAGCAGAATCTGTCCAGTGACTGTGCCTCTTCATATTTAGCTTGCTCTCTGCTGTCTGACTGGAGGGTAAAGCCATAGGTGTTTGTCTTCTTGTGTGGGTGCAGGTTGTCAGCTCTCATCTGAGTGAAGAGGTGGGCCCCGCTGGACAGGAACTCCTTGCCCAGATTTGTGTTGACAGCTCTCTGTTATCTGTGTTTTTAGCATCCGCCATGACTTGTGAGGCCCAGTGGCTAATGTACAGTGTGGTTGCATAGTGGGTTGTTTGCATGGAGATTGTGTGTTTTTCCCATGTTCTTACCTCAGCATACTCTGGTTACCTCACACAGTCCAAAGAAATGTCTTTAGTCTGTCCCTGACCCATGTCCTGTGCTCATGACAAATGATACATCCTCCATGATAATTGGAGGATTGATTTTTTTTTTCAGACATGGCTACCTGGAATACTGCTGTATGGCAGATTTCACACAGAGGTTCAGTTTTGTCTGAAGATGCAGCACAGAGGCTCTTCTGGTTGCACTATAGCCTCATTCTACAGGTGTTTGGCACATTTCTTCACTGGATGATAAAAGGTCTGCAGCAAGTAGTAAATAAAGGAAAGAAAGACGAGTTAGGAAGGAAGTCCCACAAGCAAGTAGGCGATATTAAAAGGGGGAAACAGGTCAGAGCAGTTATTCTTTTGCAAAAAAAAAAAAAGTACACCCAGTGCAAGTCTGTGAGTCAATGCAAGTAGAGTGTACCTGCCTTACATAAGAAGTTAGCCAGATTCTACCATTGTGCTAAAGCACTTACTGTATATGTAGCAAATCATTTGAACTTCTTTATATTGCAAATAGGGCTGTCAAGCGATTTAAAAAATTAATCTAATTAATTACAGACTGTCATTAATTAATCTAAATTAATCGCATTTATCAATATTTAACTTGAGAAGCATATTCAAATATTTTAATTCAAACGGATTTTGGAAGATGAGTGAATCTATGATTGGCATTATAGACTTTAAGCACAAACAACTTTTTTCTTACGGTACATACTGGTTGCTCACTGACTTCCAAGTTCACTAGTAAGTGCATTGCACTGAGGTATTATTTCAGGCTTGAACTACTCCTATTGTATGAAAATTCTTTACTGTTGAAAACTACATTTTTAAATGTTAAATTTTCATTGACTGGGCCAAGCAACATTTTTGCATCTACTTTCATATTTACAATGCTACCATGAACAGCTGGATTCAGCTTGTGAAGGGGAATCATACAGCTGGATTAATCTGCATAATTTTTTATGTGTTATTTTTCTATAATTAATCAATTGAAATTAACATGTTATTTTGACAATGTCAGTGTGGCATGAGCGGCGAGCAAGAAGGGAGGCGAGAGCAGCCAAGTCGAAGGGCAAACGGGGTTTATTTTGGGCGAAACAGACGGGACGGGTACTCACACCGGGGTTAGACAATGACAGATCTGGGGAAACTAACCAAGACGCGGACTAAGTACACAGGACAAGCAGAGTTCAATGAGCAACAGGTGGGAACGATCAGACAGGAACACGAGGTAACGAGGTGGGCGTGGCACACAGGAGGATCGAACGGAGCCGGGCGTGACAGACAACCCTAATTGCTATATGTCATGCATGCTTTGATATCTTTGCCTGACGTAAATACAGTTTACTACTACTAGTATTACTCCTACTAGTAGTAGTAGTATTACTGACAACAACATTACTGACAACAACAATAATAATAATAATAATAGTAAAAATAATGATAATTTTGAATAAATTCTGCACAATCCACTGAATAACTATGAGTATAATCCAGGACACAGGGACCCAAAGAAATAATATTACACAATGTCCTCAGACTCAGATTCTCTCTGCCATCCTTGTGGAGAGTCATGCTCATACGAGATGCCACTTTCTTGGCATGTATGTCTGCTGGAGATCTCCATCTCAAGACCCCCATGCCACTGTAGTACCTCAGTAACACATAGATGACCAGTACACACGCAGAAGCAAGACTGTTTCATTTGTAGCGGTCCAACCAAAACCCCAAATTGCCAGGAAAAGGAGAAGTGAAACATAACTAATGCTTGCCTTCTTTAGGGAGATCAATGGACCCTTTTCTAACAGAATGACTTGTAAACATATGACTGATTAGCCTGTAGACTTTGTGTCAGACTGTAGCTTGAAAGGGTGGATTACTCCAAGACATGCTTAGGGACAGGTCTTCACGCAGAGGTGACAATGAGGCTGTCTGTCTAGCTGAGAGCCACACGCAGAAACACATGCTGTTTTACGTCGCTATGGCGATCAGGAGGGGGGCTGGCTGGGGCCTTGTTTTGCTAGCAATGGCCACAGTGTTAGTTCACCTAAAGCAGGCCTGCCCAGCCCTGCTCCAGGAGGTCTACCACCCTGCAGAGCTTTTAACGCGCTTGATACAGATAATCAGACCCTTCAGAAATATCTCAGTATTAGAGCCAACTTAGCTTCAACATAGCTTCAACTCTAATAATGAGATGCTACTGAAGGACCTGATTATCTGTATCAGGTTTGTTACATCAGGGCTGCAGCTAAGCTCAGCAGGGTGGTAGATTGGCAGGAGCAGGGTTGAGCTTCCCTGACCTACAGCAACTTTTGGTTGTAATGTTATTCAATTTTTTGGTGTTACATTAAAATTCCAAAATGATTATTTTAATGGATTTTGATGCTGACCTGGTTCATCACTTGTTCCTTGCTTATTCAATGTAGGGTCATGGTGAGCTCAGATCCCACCCCAGGAAACACTGGGGCGCCGGGCAGTAAAACACCCTGAACGGGATGTCAGTCCATCAACGGGAGCACACACACACACACACACACAAACAAAATGGGCTATTTAAAAACGTCTAAATGCAGGTTTCTGGATCACAAGAGCAAACCCACACAAACCCCAAATATTCGAATGCCACACAGAGCAGAAATAAAGAGTCACAGAGTACTCAACTGGTTGGTTGAAATAATACCTTTTGGACTGGATTTGTACTTTGCAGACCTGAACTTTCCACCTCTGTAGGGCAGTAAACTGCAAACAGTGAGCGGAACTTGCTCCAGTTCCTTCTCTGAAAAGTAGAAAATTTATATATAGAGTCATGTGAAAGACTCTTCCTTAAGTACTGCTGCTGACAGTGCAAAGTGAGGAAGGCCCAGTGCCTCGTCCTGATCATTTCTGGCACAGAGGATAGTGGAAGGCTTCCCAGTTTGTCACCGTCTGTCACGTTTGATCATGCAGAAGATGAATGTGGATAAGCTGGATGAGCTGGAAGGACAAGTGGTAGGATGGTGGACACATGCAGAGGCGATCCTAGGGTCTGATGGGGCCCCAAGCAAAAATTCACTGCCCCCCCCCCCAAACCAGTTTTTGTCATCATTTTAATAAATAATCTGACATTAACAAAAAATTGTGAACAGTAAACTTTTTTTATTTCACAAGTTACCATTTTCAACAAGTTAACGGACTTCAAAATATGAAACCATTTTGAAGTTTGTAATCTAGTGGCTTGGGGACCCCAAGCAGCTGCCTGCCCTGCCTGCTGACAAGATGCGCCTCTGGACACATGCATGGCCTTGTCCTTCATGCAGTGTCCAGTACAGAAGTTATGAAGTGTACCTTCTTGGGAACAGAAAGAACAGTCCTGGCACAGGGAAGGATATCAATTATGGTGGACTCAAATAAAGGTTGTGCCCCTAGCTTTTTGCGCAATGTGACCATCTTATACCCCCTCCCCCCCAGGCTGAAAGTCTTGTTTTAACATATTATGCAAATATGTGGGAATGACACACTTCATTACTGACAGCCGCGTGTACAAATTGTGAGTTGGTGTGAGCTGTTTGGAAGCCATTCCACCATCACCACTTTAACACAATTTCATCACTTTGTTTTTTTTCAGCTTAGACCTGCGTCACAGAGAGACATATTACGCAATTAATAATTTATGCTTCTCAGATGGTCAGCGCATATGGGAATTAAACCTGTCTACCAACATTACTTTGCAAAAAAAAAGCTGTTTCCATCCATCTTTATACACACATATATATATGTTTTTGCCAATTCTTTTCATATTTACTGGCTCTGTAATTACAGTTTCTGATTTTCCTATGTATTTTGCATGACTATTTCCTGATACATTTCCTGTTAATGAAAGCTGTGCAGTGCTTGCAGAATGCAGGTGCTGCTGTGAATGTGATGCACTCTGTTGTTGCACATTCTCCTTTTCCTCCTTCTGAAGTCCCTTCTAATGTGTCCCCTGTGTTGCTTCCTCTTCCTGCTGGGACCAGGGCTCCCCATCATCCCTATACCACATGAGTGGGTTGAGGATGGATGGTTTCCCATAATCCTCAGCTGTGAATTCTTAGCTTTTATATAGCATTCAATTCTACTTGAATTACTTTAAATTCAGCCTGAAGTGTAGCTTTTAATTCAGCTTAAGTGTACTAAAATGTGGGGAGAAACCGCAAGAGACGTTATTAAGGTCATTTTCCGCCTGAGATTTCTATCCATGAGAGACACACTGCCATGAATGTGAAATACTGTCTTTAAAAAGAACCCTTTAAAGATTAGAAAAAAACTTGAAACACAAAGAGGTGCTTTAATATTTTTTGAGGAAATTTAAGGAAAGACCATTAATGGCTAAGATGATTAGCATAGATCACAGATGCTCTGACCAGACTGCTTGTGGCTGTACTTTGCATCTTTTGTTTTCCTTAAGGAGGAGACCACCAGCCTTGTTTCAATTTATTAAGTGTGTCTAGTCTTGTTCCTTGAATGGTTGTCAATATGTAATTTTACTGTTGACATTAAGCAGAAGTTGATTAGGAGCCTGAAACTAATTTTATTCACTCAAGCCAAATAAATCAATGTTTTTTTTCCCCTGTTCTACTTAGGGTTAATCCAGTTTATTGATTATTTATTTGCTTTTTTTTGTTTGGTTGTTTGTTTAGACATACCGACTAATTGTAATGTGATGGCTCACTGGTATGCGCTGTAGTCTTGCAGCATCATGTTTAGGGATGTCAAATTTATGCCCTGGCTTTATGTGTGAAATTTACACGTTCGCACATATTCCTGTTGCTTTCCTTCTACAATCCAAAAGCCTGTAGTTAAGTGAAATGGTTTTTATACTCTGCACATAAAATGTGAGTGCTCTAGCATCCCACCCAAGATGTTCCCAGTGCTTTCTGGGATGGGCCCCAAGCTCATTACTCTGTACTGCCTAAGCGGTTATGGAAGATGGATGAATTTACAACCGAATGCAGATGGGAGGATCCATGGACAAGTACAGCTTTCTGGTATAAGTTTTATGAATTGTGGGTGGAAATTTAATTAAAAAATGTTATAGGACCTACACATGATGTAATGCTGAGTTCCATCACGGAACTTCCGGGTAGCTTTTTTGACCCATTGATAACTTAAAAATTCACAAAGCCATTAGTACTCTATTGAAGGAGCAAGATGAGTAACTTGCATCTGATGCAGCTATTGGTCAACACTCAATGCCAGTAAATTCTGGCAGTTAAAGGCACTCTTAGAGCAGTGGACAAAGACCTTCAATAGACTAGTACCCCTGACCACTACAAGGCTGGTGGCTGCCCGCCTCCTGCCATGTGAGGTAGCTGTTATTATAATATTATACTACATTTTTCAAAGGCATCTTGCCTGCTTTCTCAAAACTGGATTATAAAGCAAAAACAAGATTTGTTGATGCAAACAGAAATAGTTTTTTTTTTTTTTTTTGCTGCCTGTCAGAATAGTGTGGAATACTTAATTTTTGCAGACATTCCTATTAAGTTTCATGTTAAATGGCAATTGCTTTAATGCTGTAGCCTGTATTCAGTGCATTTTAAAATATTTAAATTAGACTATATACTGTTTATCCAAAACCTAATCCACAAATCTGTATGCATAATTGTCTCTATATGCAAAGGTTTGATTTTGTAATGTATATTCAGACAACATGTAGTTTTGGTACATGCTATCATGATAATGTTTTAGCCTTCTGACAGCACTAATCTGAGCCTCAGTCTTGGCCTGGCATGTTTACTCTCCTTCAGAGGTGGCCTTTCCCCCCACCCCCCTCACAATGGTAATACAGGAAGATGAATGTCACCTGAGGCAGTCTACATGCATCCTTGGTTCACATTCATTTTTATTTTCTATGTGCATTTCCCCTTCAAGGGCAATTATTTTTGTCTCCTCTATACATATTTAACTCATTGCTTGGGGGAAATCTTATTATAGACTGTCGCTGGCCACCACCCCCGTAACCCCACATTCACCTCAGCCTCCCCATGTATGAGCTTAGAGCTCTCAGTTTGTGCCCCCCCGCCCTCGATTGTGGCTGGTTGCCACTTGTGCGCAAGCTTGGCTTTGAAAGCTTCAGATGGAACATGTGACCATTTCCTGTGGTAAATGGTTGCTATGAAAGAGTGAAGTATGCTACAAGCAGAAACCCAACAGTGGGAAACTGTGCTTTGAAAAGGCAAAAAATGGCTGTGTTGGTAAAGCCCTTTCTTTAGAATACCTGCGAATTCCTATTAAAGAAAGAAAGGTCACAAAGAGCAGCTAAATCTGCCAGGGCAGATTTCGTACTTTTCGGTAGAGTACTGGCAGACAGGGAGCCCATCCTTAGACGCAGAAAAGCAAGATACTCTTCACAGATTGCTGACAGTGTCATTGTCACCTCTGGTGCAGCTGTAATCTGTTTCATCGTTATTAGAATCACATAAGCAAATCGGTCATGTCATTATGAGTTTGCAGATTACAACAGTGAATTATTGGACTGATGCTGAAGCTGTGCAGTGCTAAGGAATCTGTATGACAAAAGTTACGCAAAGTACGCTTATTAAGCACTTCATTATGAACACTATAACTAATACTGGAAAAGGGCTCCCTTTGCTCTCAAAACAGCCTGAGTTCTGCTTGGCGTAGATTCCACAAGATGTTGGAAACATTCCTTGGAGATTCTGTTCCAGGCTGACATGATTGCTTTCCAGAGTTTCTGCAGATTTGTCAGCTGCACATTCATGCTGCGAATCTTCCATTCTGCCACATCCCAAATGTGTTCTTTTGGATTAAGATCCGGTGACTGGGAAGGCCACTGAATACTGAACTCGCTGTCATGTTCACAAAACCAGTTTGAGACGACTTCTGCTTTGCAACACCGCATGTTATCATGCTGGAAGTAGCCATTACAAAAGATAGAGGCTGCAAATTGTGGCCATGAAGGGGATGCATATAGTCTGCACCAATACTCAGATAGGTTGTGACATTCAAGCGACTATCAATTGGTATCAACCCTGGGCGTCGTTAGGTCCGATCACTCGGGGCTATAGCCCTGAGTATTTTAAGCCGAGCCCTGAGTATTTTAGCCCCCATGCCAATATTCCTTCAAAAAAAAAAGTCAAAAGTCAAGCCCCAAGTAAACTCGACTTACCCCGGATTTTTTCAATAGCTAGAAACTCCCCTGCTATCAACAGGCCCAAGCCATGCTAAGAAATCATCCCCCACACCATTAGCCCAGCACCCCCAGCCTGGACTGTTGGCACCAGGCAAGTTGGATCCACGGATTCATTCTGTTGGCGCCAAATTCTAACCCTACCATCTGTGCGCTTCAGCAGAAATCGAGACTCATCAGACCAGGCTGCGTTTTTCCAGTCTTCAGCTGTCCAGTTTTGATGGGCCTGTGCCCACTGCCCGCTCAGCTTCCTGTTTCGGGTTGACAGTAGTGGAACCCCACATGGTCTTCTGCTGCTGTAGCCCATCCAACTCAAAGTTTAACGTGTTCTGCATTCTGAGATGCTTTTCTGCTCACTGCAGTTGCATGGAGAGGTTATCTGAGACGACATAGCTTTATGTCAGCTGCAGCCTTCTCTAACTTCTCTCATCAACGATGCACAGCCGTCCACAGAACTGCTGCACGCTGGATGTTTTTGTTTTTCACACCAAAAAACTGTTGTGTGTGAAAATCCTAGTAGATCAGCAGTTCCAGGAAAACTCAAACCAGCACATCTGGCACCAACAATCATGCCATGGTCAAAATCACTCTGTAAGTTTACATGCACTAAGCTTATAGCTTGACTACTCCAGTTAATCAGACTACTGCCCTTGTATGCACATGCACGAGGGGGGAATTGATTTATTGTCCGACTCTGCTGCAATAGGTGGCGATATGGCTCCTTTCAGCTTGTTAGTATTGGGCTTTATCCGTTTAACCTATTAGAACACAGATGTAAAAAAAACTGAAATAAAATTAGTAATAATGGGTTCGTAGACAAATGAAGTGACACGAACTAAAACTGTGATCTGATCGAAAGAACAGATACAAGAAGATCAGGATAACATAACATGAAATAAAGTGTTTTGTATAATAGAGAAGTACTTTGTACAATATGACAGCATGGTATTGGCCAAGATAAATTTCTCACAAACCCATCTCGGAATGATTTAAACAGCAAGGATGAAAATCATCATGATTGTCTCGGAGAACATATGCAGTGCTCATGCAAAAGTGGAGGAGGTAAACTTTAATCTGATTTTTAAACATATACTAGATAATCTTGAATATTAATAATCATTAAAATTGCAAAACCTGCTTGTTTTTTTCCCATGACAGAATAAAAATGTTTTAATGAGACTTAAACTCCCTGCACTATACCTGTACTGTACCAAACTGAAGGTAAGAAAAACTCTGATCTTAATCTAGTTGACTGGCAATGTAAGAATTGCACATGCAGAGCATTGTTTGTATTAATATCGCATGTCATCCAGCCCTATAATATACTACAGCCGTTTTTCAATTTCAGTACAAAAAAGCCCGTCCTTGCGTTGTGATGTCATTCAGTGCTGGTACCAGTTTTACGCCAGTGGAAAACCAACACCTTGAAGTACCATACTTTTGGTACCTTCTTGAAGAACCAAAAGTACGGTACCAGGTATGGTGAAAAAGCGCCGTTTAGCTGATGGGTGAATTGGACAGCTTTATAGCGCTGTACATATTGGGCATACTGTATGCAATTTTATGTAGGAGACATAAAATTATATCTCCTATGCCGCCTTGATAAGCTACTGTATTTCTGTGCACTGGCTTCTTGTTACTTCCGGGCCAAAGCCCACAGAGCGCCTAGGCAAGTTTAAGTCCAACTGAACGTATACGTAAAGGAGTAAATCGACTCGCAATCGCGTTATTTAAAATTCTTTTTAGTAGGATTTCAATCGGACTAACACATGTACTTTAAAAGTCCAGTTTCAGTCAGACTAGTGCAATAATTAAAATTTCTTAGTGTGTATATAAACGTACTGACTGGCATCACATTTTTTCTCCATAATGGTGCTTGATGTGAACATCAGCTGAGGCTCTTGACTTGTGTCTGCATGGTTTTCTGCTCTGCGCTGCTGCCACATGATTGGCTGATGATGTAATTGCATGAATAATAAGTGTACAGGTGTTCGTAATAAAGTACTCAGTGGGTGTATATCCCACAATTAAATGAATTCAAATAATTTATTTAAATAACATGATTTAATTGAAAATGGCATTAGTAATATCTGGGACGTCAAGTTGGTTTTCCTTTGACTGTTATTTCGCTGCCAGTCTCCCATTCTGTCAGCCTAGATAAAAATATAACATTTAGTCAAATATATAAAATGTATATTCATTTAACTTATAATAATTGTTTTAAATAACATGTTGTAAAATTGTGTAAAATAATAATATAGTATATATAGTAATATATACAGCAAGTGTTAAAATGAGAGTGACAGATCTGAAATGTGTCAGTTTTCCTGCCTCAGGGATTAGTGCAGCGTTTTCATGTGGATGTCGGGACCACTGAGGTCAGCAAAGGAGTCATTCCTGTTTGTTATTTCACTCCTTGAAAACATCCGTTAGATTAAGCAAGCAGCCCATCTGCTGAGAGAGGCAGGCCTCCCGCAACCGTGGAATGGGCCTGGACGGGTGGAAGAAGCCGGAAGTCTCTCAGCACTGCTTCCTCCACTAACGAGCGTCACGGAGACAGAAACAGCAAGTGGTTGGGGGATGGGGGTGCATCTCTCAGGGGCCTGGGTCTGGGTCGCCATACAGTTGCCTACTGAATTCTTACAGGTCTGTTGAAGGTCTGTCTTTCAGTTCACCTGATTTGTTGTCAAGTGCAATTTAACATTGTGCTGAAGAATATTTCAGCTGTTTTGGGAATAAACAGCTTTAGCCTCTTATAGAGAAGATGGCAGCATATCTCAGCTTGACCTAGTCCTAACTGCTTCATGCACTTTACTGGGGCTGGGAGTCTAGAGCTTAATTGAGTTTGATTAGTGTTCTGATTTGCCACTCAGGTCATAGCTGAGGGTAACCGCAGAAGAAATCCGTACACCCTCATGCCACTGGAACTGTTGTAGACAAAAAAAAAAAACACCTCAGAAATGCAATGCAGCAGCCCTTGTACCTCCTCTCTGTATTACTTTTTTCTGCACATATTTTGACATTATAACTTTAACCATGAATGCTGTTTGCAACTCATGACAGGAAATAGTTTTTTTGCTTGATTTCCTGTGATTTATATTTGGACATGTCACAAACAAAATGCACCTGTAAAACAGTTTTTTGAGCACATTAATTATGTCAGTGGGAAGTTTAATTAGAGCTTGTCTCGGTTTTTTTAAGACCATGTCCCTCCGTCACCTATTGGGCCACTTGTCTGATTTTTCACTGCTTTGAGCTGACTCAGGCTTCCCTCTGTTCACACAGTTCCTTTTGGTTTTACAGACAACCTCTGGAAAACTCTGAAAGTGTTGCTACAGCCATTTAGCATTTGCACCTAAGTGAATCTTGGCATTTGTTTATTTTTCACCAGGGGAGTTTATTACTGGCAGGTGAAGGCATCAGACCAGAGAGGAAGGCCTTTATGTTTGAAGGAGTTCATGAATTAACACCCTTCATCTTTGTTCTTTGTAATAGATGTGATAAACAAATATACACAAAGAATTCTCTACGATGAGAGACCTCTAGGCAGGTATTCAGAGTATACTGCAGCTGCATCTTCACATTTCTGAAGTGCCTTTTTGGTAAATAAGCTTATTGTCATGGTGGCTCTTGAATTCAGGCATCTGAAGTTGGTGTGGCAGCCTGGGGGGGTGGAGGGGTGGAGTCAGCTGACAGGTCCGTTGAGCTGAAACTACGTTCTAGTGATATAAAACACTTCTGTTTATCTCTCGGTCCCCTGGAGATGAGACGACACACCAGACTCTTGTGACCGATGTGTAGACTCAACGCCCTTCCTGTTTCCCCTGCTAGTTTCACCCTTTGTACAGTTTTCTGTCTTTGTTCTACAGTCTATTAAACTCTGAAGCAGTAAAATGGGGCCTCTGATGCCCCAAACGTAACTCAAGCAAACCTAACAAACCTAATATAACCTTATATAACAAAACTAATCAAAACTAAGTCATATTTATGCTGCTTAATACATGCAATTTTTGTCACTGTGCTCTCATTGCACTGAAAAATACATGCATATAAAGTACTATTTTAGGAAGACAATTTGACCAGGAAAACTGATATTGGGGGGATTAACAGACTTATTTGAACAGCCTTGGATAGAATATCACCATGAGGGTATAATACAGTTGCATATTAACCTGTTCTCTCAAATTCTTACAGTTTTTTGTGATACAGGTAATACATATAGTCAGGGGCGTAAAATACGGGGGGGATGGAGGGGTTGTAGCCCCACCAATAAATCAAAACCAGCTAATACAACCCCCCAATAATCATGTTTCCCCTGTAATGGGTGGAGTCCTCAACCCCCCAATGTTCCAGCCAACGTTACACCCTTGCTTATAGCTATAGGCAACATGGAAGGTGGTACTTCATCAGTATTTACTTTTAATTTATTGAGCAGACTGCTTTATCAAAACTGACAGACATTTTTGCCAAAGCAAGATCAGATCTCAATCGGTGGAGTTCAGGGGCCCAGCAGTGAAATCACTTTACTGATGTGAGATTTGAACCAATAACCTTTTTTTATCAGTGGGACAGCATGCTAACTACAGGTAACCTGCAGAGGCCCACACCACTCAGGGATTGCAGTCAGCTACATCTATCTATTTCCTAAGTGTGCATCCAATACAGAGTCCTGGCAGGCTTTGAGCCTATCCTAGGCAGACTAGTCCATTGCAGAGCACTCGCACTCACCATGCTGCCATGCAATTGGTTACTTCAGTGTAGATGTTCATGTAGCACCCTCCCTGACATCATCTTTCAATTCTGTATTCACCAGCATTGTGGCAACAGCAAACACACTCAGCATTTAACTTTTGGGATGACATTACAAATAAGCTCAAATAAAGTAAGTGCAAAAAGATGATGATGGTTACAAGCCAGAAAAATGGTCTGCCAGCAGTAGAAAATGTAACTGTACGCTTCTCCGGATGTGTTTTAGGTAGATGTCATTTTAAACTTCAGTACGCTGGAGTGAATTATCAAAATAAACTGAAAATGGTAACAATCCGATCAGAGGAGCTTGGATTGAGTGACAAGAGGAAGCTCTGAGTAACAATACAAATCTCAGGAACGGTCTGAGGTCTTCCAGTCATGCGCTGAATCGCTATATTTGCCCCAACTGATTCCGTTTCCTGCTCGGTGCCTTTGTTTACGGGTCTGCTGCCGGAAACCTCTTTCCATACACGGAACATCTTGAAAAATCCCCACATGGCAGCCTCCTGCCCCCCAGCATTTCCCCCAGCCCACAGATCCAGCCACGTCTTCCCCTGTAGACCTTCAGTGCTCCGCTATGATGACTAAGCAACGCCCTGGCGGCCGACCCGCTTCCCTCTATCGCCGCTGCACATCCCCTTGTTGCTAAGCAGCGGCTAAGAGCAGGTGCCCTACGGCCTGTGGCAGACGCAGTGGTCACCACGACTGCCCCATGATGAGGTGTCCGTTCGATTGCAAGATCCCATGGCTTTGTGAGGTACTGCTCCAGAACTCTCTGGAGGGAGAGGAACCTCTGCTGGCTCCCTCTGGTACCCCTGAGGCATTGTTTGTTAAACCAGTTTGGGCAGAACCAGGGGTGTGGGAGGGGCATGGATGCCCTGGCAGATTTGGGGGGGGGGGGAGCAAGGTGACTTTTAGACAGGGGACCCAGAATTTCTAGGTATCCTCCTGGGCAGAACGATTCTGTGAGTACGATTATTACCTGTTTTTGTGACCATAATCTCTCACGCCATTTTCAAACTGTAAGACAGAAAAGGTCTGTTGTTTACATGTAGACTCACAGCATCTCCCTGGAACAGTTAACTTGGGAAAGCAGTAATACTTAATCCTTTGCTTATTAAGGCCGTTGCCTTATAATGTGCCTCTTTGTTCTCCTAAGATATTTATCTCCATTTTGAGCTGGGGTCCGAATTCCACACGGGCATTTTAAGTCTGGCATAACCCTTAACCTCTACCCAAATCACTATGCGACTGAATAAAACACTTAAACGATTGTTCCTGGGAGCCTATAGCAGTCTGCAGTGGTGCCTCCCCAAGTGAATCATTTAAGAATTTTCAATTTTCCACATATTTCATTTTTATATGTGCCTGCTGTAACTGTAAGGACAGCAACAACTTTGTTATTAAATGCTGGACATATACAAAGTAGGAAACAACTCATATTTCTTCTCTGCTTTTTATAAGAGCAACATACAGTGGTACCTCGGTTCTCAAGCATAATCCGTTCGAGAATGAATCCTAAAAAGTTTGAGTTCTGATTGAATTTTTCCCATAAGAAATAATGGAAAACCAATTAATTGGTTCCCGGC
>JAODLC010000100.1:15595071-15606892 GCA_026781145.1 Hippopotamyrus pictus
TTTCCTGGCGCATACAATTTATATTAGGTCAGCGTTCACGGTTCGACTTCTGATATTCAGATCGAGTTCTAGGTCAAGAAATTCGAGTTCTAGTGAGTTCGAGAACCGAGGTACCACTGTACACTTAACAAAATGTAGTTTGTTCATGATAGCACTATTTTAGTTGTATTCAGATTTACATTTATTTTAAAAAAATGTCAAAATATATTGTAATTTAATACTAGCTGTGTTAAGTGATAGCTATATTATTACATTAAATCTCACTTCTTGCATGGACATAAATAAGGTGGTGTTTAATATGGAAGTAAATCTGTGTCATCAGAATTTGAATTTTATATGCCACTGAAATTCTAACATTGGATATTTGCATTGGAAATATGCATCGGGAAATTCGATGGTCCAAATTCACATGCAAAAATACAAGGTTAAAAATACAAAGACAACATTTCAAAGTTGCTCCAATTGGATGGTCCAAATTCACATGCAAAAATACGAGGTTAAAAAATACAAAGACAACATTTCAGTGTTGCTCCAATTCGACGGTCCAAATTCACATGCAAAAATACTAGATTAAAAAATTCAAAGACAACATTTCAATGCTGCTCAAATTCGATGGTCCAAATTCACATGCAAAAATACGAGGTTAAAAATATGAGTTATACATCTGGGATGTATGAATGAATTCGGACCATCGAATTTCCGATGCATATTTCCAATGCATAAATATTCAATATTAGAATTTCAGAGGCATATAAAATTCAAATTCTGATGACACAGATTTACTTCCATAGTGTAACACCAGTCCCCAGTCTGGGGGAGCTGACTAGCCCAGTGAGTCTTTGACTGGGATCCAGCACAGAACCCTGGGAAATGTGTCACTTGTGTTTCAGCTCACCCTCCTCTCATTTGTGTTCATGGGGCTCAGGAGACGTCAGTCCTCATGTCACACGTCACGTTTTTCCTAGAGTTGATGAAAAGGGCAGGGGGTGTTCTGTAATCTTCCTAATATTGGAGCATTGACATTTACATTATTAGCCCCCTTTTTGGTCCCTATGAATGCATGTAATTGAGCCATAAAAATTTGGCTTAATTCCTCTTCTTTCAGTTGGAATGAAGGAGCTGTGTGTCACGAATCCTGAAAATGTAGCAGAAACCCCCTGCACCCCACGCCACCCCATATCTTTTCCTCTCCTCTCCTCTATCTTTCATACCCTCTCATTCTGCCATCTTATGCCCCTTCTACTCCCCCAATTCACTCCATCACTCAGTGGCTCACAATGGTGTCGCTTTTCCCTGGAACCCGCAGGAAGCCGAAACATTGTTCTGTTTGTTGTGATGTGTGCTGTGCGATCTGGACAGCCTGGAAGGATGTGGGCATTGCACGTCGGCTTTCATGGCACCAAGGAATCACATGACAGGAAGAGAGGCATGTCACAGGAAAGGGAAAGCGGGCCAAAAGGGCCTTAAGAAGAGCATTGAGATAACAGGGAGGTTTCTGTAGGTTCTTCTATTAATTTTGGTTCTTCCTCTTTCTTACAATTAGATGCATCACAGAACTGAGGAGCACACTAATGGGGGTGGTTAAAGACTTCTGGGAAATGTGATGCGATTGAATGGAAATATGGGAAGGAGAGGAGGCAGCTGGCCGTGTAAAAATAATGTACATCCTCCTGCCCACAATGCCAGGGCCCTGCATCCCCATGCTTTACACTAGTGGTTCTTGGTGAAAGGCACGGACCCGCTAGTGAAAATATGCACAGAAGCACATAAACTCAGTGTTGCATGCAAGGAATATATTTTATACTAAATATTTTGTATACATAGCGGCAAAAATAAAATTTATATAAAATGCAGTGAATTGTTCATTTTCAATCTGACCATCACGGACCCTCTAAGACCCACTGATGGGCCCCTTGGGGGTCCATGGACCCCAGCTTAAGAAGCCCAGCTTTACACCTTCAGCAGCTGACCTGAGGAAATGGTTCATTTTTTCTGTTATGGTTCTGACAGATTTTCATGTCACGATAATACCTAAATAAGGGACTTCTTGTCATAAACCACTGAAACACTTACATTACTGCGACGCTAGCTGTTCCCAAGGTCGGACTTTTGAATTTGCATTCTAGAACAGCAACCATGGAGATATAAAGAATATCGGCTGAAAATTAAAGAAAGCGATTAGGCACTGTTACATTGAAGGCCTTGAGCGGTATATTATGCCAGTACACCTTGCGAGGTGATGTTTTAGGAGTGTTAGCATTTGAGGCTTGCGGCTGTCCCCTATGGACTGATGACGGGCACACTCTGCGGCATTTAGAGGGCATGCCTGTTTTCCTGCATGCTGCTGCACCATGTGCCCCGCGTGCGTAATTAGACCCTGCTCCGTGCAGCAGTTGTCCCTGCCGGCGAGTTCACTACTCTTCTGGGGTTTTCCTGTCTTTGCCGATTGGCCAGGTAGGATCACTGGGGGATGGATTTCGTTCCACATGCTCAGCTCTGAGCTGGGGCAGTGTCCTCTGGCACCTGCTGAACATATATCCTCTCTGTTTTATATGCCTTTGGACAGCACCAGAGGACACAGGAAAGGCCATTATTGATGCTGGGCTTCTCTTCCCATCAGTAGGATGTTTTACATCTTTACTAGTGATGGAAGACATCCATCACATTGTGTTGAGGTCCACCTACACACTTCTTTGTTGGCACCTAATAGGGCCCTATGATTTTTGTAATGTCAGTAATAACAATAATAATAATTGATGCTTTATTGATCCCTTCAGGGAAATTTACACCCCCCCAGGTGAGAGTAAGCTGGCTGTGAAGGGCTGCCACCCATTGCAGCACCCAGTGAGCTGGGGGTTAAGGGCCGTGCCCAAGGACCCGCAGACGTGCCAGAGAGTGTCAAATACTCTTGTAGTAGGCAAAGCCAGAGACTTTTTAAAAGAATCTGGTCAAAGAGGTGCAAAGATGCTTTACTATAAGGCTCGTTTCCATCACAGGAAGTCGGGACACTTCCCAGGTGGCTCAAACTGGTACAGGAGCGGCCTCCAATCGGCCCTTTCTGCCTTTTTATTCAACTTGACCATGACTTGATTTTTGTGTACGTGTGTATGCATGCATGCACTCATTTTCCAACTTCACCTGCTTAAACAATAATAGCCATCTTACCTTTTTCTGCTAACATGTATGTGAAGGATTCTCAGTCTGATAACTGTGAACCAATTTATGGTGCAGAAATTTCATGGACCAGTAAAATGTATTGACTTGGGGGTGGGATTGATCAGAGGGACAGGTTTAATATGTTTAACCATATTAATGATAAAGTCATTAATGTATAGTTTAGTCAAATCTGTAGTGAGCTTTTCCATATTGTGTAGAAAAAAAATACAGATGGAAATACATAAATGAAAAAAATTCAGTTTGAACATGGTTCCTGGAGTGTTTTTATTACTGAATCTGCCATCAGTTATTGAATGTTGGACATATACAAAGTAGGGAACAACTCATATTTCTTCTCTGCTTTTTTATAAGAGCAACATTTTGAGTTCAGCAGGATAAGTAGAGCAGAAAGTGAAATAATTCAATATTTTGAGCTGAGATGTTTTTTTTTCTCTGGGTTAATTCTAACAGTATTAGAAAGCATTCTACTGGAAAAGGGATTCATTAATTTTCATTGGCCTGATTCATACTCTGAATCCCAGGGGTGAAAAAATTCTCCTTCCACTCTTCCTTTCCTGAATTGTTGATATACTATCGGAACGCGATGAATTAATGACTTAAGGGTGTCTTAATTTCCAAGAGGCCACATAAAAGTATTCCCTGTTAAGTATCTGAAGCTAACTTAGATAGTACCCAGCTTATCACTTTCAAGCAGAGAAACAAGATTATTTTTCATTAAACTGGGAGTGGAAAGAATTAAAACTTTAAGGAGAATAACTGTCTCCTTAAATTGTTCCACTGTTAAACGAGCAAAAGCAAATAGGATTCTTTGTTGGTTTGCTTATGCATCCTTTCCCTGAAGACGTTCTACCTCAGGAGAATCTGAGAGCTTTCTTCTTGGGTTTTAAAGTCAATAGAGGTTTTGTGTGAGTGCATTTGATTTTTTATTTTTTTTTTTGTGAGTAACTGAAGAAAGTTACACAGACGCCGATAAAACTGTGTATTTATGGACTGCAGGAGAAAACCCACATAAACTCAGGGGGAACATGCACTCAGAACTCTACACACACGCACACAGAAATATGAGTGGGGTCAAACCCATAGGTGTCAGGTTGATTTGCTACCCACTGAGTCAGATACAGTTCTGTTTTGAATATTTTTCTCAACCAACATGAATTATCTAATTTAGCACAGTGAGAAGAAAAAGTCCCTTTCACATTATCTTCCCTAAAAAACCCTCAAGATTTTGATGAAAGCCTGCCTAAACTTGATGATGAGCCTTCTGGACGAATGTTCTTGAGGGTCTGTGTCTGCTTTCAGAGGCCTGATGCTTTTCTCAATGTGGCTGTCAATTCTGTGGTCCTCTAGTGGTACTTATTTGGTGAAAAATCATTATTTTGTTCCAGTGGACTAATTTCTCTCCCCAAATACTCAGTGTGTCTCCAAAGCAAAGTCACCTAACATCCTGCTACTAAGCAGAAAGTATGAAAACATCACCTTTCCAATCTCTTATAGTTTTAAACATATCCAGTTTCTGGATCTTTATTTATATATAGATTCAGCTTCTCTTTACCAAAACTCTGTTTAGTGTCCATGACATGCAAACTGATCTTTTTTCTCATTTTTTTTTTTTTTTTTATATTGATCACAAGTGACACTGATGCACAGAGCATTTAGGGATGTCCATGCAAAATCAACATCAGAGGAAAGCACGAAAAACTGGCACCTTGCTAGAGCAAAAACCGGACAGTTAATCTGTAAGTGGTTTGACTCCATTCAGCTTGCTGAAATGGGGATGCATGAAGCAGGGAATTCTGCATTCTGTGTGCTGATGATAAGCTTTGAATCGGTTTGACACAGAACCGATTCAATTTATCTGTGGCCTTTTTTATAAAAATAATCATCATTTAAAAATTAATATGACCACCAAGTATAAATCTTTTGAAAGAGTAATTTTTTAATGTAATGCAACATAGCAGAATTTCAGTAGCAGCTTCTCCTGAACCAGATATACCCAGTGAAGCAGGAGGTTTCAAAATTTAACACTGCTTCCATCGGAACGTTTCAGTCATTTGAAACTGATTCTGGGACTTTGTATTCTTTTCTGCATCCTGTCTAGGGTATCTCCTGCCTCATGTTTCCTGTATAAGCTCCAGAATCATTGTGACCCTTCATTGGCTATACAGTTATGGAAAATGGATGGATAGACATGGTTTGCTGTTCTTGTGCTTCACAGAAAAGGCAAGGCTGAGATTTTACTTGGCCCTGGCAGCAAGCATAACCTAAGAGGCTCCTTACAGGCTTATACCAGCGCCTCTGATGACATGAAGTGCATCTATGATCTGTGGTTTTAGATCTGTTGATATTCAGATGCTCAGTGAAGGATATGCTAGCCTCATTAATCCCTTTCATCTACCTCTTGGTCCATCCCTGCACACACAGATACCACTGCACACACAGATACCACTGCACACACAGAGACCACCGTACACAGAGACCACTGCACACACAGACACCACTGCACACACACGCACACACACACACACACACACACCACTGCACACTGATGCCACTGCACACACACAGACCACTACACACGATACCACTGCACACACACAGACCAGCGCGCACACACAGACCACCGCACATGCAGATGCCACTGCACACACTATTTCCACCCCACTGCAGGCCTCTTGAGCTTGTGTATACTTTATAAAGCAAGGGGGAAAACAAATCAAACAAGCAGAAAAAGCCTCCCTCCCATCCCTGACTAGCAGAAGTGGGTGTGGGACTGGAGTGTTCCATGCAGTCGGGCAGGGGAGTGACAAGCTGGGATGGTGCTCTGACATTTTCGCTATTACCCCTGTTGATCGAGCGGATGCTGGGGCTTGATCCTTCAAAGGAGCCTCATCAAAGTGGACGTCCTCCTGCCTCAGATTGAAAGAGACCCCCTGCCCCCGGTTCGAAGCACCCCTGATGTTTCTGTCATTCACATCCATTGTGATGATGAGGGCAGTGATTAAAGGCAGGACAAGTGACCAGGAATGTACTACAGCAAATACAGATTTGTCCAAAAAAAAGGTATAGGCTTATGTTTGAATTTGCTTTGATCTGTTGGATTCACAAGAAGGTTTCTTCTCCAGAATGAACAAGCCTGAAGCTTTGAGATTTGGTAACATACATTCAGTATTAGCAGTTAATCCCTCAGCATGAGGCCCCAGTGACACAGTCTCTTTTAACACACACATGCTGAATAAAGACTCCTGTAGCCTGTTTGCTTTGTGCAGACTGTTGCGCCTGAGCCAGGGGATCCAAATGGTAGAATCCTATGTGAGAATGGGGGTGTGAAAGTGAAAATGCCTCAGGATGCCCAGTAGGCCCTGACCCGGTTACCGTGGAGATGTGAAGCTGGCTGGCCTGGAGGGGGAGCTGTGGGGGATCACCGGAGCTTGGCAGGGTGGTGGGGACCAGAGCAGAAAGGGCCCATAGTTACTGAGTCTGCAGGTTGCTGTGTGGACTGTTCTTTTGTTTGGAAGGCAGTGTCATTTCTGATTCCAGAGCGGAGCTGATAGTGGGTATTGCCACTGTTAGTGAGTGATACAGCGAACTGATCACTAGTGTACTTCAGTGTGTTTTTTTTTTTTTGTTGTTTTGTTGTGTTTTGAGGGGTAACGTAAATACTTCCATGAATTCCTTCAGCTTCAACAAGTTCACATGAATCACAAAATTGACATCAAACCCCTTAAGATTGATTGAATTATCAAGTTTTCATTCACCCTGAGGATGTTAGATTAAAGCAAAATCAACTATAACAAACAAACTGATGCTGGGCTAAACTTAGTGATAAAAACCTGCCTTTTACATTCTAAGCATGTTATTCAAAAGCATCTCTACCATTATTTTTAGCATGCATATTGAAATGAAATCTCTAAATAAATATTAGCCCAAAGCCCAAATTGATCCTATACTATACTATTCTGTACTATAAAATCCTATAATTAGTATTTTACTAATTAAATGTGACTAATTTATTGTCACTTGATATGCTTTCTTCATCTTCCCTTTGACATCTGCAGTCACAGAAAAATAAACCATGTTATAGTTTGTCTGTTCAAATTTGTTTCATATGAAGATAATGACAGATAGAGGCATAAGTTAGGTGCCTGAATTTTGCATTTCCCTCCAAAATCCCCCCCTTTAAAATATTGTCTAGCTGTAACTATAGACATGGTTCATTTCAATGTATTGATGCCCCCCTCCCCTAATAAATGAGCAAGACAGGTGACATGTGACACTAGACCCCCCCAAGAATGGGAACACAATCAGAAAATGGCTGGTAAAGTAGGGAGACAGCAGCTGATAATATGTCCTTTGTGACACAGCTCTTTAATTAGTCACTGTTTCCTGGAACCCTATGGTTCAGCTTTCCCCCAGTAATTATCGCCCTGTCCGCCCTCCAACCTCTCCCATCGTGTCAAGAAGAAGCTGGATGAAGACATCACTGCTGTTGTTATATTTTCTTCCTTTGGCACTTAAAAACATTGATAACACTTTAAGCAGTCATGTATAATGCATTATAGACACCTTCAGAACGCAGTAGGGCTGTTGTAAGCCATGGAGCAGAAAAAAACGTTTTTGCATTCAAGAAGTATTATAAATTCAGTTAAAATTATTCATAAAAAGCATAACATATTATTGCCATGTTTATTATTCATTATGAATGCTTTATGAAGCTCTCATCTATAATGCGCTATAAATACCTTCATAATCTAGTATAAAGCATCCTTAGTTCTTATATTGACCATTATAAAGGTATCTATAGTGCATTATAGATGAGAGCTTCATAGTGCATTCATAAAGCATAATAAACATGGCTCTAATGTGTTGTGCTTATTTATTAAATTATAGCCATGTTTATAATACTTTATGAATGCATCATAATGCATTATGAAGGTATATATAATGCATTACTGTATATATGATTTCGTTACATAAAGTGTTACCAAAACACTCATCTAATTCAAGTTATGTGGAAAAGGGGAACTGTATGTTGACATAAATGTGAAATGTTAGCATTAACCTACACATAACACTTTAGCTTCTGGAACGTAAAGACAGTAAAGCGATTTTCAAGATCAAACGAGTCAGTTAAGCAGGCTGAGCATCTAGGAGTTTTGCTGGGATTTCTTACCTGGTCGGTGTCTCTCAGGTTAACATGCACCACTGTCTCTCTGGTTTGTTTGGGGCCTGAAAAATTTGGGAACCCAGAGCAGTTTTAACTTCATAGCATCAAAATCAATTGTAGACTGTGGGAAAAAATAAAACCGCTGTGTAATCGTGCAGTATTTTTCCATGATCAGATGGATACTGTCAACTGAAGAACAGTAGATTGGTTTTCTAGGCAAACCTCTTTGTCTTCCACTGTTTATCATTTATTGATCACAAATGAGATTCTTTTGCATACTGCAGCAAAAGAATTTATGCACAGATGCAAACATAAAGTGCAAAACAAAGACAAAGAAGACAGTGTAAACAGTCGACAAGCAAAATATTGTGCAAAACCAATTTCAGCATCGGAATTGGCAATAAATTAACTGATCTATTTTACTGGAATACATTCTCTTGTGCTACACAGTAGGATAATAATGGCCACAGGTTTTTGTTATTCCTCATCTGTACAGATTGTTTTTATATGAGCGATACAGACAAAACAGGATATGGAAGCAGGTAGTAGAGTTATTCTCCTCCAGGGACAGGAAGTGCAGCCCCAGCAGAAGGAAGCTGTAATAAAAGCAAACCTCACTGCAGGTCCTTTGAGCAAGGGGGTCACATGTGCAGTGAGCAGGGGCTGCTGCCGCATTCACACACTTCAACTTGCTCCTCACCCACTTCTGTGCCTCACTGCTTCCTGGTTCATGCCCGTCGCACTTAGATGCCCCTTATCCCCACGGCACCCGATTCCTGTCGAGTGTCCCTTCCTGTGATCTGCAGCCACATCCATTGGCCATTGGCATGCATGCCGTCTTTTTGAGGCAGGCTTCATGAGCTGTGGTTGAATTGGGAAAAGTGATGAATTGCAATGCATCACAGCATTCCTATCCTTCACAGCAAGGCATCTCCAAGGTGGCTCCTTGGGTTTTTCCTGTACAAATGCGGACAGGGGGTATGGGTGGCTTTTTTTTGCTCTTCATGCCCAGCTTCGGAGGGTGTAATGGCAACCCTGATCGGACGACCGTGCTGCATGCTGTTTGATCAGAATTCGTTGACACTTTCCATTCGTAGCATCAGATTTTTTTAAAAACTTTTACAGGGGCAGGTGCTGGAGAGGTAATGTAATGACCATGTGCCACATGTTCCAGGCCAGATGCTGTACTCCTTCTCCCATTATAACTGCAGTATTCTAGCATGTGCACATCTACAGCTTGAAGGCACTGGTGAGCATGTTTGCGATACAAAAGAGCAGCCTTAGCATCAAAAGTGCAGACCAAAGCTGAAATACCTCTGCTGGGAATTAAAACGCAAGCCGTTTGGATGGGAGAGCATGAGGATTATATTATTTTAGTCATTACTTTTGAAGCCATGTGATGTCTTAGCTGCAGGAAGAGCTAAGATGGTTCAAAGCTCTCCATTGCTTCCCACAGCCTAAACCACCTCCTGTTATTGGGCGGCCCGCTTCAGTTGTGTTTCCACATCTGCTTATTTTGAGCCGCTGTTTCCCATATTACTCTCTTGTTTCTCTTGGTATTGCTGAAAGCTTCAAAGTCTTTCCATGCACAATGGTTGGCTTTTAAACCCCTCCCCCACTGTGCATTCGCCTTTAACATTCAGGATGTTCGCTTGAGTATCACAGGAAGTCAGCTGTCTTCTAAAATAAATAAAAAGTGTGGTATATAGATGATTTGTCTTTTCAGTAACAAGTAGTAAATCAGACGATGCAGGACTTGGACACGCTGTTGCATGTTATGAATTTTCATGCTCTCTTGTCTGATGGTAGTTTGGTCCTTAGCCACTCTAAGGGTAGAAGCAGAGTCAGACAGCAGTGGCAGTTTCTAATCGTCAACTAAACACTTAAGTATTGATTCCTGCTACATGAGCTAAACTTACTGTCCTGGGTATTTTTTAAAGGAAAACACATTACAATTTCCTTTCTAATACACATTCCAGTCTTTGCACATTGAAATGTTAGCCCTAATGATAACATCCATAGTCCAGTGTTCCTATGCACATCCTTTGTCTTAATGGTTACCATGCAGGGATGTACACCATACATTTAATTTAATTTAGGACTGAAAAGCCACACACTGGTGCTGACCCGACAGGAAAAAACTGATCATCTGTTTTCTACCTTACACCTTTGGCCCGTCTGCAGATGGCAGAAATTCCACGAGAAATCTTCTAAAACTGGGTTCTTGCCCTTCAGCCATAAAACATACATATGCACACCCTCCCACTTGGCATTTCCATTTAGGTCTCTTCCCAAATGTTCCTCCAAACCAGATGTGGCAGTTGAAAAGAATGAAAATAAACCAATTTTAACCACTGTCTCAAAAGTGCTTATTTTTATAAATTATCTGGGACTTTCTGAAATTAAAGCAGATTACAGAGATGACTTGGATAGAGGTGACTTTGATATGATGTAATTATGGCCATATTTATTTATAACAAAGTTATGGGTTGGTAGATAAAGCAATGAGGACGAGAGAGTCGCTGCACAGCTTTGGAAACGTGGCTTTGACAGCAGCTGTTCCTGTCTGCTGGCTTTAGAAGGATGCTGTCAAGCCAAATGTAGCTGAGCTAACATCTCACTCGGTTGTAGTTCATGGTCAGCAACAAAGAAGTGACTATCTAAGCATTCTACAATACATTAAACCTTAGGAGAATTCTCTATGTTTACTGGAAAAGGTGTGATACAGGTCACCAGATATGCCTTGTGATTTTAAAAGTTAAAGAACATTTCAAAGAATGACAATTCATGGCCATAATTTTTTGTTTTAATTTGATTTTGGTTTTGCATGACAAACATATTTGTTGATCTTTTGCACACTGATGTTATCTTATTTCGAGTGAAGGTGTCGTATATTGATTGCCCATTCTTAGTAGATTAATATTTAAGAAATGCACTCCATCCATCTTCCATAACTTCTTATCAAGTGCAGGTCACAGTCAGCCTGGAACCTGTACCCAGAGGGGGAAGTCATGAGGGAGGGGGACATTCTGGTTGGGATGTAAGCCAATAGACATAGCCACACACTGGTGTGGCTATGTTCATACACTCATACACTATAGGCAATTTAGTGACATAATTTCACCCATCCACGTTTTTGAAGTGTGTAAACCTACAAAAGCTTAAAAATAGTGCAGCGCTTTGGGATACATGTTTTTTAGATGAATTTTTAAATGATTTTTAGGTGAAATGTTTAAAAATGTCAAGATGTCTCAAAAATGTCAGGACTCAAAAGGGGCCTCAGACTCCAGAGGGTTAAGAACTAACAACATTGAAAGTGTTAATTTGACATTTCTTTATAATACATGAAAATCTCTATAAATCCATCCATCCATCCATTCATCCATCAACTTCCACTTATCCAAGGTCGGGTCGCGGGGGCAGCAGTCTCAGCAGGGAAACCCAGACTTCCCTCTCCCTGGCCACTTCCTCCAGCTCCTC
>JAODLC010000100.1:15606992-15618223 GCA_026781145.1 Hippopotamyrus pictus
TTTATGCTCAACTGGTTGGTTGAAACAAAATCCTGGTCTGGATTTTTACTTTCTGGACCTGAAATGTCCACCTCTGTCCACCACGATAAGGTGTCGGCTCCAGGAGAGGCTATAAATAACCTACATCATAAAAAATACTGTTTTTATGGTCAGTCCTATGCTTAGGCAGGACCAAAGTAAAGTAAAATTTACCCCTATAATATAACCTGTAATATACCCCTGTAATATAATACACAATATAAATTATACCACAGTTTTATAGTAATAATAATAGAAAATAAGAGCCGAGATCAGTTTCCGTTTAAAAAAAGTGTTAAAGTGATTAATCTGGGAAGCTTTGCTTCGTGTGATCTCGTTAATGTCCATTTGTTGATGTCACAGCTTCATCATGTCAGGCCTCTGATGGACGGTGTAGTAATATCTCTTATGGGCAATGAGAGACCTCAGGCCGGCATGTGTAGACACTGGAAGCATGACAGCAAGACTAAAGAAAAAATGTGTATTAGGTTATACAGTAAAACCGCACATATGAAATATAGTTCCATTTGAAATGCCCATGCATTACGAATGTGATGGGTTTGGCTTTACTGATGTAGGGCCACGTTTCATATAGAAGCTTTGATCGACATTTTGAAGCAGTTGCACTGTGCAGCTGCCCTGTTCCATGTGTTCCCACCCAGAACGCTTGTGGGCAGCGTGATGTGACAGACCAGTCAGGCCCAGCTGCTCTGTCACACTGCGGGTTACTGGGCAGGGGGTAGGATGAGCAGAGTGCTGGTTAAGAAAGCATGAGAACTAAAATTTTGTTTCCTTGTCCCCATAAACATCCTTGCAAGGCTATGGTTTCTCCACAAAAACATTTTAACAATAATTTAATGATTAGACTTTTGCCCGTACCACATTCACTTATTTTGTCAGTCGTAGCTATAAATTACAAGAGCAAGACTAAAATCTGTAACTCTTTATTTGAGGGGGCAGAAATATTATAAATATTATAATGTTTAATATTATAATAATATAGTAAACTCTTACTTAATGTATTAATTAACTGAAAACTACTAAGTGTTAGCTAGGTACTGATCCCATGTTTGTTCATCATTAATCATAATGGATCATCTATTTCATGCAGTTACTATATTTGTTCATGATTTGTACTTGATTAGTAACTGAGTTACTTGTGCCCCCTCAAGCAAAGTGTTACTGTAAAATGAAACAGAGAAATTGTACAAACACCATGTGTTTAATGTGACGGTTGTAGCAAAAATGAAACTTTCACTTCACCCGCCTAATGTTAAGCGCATGTAAATGTGTTGGCCTGCAGGCTTTGCAATAGATGTAACCTATTGCCAGCATTCTGACCAAGGAATACCTCAGGAAATGCGTACCTACTGTTCCTAATTTGGCAAGGTTGTTTGGCAGTGACTGGCAGAAATTCTTAGCACTAATGGTAATGAAGTTGGAGGATTTTTTTTCTTTTTTTTTTCACTTATTACAAAGCAGACATTGTTTAATTAGCTTTAAAAATGTTGTTCTGTGTTGTCTGAAAACATTCAACTGGTGCTGGTGCATGATTCACTTGATATTTTGCTTTAAGGTTATTTCAGCACAGTCAGAGATTTGGACCAGAAGCATAAAATGGTTGAAGAATCTTAGACGTGATATTGTTGTACAGTCTCAATGAAGCGTTTTATTCATGGATAACATTTACTGTGTAAATAGTTGTTTTTTCAACACAGTGAGTTCAACACAGTGAAGCTGAAAATCTTATAGTGGTAGATGGCTATTTTAATGCCATGCATTTTAGGTAAACAGAAAAAAAAAAAAAAAAAAAAATATATATATATATATATATAATGGAAAGGGATGCAAAAAGCAGCAGGAAGGAATAGAAACAAAAAAAAAAACATTTTGGTGTCATCATGGAGGAGAGAGGAGGAAAAACAAGAGAGCCTGGTTTTATAAAAGCGCTGCCACTGCAAGCTGGGCCAAATACTCAATCATATACAGTGACTGTGTGCAACAGATGAGCTGAAGGAGTGACTTCTCCCTGACTTATAATATGACACAGAGATATTAAACAAGAGGATAATTATGCCCTTTGGGTATTTGGGGTACTTTTTTTACTAGCCCCTCAACCTTCCATTGAATAAATAGCTGTAATTTTTAAGCACAACAAATACAGCTGAAGCAGTGAGGAAGATGCTAATTTGTTTGTTGCTTATGCTGTACTAAGCTTTTATACAAGTATTCTATTATGTTTCATCTCTGCATTCCTGCATTATACCCTTGTGAATTCAGCAATCACGGTGGATTTAGACTTTATACACACATATGTCAACGAAGACATATTAGAGTGCTGTGTAAAGTGACCTCTTTCTATTTTGTCTCTGTAGGACGGCTCCAAGCAAAAGCAGGTGCGCAAGAAGACCGTGTCCTTCAGCACTATGCCCAACGATCGCAAGATCAACAGCACAGCAGCCTGCATGGCCTTCATGATGGAGGGCTGCGAGATGAAGAAGGTACGCTCCAACTCTCGCATGTACAACCGCTACTTTCTGCTGGACCCGGACATGCGCTGGCTACGATGGGAACCCTCCAAGAAGGACTCAGAGAAGGCAAAGCTGGAGATCAAGAGCATCAAGGAGGTGCGGCTGGGGAAGAAAACCCCAGTGCTCCGCAGCAATGGCCTCTCCGACCAGTTCCCTGAGGAGTGTGCCTTCTCCATTATCTATGGAGACAATTATGAGTCCCTGGATCTGGTGGCCAGCACAGCAGACATAGTCAACACCTGGGTGATGGGTCTTCGCTACCTAGTCTCCTACGGGAGGCACACAGTAGACGTTATTGAACCCAGCCAGGCCAGCTTGAGGACCTCTTGGATTAGTTCCTTGTTTGAAGCAGCTGACATGGAAAAAAAGGGACACATTGACCTCCCCAAAGCCACCCAAATTATCAGGGGCTTGAACCCTGGGATGAAAGCATCACAGATACAGCTGAAGTTTAAGGAGCTCCAAAAGGTTAGAGATCAGTATGGGGAGGAGATAACAACTGACATATTTACAGAGGCCTACTGTGAATTGTGTACCCGACCTGAGATCTTTTTCCTCTTGGTCCAGTTCTCCAGCAACAAGGAATACCTGGACTGTAAGGACTTGATGCTCTTTGTGGAGGTTGAGCAAGGGATGGAAGGGGTGACTGAAGATATGTGTATGGAGATCATACACAAATATGAGCCATCTGCAGAGGGTAAGGAGCGAGGGTACCTCTCCATTGATGGCTTCACGCACTACCTCCTCTCATCTGAATGCCATATATTTGACCCTCAGCACAAATTTGTCTGTCAGGACATGACACAGCCTCTCTCGCACTATTACATTAATGCCTCACGCAATGCCTCCCTTCTCGAAGACCACTTCTGGGGTTCCTCAGACCTTAATGGCTACATCAGGGCACTTAAAATGGGCTGCCGCAGTGTAGAGGTTGTGGTTTGGGATGGCCCTGACAATGAGCCTCACATCTATGTGGGAAATTCAGTTACCTCTCAGCTAGCCTTCTGCAAGGTCCTGGATGTCATCAACCAATATGCCTTTGAAAGCTCAGAATACCCTCTGATCCTCTGCCTGGTGACTCATTGTAGCATTCGCCAACAAAAGGTCATGGTGCAGCACATCAAGAAGATTCTTGGCGACAAGCTATACATGAATCCCCCTGACCCCAGAGAACATTACCTGCCCAGTCCTGAGAAACTGAAAAGGAAGATACTCCTTAAAGGAAAACAGCTGCCTCCCAGTCACCCAGATTCTGAAGGGGATGTCACAGATGAGGATGAGGGAATGGAAATGAGCCGAAGATTTGGCACAGATGAGAGGGACCAGCTTAATGGAATGAGCTGTAAAAAGCTGAGGCTGTGTAAGGAGCTGTCCAATCTAGTTACTTTGTGTAAGTCAGTGCAATTCAGAGATTTTGAAGTCTCAAAGAGATGTCAGAAATATTGGGAGATGTGCTCTTTCAATGAAGTTGATGCTAACAGATTTGCTAATGAGTCTCCAGAGGACTTTGTGTGCTTCAACAAAAGGTTCCTCTCTCGGGTGTACCCAAGCCCCATGAGAATTGATGCCAGTAACATGAACCCACAGGACTTCTGGAAGTGTGGATGTCAGATTGTGGCCATGAATTATCAGACACCTGGCCTGATGATGGACCTCAACTTGGGCTGGTTTCGCCAGAACGGAAATTGCGGCTACGTGCTCCGGCCTGCGATTATGAGGGAGGAGGTGTCCTATTTCAGTGCTAATGCCAGAGACTCTCTTCCTGGGGTATCTGCTCAGTTGCTGCACATCAAACTGATAAGTGGCCAGAATCTACCCAAGCCTAAGGGATCTGCTGCTAAAGGTGATGTGGTGGAGCCCTATGTCTATGTGGAAATCCATGGGATCCCTGCTGACTGTGCTGAGCAAAGGACTAAAACCGTCTCCCAGAATGGGGACAACCCTGTTTTTGAGGAGAGCTTTGAATTCCAGATCAACCTACCGGAGTTAGCGGTGCTCCGCTTTGTGGTGCTGGACGACGACTACATCGGGGACGAGTTCATTGGACAGTACACCATTCCATTTGAGTGCCTGCAGCCTGGATACAGGCATGTTCCGTTACAGTCCCTGACTGGGGAGTTCCTTGCCAATACCACACTCTTCGTGCACATTGCCATCACGAATCGACGGGGTGGGGGCAAGGCCCACAAGAGGGGTTTGTCAGTGAGGAAAGGGCGCAAAGCAAGGGAGTATACCTCTACTAAAACAACTGGAATCAAAGCAGTGGACGAGGTCTTCAGGGCATCCACGCAGCCACTGAGAGAAGCTACGGACCTGCGAGAAAACGTGCAGGTATTGAACTGGCTGCTCTTTGCATGTTTTTTGTTTCACTGTAAGGCAGACTTGAGCATCTACGCATAGCCTGATATTTTCCCATAGTTCTTTCCTTTTTCTTTCACTTGATGAGCAGAGGAGCTCCTTGTATTCCTTATGTAAAATATAATAATCTATACCACAAGTGTGTCTGCTGAGGTGTGACATGAGTAAATGGTGTCCTGTAGTTCTGGGCATACAGCAACTCTGGATATGATGGACCTTGGATATAATGGACTGTTTTGCCAGGTCTCTTGAAGTGTGTTATAACTGGATTTTACTGTACTCCAACTTTATAAGTCTTTGAAAGCCTTGTGCCAGTCTCAAATAGTTTTTTTGTTGCACATCCATTTATCAGTACACATAAATTTTATATTTGTCAGATTTTTAATTTTTTTTTACATAGTACAGATATGTTTAGATCACGCTGGATTCAAGGTAAGGATGGGCCGATCCACATTTTTTCAGTTCCAATTCGATACCGATACAGATTCTGATACAAGAGCTCTTTTACTTTGTTATACTTTATATATTATTTTTTAAGCTAGTAAATACAGATGGAAAAATGTATGACAAAAAATATTTAATTAGGCTACTACAAACATATATAATGTACTGTTCCACCTCGTTTGAGGAGCTCCTTATATTCCTTATGTAAAATATAATAATCTATACCACAAGTGTGTCTGCTGAGCGTTTAAGCGTTTTTGAGGCATTTGCAGTTCAATATGAATACAGTGGTACCTCAGTTCTGGAACTCATTAGAACTCGAATTTCATAGAAGTCGAACCAACCAATTCGAAAAAAAATGATGTACAACTCGATCGGAATCTCAGAAGTCAAACCGTGCCGACCTAAGATAACTTGTACACGTGGGGAAATGAGTCACGTGCCGTCTCTCAGCAGAAACAAAGGGTAACGCTTCAGTCTCAGTCTGGCATTAACTGTGATATCATCGTTAGGGTGACCAGATAATCCATGTCAGGGAGGACACTCTGAGCTAGGACAGGAATTTCAATTAATAGGACCTGGATTTCAATTGAGCACTGAGTTCTTGCTGTGTGCTGATTGGTCAGTCTCCTATAATCATGCATGTGTCACTAATGCTAATGTGAAACAGCTGGATGAGTCTTTAAGTCAAGGAAACAAACCAGTCAAAGCACAAGAAGAGCTGAACTATTTAGCTGAGCACATGAGCCTTTCAATTTGAAAGTAGTTTGTAAAACCCGAAGTAGCTCAAAGTGTCCTACCTGACATGGATTATCTGGTCACCCTAATTTCATATTTAAGACGACTGTTTTCTACCATGAGTGGTAAGTTAACTACTGGCAGGTACTGTAATTATGAAGAAAAGCTTTTCTTAAATTAGTTAGTTAAAAGTATTTGGACCTTGATGAAGGTGATGCTTTTTCTACTCTGATTAAATTGAAGTGTAACATTATGATGTCACCCCTACGGATTTGAGAATTTGACATTTGCAGGTTCAGTTCTTCATGAGTTGGCTGTGAACAATTAAACTGGAATATTTTTGGACCTTGTCGAATGATTGCTGAAACTCATAACCCATAAGCCAAAAACAATACTGAAAATGATTTGGATCATGTGAAAATATTAAAACATATAAATATTAGTGTTATTTAACATTTGTTAGTTTAAGTACGTAATGCATACTGTAATTAATATTAAAAGTTAGTTTTGGCATTAAAAAAATACAAACTGCGGGATCTACGGATCTTGTCTTGATTCTGCCACACACCTCTGTCTCAGCAACGAGCTTCATGCACGTGTTAGCTGTCCTAGATTTAAGATCTGTTCCAACTGAACTGCATCACTATCCTTTGAAAGGCATTAGAAGTAAAATACCAAAACTTTTGAATGAATATGTTTCTGCTGAGTGTCATGAGCATTCATGACAGAATGGGTTACAGAAGTCAATGTTATCGTCAATGTCAGAAATGGGGGCAAAAGGCAAAAATGCCACAAGAAATCTTAGAAGGCCCCTAAAAACTGTAATGGAGGAAAAATTTGGCCCCAAGATTAAAAAAATATTTACCAGTTTAGGGCTAATATTCTAATCCTACATTAAGCCATAATTTTGTTTTTATTCCTTTAATTTAATTTCGATATCTGTCTCTAACACACACTCACACAAACAGCACAGTTGTTCACATTATGTGTGTACATAACTTCATGTAACTGTAACGACATATTACTATGTAAAGCTTTTACGATACCTGGCAGAAGCCAATTTAATTTTTTAATAAAGACAAATAAGGCAATCTCTGCTAGGGGCTTAGCTACACAAAGTCTGCTTACCCATGGCCTCGCCACCCACCCATCAACCACTTTTACAGTATTTACTCATGTTGGCACAAGGTGATGATTACTGTATGCATTTTAATCTGGGCTCTTTTCACATTAAAAGCAAACTTCATGCATTTATTTCTATCTTCAAAAAGTGCCCCCATGTTTCAGACAGTGGGGGCAAAAATTGCCCGCCAAATATTTTTTACATTTCCCATACTGGTCACCATGGTTTATTTTTCACATCATGTATATTGGATTTTTTTGGTTGTTTTTTTTTTTTTTTTTTAGGAGAAGTAGAAAATAAATAAATGAATTGATGTTAAACTACAAATTTCACACGCTAGTTAATTCAAGGTCAGAATTGAAAAATGTGTTTATACATTATGGAAAGGGAATTTTAAAATGTCCCAAATGCTTTTAGGAAATTGAAATGGTGCTTTATTTGTCATTTGCACAATTACAGGTCCATTCTTTCATACATCCCCTCTTTGAGACACATGCACGTAAGAGTGAAGCCTGCAGTCAGACATTTATCCAGCACTGCTGAAGCTTTTCAGAGTTAAGAACCTTACCCAAGAGTCCAGTAGAGATGTGACTCTGCGAAAGACAGAATTCAAACCAGCAACCTTCCCATCACAACCACAGAGGCCTGACCCACAGTCACACACTGCACACACGCTTCCCCCTGAATGCCTCAGCATGTCCAACTGCCAACATACAGCAGCCCAATCCATGAACCTCTGGGGATCCTGAGAAGAAAAAAATGTTCGTACTGGAGGGTCCATCTGACAGTCTTTCACTTGGGTGGCTGCCCTGGTTTAAATTAAACCTTTTCGAAAAACGAATTGAAATAAGACAGACAATCCGAATGGGTGACCTTTTGGCTGGAGGCCAGTTGGATGAAAAATGAAAGTTCACATTCGGTACTCAGATGGATGTCTGGCTTCTCTCTCCAGCCAGCTCTGTTGTAAGGTAGCCTGTGAAGTTTCATCACATTCTGAACGTAAGAGGGGCGTACAGATACCACTAAGCCTGAAAGCTGCCATGAAGCCTGATCCTGTGGACTAAGGATCTCAATATCTGTCTGTTACTCAAAGGGCTTCTATTTAAAATAGTAGAGACCCAGTAAGCTTCTGTAACAAATTTGATCTTGTTTTTTTTTGTCTTGTACTTTATGGCCCTTGTCACTTTTATTGCCAATGCCAGGTTGAGACTATACTGTTTGCGATATTTTTGTATCATATAAAAAAGATGCTTGAAGATAATGATTAGTGCAATTTAATGGTTTGTGTAGACAAACCAGCATAAGAAAGCAGATGCATACTGACTTAGCTGTAGTTGTTTCGGGTATAGCCCCAAGTCTGTAGGTCTTATTGTCATACCTGTAGCAAATGGCAGAGGTAGCAGTTATGTGGACCTGACAGCATTTGTTCTAATTAATTGTCAATATTGGGGAAGTTTGTCACGCAAGTGATGCATTACAGACAGGGATGGAATGTTAAGGTCCAAAAAGTAAAAATCCAGACCAAGGTTTTGTTTCAACCAACCAGTTGAGTATAAAGAGTCACAGTCACTGAGTACTCAACTGGTTGGTTGAAAGAAAACCTTGGTCTGGATTTGTACTTTCTGAACCTGAACTTTCTACCTCTGTCTGCAATGGATCACTTTTGTGACTGACTTCCCCAACACTGTTAATTGTGTGCTGTTAACATGAATGCTGTTTACTCAGAGTATATTTAGCTTTGCCAGAACAGCATGCTACTTCAACCCTGGTGAAGATTCCAGCTAGTATTTGAAGCTTAAGTGTAAAATGATGGGCAGTTTTTTTGTGTCCCTGATCACAAGCCCTTTTGCTGAAGCCAGGGTGCTCAGATTTAAACCAATGCGCATCTAATATAGAACCTTCTCGTAAGCACCCACCCATAACACTCCCCTCTTTGTGTATCTGGCAAAACCCTGAAAACCTTTCCCAGGTCAGGCAAAGTCTCAGAGAAGCGGCTTGGGGTGTCTCAGCTTGTGGCTGCCGACTCTGAATCGCTGAGCCCAAGGAACGCAGCGTTCCGCATAATGCCGTCTTTCTGTCCTGCTGGAGCTCCTTGTGAGAGGCAGCCCTCTTTCCCACGCTGTAGGGAAAGCTTCCAAAGAAAACTCCGGAACACTGCTTCCCCTTCTGTTTTTTTTTCTCTTTGCCTCTATCTTCTCATGGAGGTACTGGAAGGTACCGAGGGGTGAAAGAAGGATTGTGTTTTTTTGTTTTTTTTCTGCTCTACGGTGGTACAGAGTTGTGTTTCAGCTGGGGCCCAATGTGGGAGGTAGAGACCTGTACAGTCCGTTGAATTCGCTGCTGTAAGAGACACAGGCCATGGACACAAGTTGTTTTGTGGTTTTGTAGGGCTAATGCTTTCAGTTACTATACATCACTCATGATACATGGCAAAATTAGAGGTTTGTTTTGGTGTATCCCTGGAAACATAGCTTAAGTTCATTAAGGGGCATCCAGTAGATAGCCAATGTTGATAAGAAAATATTTTATTAACTGCCATCCTGTCCAGGGTGTCCTATGACTTATGCCCCTCTGGGCTAGCTTCAAGGTTGATGTGACCCTATACTGATGGGAGATGGATGGATGGAATCTTGTTATCAGAAATTAGTCTTTCCCAGATCAGAGTCTTATTTTCTCTTATATCTCTTACCTGCTCTCACCCACTTATCTTGATGCATACTTTGTAGTGCTTGTTGTTGCTAATGCAGTGCACATTTTGGGAATAGTCTGCCCATAGCAGGCATGACTGCCGAGCAGAGTGCAGAATAGACACATGTGAGTAATCCTTCATCACATTGCGTTGGCATTCTAGCCTTCCACTCCTTCATCACTGGTATGAATAAAACTCTCCTGGTCAACGGAAGTGTCAAGGCCGATCATGTAACTCTTTCTGAATGATTGCTTTTTCTCGTTCTCCTTTTAAGAATGCCATGGTGTCCTTCAAAGAGCTATGTGGGCTGACACCAGCCGCCAACATGAAGCAGTGCATTCTGACGGTGTCTACCTGGCTACTGAACAGTGAGCGCACCTTGCAGGTAATGGTGGACCTCGACGAGGCCTACCCTGCCATGGAGGCCCACGGTCCCATCCCGGAGCTGCTGCGGAAGGTCCTCACTGCCTATGACACGGTGAGCCCTGCTCCTGCTTCCTCTTTAATCTGCTCTCTCTCTGTGACGGGGAGTTGTCCCATATCCATGTTAGCTGCTCTCGCAACCAGTCGATGAACGCTGCTGCAGGTGGTTGTTTTAACAGTGGGGAAGAATCTGGCTTTGCTGTGGATGCCTTCAAAGCTTCGGAAGTGAGACCGGGAAAGGGGAAGCATTAGAGACTGCTGACTTCAGTTATTTTTTCCAAAAATAAAACAAAAATAAAAGAACCAATTTCTAGCAGATCTTGCACTCTTTAAAAAATTAAGCTACTTGAAATTAATTACATAGATGTCATTACTTTATAATTTAAACTGGACTACAATGAAAAATTGTATAATAGCACTAATTTTAGTGTTAAAATCATATTTTGAGAACATTTTTAAAGGAGATTTTACCAGCACTATTTGCTAAATCTATCTCAGAGGTGTTGATTCTAGTCTGTGGTGACTTCTGTGGTCCTTAGAAGCTCTCCTGTTTCATGTCCTACTGTCCCAAACTTACAGGTTTTGTTTATCGTTGCCAGTGCAGTTTATCCATGTTTTGTGTATGCTTTCATGATTTTTGAGGCTGTTCCCCTGAGAACATGAAAAAGTGTTTCAGGGTTTGTGACTGATGCACCTGCATTATGACATTACTGACATTCTGGCCTCTGTTGGCACTGGCCTTGATTGCCATCTTTGTCATTGTGATTGAAGCACTTCCAATTCTGCTCTCAAGGGGTGTTTCTTTTATTTTGTTCATCCCTTGTGTCTGTATGTGTGTGTGTGTGTGTGTGTGTGGGTTTGCATAGATCACATTTGAGGACCAAATTGTCCCCAAAGTGTAGTAAAA
>JAODLC010000100.1:15618323-15629315 GCA_026781145.1 Hippopotamyrus pictus
GGTTTTTCCCATAGAAATGAATGGACGGTCCCCATTTAGATAGGAAGACCAACGTGTGTGTGTGTGTGTGTGTGTGTAGTCCAGGTATACATTACATTGTGTGCAAAATGCCAAAAGTCTTGTATTTTCTTTGGTTACTTGTGGTTCAGGTGAGGGCTGGGTAGGGGATAAGGTTGTCATAGTTGGGATTAGGGTTTTGCCCATAGAAAGGAATGGACAGAGATGATCATCATTCAGTGTGTCAAGTCAGCCATTTCAAAAACTCTCCTAAAATGACCATAGTATTTTCAGCAATCATACGATACAAACGTGTATTTTTTGACTTGATTGCTACCCTACCTTGTTCGGCTAATTAATACCTTTTTGAGTTATTAAACTAATTCTGATAATTAATTAATTGAGCTGGTGGTGAAATTTTGGAATGGCTGAGTTCCAAAACTGAGGAGATGGTTAGGAATTGAGGCAGTGTTTTTCTACCCATCCAACAAGAAATATTTTGGAGAACAGAAAAAAAATATATATTTTTTTATCGTGTTACTTTTGGGACGGCATGGTGACACAGTGGATAGCACTGCTTTTTCACACCTCTGGCACTGGGGTTGGAGTCTCTGCCCTGGCTCCATGTGGAGTTTGCATGTTCTCCACGTGTCATCAGGGGTTTCCTGCAAATTCTTTGGTTCCCTCCACAGTCAAAATACATGCTGAGGTGAACAGGAGTTGCCAATTAAAATAGCCTTTACTGTTATTACACAACAAGCAAAATGTCCAAGTGTTGATAATAGATTTTTGTATTATAATCCTGTCCTGGGTTGTTCTCTGCTTTGTCCCTGTAGCTTCCAGAATAGGCTCTGGACTGCTGTGACCTTGCATAGGACAAGCAAGTGTAGAAAATGAATGTGTTGCTGTTAATCTATATATGTATCTTCAACTGTTTTTTTTCCTGAGCAAATATATACTATACTTGCTATGCAGAAAAATAACCTTAAACATTTCCTTTGACTGGGGTGTGTTTATACACACTTTGGCTTGCAAAAGTACTGAATCCCTCTTAAAGTTATCATATTTGATTGAATAGCAAATGATAAATATACATATTTGTCCTGTATTGCTTCAGCCTTGTGCTTAGGATCATCCTGCAGAAAGGTGAACTTTTGCGGAGTGAAACAGGTTTTCTTGAAATACACAAAAAAAAGTCGCCATTTGAATTTTTCGTTGGACCGCCTTTAGCTTTGATTATGGCGCACATATGTCATGGCATTGTTTCCACAAGCTTGCAACATCTCACCCTTTATTTTCATCCAGATTTGCATTCATTCCTCACCGAGATCCTGTATTGACAAGTGAGTTGAACCACTCCATAAAGCCTACTTTATCACATCCCAAAGACCTTCAATGAGGTTAAGGTCACAACTCTATGGTGACCAAGTCATGCGTGAAAATGATTCCTCATGCTCCCTGAACCACTCTTTGATAATTCGAACCCAATGAATCTTGTCCTGGAATATGCCCATGCCAACAGGGAAGAAAAAAATTCATGATGGACGGAGGTGTAACCTGGCCAGTAGATTCAGGTACTCAGCTGACTTCACTTTATAACGTTGCTGAGCTGTATTAATGATCCAGTCATTGGCTCTTAAGTATTTCTGATGTAAATTCAAATGGTGACACACACACACACATATGCACTGCTCAAAAAAATTAAAGGAACACTTTGAAAACACATCAGATCTCAATGGGAAAAAAATCATGCTGGATATCTATACTGATATGGACTAGGTAATGTGTTAGGAATGAAAGGATGCCACATTGTTTGATGGAAATGAAAATTATCAACCTACTGTACAAAGGGCTGAATTCAAAGAGACCCCGAAAATCAAAGGGAAAAAATAACGCGGCAGGGTAGTCCATTTTGCCGAAATTTCATTGCAGTAACTCAAAATCATACTCAGTAGTTTGTATGGCCCCCACGTGCTTGTATGCATGCCTGACAATGTCATGGTATCCTCCTAATGAGACGACGGATGGTGTCCTGGGGGATCTCCTCTCGGTTCTGGACCAGGGCATCACTGAGCTCCTGGATGGTCTGAGGTGCAACCTGGCGATGTCAGATGGATCGAAACATAATGTCCCAGAGGTGTTCTGTTGGATTTAGGTCAGGCGAGCGTGAGGGCCAGTCGATGATATCAATTCCTTTATCCTCCTGGAAATGCCTGCATACTCTTGCCACATGAGGCTGGGCATTGTCGTGTACCAGGAGGAACCCAGGACCCACTGCACCAGTGTAGGGTGTGACAATGGGTCCAAGGATTTCATCCCGATACCTAATGGCAGTGAAGGTGCCGTTGTCTAGCCTGTAGAAGTCTGTGTGTCCCTCCATGGATATACCTCCCTAGACCATCACTGACCCACCACCAAACCGGTCATGCTGAACAATGTTACAGGCAACATAACATTCTCCACCGCTTCTCCAGACCCTTTCATGTCTGTCACATGTGCTCAGGGTGAACCTGCTCTCATCTGTGAAAAGCATAGGGCGCCAGAGGCGGACCTGCCAATTCAGGTATTCTATGGCAAATGCCAATCGAGCTCCACAGTGCCGGGCATACTACCAGAGTCTCACTCTCTGCAAACAGCTGAGTTTATCCCAAACTAATAAAAGTCAGCATGGTTAATCACAAATGGGCACCAAGTATATTGTCTTGTGATCTGCTGAGTGATTGGTTATACTCGATTCAGTTTGTAGATGCATTTAGGAAGGGGGTGTTCAGTTTTTCAAATAGGGTTTTTCTCTTTTGTAATTTTACTTGTCATAATATTTTGGAATGTCATTCAAACCTGACGGTGGTGGGTTATTGTGTGCAAATGAAAAGAAAATAAGCCTTATTGAGATAGATATTTGGCAACAGATTTCTATTTGAAATACTTTAAATGGCAGTGGGCAACATTTAGTGATCATTAGTATCCAAATGAGTAGCCCTTTGTCTCACCTGGTTGGCTGTTGCCCAGCAACATTGCTCAAAAAGTTACACTGTATATCATCATTTTGCTCACAGGGTATAATTATTCAACCAAAGGTATAAATGCTGAAAATAGGAGGTGACTTTCTATATCTGCCGTGTGTGTCTGTTTATGCATGGAGTTGGAGTGTGGTTTAGCAGGCTAGGTCTTGGTGCCAGTGATTGGAAGGTCACCAGTACAAACCCAGCCTCAGCAGAACAGTCACATGTCTGTGGGCCCTTGAGCAAACCCTCAATCACAAGGTGGCTGCCCCTTCACTGTGACCCCCAGGCTTGCTCATCCATCTGTGTATCACATGGAGAGCAAGATGGGGTAAAAAGCAAAAAGATTTTTTTCCCCACAACGATTACTATGTATTATTTTATTATGACATTTATTATGAGGGTGATGCTTACTATATATAGGTGATATTAAAAGCTATACTGGAATGTTTCATGTTTGAAAGGATATACATAATGCATTACAATGCAGTATACAGAACACATAACAAATGGTGGAATTCTTTGCAAAATCCCCAGGGTTGGCAGGTGAAAAATGCATGGTATTCATTGTTAGCAGATGACTAATGTAATATTCTGAAAGGATTGAGATTGAAAAACATTAGTAAACCTAAACAGCCGTGTGGTTACTTAAGGAGTCCGATTACATTGTGTTATTTTCCAGGAAGTGTTTCCTGTTGTCCCAGTCAACCTTTGTAAAGATCAGGATGTATGGAGACTTGGGCTAAGGAAGTAGCTTGTGTGTGACTTCCTGTCCTTGACCCTCTTTTGCAGATGATCCAGACCAGCCGGATGCTGATTGAATCTGCTGACGGTGTCTATGCCAGACTTATGCAGTCACAGCGGGCAGGTGAGGAACCGACAGGTCATGCTGGTCAGACTTTTGAGTCTCTCAGTTGACTTCCCCAGAACCATGACCAAAAGGATTAGGATTTAACTAACTGTCCTGTACAGCTATTTACCAGAAGAATCTTGAAACAGTAACTGAAATAGTTTGCATATGAAGAATGTAAAAATAGAGTGAGACTCCAGGTACTTTTAACCTTTTTAAGTATCAATATTAAGTACCAATAACTTCATTAAAATCAGCAACTTTAGATAGATTGCGGAACTGTGTGGAGGTGATGGCCTAAAGTATGGAGCACTAATTAATCACTGCAGGACAGAATGTGGATCATTCGCATTCCTTCTCTATTTCTGCAGGTGCTTGCAATTAATCATTTAGATCTGTCTTTGTAGATTAATGTCAGTGCTGTTGCTTCACATCTCCTGGGTTGGGAGTTTGAATTCCGCCCCTATTTGTGGAGGTTGCTTGTTCTCCCCCTGTTGCATGGGTGTTGTCAGGGCATGGTGGTTTCCTCTCACAGTCCAAAGTCATGCAGTCAGCCATCTCTGAATGGCCTGTAGTGTCTGATTGTATATGTGTGCATGTGACCTGAAATGGAGTGCTGCCCCCCGCTCTGTGTCTTACACCCCAAAACATTGTATGTGGTAAGTGGTTAAAAGATGGATGGATGGATGGATGGATGGATGGATGGATAGTTACTGGGGTTGTATCAGGATGACCCCTGTGCCTAAACTTGGATTAGCTGTGTTGTTGTCAGAGGTGGGATGTTACAGAAGAACTCAAAGCAGGACAGGTACAGAAGAAAGTGACTTCTTCTAATTTTAAATAGCTCTGCCTTTGAGGAACTTTTTATGTATTTCTTTGCTGGTAAGGTATTAGCCAGACATCCTTCCCAAACCGACTTCTTGCTCTGCACTCTTAAATGCTTCCTCTGAGGGGTTATCAGACGCTTCACTCAGCATCTGTCCTTTTTCAGAGGGTGTCTTCAAGTAGCTGCTCGGTTTGAAACATGCAATTTCTGACAAGCTACACTGAATCTCAAACACTGAAATGCTCTTCAGATTCAGGGTTTTTGTGTGGGCTGCAAGAGTACATTCATCTCTTTTTCTCTGTTGACAGATTATATAATACTGTAAAAAATAGTCAAGTGAAGGGGAGAAAAGATCTTTGATAAGGTGTGTGTTTTCTCAAGGTTTTCTTCAAAGCCAGGAAATGAAGCTACATGTTGAAAGACTTTCTGCTAAGTTGTTTGCATTTATTGCGTCGTTTGCATTGTTTGCTTCAAACCTCCAGAGCTGTAGGTTTGATAACTGCTCTGTATGCATGGAATCTGTATGTCCTCCTTGTGTTCTGCAGACAATGTTTAGGTACATTGATCTCCTCTTTCAGTTTAAGCGGATTCATGTTCCCTAATTGTATGGCAGATGTCCTGTAATGCCCTGGCATCCCACTGAGGGACTCCCCTCCTTTCTGGCCTTTCAGGCTCTCCTTAGCCCTGCCCTACCTAAGAGGTTATGGAAAACAATTGAATGCTATGCCTTCAATCACCAGTCACCTGTTCAACTTTCTGATTTTGTTCTAGTTTTAATGTAATAAGATGACTAGTCACTGTTTGTTACTTATGTAGGAGGATGCTACTTCTGCATTAGCCAAAGCCCCATGCTATATTTTGATTGCAGGTCCCCCGGTCAGATGTGGGTCTTTTCACAGGCTGACTGGGAGTCCTGAAAAATAGACCCAGAAGAGCTTCCTTCCACCCATCATCTCAGTGTTCCTCTTTAAGTAGAACAGCCATTTCCGTCCTCTGTATCCTCAGCTGACGTGCTGCTCCCAGACAGCTGGGCTTCTCTCAGTGTGAATTAAGAATTCCGTCATTGTGAATGATGGCTTTTGGTAACCAGCAGTACTTAAGTTCTGTGGTTGATCTATATAAAATCCCATTCGCCTCTGTTTGTTGTGATTCTATGTTCTAAGATTGCTTTTTTTCAGACTGATGTTACTGATAACACTGGCGGCACATTAAGTAGTATTTGCCCTGGCACAGTATTCATGGTGGCGCAGTTGTTAGCACAGTTGCCTCACGCCTTTAGGGCAGGAGTTTGTGTCTCTGGTCCAGTTCTGTGTGTGGAGTTTGCGTGTTCTCCCCCAGTTCTGTGTGTGGTGTTTGCGTGTTCTGCCCCAGTTCTGTGTGTGGCGCTTGTGTGTTCTGCCCCAGTTCTGTGTGTGGCGTTTGCGTGTTCTGCCCCAGTTCTGTGTGTGGCGTTTGCGTGTTCTCCCCCTGTTCTATGTGTGGAGTTTGTGTGTTCTCCCCATTTTGTCATGGGGTTTTCTCTGGGTTCTCTGGTCCCCACCCCACAGGTGAATTGGAGTTGTATGATTGCCTACAGTTGTCAGTGGTGTGTATGTATGTCCTTTGATGTGTTGGCTCCCCATCTTGTGTTATTCCCTTCCTTGTGCCAGTAACTTCAGGGACAGACTCCAGACCCCTGTGACTCTACATAGGACATGCAGGGATAGAACTTAGCATTGTAGAAATAAAGTATTTTCTTCTGTTATTATCAGTCCAGAGCTGAAGTGCTTTCAAATGCTCAAAGAGGTAACCACAGGGAAAACACTGTATTGAGTAAATGCAGAGTACATTTCTTAGATGTTCTGCATGTTTCAAGATGGGAGTGTGATTGATATTCTGTTGGCCATTATTTTGTAGAAATGATGGAGTACCTTTCATGATTATCTTTGATGATTGGGAGACACAGGTACCACTAATCCCCAGGTTTGAGCCACGGAAGGGGCTTTAATTCATCTGAAGCTTAATCACTTCCTAGGTGAGTCTTCCAAAGGTGAAAGTGAAGTTATGGCTGTAAACCTGAGCAAAAGCTACCTTTGCATCGAACCGCAAATGAGAAAATGAAATCCGAATCCGCGTTGCTACTTCTGGCTGGACGAGTTCATCTGCTCCCTAGCAAATGACGGCTCCCATCGCCTGTTTCTGTGCAGCAGCAATAATTTAAAATTTGCCAGTCTATTTAATTTCACGTCTATTAGACCCGCTGACAGGTGTCTCGTCTCTTTTAGCGAGACGACGTGTGCGCAGTTCTGCCTGAGACGGCCGCAAGCCGGCATGAAGAGCAGCTGTAGCTCTTTATCCCCAATGATCATTTGCATTTCACAGCATCTCTCTTCAGGAAGGAGATTCTGATTTCACTGTCATGGGTGCCTCAGTTGCTTTAAGGTGTTTTTTCCCTGACTCATGCATTGCTCTTTCAGTGTTTGCCATGGCATATACATTATTAATTTAAAATCAAATCAGTTTATAAGGAAAAAAGCAATGGCATTTCTTGTCAACCAACCAGATGGATTGACATTACCTACTTCTATGTTTTAATGTTTAATGTTTCATTTCATTTAGTTTGAGAAATTAATAAAAAAGAAGCAGGTTTCCCCCTATTTAAACCATATTTTAATTTACAGTTCAATGCTACATCATTAAATGATGGTTAGAGCAGGACCTCGTGGCAGCTCTCTGTCTCATCAAAGGTATCTTCAAACACCGTCATCTCCACTTCATTCGCATCTGTGTTAATGACTGCCTGTCACTAGGGCCCAGGATGATGGACAAGCAGAACAGACGCACTCACGTAGAGCTCCTGCATCATCTAATGATGAGAAGAGGCAAGAGACGCTTGCATGCTGGCAAGCAGGAGCTGAGCCTTTGAAATCCTTACACTCTTTCAATCACAATTTTCTGTTTTTGTCATTCACTGTCTGTCGGCAACCTTAAATGGAAAAAACATTAGAAAAATGAGTTAAACTGAGGGGATTTTTGCAACTCTAAAAACAGATTCCTTGCTTCTCTATGTTCCTGCAAGACCTTGTTTTGTCTTTAGTGTGTTATATAGCCATCCTTCTGCTCGGTGACAATGTTCTGTATTATTGCCTTAGACTTTCAAAATCTTGTACAATCCATTGATCCATCTTCCAGCTGTTTGTCCAGTACATGGCCATGGGGAGTCTGGGGATTAGTCAGTGCAAGGAACAAGGCAGCTGAATACCCGGGGTGAGATCCCAGTCAATCACAAGGCGGGGAAATACCCGGGGTGAGATCCCAGTCAATCGCAAGGCAGGGAAATACCCGGGGTGAGATACCAGTCACTAACAAGGCTGGGGAATACCCGGGGTGAGATCCCAGTCAATAACAAGGCTGGGGAATACCCGGGGTGAGATCCCAGTCAATCACAAGGTAGGGAAATACACACGGTGAGATCCCATTCAGTCACAAGGCAGGGAAATACTTGGGGTGAGATCCCAGCCAATCGCAAGGCAGGGGAATACCCACGATGAGATCTCATTCAATCACATGGCAGGGCAATACCCGGGGTGAGATATCAGTCAATCACAAGGCAGGGGAATACTCGGGGTGAGATCAGTCAATCACAAAGCATACACCCAGACTGAAACCTTACAAATTAAACACAATACGGGCAATTTAGAGACACTAATTTAATTAATTGAGTTTTTAGACCTTACAGTATGTCATGATACTGGGGAATATTCTAGATGACCACTAGAGGGTGGCAAAGGAGACACTGTGAGTTCTACAGGTTTACCACCCATCTGTAACTAATCTGTTCTACATAATATTGGACTGATCTATAATCCATTAACTTCACCTGTGCTGTGTTTCCGATTTAAGCTCCTCTTGGTTACCACTCTGTGCTATGTAGTTCTTGTGAGCTTGTCCCTCTATTGATTTTAGAGTGTTTTTGACTTGTTGGTGCATATATTCTATTTTTGCCTCTCATTTCATTCAGTCAGTGTTTTGAATCCTGAAATTTTGTGTGCTACTGCAGCTGTTTCACCTTCAGAACCCTTAGCTACCTGGGGATGGATCACTGGTTTTCAGTGATGTTGTGTGAAGAAACCATAGTAGATGGAAGAAACTTGTCAAACACAGGGACAACATGCAAATGTAACACGGATTTGGCCTTTTGACCACGGTTAAATCAACAGAGAAATGTGGAAAAAAACCTTCAATATCCATCCATCCATCCGTTTTCTATACCTGCTTGTCTTACGCAGGGTCATACGGGGCCAGAGCCTATCCTGGAAGCTATGAGCACAAGGTGGGAGTAACCCAAGATGGGTTACCCATCGCAGGGCAAAACCTTCAACATTTAATAAAAACGAACCACAAAAAATAATCAATTAAATGATATTCAGAATCAGAATCGCTTTATTTCACCAAGGCGATTTACATGTCCATGTCCAGAATGTGTTCTGGTGCATGGCCAGACACTTTACGCACTTTTCGCTGAAATTTCCTCAGGTAAATAAAGTGTCTCGGTATTTTGGATTGTATGTTTATGGACCTGTCTGGGAAATTTGCAGGTCACCTGCTTTAAATTTATCTGCAAATTCCCCTAAGGTCCCACATCACAGAAGAGACTAAAAGAAGCTACCAAAATGAAAACAAGGCTGCATTGTATGCAAGTCAGGGATCTAATAATAGAGGAACACCATTCTGGTTAGGGATACAAAGCCATCTCTCTCAGAGGAAAAAATATATAAGCACCCCACGCTGGCTTTATCAGGCTTTCTCTCTAAATTTATTTGCCGGACAAGAAGGACGCCTCGTGTGGAAGCAACTGTGATGCAAGCTGTGACAAAATCAGTCGTTGAGGTCAGCAGTTGAATTGTTCCCTGTGCTAGTGGTGTGCATAGAGGAACAACCTACAGGGCGTTTCAGAGAGACAGCCTTTGTCGTTCTGAGCAACAGGGAAGAAGCCGTCTTTGAACAAAGGATAAAACCAAGCGTAAAGCTTCGATGAGAGTGGAGCCTTTTGACCTGAGAGATAAGTGGTGCAGCACTTCAAAACCTTGTTCATCTTTGTTTCCCAACTAACTTAATACAAGTTGAGCAATTTTGCAAAGATGCATATGTTGCTTAGTTACAATGCATACATTTAATAGAAATTTGTCCAGTGGCTCTAATAGCTACCATAGTTGGTTAAACTACGCGTTGACCCAATGAGATGAATATTTTTAAATGTTTCTTTTATTTCTGTCAGATGGGTGGCTTTTAAAATATATTTTTCTAATCTAATGCAGTAAAATTCCAGGCAAAAATATCCAGTAGCTGAATACTTGTTCAGAGAACATCAGCAAGAGCAGTTTCCTTAGTCGTGGTCCAGTAGTCCTTAGTCCCTTTATGTTAACAGACTTTTTCTCCACAATTTTAACAATTTATGCAACACCCCCCCCCCACCCCAACCCCACCTCCCAAAAAAAGTAATAAACATAACATCAGTCATTTGCATTGACTAGGTATTAGGGAACAGAGGTATTTACTTTGTGCAGCAGGTAGTAAATGACAGCAGAAAACATACCAGGACACATGGGACACCCTGGACATCTAATCCTGGACTGAGTCGATATTACGACCGGATGCAGGATGTGCACGTGCTGCAAGGGCACCATACGTCTCAATCTCTTCTTAATGGCTTAATATTCTTTTATGCTGTAATGTTTTTTTTCCCTTAGTTGTGATCAGGGCTCTGGGACATTCCGAAATATACCTGCCTGTTAGAGCTGCCCTCTAGTGTTTCTCCAGGGCATTTGCTGTCTTTTCTGTTTCTCCCTGCCCACCCCCCCTTTTCAGTTTGTACACCATCATGCACCACATGCTTTCCCCATCAAAATTAACAGCTCTTTGTCTTATTTACTGATTTTTGCTGGATGAACTAGAAATAAAGCTTAATTGTCCTTGAAATATCGAATATCCAGTGTTTCTTATTAACTGCAGAGCTTCTCTCATTTTCCCTCTCTTTCCTTCCTGATTATATTAATAAATGGTGCATTTCAGTGGTAAAAATGATTTGTCCTTACTAAAGTATGCCTTGTGTAATTTATCTGTTCATTGAACACCATCTATTTCTGCAATTTTTTTTTTTTTCTTTTCTTCCCCCTTGTCATGTCCGGCAGTTTAGCAAGCAGGATGGTAGTCTGGGTGCCTTATTGTGCCAACACTTTTATTTTGCCAAGTGGAGCTTCAGATTTAAGCTCCTCTTGTTACTTGAGGTATACTCTTTATTAATCAGTTATATGTTATTGCGCCACAAAGCCGGAGCT
>JAODLC010000100.1:15653832-15665986 GCA_026781145.1 Hippopotamyrus pictus
GATGATTCGAGCCACTTACTGCACATGCTGAATGTATGTCAGATAGTCGCTCCCAATTGCAATTGATTAAAATACTGGCGTGCAACTACTCCTCGTCTCTGCTATGAATCTCTGTTCATCAACGGATCCGGTGGAGACGGTGAACTCCAACACGTGGCACACAGAAGAGCGGACAATCGCAAGAGCACCTGGCTGCAGATAATGTAGGTGTGGAGCTCCACAGTAAGCGGAAACACGTGACCTCCACAGTAGGCGGAAACACGTCACCGCCACAGTAGGCGGAAACACGTGATCTGCATAGACTCAGTGGAAACCGCGCAGGTTAGGGTTAGGGCTCAGCATCATCAACAGTAACAAAAACGTAATTTAGTTTTCGCTGTCAAAAACATTTCTCATGAGACGTAACTGTGTTCAAATTTGAAGTCACGTGTTTCCGCCTACTGTGGAGCTCTACAGTGGCTGCAGCCAGATCCTTCTCGACAATCAGGGCAGGACAGGGGTAATGTTGGGATATGATCATTATCGTTTTGGAAGCCATTAAGAAAAAAAATGCTCTTCTTGTTTTATTCTGTTCATTTTGTGTTTAAATGCTAAAAAAAAAAAAAAAAAAAAAACATATTTAGGTGTAATTTTGGGGGGCCGGGAACCAATTTCTTGGTTTTCCATTATTTCTTATGGGAAAATTTCTATCAGAACTCGTACTTTTTAGGATTCGATTCGGAGTCCGGAACGGATTAAGTTCGAGAACCGAGGTATCACTGTATTTTCAATCTTTTTCTTGCACTTGTCATGCTCCGATCGTCCGCTTTTTCCTTGTGCCACGCCCCCTCCTTAACCCTTTGTGGATTCCCCATGTTTACCAGCTGTTCCTGATTGTTGTCATTAGTCCATTGTATTTAGTCCGCGTTTCCATTTGTTTCCCTAGTCCGGTCATTGTAATGTTATTCCGTGTGTTGCCTAATCCTTTTGTTGCTGCCTTCATTAAACCCCGTGTTTGCCCTGACTTTTGGCATCCTGCGCCTTTTTTACGCTCCATGCGCCATCAAGCGGAACACACTTGACTTTTTTTTGCATGTTTTCTGTATGCTGCACCATAGAAGGTCATTGAAACAAATTGTGAAATGATAGATGGATTTTCACCGGCATCAATTTTGAGCACTAGGAGAAGCTAAACCAGTTCAGATATGTTTGTTTAGCTACCTGCATGAAAACCATACAGGGTTACATGTTCCCTCCTGTTCTGTTCATTGACCCGGTTTCATAAACATGACACCAGGTGACACCAGCGTCACAGGAGACACTTCTGAAGCCCACTGTCAGCATCGTGTGCTAATTAAATTCAGTGGGTAGGAGAAACCAAGGAACAAATGAGTGACATGCGAGGTCCACGTAGCAGTCACCTGTCCTTTTTTTCATCACCAATTAACTCCATCCCCTTGCTGGAGCCAGAGTATAAGGTAACAAAAGCAGAACTACTTTAATGACATTCAGAGTAGAAGAAGCATTTTACATATACGGTTTAAATTGAATCTCTATCGAGTCACAAATTCCATAAAGTTAAAAAGAAAAAGACGAAAACCAATATTACAACAGCATCACCTGTAACAGTAATAAAAATGGAAAGCAATGGCTGTTTTTCAGAAGATCCATGAGATTAGAAAGAAATCCCAACCTCAAGTTGGTGTTCTAAAGGACATCCACATGTGGGCAAATTATAATACACGATATGAAGATCAAGCAGAGATGGAAGTAGTACACAGATGATCTCCCAAGATACATCTAATGAGATCAGGTACATAGAAAAACCTTCAGTAATTGAAGAAGAGGTCAGACTAGCCTTGAGAACATTGCCAAAAGGGAATAGGTTGAATTCCTCTAGAAATATTACAAGCAACTGAAGAGGACTCAATCAGTGTCGACTGAATTATATCAACAAATTTGGAAAGCAAAGGGGTGTTTTGTATGTTGACAATGTTAATTGTGCTTGTCATGCTGGGTCCTCAGCTCTATTAATGACTGTGACAGAGCTGCATTATAAGATGATGTGAAGCGCCAGTGCATTGCTGAAGCCTAACAGTTTATGGTAAGAGAGTGACAGCAGTAAGATGGAGTGAGCCAATCAACCAATCAGCATAATAATCAACATGCTATGGACTGTCTGTGGGTTCCCGAGAACCAGATTGGGAAACATTGCAGAATACTATGGAGAATTTAACAAATTAATTGTAATAATTTAGAAAAAAAACTTTATTGTAAGAAACAGCCTGCCTCATGTTCCACAATCCTTTCCTTGCCAAAAGTGCTGTTGCCAAAGAGATTGTTCTGTAAGGTAAGATCAAGATTTGATGATATGGATTTGCTGAAATTCCTTTAGCCTGTATACTATAAGCATACGGGGTTTCTTCTGAGTTTTGAAGCTAAAACACTCCCAACTCGTCCTGCCTACTGCTTTATCAAGTCGTGACACTTGCAGTGACGTTCACAGACAGCCGTCAAAGCTTCCTTCAGAACTGCTCATGTGTGGCCAACAAGGCAGAGCAACGATGATGAAGTAATGGGTGATGCAGCCTTTTCTTAAATCACCCCCCTCCCCCCCCCGCCCTCAGAAGCCTTGTTGCTTCGGCTTGTTGTTTGTCACTGACAGTACTGCAGCAGGACTAGCTACCCTGCACAGTCTCTGATTCTGACTGTCAGGAAGCACAGGAAGCACAATCACCTTGAGTGTCTCCTCACAGAGAAACATGGGGATCTCGTCAGTCTGTCTGGGAGTCCTGCCCCCCCTCCCCTGGCCCCTCCCATTGGCTGTGGCTCTCCTGTCTCCCAGCGCCGAGGACCTCATCCTCATCAGTGCACCAGCTTGAATCGAGCCTGACACGTCTAATTATGAATTCCACGGGGATGCCAAGATGTCTTGTTTCACTGCTTCTCTGTGCTGATAAGTGGAACGAGAATGGGGGGGGGGGGGGGGTCACAGAGCTCGTGATACTGCCCCAAGTCACCCTGTGCCTGGGGCATGACTCCAGTTACCTTACTTGTGAGGACCACGTAATCAGTTTGATTACAGCTGGGGGTAGGGGGTCCATTACAGAGAGGACTTTCCACAGCAGAAGCCATAATGGAACCAGCCCCTTGCAAGTTGACATGTTACAGGATGGTGGCACAATAAGAATCATTAATAATGAAAATGATCCACATTGTCAGGAAACTCTGTGTTCTCCCCCCTCCCTCTCTCTCAGCGAGGAAGGAATGTTGTCTCTGTTTCTTTGTCAGTTTCCTCACTCAGCGAGATTCCTCTGCAAACTGTCAGCTTCTTGCACCGTGCCACTCACTGGCTGTGACCAGAGTCCATTTTTCTTGTGAGAGCTGCAGTTTTTTTTCCCTTCATGTCACTTTGGGCTCCAAGTACAACAGATAGACACATAGGAAGAGGCGAGTCTCCTTGTTTCATTTGCTGTTTATAGTCCTGTGTTTGTTAACTAAATAATATATATACCTCAAATAGCATTATGACTGATTACAATCCATCTATCCATATTCTATACCCACTTGTCCTATGCAAGGTCACAGCAGTCTAGAGCCTATCCTGGAAGCTACAGGGACAAAGCAGGGAACATCCCATCACAGGATTATAATACAAAAATCTATTATTAATTTTAAAGTAAACCATGGAATAAAAGAGGGCTTCAGTTTTACATTTTAACCCCATCTATGTGTTTTTATTTTATTGTTTGAAATGTATTTTTCACTCTCTCATGTTCCTATCGATGTACACATTTTAACATATTTTTTGTAAAACAGTGTTTTTCATGCAAAGCAAAGTAAAAAAAAAAACACCATCAATGTCTAAGATCTTTCATTATTTTATAGGAAATGTTCTGTTTCCATTTGCCAAAACTTGCCACCAAAATGTTTCAGAACCAGCGACATTTTAAGAACAAAATATGTGATAGACTGAGAAGCAGAAGGATTTTTCTACCAGCTACAGCGTCAAAGTAGTTTGAACAGTTTCAGAGATGCGTAGATTTTCTGATGAACAAGAAGTCTGTGAATAGTTGTAGGGGTGTGACCAGCCCCCCCCCCCCCACCCCCGAGCATCACCCACGTGAGGATATATTTCTCTGGAGAACTGCTAGTGTGAAACTGCTCCTCATTGGCTGAGATCTACAGAAACACAAGGGGATGAAAACAGGAGCTGAGAGGCAGACGGCGGGTGGAGTGAGGCAGAGAGAGAAAGCTTGAGAAGCCTCAACTGCTCCGCGGCACTCCGCTCTACCAACAGGAGGGAGAGGGAGGGAGGGAGAGAGGGCAGGAGACAGGGAGGGAGCACACACAGTACCAGACATGGCAGGTGAATGGACTCTCTCTCCTTCTCAGCACAAGTTTCTGCCACTTTAGTTGATGGGTTCCACAGACGGTACGGCGCCTTGAGCTTCATCACACGGGGAGTGTAGAGATGTATACCTGGGCATGAAGTAAACACACTGCATGCTGAGCGCTCTTCAGGAAGGACGCAGGGCACCTTTACTTCTACCTTTGGAGCAAAGCAACAGTGGTCAGCAGCCCTCCTTCTCACCAGACCCCTTCTTCTCCTGGGATGGATTAACTCTGCAGGAGCCGCTACCTCCCCCAGGTCAAGATGCCGGTGATGAAGGGTCTGCTGGCTCCCCAAAACACCTTTCTGGACACCATTGCTACCCGATTTGATGGCACCCGTAAGTAACCCCCGCTTGTCTTCAATTGTCTTATTTATTGTTTTAACCTCAGATTCATTGAACAATAGCTTTCAAAACTGACTGATATTTGCATAATGAGACTGTCCCTCTTCCAATGTACCCTATTGTGTTTTTGGTTTCCTTGATGCCTTTATTTACTCATCATCAAGTGCTATGTTATAATACACTCGGATATAATACATTTTGTAGTTAATTACTATTATAAGTTAAAATTATAAAAGTTTTATTTATGGAAGCATTTTTTTTTTATTTCTTAGGAACAAATTGGGGATTTTCTGATTAAATATAACATAAATAACATTTTTATTGTATTGCAAGTCAAAAGCGGCAATTCTGTGATCCCCATGTGGGTACTCAATCAAAATTCCTATTTATTTAAGAGATCTTCACTTTTTGGGGGAAATATTATAATAAATGTGAAGACAAATGAGAAATATGAGTATATGTGTGTTTTTAAGTAGATAAAATTTAGATGAGTTGAGTTTTGTCTCGGAAAAAATATTTTTAAAAATTTAAGCAAAAACTTCAAGATAAATCTTTTAGAAACTTCATTTGCAGTACCAGGAGTTTTAACGTTTTAGTTTCCTAGGGTACAGGAAACAAGTGACTCTTTAAAACGCAGAAATTTCTGTGAGCAGAAATTCCAGTCTAATCATACATTCCTGCTTTTGTATTTTTTCTGTGCTCTGGTGGTGCCTGTAAAAGAAAGTTTTGCTTGTGGAGAAGCAGAGATCCAAGGCTTCACTATGCTCATTATGTGGCTGACAATTCTGGTACACAAAAACCTTGATGACTCACCGTGATTACAGTTTATCTTCAAGTCACAGAATGCATGCCATTGTTACATATTACAATTTTCAGTTCAGAATACATAAATATTTACTGTATATTTTACTACAACCTCTTGGGGCAATGACTATGTGGCTATTTTACTATACAATTTCTTTTCCCGTGTCCATAATTATCTGCCCAGTCCATTGCACATACTACCAGCATATAAGTAGTTGAGCAAACAGCTATTGAATCCCCAAAAACAAGCTTCACCATGTCTGTCATTCACATTACAAGGGTAACGCTTGTTTCGTGGGTTAGCTTCCCAGTAGAGATACCAAGCCTTGTGTTTGCAGTGCCCACCCCCGCCACCCCCAGGCCTAATATCCATTGTATCAGAAAATGATATGACCTGTATGGAGGACTTGTTGAATGGTAAGGCATCAGAGAGGACCACTGTTTTGGGGAAACAGGTCATAGACCTTTTCAAGGATCTCGTAAGTCAGCAAGATATCAGACACATATGTCGGTTTCAGGGAAGAGAAGCAAAAACATGGCACTTCTCTGTAGGTTAGCAGGATGTTTCAGGTCACGTATGTCATTAAGAGAGGCGAACAGTGCATTTTGGCTACAGATAGGGGAGATTTGATCTGGCGCCCGATCCAAGCTCGGTCATTGGTCCTCACATGCATAGTTTAATGCAGGATGCTCAGTGCGGCTTTGTCTTCCTCTTACCAGCAATGCCTGTCATGCTTATCGGGGTGAGGCCATTTTAGCACCCTCTCATCCTGACACGGCCACTGAACCGAGACTACCCCCCCCCCATCTGGTAATGATTGATGTTGCAAGGAGGGTCCCTGCAGCAAAGCCACAGCAGATCAGGAAGCCAAGTCCTATACCATGGGGCCTGCCTATTAAGCCGTAATGGCTGATGGCCTCAAACGACCCAGAGCTAAGGCTAGCCGCTAGCGCCTCCGAGCTGAAGCTTCTTCCTTTTTTCTAAAGTCAGCTCAGACTGTTTTGAAGTTGCACAAGGGATCATATTGCTTTTATATTTTGTTGTCCCCAATAAGTGTTAGCACAGATTCAACAGAAGTAAACGCTACTGTAAATCATAACCAAAAAGGCAATAGGAGTATCGATGCTGTACCCTGTCACGTCACTGACACTGAAATTTAGCAACAGTTGTCTAAACCTATTTGCCAAATAATTTTTGATCACGCTTTTGTTTTAGACATGGCATTATCTACAGCAGGGTTCTCAAACTCCAGTCCTGGGGGGCCAGAGCCCTACACAGTTTTTGGTTCACCCTCATTCAACACACCTGATTCAACTCCTTGTGCTAATTACCACACGGCTCTTGAGCTGAATCATTTGTGGTGGAACAGGGAAAGAACTAAGTTACACAGGGCTCTGGCCCCCCAGGACTGGCGTTTGAGACCCCTGCTGTAGATAATGCCACGTCTAAAACAAAAGCGTGATCAAAAATTATTTGGCAAATAGGTTTAGACAATTGTTGCTAAATTGTGTTTTAATTTGCCGATTGCATAACAAATATACTACACTGATCTGTTCACATTTTTGTCAGCATTTTTTCAGCATTAAAAAGTACTAATGAATATTATTCGTTGCAACTGCATTCACAAGTGCACATGTCACAAACAGTAAACCTTAATAAAACAGAGCCACAGTTATGTCATATAACAGAAACCCGTTTCTGGTTTTAAAAATGTTAATATTGTTATATTGTTCCACCCACAATTTTACAACAACTTTTTTTTTCAGGAACCCAGGTGCAACCTGGAGAAACAAGCTTTATATGTAATCACTGTAGTGACATAGCCAGTTAACGAAATTTGCTATTCAATACCCACAAAGGGGAATGATAGGGTCTGTGTCATAAGAGAAAGGATAGCCAGCTAACCAATAATGATTGAGATGAAAGACATGGGCAGCAGGGTATGGAGAAATGAGAATAAGATATAGCAGATTAATAAAAAGAAAGACACTTGTGTTCTGTATTATTTAGAGCCACTGAATTAGTGAATAGCAATCAAGGTTGTAACAGTCAAGAGAATATAAGTGTGTAGGTCATTTCTATTAAACATATATGAGGAAATGGGTAATGATGTAAGAATCCTTCAACTGCCAGACATGTCTGTATCTGGGTCAGTGAAACAACACTGGGACAGTAGTGTAACATGTGCAGCTAATGGGTAGCAGTATACAGACAATTCCGAAGTTAAAAACAAGATCTTTTCCTTAAGTCTGTATTTAAATGGAATTTGTAGGCGAATCAGAACAACAGTAATACAGTATGTAATAACAGTGATAATAATACAGTAATAACAAAAGTAACTACATGTAGTACTGTGCTGTGCCTTGAGCTGCCAAACTGCTAAAGCTGCACAATGTTTTCACGAGCGTCACAAAGTAGTGCAGGTCAGGTCAGGTCAGGTTGGATCACGGAGCATGCACTGGTACCGTACGCTGCCATGGCTACTACGTGGCATTTCGTTATTTGAACCATTGTATTTAACTAGATTTTTTTATATGATAGGCTTTATGGCAGTCCGTTCGTAAGTACGAGTTGTCTGTAAGTTGGATATTCTTGATCCGGGCACTGGCTGTATTTTGTAAACCATGCAAGGTCTTTGACAGGTCATACAGTGCAGACTCTAGGCTTAACATCATAAGCAGTCAACTCCACAGATGTGTTAGGAAGATACTCATTAAATAACCATTAAAAAAACAATGTGTACCATGCCACAAAAGACCACGGTCAAGTCAACCTAAGTTGACTCTATTTGAGAGGGAAAGTGGAGTGTACCTGTATCAACTGCATCAAGTTCTGCAAGGCAGATTGAAGAGAGGCCCTGGCTAGTTGTAGTGAGAGGGATAAAATTCCTCAAAGTAATGCAATTACAGACACCAGGCATGCTTGGGTCATGGGGTTCGGTAGGGATTGACAGGGATTAACAGACTGACATGTTACCTACCACCACAACATGTCCATTTAAGGTAAAGCAAACAGCCTATTTTCAACTAAAAATTAAAGGTTGCCTAACCATAATCTGTAAGATAGGTCAGTACTCTGAGCATTTGTTGTTTATGCAATATTCATACATGCATCAATCTCTTACAATCACTTATCCAGTGCATATCTGCATTGAGCCGCAAGCCTGTCCCAGCAGGAACAGGACAGACAGGACGGGGACACCCTTGATAGGATTCCAGTTCATCGCAAGGCACACAATCACACACATAATCACATGCTATGGGATTGACAGGGATTAACAGGGTGACATGTCACCTGCCACAACAACATGTATACAACATGTATATAATACCAAAGTATATAATACGTTGTACATTTGTATATATTTTTTGTATAATGTGTGCCTTTTCATTATTATGTTTGTTTTTATGTTATAGTAGGCCTATGTATTAATTTTATTTGATTTCTAAATTGCAATTATTGATGGACTAGATGATCATTAGTACTATGATTTATTCATTAGTTATATGTGAAACATTATTAATAATACTGGCTTCCAAGAGGGAATTCCCTTAATTGGATGCCCTATAGATATGAAAGACAACATCGTACTTGAAGGTTAAACTGAAATAGGAATGTTAATGGAGAAGTTAGCTGGGAGTGAAAGTGAGTAGTCGAGGACATGGCAAGCCTACAAGCTGGGAAAAGGCGCGTAATGGCCATACTCCATTTATATGTGATTAGTTTACAAATGTGTAAAACTGTGTCTATATGTTTCTCTGTCATTCCATGAGGCTTCACTAACGGAGAATCCAGCATAGCTGTTAGCATTGAGTGCAGTCAGAAGGGGTGTGTGATGTGAAGAAGGAGAAAAAAGAAAGGATGTTTTTTTTGTTAAGTGGTGATTCACTTGGTCTATGTGAGAGAGAAGAATCAGAATGAGACCTGAGAGAACTGGAGGTCAACGCAGAGGTTTGAAATGGAATCCATGCTTGGGTGGAAAGGAAGATAAAGACTTAGGAAAGATCAAGGAAGCAAGATGCAAGTCCCAGTAAAATGGTGCTAGTAGGACACACAAGAGAATGGTCAGAAATCGAGAGAGAACTAATCAGGTAGGTTAAGGAAGCTGGTAGGTTGAACATCTGATTCTATGAGAGTGAGGATAAAGATAGAGGTCTCATGATAAACAACATAAAAGTGAGGTGATGAGACTGCATTCTAAGGATGTTGAATATCTGAAATAACTGCTGACACATTATTTAATTATTCAAAGGCAGAAATGAACAATCAACGCTACAAATCAACAGTAAAACGTACAGCACCAAACCAAAGAAACACACATGTGGAGGCATTTTGAATTAATTACATGATTAAACATCTTGAGTGTCTGCTTGCTATTCAACAGATCCATTTTTAGGATATGGAGTCAGTGCTGAATACTGAATACGTGCCCTGATTTTAGACCATCTGCATTTTCCACAGATAATTGTGCTGAAATGACAAGTCCCACCAGCCTGGAGTCCCAGTCTCCCGAGAGTCATATTCAAGGACTCTTTTCATTTGTATCTCTTTCCTTCAGGAGCACAAGCAGCAGTTTCCAGCACAGATGGTAACTTATAAAACGTGGTTGACAGCTCCCCAGTACCAGAGGCCAAACTGAATTACTAACCCTAAGCACTGATGCTGAAACCCAGACTCAGTAAGAGAACCATGAATCCATGCATTTGAAGATCTCATTCTCATTCAGCATTCGATGCTAATAAATCTGTGTGAAGCATAAGATGATGGATGTTTTTTTTCCTGATTGCTCAGTACAATATGCTGTTAAATGTCCATTTAAGGTAAAGCAAACAGCCTATTTTCAATTAAAAATTAATCTGTAAGATAGGTTAGGATTCTGAGCATTTGTTGTTTATGCAATATTCATACATGCATCAATCTCTTACAATCACTTATCCAGTGCATATCTGCATTGAGCCGCAAGCCTGTCCCAGCAGGAATAGGACAGACAGGAGGGGGACACCCTAGATAGGATTCCAGTTCATCACAAGGCACACAATCACAAATCACACACATAATCACATGCTATGGGCAATTTAGAGACAGTCGTTCAACGAGAGCACATATTTTTGGGCTAGGGGAGTAAACCAAAGTACCTCGACAGGAGCAGAAATCAAATCCACGAATGTGGTGTGAGGATGAAGTGCTACCCACTGTGGCACCATGCTGCCCCTGTTTACACATTTTTCTTCTCAAAAATCTGGCACGTCTAGGATAACGTGAAGCACATATTAAATACCTCATGTGGGAATCATGTTATCGGGAAGGACACTATTGTATACTGAAATATACTTATGATAGCACTATGTTAATCCTTCCTTCTAGAGAAAACTTCACTACAAATTTAATTTAAATTTCACTGAGGTCAATATAAACGTAATGTTGTTCCTACAGTACAATCAAAAAAAATAAAAAATTGTGGAGCCTTGCTTGTTGTGCAATGGAATAGACATCAGGGGTCCTGCTTGAAATCAAATCAGATGGCCTGCCTATTTCATTGTATAATTTAGGATCAAGGTTTATTGGTTTTTCCTTCCCATATACAGTAGGCACCAACCTGCATTGCCAGTAGCGGTACATACATACACAGCGATGTGGATGTTATAGCAGATGCAGTGTACAGGTTCCTCTGTCTGCCAGGACTTCGTTGCCACTTTCACACTTGCCCGGTTTCTCCATCTGCAGACTCTGTGTCAGAGGCCAGGCAGAAAAGGCCAGCTACTCTGAAGGTCCACTCAGTTTGGAAGCGATTATTTAAATTCAGAGGCACGTCAAACTTTTAGCCTTCTTTAGCTAAGAAGGTGAAGGGAGAGCAGCAGAGGAGAAGCGGCAGAGCGACTGAGTGTAATTTTAGTTCTGTGGTACTTTCCTGTCATTGCTGTGCTGCGTGGGGATTTTTCAGTCTTCTTTGGTTTTTTCTTTTGGACAGTTAATTTTGTTCATGGGCTCATGTCACGAAATATAAATTTTCCATCATCAGCAAATTTAACGCAAGCTTTCAATACTCAGGCATTTATACACAGCTATTTATAAACAACTCTCACAAATGTGCCTACTTTGTTTCATCACAGTCAGAAAATATGAACCAGTACAACTGAGTGACACAGTAACTCATTAAATTTACTACTTCTATTTAGAAAAACTGCTCTATGGTGGACTGTCATCCCATCCTGGGTGTCCCCTGGCCTGTGCCTTCTGCTTCCTGGAAAAGGCTCTTGGTCTTCATTTTTGTTTATTCCTGAAACTAGAATAGGCAACAATTCCATTAAATCGTATTGGGCTTTATGTTCATAAAATAAAATTAAATATCCCGTGCTGGATTTGAAAACAAAGAAGTACCATATAGATATTTAAATATTGGGGCTCAGCCTCGGTGCCTCTGACTGGAAGGTTGCTGGTTCAAGCCCAGCCTCAGCATGTCTGTGGGCCCTTGAGCAAGGCTCTTAACCCCCAGCTCCCCGGGCTGCCCGGGAATTTCCCCACGGGGATCAATAACGTATAATCATATATTATATATATCCATCCATCCATCCATTTTCTCCCGCTTATCCGAGGTCGGGTCGCGGGGGCAGCAGTCTCAGGAGGGAGACCC
>JAODLC010000100.1:15669342-15688077 GCA_026781145.1 Hippopotamyrus pictus
CCACAAACAGGAAGTTAATATCACCAACCATTCCCATTTTATTAAGGTGTATCCATATAAATGGCCCACCCTGTACATAATTGTACATGCTATACTTTATATGACAGGCAGCGCAGTACGTTTGTTTACCCCAGCATCACTGCAAACACGTGAGTAATGCGTTGTGCTACAACGTTATGGCGGCTATGACATCACTAGGCAATAAGGAATTTTTCTGCAGTGTAACTGCTTGTTATCTTCTGCAATAATCTGGGTGTTGAGCACACTTCTGTGAACACAGAGTGGCGAACATAGCTCATAAAATTCTACTTCAATCTTAGAATATATTACAAAACATTCTTGTCAACACCACGATAAAGTTAACCTCATATTCGATATTTGGTTTTCTGGCTGTGATATGCTTTAATAAAAGCAAACCAGGCGGTTTTCAATCACAGATTGTTGATGTACTGTACACAGACAATGATGTGCAATGTTATTTTTGCGATTCAGGCCTGTTCACGATTTGTGCTTGATCTTGTCAATAGCTACAAAAATAGGCTATTTCAGATGTAAGCATTTATAGTTAATGGCAACTACTGTACATGTCTTGCGTTTCCAGGTTTCTTTATGGGTGAATTTTAGTTAAAGGGGTAGTGCACTCCAAAATTCAAAAAATGTATGTTTTAGTGGGGCTTTATTGCAATTGCTGGCATTCCCTCTGTGGTGATTAAAGGGCCAGAAAGATACATTTGAAAAATCTAACAGCATTTTCTCTCAGAAATCATGATCCAGTTATGGAAGATAATCCATACACTTTGTAGTGAGCAAATTCATGTAGGAACTATTTTCTTCTGCTGAACTCCACACACCAATAGGATCACTGCATGAAAGATATCACCAGGGTGCTTGTACTTGTATGTTCTGCACACTGATAGAATTGGTGTGTGGAGTTTGGTAGAAGAAAATAGTACATTAAACTGCTCACTACAAAGTCTGTGGACTATTTTGAGTAACTGGGTCATGATTTCTGGTAAGAGACATTGCTGTTGAATCAAATGTATTTTTATAGTGCTTTAATCACCACAGAAAGAATGCCATTCACTCCCATTATATTTAAGAGAAGCCCGACATTTCTACAGCTGATGTCTCCAAAACTAGGCAACTCCCAGCAAAACAACCTACATGGATAGATTGCATTAAAACCCCCTCTAAAACGTATATTTTTTTCGGTTTTGGGGTGAACTGGAGTGAACTTTAATTTTTCAGTGTTGGCTTGTGCACTTCATGTTCACTTACTGTCACGTTCCTAGTGTCCATTCATAGCAGAAAGGGTGTAACACCTGTTATAATAACTCTAAAACAACACGAGAAAGAAGCATTTAGCATAGTTTTCTTTGAGCAGTTGACTGTGGGGGACAATGCACACCACCTGGACTTTCAAATTATGTATTTCCATATAATTATTACTAATTACAATTTGTATATTCAGTGGCCATTGGAATAAATAAATGGGCTAATAACACTATAACTAAATAAAAAGCGCATCATGTATATTATGCTTTAAGCATTTTATTACGGGAAAGTGCTCAGCAGGGTTGGTGACCATTGTTTTAAAGTTTTTCCAATAAACATCAACAATCTGAACACAAAAAAACACAATTTTTCAGAACCTCGCAGGCTCCTTAGCTGCTAATGTGAGTCTTTTGGAAAAAGTGAAGTGGCATAAAGTTCATGAATGCATAAAAAAGAAGTACTTGATGAAATAAAGCTGTGTAATGTCTAATAGTATATCTTAGCAAGGAAAGGATTCTAGAAAATAATGTGATGTTGGTCATTATTTATTCTAAAGCGAATGAATTCATTGTGGAAACCTTATGTCCCAATAGTGCAAGTGTTTACTTGGCTGTATTTCATTGTCTTCTGGAAAATGTTTAGGTTGGCACCTTTTTAAAGTCCATGGTCTTTTCAAGCCACTGTGAAACCAAGGAGAAATAACTAATGATTTTACCATACAAACAATATGTGAGGATCACCTTAAAAGAAGAGTAAATATTAAGGTATATATATTTGTTTTCTTGATTTTATTTATGATTGAAATATTATATAAATCAATCTTAAAATAAATGGCTATCCTGTGGAATGGATTCCACTCTGTAGTTATACCTCCATCTTTCAGAATTACTTAAAACAGGGGTGTCAAACTCCAGTCCTGGGGTGCCGGAATTTTTGAGTTTCCCCTCATTTAACACACCTGATTCAACTCCTTGTGCTGGCCCTGATGCACTACATTTATTAACAGGATCCAATATGGCCAAGGCCACACAGCTTTTGAGCTGAATCATTTGTGGGGGAACAGGGAAAGAACTAAGCTACACAGGGCTCCAGCCCCCCAGGACCGGAGTTTGACATCCCTGGCTTAAAGAGCCCCTCAGAGGAAGCACAGCGCACAGGGCAGGGGACACTCTGGGGGAGATGGGGATTTCTCCAGTCCCTCTACAATACAAGCTATAATACAATGTGAATACACATAGCAGTTTGGATTCATTGTATCAATTAAATTTAAACTGAGACAAGATTTTGGTAATTAAGACACTTCACGGGCACTAAAGTTGTGTTAATGGCAGGAGGAGCTGGACATAAAACAAAAAGTCATAAAAAAATAAAGGTATACCTGTTTCAGGCAAGGTTTTTCTATTTTTAAATCAGCATGCCACACAGTCTGCAACTATCTTGATTATCAGCATCTCTATGGTAACGTAAACTTGGTGAAGTACTAATCTGTCAGTGTTGCATTACCTTTCTGTTTCTTCCAGATATTACTGTGCTGTTTGATTTGCTTATTGTATACTTTCAAGATGCTCAGGACCATAGATTTTGGAGCGAGGAATAAACAGAAACACACATTATTTAATAATGTATTAAATTGTTGACTTTAATAATAAGTTGTTTATTATGATTTTTCTTAATCTTGCCTTCAGCCAAGCACCAAGCTTGCCCTGCTGCTAAATGTTACTGAAAGGTAAAAGCAACAGGCTTTTACCTTTCCTCTATTCCCCTAAAGACATCCCCTATTTGTGGACATTTGTAGGTCTGCAGAGCTCGAGCGTCACTCTCCCCGCATCATGTGGCCACCTGGTGCACTTGGAGAGTCATGCCATGGGTGAGCAGGTGGTAGTGGGTATGTGCGATCAAAAGTGCCTGAGAGCACTTCCTCTGGGCCAGCCGGCAAATAGAGGCTCTGGGCAGAGTCCATACTCAGCCAGTAGCTCACAGTTCTCTTCTTCCCCAGTTTTTGCTCCGGAGTTTTGCTTATTGTTCATGCTTTCCTCAATGGTTGTGATATTTAGGGACCCACTGCAGAATTTACACTCACAGGCCAGTTTATGATGTTTACCTGGTTGTTAGCACCTCCTTGTTAACGCTCCACTGAACAGTGAATCATGTGGCTGCAACTCAATACAACCAGCACACAGACAGGGTCAGAAGGTTCAGTTACTCTTTTGGCTAAGAATTAGAACAGCTAAGCCATGTGATCTAACTGATCTTGAATCTAATATGATTATTAGTGGTGGTTGCAGCATCTCGGAAATGGCCTCTCCCCCTGGGATTTTCACTTGCTACTGTGTCTAGAGTTTACAAAGAACGGTGTGGTGAACCAAAAACATTTAGTCAATGGGTTTTTTGTGGCTGAAAACACCTTTTAATGAGAGAGGTCAGGGTAGAATAGCCAGACTCAATAAAGCAAACAGGAAGGCCACAAGTGCAAAAAATAACTTATCTGAATGCACGAGTCCTCTGTGTGATTCTGGGGCCAAAACTGGGTCTTACCTGATACTAACTTATAGCTGTACTTTATTCCTAGTAAAGTGGCCTCTGTGTGCATGTGTCTTTATTTTTTCCATAAGGAGTACAATTCAAAATTAAAATATTGGAAGATTGGTGAGTGAAGTTATGTCCTGTAAAAGTCAGTTATATACAGAATACACAGGAAATTGTCATGTCTGGTTTTGCTCTTGTTTGTCCTAAACATAGAAATGAAATCAGTCCAACAGATTTAGTCATACTTTCCTTACGAGAAATTATTTTTTAAAGTCTCACAGAAAGCCCATCTGGTGTCACTGACTTCTGAGAGTCTTACATTATTTCCACTCAGAGCATCTTGAAATGAATTTCATAGAATAAATCATTTGTTTCTTTTTATCATATATGATTTTTTAAATGTGTTCTAGTCACATTTATTTATTAAGCAGACACCATTCATAGCAACATACAATTGATAGAGCAGAGTGAGCCAGTTCCTGGAGAAAGTGAGGTTAAAAGACTCAGTGGTGAAATCACTCTGTTGGCCATGGGATTTGAATCAGCAACCTTCTGATCAAAGAGTCCAAATCTGCTGACTCACATACCACCCCCAGTTTCATGCTGTCATGCTCAAGTAAAAGTTTTCAGAAAAACATTACAGAATACAGAATATTACCTAAAACAAATTAAACTCCTATGTTAAGTAATGATTTTTATACTGCTTGACCATTTCTCTTGACTCTGCACAATAAAAGAAATGTAACAATTTCTGCATAACAAAACTGTCTCAAAAATTGTCATTATGTTTTCAGATTTACACAAAGATCATGCTCATAACTTTTACATGTGTCAGATGGTGGTGGCAAACATTTGCATTTCTGGTACTTAAAGATCTACTAAAAATTGTATGAACCTTAAGATATATATCAACAGGCATGTGTCGGTATTATCAGCTGGAAAAGCAGGTACTGATAGAGGATAGATGGATGCGTGCATGTAATAACAAGCACAATCACGACTAATTCATTTGACCTACAAAGCCCAAAACATGCAAAAGAATGTTATATAATACAACTTTCATTGGCACTCCATTGTGACGTGATGCTGTGAAAGGCATATTTTGAAGCCACGTGCCAAAGTCTGGGGGAAAACCTGCAGGCAACACAAAGCATGTTGCGCCTGCCTACGTATTTGGGCAGCGACTCTCTCTTTCATCCTGATGCTGCCACTGTGAGGATTCAGGCAGAAAAAGGGCAGGATTGGAGTGATCATAAGAAGTCTCGGAGAAAGCAGGGTCAGATGGCTAGAGGATGGGAACTACTGCATCCTTAAGCATATGAAGGAGCTGGGAGAAGGTCCAGGGCCTTCAGCGGTGACTGGCAGAACAGAAGGGATGGAACACATACAGAGCCGGAGCTGCTGTGAAGCACATGTTAGGATTATGTGTACCGTAGAGTTGAGAATGACTTTAACTGCAGAGTACTGTCACTTACAGTTTAATGTGTGTATTTATATAGTACTTTGCTGGGACAAACATAACTATTTGTGACTTCTTCTAGATATGGTTTTACACATTAACTGTCTGCACTGTGCTTTATATATGTCATATGTCTCTGAGCATATCCAGTGTCCTTAGTCAACCTATGTTCTTTGGCATATATATTTGTCTGTGAAAAGGGTGACAGAAATGCAATGTGTGCAAATGTACAGTATACTTTGGATTCAGCTAAATAATTGAGACGGTCTGGTCTGTTAACCTTTCAATATTACAGTAAATAGCCTTATTCCACTGGCTGATGTTACATGCATCATAGTATTCTTACTGGTCAAACTTTTATTCCTTTATACTCATAATTGTGTTATTTTTGGACAGTAGCCCTCTTCCTTTGGCTACCACTGAGTTTCCGACGAAGGCTGCTCTCCAAAGGCTGGCTGTGGCTTTTCCTCCCTGGCCAGACAGAGGCACATACTCCCAGAGATGTTTGTTACGGATGTGTTTAGTGCAGTGCTCCTTACTCAGGGCACTCAGCAGTCCCCTTGCCCTCGCTGCTGGGCCTAATCGCACCATTTGTCACCAATGAATTAGTTATATAATCAAGCACTTTGAAGGCAAGTACATTTTTTTGCATCAGAAGGTAAAGTGTTTTTCGTTTCTAGCATGGGTGTACTTTCCCTGTCTTTTTTGTTGTCTTTTTGGGCTGGTATCCGGTGCCAGCTGGTCTCCCTGCACCTAGTTATAATAATGTGATTATGGCTCAGAGAAGGATAGGAGAGACAGGCAACATGTAAATCTGGGTGACAAAAAAGCCCAGCAGAATGGGGGCGGCGTCTCTTTAAAAAAAGCTAATGAAACACAATGGGCAGAAGCTACAGACAAAAAACAACAGCGTCAGCCCCTCCCTAATTTTAAATCTAGCATGGTATCCCTCCAGCAAGCCCCCCTCAATCACGGAGGGTGACACTATAAAAACCCCAAAATGCCAATTGGTCCAGACCAGCTGGGGTACCTATGGGAACAAGCCTAATAATCAATCTTCATTGCCATAAAAAAGATCACTCAATCCCAGCCCCATGCTGTTGCTGTGCCTCTCGTCCTGCTGTTGCTACTCTGGGCTAAATAGAGTTTCTTCCTTTTATATGGTACAATATTTTAAGAAGTAGCATGATTTCTTGTCCGTGTCAGATATTTTCCTCAGCATTATAGGGGAATGGAGGCTGTGAACCATGACGCAGCTGTGAGATATACTGACCTGTCCAGAATTGCATTTGCTTCCTGCATAATTCCTACCCTGACAACAAGATTCGATCAATTATAATGCTGTCATCGCCATCAGGAATGCATTATCCAGCAGACACTGCCTGAAAATGTCTTCTAATGGACCCTGAATACAAGTTCCCTGTTGTCTGGACTAGTCATGCAAGGCATTTGTTTACTCATTACACTGTAGGATGGAGAGAATAGATTTATCCAGCACATTTAGCCACTTTCACGCGAACAGATTCTGTGATAATTAAAAGACTCCGGAGTAATATGTTGTATGCAAATTGGTTCTTTTTCCCATGTTTCTCATTTCACATGTCAGGTATCTGAGGGGCATGTTGGCTCAGTAGTACTGTTATCTCACACCTCCATGGCTGCTGGTTTGGATCCCGCCTCCATTCTCTGCGTGTGGAGTTTGCAGAAGTTTCTGCTGAGCTCTCTGGTTTTCTCCCACAATCTATAAAACTCGCAGAAAGGCAAATTTTTGTGTCAGATTTGCCCTTAGTGTATATCCTGTGATGGACTGGCATCCCATCCAGTGTGTCCCCCGCCCTGTGCCCTGAGATGGACTGGCATCCCATCCAGGCTGTCCCCCACCCTGTGCCCTGTGATGGACTGGCATCCCATCCAGGGAATCCCCTCCCTGTGCCCTGTGATCCCATTCAGGATGTCCCCTGCCTTGTACTCTGAGTTTGACTATCATCCCATCCAGGGTGACCCCTGCCCTTTTCTTTTCTTCCTGGGAAGTGTCCTGCTCACTCTGACTCTGTACTGGGTAAGCAGTTCTGAACGATGGATAATTAGATATTGGGTGTTTGTTTTAATAGATTTCAAGGTATGATCATGTTTGCCTACATACTACTCTCATACCCCTGTGTCCTCAAAGCCAGATGTCAACTAAGACTTTGGTACTGGAATTCAGTTGTAATCACTGGGGCTGAACTAATCTACTTATTTCACAAATTTAGGCTGGAACTGTTTTGTAATTAAAAAAATCACATTTGGTACTGTCTACTTTCATGCTCTCCACACACCAAAGATGTTTGTAAACCCATGTCTGCTGCTGTTTTATTATAAACTTTAAGAGCTTTAACAGATTTTTAATATAGCAGTATGTTCTCCCAAATGGCAGAGGATGCCATAGTCTGATAGGTGTGACATCCTGGCCAGTTCTTCCATGCCGTGGTCCAGGTAATGGATTCGGTTTCCTATGTGACCGTGGTCCTGAGTGGCTCTTTTTGCCGTCGCCTTTGGCTTGTCAGGAATTGGCCGTTGCCCTGGCATCCCCCTGGTGACTCATCGCCTGTTAGGGGAGGCAGATTAAACGAGAAAGCCGGAAAATTTGCGGAAGCAGCCCGTTGGCTGTCCTTCACTGTACGCCTATACACCACATTCAGGGTGACAGTGAGAACCGGTCTGGTTTCAATAGCCCAGTATTCCAGCTGTGTCAACATTGTTGAAGAAAGAAAGAAGGATGGATGGATGGATGGATGGATATACTTGGATGGATGGATGTATTCTGACTGGGAATTTCCTTTTATAGCAGCAAACATAAATAAGACGGCAGCATACCACTGTACACATAACTAATGTATAAGAAAAAGAAGAATTTAAGATAAAAAAATAGAAAACTGGATGCTGAAGTGGAATATATCATATAAGTAATCAGACAGTAAGTAAAAGTATTTGGAACAATCACACTATAAGCGACAGTATTTGGAAGAGGCAAGGTTACGTTTTTGACCATTTTGAGCTTTTATTCTTCTAGATTCTTTGAGCTCAGCAACATAAGTCCAGGCGTCCTATGACCGCCGTCTTTGTGAGGCACTTGCTGTAACATGAAGACACAGTGATCTCCGCACTTTCTATCATCTCCCATTCTAAGTGCTAAAGTGTAGTACAGTGCTGTTTCATAGCATACCGTAACTTTAAAATGGATAGATGTACAGAATTTCCCCAGTACTTTGCTGCTAGTTTAATAAAAGTTGGCATTAATAATGTAGAAGGCAAATCAACCGCTCTTCCCTAAAGTCCTCCTATTCCCTTGCCCTGCAATGTTTACCTGCTTTGGGGAATAAGGGGCATTTGCTATTAAGCTAATTAATACAGGGCCCACTCTTCGGAGTTCCCAGGGGAGCTCTCCCAGCCCACGCAGGTGGGGGTCAATGGAGTTAGTTATCCAATAACTACCCTTGTAAACAGCCTCTCTGTTCAGTGTATGAAGGTCAAAGCTGGCGTGAAATTCTGTCCTCCACCTCATGGCCTTGAAGTGCTATGATGAAGAACATACACAGAATAGTTATTTTAGAAAATATATTTTTTTCTAAAACCATTTAGCGATCGGTCCCGTTTTTGTTTTATACAAATATCCCCCAGCTTATTGTGGGGAAAGTGGGGGAGGTGTCCCATATTTCTTCAGGGGTAGGATCACCTAAGGGTCAAACCATGGAATTGCCCCTGATACTCTGCTTCTGCTTAAATTTATGAAAGGTCAAGAGTTCCCTCTTCAGCCCTTGCCGATGGTGAATTGGGTACAGATTTAAGAGAAAGCATGTTTGTAAACACTCTGCGACACTGAGATTTTGGCAGGTTCGTAACCTTAGTTGTGGCTTAACACAAGATTTAGAAGCAGGTTATGAACAAAGTTCAACTCAGTCAAAATCAATGCCCATCTGGCCCTGTCCCATTTCTTTTGTTCCCATTTGGCCAGCAGGTGTCACTGGCCATCCTGTTCCCTTAGTCCTGACTCCCTAGTGTGTTCCCCTATTCCCCAGGCTGCCATGTATCTCGCTTGATTGAGTGAGTGGCTCTGAAGCTGTCACCCCACCAGTCATGGGTTTCAAGGCTGGCCCGAGGCCTGCCTCATTTCTGGAAAACCCAAAGCAAGGATAAGACAAAACCCAATAAAGTAAACAAAAAATTAATCAGGCCAGCTTTGAACTCATGAGTGGAGGAAAGACAGCTTCAGAGCTACACACTCGACCCATTAAGCTACATGGCAACCCTGGTGACAGGGAAACATACTAGGGAGTAAGGGTTACAGGACAAAGGGAACAGAACGGCCAGCGACACCTGCTGGCCAAATGGGAACAAAAATGGGACAGGGCCAGACAGACACCAACCCTGACAAACTCTCTTGATGGCAAAAACAAAATGAGCAGACTAAAATTCTCCTCAGCTCAGTCACACGATCATTTTATTAAATATATAATACTGTACAGATAGGTTGCTTTTTTTCTGCTCAACTTTTTCTGCTGATCGTAGATGAAGTGCAAATTTAATCAGAGTCATTGTTTTGACAATACAAATGCGGAATGTATTCCTTTCTGCAGGCTGTTTATTCCAAAGAAACACAGTGGTAACCAGAAGGCCCAGAGCCACAGTTATTTCACAGAGTCACATCTGTTTCTCCATCTCCTCGCTGTATTCCCCCTATCAAAATAGCAGTAATAGCTTATAAGAACATGTCAGAGAGGGGGGAAAAAGAGTATGTCTGTGTGTGCATCGAAGATTTAACACATAAAAATACACTTGTTACAAGTTTAGTACATGATTAAGAGCAAGTGCTCTATAAAACAGAAGGACAGAGTGAATTTAACACAGCACAAATGTGATGCCCCAAAGTACTGTGGTGCTCAAACTTTAACGATCTGGAAATAGAATTGGTTAACACTTAAGACAGAGGGGAATAGACTGTGAGTCTTCACAAAACGACCAGCCTTGAAATGCCGGCAGGGTGAGAGCCAATCGGCAGGGCTCATGCTACCGCAGTGCACAGGCAGTCTTACTGTTTGGTGCCCATTAATTTGAGTGAATCTCTTCATATATGTACCCTTTATATATCACAACATAGATGTTTCATTGGTAAAAAAAAGCAATATAGTTGAATGTGGTCTATTTTGTTATTTTACAACTTAATAGTTAGCCTTTCTTTGTGTTACTCATGTTAGACATTGCAGTTTAACTGGAATATAATCAGACTATGCTAAGGTTGCTGTGACCTTGACACCTGGTGGTGTGTCGTGAATAACAAAGTAAAATGGAAAACGATGTGAGCCGTAAATATTTTGAAATAAAAGCGCAGTTATGGAGCGAGGGGCAGTCAGAGACCTTCTGAGTTGTGCTCCTCTGAACTTCCACTCCTCTGACCGTATTCTGATCCAGTCAGTCTCACTCAGTGGTACAGTATACAGTATTATTAAAATGGGCTTATTAGTCATGTGCTTGTTTAAAATGTTTGATTTAACCATGTCTTTCACTAGTGCAATTTTTATATTTTAATTATACTGGAAATTTAATTTAGTGTTTAAAGTATCTCTGTCACATAATTATACTAATTAAAATCAAGCATAATTATACTAATTAAAATGTGCATGGAAAATGTGCCGAGAAAACCTTGTTAAAACATCTGTTTGAATGTTGCTTCCGTTCAGAGCTCAGTAACCTGAGACACTTCATACAGCTATATAGTATAGTGTGTAAGACTGTAACTGGACGATTATTTTTAACCTTGGTTGCTCAGGAGAAGGAGAAGGAGCCATTATAAATTCACCCATCCGTCTCATACCAGCAACCAGTAGTGCAATTACAGCTGCAGTGACCCAGAACCAATAACACCAAGTAAAAGATATAAAACAGGGTCCACCCTGAATGACGTAATATTCTATCGCAGGATACTCTTAATCACACAGTCACACACTTGATTAATTAATTAATTAACGAAGAGCCTTCAGCTTGTCTTTTGGCTGTGATTGCATGCTGAAATCCACAGGGGACACCCACACAAACTTGTAACAGAAATAGTGTCTGAAATAGTTTTTAGCGATGAATTATACATTTTATACTATCGTGACCTCCTGCAAAACTGACTTGGAAATTACATCAGTTGATATTGCTGATCTTTGACTTAAACCAAGAATGTCAGTTACAGCATTTCTGATTCAAGTCAGAATGTGATACAGAGATTATTTTAGTGCCAGTTCAAATGATTTCCGTGCTTGTATATTTTGTCTAAATGCACAGCATATATTTCAGTGGTATTTTGTAATTTGATGCAAATTGGCTAATCCCAGGGAAAGGCAAGTATTTAAAATGCATGAACTGCCTCATAAATCCAAGCATGGTTTTAAACATTCTCTCTCTTCTTGACATCCACAGACAGTAACTTCCTGCTGGGCAATGCCCAGGGCCATCGCGGCTACCCCATTGTTTACTGTTCGGATGGCTTCTGTGAGCTCACGGGCTTCGTGCGGACAGAGGTCATGCAAAAGAACTGCAGCTGCCGCTTCCTGTACGGGCCAGAGACCAGTGAGCATGTAGCACAACAGATGCAGAAGGCTCTTGAGGGGAGAGAAGAATACCAGACTGAGGTGAAATTCTACAAAAAGAATGGTAAGGCCTCACCATTACCTATGAAGCAGGTTCGGGCAGTGTTTCCCAATCCGGTCCTCAGGGACTCACAGACAGTCCACATTTTTGCTCCCTATGAGGAAGCAAAAATATGGACTACCTGGCAGGGAGCTGGGAATGAGCAAAAACATGGAACGACTGCGGGTCCCCCAGAACTGGATTGGGAAACACAGGGTTAGGGGGTCAGGTGGGTGGGACAGTGGCCCTGAAAATTGCTGGATAAATTTTCATTTTAGAAATTTTTATGAAAAAAAGAACATAAAACCAGATGTGTGGTTTTTGCTATGCTCAGCATGTTCTATGCATTAAAGTTCAAGATTAGACATCAGTATGTTAGAGCTGAGCATCAGTACCAAAGAGTCGTTTTTCAGAGGGCCAGAAGCGATTAGGTTTTGTCATTGTTGAAAATCAAGGTGTATTCCTCCTGTCCACCTCCATCTAACTCATAATCACTACTGTAAGTCTTTAGGTAGGTTTCTAACATCCTGACATAAGAGATTCCCCTCTGTTCGCTATTAGCTGAGGATGGCTCTGCTGGCATATTGCTAAAAATGACCATTCTCACACCATCCACAGTGCTTGCTGTTTCGCTCTCGATGGTGCTCACTGGAATGCCAACATTCACAATATTGTGTCACTGATAGTGCATCCATGAGTAAGATGGACTGACCATGGAGGGTTCTACTCTGTCACACTGGCATTTCAGCAAAGTTCTAGAGTCCATTATTGACTAGGGAAGAGTCGGTTTTGTCATCAGGCTGATTTCTCTGGAACGCAATTAGTGTGATCTACACTCCTTAAAGTCAAACATTGTGGGTTTGCCTTATTCTTCACTGACTTTATTGCAAATCCCACCCAATGCCTGATGCAGGTCTGTGCAAGCAGTCACCCAAGGTCCTCATTCGGGGACAACAGCTACTCCACCACAACAAGCTCTGATATGAGTCCGGAGTGGCTGTCTTCTAACAAACTTTTAATGAGCTGGCAGGGGTTCAGGTCTGAGTCTGCCAGAGTACGTGCCCTATCCCTACCTGCCAGGCTGCTCTGAAAAAACTCTTAATGAAGTAGTATCTACCAATGTGGGATGCTCAGCACAGCGGTTTATACAGTGATTTATAACAATTAATGATGCTATTTATAATTGGCTCATGAGTTTGAAAAATACTGCATAGCATGGCTCAGTGCTCTTAGACTTTGATATTTAAAGCAATGAACACAGATTATCATTTGGAATAATTGGTTTATTACAAGCGTAAACGTTTTTACAAGGGATTGTTAAATAGGTTAGTTGGTATAAGACTGTATCCCGGAGGAGGATGCCAAGCAGAACCACTAGGGACTTCATGTGAGTATAGAAGTGGAGACACGTTTAAGAAAAGCCATGGAAAGAAATGAAAACAAAAGACCATCATTTTGGCATCAATGTAAGCATAAACAAAACAAAATGTATGTTAGGGTGTTGGAAAGGGGCTACGATGGAGCGTCAGCTGGGACATCAGGGTCTGGGCCAGATAGTCAAGCCAAAGTTATTATAGGACTGGGGATAAAGCCAGGGAGAAGTGAATGGATGTGCTTATCATCTGACTTTGCCCTTCTTTAGACATCCGTGCCCAGTCAGGTCAGTAAATGAGAGCATCTGCACGGTTCAAATTGGCCATCAGATGCACATGTCGCAGGCTCTATTGTCTGCATCTCAAAGCTTTTGTCCTTTAACCCACCCAGGGACCCCTTTCTGGTGCTTGCTGGATATCGTGCCCATCAAGAATGAGAAAGGAGAGATGGTGCTGTTTCTGTTCTCCTTCAAGGATATTACTGACACGCATGGAAAAAGTCACCATGGCAGCAAGAAGGAAGGTAGGAGATAGGGAACAGAAGCTTGGGAAACTATACGGACTATTCACAACTACATAACGCAAAAGGGCAGTTTAATCAACAGCCATGACGTTCACTGGGTGAAATTTAACAAATGAGCACTTTGTTTGAGCTGTAGGACCTGGGCCTGTTAGTTTTGACAGGGTGCTTCCCCAGCACCCCTCGATCAGATGTCTCCCTCCCACTCTTTTGGCAGAAGACAAGAAACGGAGCAGGAAGACCAACAGCTCGCACTTCACGGAGGCCAGGAGGAGGGGACGCACTGTGCTCTACCAACTGACCAGTCAGTTCTCCAGAAGAAGCAAGAGCGAGGTCAAACTAAGCAGCGTGAGTGAAGCCCAGAAGTCCACAGCATGTATCATGCTCTACAACAGGCGTGTGTGGGCCTACTCTACGTATTATATAAAGACGATGAGTGTTATTATTAGTAACTATTGTAGTCACTTAGTAAGTACTTTCATGCTATCAGTTTTGTAGTTTATTGATTCCTGCTAATTATTTTGCAGCAACAACTCAAGGTAATTACCATACTCAGATGCATTGAATGGTCTCTCTAGAAACCTCTGTGCTTATTTATTTGATGCAGTTATGAATTAATTTGCATTTCATTATGACTTATCCCACTGCATAAATCCAAGTCCAATAGCAAGACATGCACAACGTGCCTATTATTTTAAGCTCCTTATATGCCACGTTATTCAACAATAACACAACATGTTCTCACATATATTTAAAAGAAAGTTTATTTCTTGCACCAGAACTCCAGGGCATTAATATCATTGCCCAGTGCACTGAAGCAGCAGTATGGCTGCCATTCCATAATCAGTGCTATTAATGTGCCTAAACTTAGGACTGCGTGCAGCTGGTAGGCATGCAGATTGTGATCACATCACTGCTGATGTCACTGTAGCTGTCAGACTCTGACACTGCTGCCGTATATGCCTTTAAGAAGAGCTTCATTGCCCTGTTTATCCCTTTCATTTTGCTGCTAATAACATGCCGCCTTCTATGTATTTCACTATGTTTTGCTGCTGGTGTTCTCTAACACCTACTTTCCATGTTCTCCAAATGTGTAATTTCCTAAACAAAGGCACACAAACTGATCACTGACAATTTTCTCATAAAGCTAATATTTATTGTCTATCTGCAGGGGCACATAGGCTTAGAAAAATGAAAACTGCTCTGAGGTTGCTGGGGATACTTTAATAACTGGCCATCAGAAGCCGTGCAGCAAAACCCCTCTTATATGACACATACGTGAGATGTGACAGGACCGTGGGGTCAGGGGCGTGTCAACAAACGGCAAGCTGGATTACTCAGTTATTTTAAGTCCTTTAAAAATGAAAAATTTATTCATTTAAAATGATGTGCTGATGACTATGCTGATGCCTTTAAAAGATCATTCTTTTTGCTTATGTGCGTGCCAGTCATTTGCTCTCCATCAATACAGGTGCTCTGCTGGATGTATTTTATTTTAAGCTGTATAGAAGCCTGTTATTGTATCTGTGGATATCTAACTGCTAAAATGCAGCTACGGACAAAATTGTTTCCATATTTAAATAAGATTTTAAAATGACATTTCAGACAACGACAGAACCCAATTTGTGTTCTAGGATGGAGAGAGGATGCTTGACATTTTTTCTTGAAAGCTCTCCACTAGGCCAGATGGGACTTGGGACATGACGTAGTGAACTTACTGCTTCTAACCTAATGGTCTTATGGAGTGCAAGCTCAGCCAGGGTTTGGCGCCGGATCCGCATCCTGTCGGGCAGCTCCTCTGGCTGCGAGACGGCCTGTCCATTTTGGGCCAGCCCACCTGGCCCCTCCCTGGGTCTCAGCAAGCTTTGCCTCCCCTTCACCTGTCGGAGACGCGTGCCGACGTTCCGGTCTTCCCTCCAAGCAGATGGTGGGGTTATAGGGCGGTTCTGCAACCGAGCTGCAATGTCATACCTTCCTCTTGTTCCGAAATCCCATGACACAACAGATACACCCAAAAAACACCCAACATGCCCCCAATTCCCCCCAGCTCTGTGTCTTCCTCATCAAGAAGGATCAGCCACACCACCGAGTTACTGAGCAGTGCCACACAGGCAATGAGGACGTGCTTTTTACATTTGAGTCTCAGTGAGTTAATGTTATTCATAAATGCGTGATGATCTGATTAATAGATTTATTTCAAACGCTGTAATTTTTCTCCCCCAGAGCGGTATCTAGTAGCAGCTGACTCATTTCTTAATTTACTGATTTCTAGGATTGAGTTCTTTCATTATTTTCTGAACCATAATCAGTTTGACTATGGAGTCATGCCACAGTGAGGTTTGTGTATCTCTTTTTCAGGAAATTCTTTTCTAGTACTGTAAGTGCAACAAGTTACTCACAGTAGAAAGCAATATGCACACACTGGGAGGATGTGCTTAGGTGGGCCTGCTGTACCTCCGATCTGCTGCTGAAGGCTCAGTCTGTTATTAAAATTATACTGGAAATAAGGGATGACATTCAAGGTTGACTCTATGTTAAGATGACAGCTGTGCATAGTACACGAAGCTGTCTGTGACTTAATGCCCCAAGAGCTTTGGATATATATTGTGTGATCTATATTTATCTTCGAGATCTCCAAGTTTTCAAGCAGTTTGCTTGCTAACAACAATTAATTTGCTTATTACTCACAAAGAAATTGTGCACATACAAATCTCTGTAGACCCTCAATCACCCAGATATTTCCGACATGCTCTGCTTCAGAGCGGCTGCCTTTCCACCCGGGCTCAGGTTACTGGAGTATTCAGTGCACATCCCTGCTTTCCGTAGCAGATGTTTGGTGCTGGTAGACACTCCAGGATACTTTCAAAGTCACTCTCATCTCAAGAGCTCATGCTAGAGGGGTGCAAGACACTCATTCGGATTCTGGCACAAGCAGACTCGTACCTTTTCTTATTGCATATTTCAGTGTTTAGGGTCTATTTACAAATGGTACTAAAGCACTAATAACACACAGGGTAAAATGTAAACCCTTTCACACTAGTTCCACTTTGTATTTTCCTTCTTCTTAGTTTCCTGCTCATTTTTCGCTTAATTCCACACCCTGAAGGGGAGTATTTGGTAATGTAAATGTGCATGTTAAACAAGCTCTTCCTTCAGGAGCAAACTAACAAGGTGAAAGACAAAACAAGGTGGGGAGGGTGGGTTAAAAGAAGGTTTATGAAATGCACACATATGGGACTTACTCATGCATGCAGATCTGAGGCTGTGCATCCAAGCCTATTCGGGAATCTCCTTGAAGCACCCTTGGAATAAATCGGGACTATGGAGAATGTGGTGATTCTTCAACGTCACTCTTTCACTTCAGAACTTCAGGTGACTCATGTCTGTTCCACAGTCAGGGGGATCCAGTTATCCAAATTCATATAACCTTTCCTGTCACGTTTTGCCTGCATTTACACAGGATTGGCTGCTGCATCCCTCATCCAGGAATCCCTCATCCAGGCATCCCTCATCCAGGCATCCTTCATCCAGCCATGACCAAAGCACACTGCACTGACATTGCACACCATACTCACCTGTTTGTAGCCAATCTGCACTTGCTCCAGCTGGCACTCTGCAGCTCTTGCTAACTCCCTGGTGTTTGACAAGCCTTCTAATTCCTGGCCTCCTCCCCCTGACATGACAGCAGCCTGTCATTGCTATGGGTTTCCACATCTCCTCAGGCAGCCTTCCAGTGACAATCTAACACGCATATGTGACATATTTTCAAAAATTCTAACTGTTGCTTGTCTGGCTTTATTTTCTCAGCCCTGATTTTTTTTCCCCTCCAATCATCAAGTTTCAATGATGAAGGAAAGAAAATGCGAGAAAATAGTCAGACCCTGCTTGCCAATTTCTATCACTGAATAGTTTCAATTGATTCACTTACAAATCAAAATATAACTGCAGATCCTGGTTAATTGAGATTCCTTAGGTTGAATTCTCAACATTCTATTAAATCAATGGAATACTGCAAAAAATAACAAGGAAGAGAATAAATTCTGAAGTAGATATTAACTCCCTTGTCTTAAATCAACCTGCACCTTCATAAACAAACTGGTGTTTGGTTACAATCATTACATATTCATTGAAATATATGTCTGCAGAAGAGGTTTATTTCTCTGTCTCTACCCTACTCTTTTTCAGTCTTCCTCTTAGCTTTCTCTGCTTTCCTTTTGTCACAGTCCAATCCATCCTGCTCAGTTAAAAGATATTTATTTAAAAATACAGCATTTAAAGTCAATTCTCTGCATGAGGAATAAGAAAATCAGTGCACACATAGTGACTAAACTCATTTTTCAGTTTTAAACTGATATTTAGTTAGCAACGTCGCCTATGGAAGGACCTAGGACAGGGGTATTTAACTAAAATTTAGTCCAGTTAGAGAAAATTTATTGAAGCAGAGGTCCGGAAGATCATAATGTCTAAGTATTTAGTGTGATATATATTTAAGTAGCCTTTTAGTTGTATTGACATTGCATGTAATCAGTACCTGACTCTTAAATTAATTTTGTACAATTCAAAAACGTTTTGACATTATTTATTGTCACGTGACATAGAACTTCAGCCAGCTGGCTGGAGTGAGATTTTCAATTCGAGATGTCTGCACACATGTAACAGTTCTTACCTTGTAAATAGTCTGGTTTTGTATTTAACCGTGTAAAACACACCTCTGACGTAGCTGATTTTAGGTTTTATAATGGAATAATATAGATTTGCTGTAAGATTTCCAGCGTGAGTCTGAAAGCATGAGTGTCATGCCAGATGCTTGAGATTTGGCAGCCATGAAAAGGTACATTTTTTGTTTCACCTGAGTTTATACACTCACCTAAAGGATTATTAGGAACACCATACTAATACGGTGTTTGACCCCCTTTCGCCTTCAGAACTGC
>JAODLC010000100.1:15695440-15714879 GCA_026781145.1 Hippopotamyrus pictus
ACCAAAACTGGGATTTTGAGTCATTCTGCGCTGCAGATGGGTTAATCACGTAAAAAATTTTAATCAAATTAATCATGTTGATGGTTTAATCCACGTTAACGCGTTAATTTTGACAGCCCTAGTTTCTAGCAATCTTGCCCATGTGATCAACCCATAAGGCCTCGCTTTTTCTCACAGACTTCTTTGGTCCACCTGCTGAAGACGGTGCGCCTGCTACGACTGCTACGGCTGCTCCAGAAACTGGACCGGTACTCCCAATACAGCGCTATGGTGCTAACACTGCTCATGTCCATGTTCGCCCTTCTGGCTCACTGGATGGCCTGCATCTGGTACGTGATTGGCCGCAAGGAGATGGAGAGCAATGATCCCATCACCTGGGACATCGGTGAGTGGGTTTAAAACATTCTCATTGGGTCAAATGATCACATTTGCTGCCAGGGAAACGCCCAATGTCTAACAAAATCATGGCAACACTGTCAGGGGGATACTTGAGCTGTCTCAGTAGTAAGGTGTTTCACCTTTGACTAAGAAACTTGCTGTCCGTGTTCACTCTTCTACTTTTGCATCCCAGGGGTTTTTGAGGTGCTAATTGCAATGACCTGCCAGGCAGCATCATTGCTGTGTAATTAGAAATGAGCTGGTGGGGGCCTCATAACATCCCTCCATCAGGGACATCTTGGTCGGGGAGAATAATTAAAATGGGGTCTTTTCTCACATTAAGGAAGGCTAATTCTCCCCCACCACCCGGCTGGGAGGGGTAACCACGGTGACCTGCTGAGGCACACTTCGTGTTAATTATCTGATGAGGGAAGACCTGGGGGTCGCATAGCCACACCCCCTCAGTGGCCATAATCATCGGAAGCTGGTGGAGAAACAGACAGGAGGTTTGGGCGGCCACCTCGCTTTATTTTAAGCCGATTTGGGAAAGGACCGGCTGCTCTCAGCGCGGTGCATTTTTAACCAGCTTAGCGGGGAATGTGGATTCGGCTCAGCCAGGCAGTGCTGGCCGTCTTAGGCGTTGTCGCATACGGCAGCTGAGAAAAACGCAGCGGCATCCCCCATCTGTGAAATGTTTACCCCCCTCCCCCGCCAGGTTGGCTGCATGAATTAGGGAAACGACTGGACACCCCCTACACCAACAGTACTCTGGGGGGCCCTTCCCCACGGAGCGCCTACATCGCTGCACTCTACTTCACCCTCAGCAGCCTCACCAGCGTGGGCTTCGGCAACGTCTGCGCCAACACGGACGCCGAGAAGATCTTCTCCATCTGCACCATGCTCATCGGGGGTGAGCACCGCACGGCCGAGATGCCCGGGCATCTCCCTCATCAGCCGAGCTTTGAGGAGGGCCTGACGAGAGCGAAGGAGCTCTCTGTAAACATCTCAGAGCAGCGGGAACAAAAACATCCCCAAAACCTCATAGCTAAAGTGTGGGATTCGGCGATCAACACACAAAGCCACGGTCTGCTTATGCTAATCTATAAATAAATACTTTTGCTAAAAAAATACTTAAAAAGTTAAAAAATAACTTGTCACCCTCTGGGGTGCTCAAAGACGATCACACAGAGAAGACCAACTTTGCAGTTTTTATTTTCCATTGCCAAGAACCCTGCCTGTTAGCATGCATCTTTTGCTTCAGCTCATCCCTCATTTTATTGTCTCCGTTTCAGCTCAGCAGACAGGGGCACCATAAAGGGGATGGTTAGGATGATTCCAGGGGCCCTGTCACTCAGTGTCACTGAGTGACAGGGCCCCTGTGAAATTCGGAACACAATTGGATTGGCCGTCTTAGGCGTTGTCGCATACAGCAGCTGCCTGCCGGCCCCTGGAGGATGGGCTCCCCCTTTGAGTCTGGTCCCTCCCAAGGTTTCTTTCTTCTCAGGAGTTTTTCCTTGCCACTGTCACCTATGGCTTCCTCACTGGGGGCTTTGGGTGGGGATGCTGTAAAGCGCTTTGAGACGATGTAATGTTAGGCAGATGATCAAGTGATAATGCGCTATACAAAAATAAATTTGTTGTTGTTGTTGATTGGCCTGGGGTGGGAGCCCAAAATCTGTAGTGACGCCTCTTGCAGCAAACTTTAAACTTTAACTTTAAACAGAATTGACTTAGTTATAGAGTTACTACCTCATACTCAGATGGAGACAGGCAGTGGGCAGGCTCCACTGTCACCATGCGACATAAGGCCATCACTGCATCCAGGACGTCCTCTGCACTACAAGCAGTTGATGTACACCGCTCATGTAGACGTTCCTTGTAATCTGCCTTACATGGGAGTGGTGGAGCTATCGGAGCGATCTGATCGGTTACCTTGATGCTTTCCCCCCAGCCCTGATGCATGCAGTGGTGTTCGGAAACGTGACGGCTATCATCCAGCGCATGTACTCACGTCGCTCGCTCTACCACACGCGCATGAAGGACCTGAAGGACTTCATCCGCGTACACCGGCTGCCCCAACAGCTCAAGCAGCGCATGCTGGAGTACTTCCAGACCACCTGGTCCGTCAACAACGGCATTGATGCCAACGAGGTGGGACCTTTTTCCACTAAGAAGAAAAATCAAAAGTATAAATCTGCTCATATGTAGGGTATATACATATTCCTTAACCTCTTATCCAGCATCCAGTATAGAACAGTCCTTGCAAAAGAATCTTGAACTGTATTGACTTTACTATAGGTTAAAATAACATTTAGTTAGCAATTTCATTTCTGAAATCATTTGTTACTAAAACACAACATAGTAAATCTGTGTGAGGTATAATTTTTATCTTGTGATTAAGAATTTAATTATCATTTGTGTAAACATTCCTTTGGCTGCCGACGTCAAAATGAACGACAAATTAAATACATCTACTACAGCTTCTCCAGTGACATCACATTCTCTGAAAACTTCCTGAACTGCTTAAACTTTCATCAGAGTTGACATCACATTGTTAAATATGTTATACTCTCCATATTTGACTTTTTACATTACATGTTTTGTTTCCTTTTTAACAAAGCGTCTCAATCTCAGTTCATTGTGTACCATCCGGATTTATTTTTGAACCATTCTCCTGGCATTATTGGTTGAACTTGCAATAATTAAATATCCTACTTTACAGCAACTGGGTATGTCTAGAATGCTCTGAACAGCTGCAATCTGCAAAAGCCTTTTATGGTAAAAGTGGCGCTATTTGGTTGTTTAATGAAGAATCTCGATGGTGCCTCCTCCATTGTGCGGTGTGCCGAGGGCAGAGTCTGACACCCCCTGCTGATGCCGCTACGGTCTGATCCGCTGCTCCCCGCCTCCTCCTTATCTCCTACAGCTTCTGCATGACTTCCCGGACGAGCTGCGTGCCGACATCGCCATGCACCTGAACAAGGACATCCTGCAGCTGCCCGTGTTCGAGAGTGCCAGCCGTGGGTGCTTGCGCTCTCTCTCACTGCATATCAAGACCTCCTTCTGCGCCCCTGGGGAGTACCTCATCCGCCACGGCGACGCCCTGCATGCCAACTACTTTGTCTGCTCGGGCTCCCTGGAGGTGCTGAAGGACGGCATGGTGTTAGCCATCTTGGGTCAGTGTTAGCACCTGGCTGCCCCCCTCTTCACCGTGTTTATGTATCTTCAGTACGTGGTTGGCATCAAATAACACCCATGAATTATTTTAGAAGAATGCTGTTATACCCCATACGTTGTGCTGCTATGCTATCGTATGAGGAATATGTAAATATAATCACTTCAGGTGTTGATCAACTGTTTTTATATCTGGTTCTATTCAAGAACACTTTACATGTTATCCTTGATGTTTCTTTTTAAATGCTGACCCGTTGAAAAGACGCAATTAAGTGGTCTTAAAGCAACTTTAGAAGGTAGCACTTTACTTGATGGGGCACAAATACTTAGTAATAACTTAGTTACTACTGAAGTACAAATTATGAACAAATCATGAACAAATATAGTTGTTACTTGAAGTAAAAGATGCATCACGATTCACTGATGATGAACAAACATGAGAACAGTATTTAACTTCCCTTCGTTATTTGTTCCTTCAGTAACTCCATCAGTACTGTAGTTCACAAAGGATTACAGAATTAACAGAGTAACAAATACAGTAACTGCTTGAGATAAAACATGCATCATGATTCATTAATGATGAATTAACATGAGATAAGTATGTACTTAAGACTTAGTTTGTGGTTAATTAATACATAAGTAATAGTATAATACTATATTATTTGTGTCCCATCAGGTAAACTGTTACGCTTTCAGGAAAGTTTGAATTACCCATGAGCCAGTGGGTTGGCCATGCTGTGTGGTAATCCTGTGCTGTTTTAGGGAAGGGGGATCTCATAGGGGCAGACCTTCCAGGGCAGGAGCAGGTGATCAAGACCAATGCTGACGTGAAGGCCTTGACGTACTGCGACCTCCAGCACATCAGTGTAAGGGCGCTGAGAGAGGTGCTGGAGCTGTATCCGGAATATGCCGTCCGCTTTGCAGACGACATTCACCACAGCCTCACCTACAACCTGAGGGCAGGCAGCGAGGCGGAGGTAAGGCTGCCATAGAAAGTCATCCGTGCGCACATAAGGTGAAGAATGTACATGAATAATCTGCTGGAATCCATCAGCATGGGGCCTCATTTCACCAGCAAGCACAAATACACGGAATCTCATTCTCACAAAAAAAACAGTCTGACATACCTGGCTGTGCATCCAGCCGGATATCCAGTACTGTGCAAAAGTCTTTGGCAGTCAATGAAAAAGTTTAAAGCTATTTATTTGGGTAGTAAGTATATATTTGCTCAGAAAAAAAAAATACAATTTAATATTACAACTTATGCAAATTAACAGTAACACAACACTAAAACTATCCAGAATTTCTTCTGTTCTCCAAAAAGTTACTGATATCTTGTTGAATGGCTGGAAGAAGCACCTCAGTCATTCTATCTATTTGTTATTTTTTATCACCAGTTCACATAATTAGTTAAATGAGATATTCATTAGCCAAATGAGGTGTGCTAGTGGCCGAGTCAGATGATACATGAGTGTATTGGATAGTTGCTGAAAAACTTGGGGTCACTTTAGGACAGGTGTCCAATGCGTGACAGACATAATGAGTGTTTTTCAATATGTGTACTTGACTGTACTTGTGTTCTTGCGTACGCATTTTATGTCGTTCTATTGCCACTTCCAATACTAAGAACAGAAGCTCTCATCTGTAATGCACTATAAATAACTTCCTAATGCAGTACAAAGCATCCTTAATGCTTCTACTGACCATTGTAATGCATTATGAAAGTATCTATAGTGCATTATAAATGACTTCATTGGAGCTTATGAAGTATTATAGTCAACCCTATAACACCTTATATCTGTCAATAGAAGATGCTGTAATGCTTTATTAATTGTTATACCAACCATTATAACACATTATGATGGTATCTGTAACATTATACAGTACATGACAACATCAAGTGTTACCATAATAATCTTATCTGCCATATTTTTCCCAGTCGTCAAACTCCAAATCTAGTATTTATTGGAACTTACATTAATAATTTCCATCAACGTGATTAAGTTCCTTGTAGAAGACTGCTGTCCACAATGGCTCTCAATCCTTGCTGACTCCACAGTGGACCATGATTTACTAACCCAGTGTTTCTCAAAGCAGTCCTCGGGGAGCCCCAGAAAGTCCATGTTTTTGCTCTCTCCTGACTCCCTGACAGCTGGGAGGGAGCGAAAACATGGACTGTCTGAGGGTCCCAAAGTACTAAAGTGTCTGTACAGAAAAAAATATGAAGTACTATTTTGTTATATCTCTTACATATTCTATTTAATTTTTATAGAAATTGATCAGGACTCTGAATAACATGTCATGTAATATGCAATGGCTTTGCATTAAGGGAATTAAAGTTCATAGGCCTGGCAGTTGGACAATTTCTGCATGTCAACAATAGGACTACAAAATGTCATACCCCCACCAACCAATTTAAAGGTCTTCTTTGTCTTAGTGAAGGAAATGCAAATCACCCCCCAAAAAACTTGGTATTTAGTTTTGGGTTATCAGCACTAATGTTCTGAGCTCCTCGCCGTTGCCATCTGCTAACAGTGTGGTCTGGCGATGGGCCAGGCGCACAGCAGAAAGATGACAAAATGAAGAACGGCCAGTCGAGATAGAGGGCCGCTCTCTCTCTCTGCGACCATGCTGCGACTATTAAAAATGTATCTAAAGAGCAAAGAAGTGCAAGAAAATGCACAAGACTCACTTTCTCCAGTGTCGTCCTGTGCCTACATTAGCCTAAATAAGACGTAACCGAAAATGGCAAGTCTCACAATTACAGGGATGACATACCGTTGTCTTCCTGTCGTTTTCGTTTCGTTGTCCTTGTCTGTATACGCTGCTGCATCCTTTTCCACTGGATTTCCCAGCATTTGATCATTCCAGGCAATAATTAATTCACCCCCACCCCCAACTTAAGCTTGGTCCTGTTCTCTTAAATCCCCTCCTCATGGCTTATAAAGACAAACATTTACAGATAGATGGTGCAATAGACTATATCAGTCACTTCTTGAAGGACGCTGCCTCACATTTCTCTGCCAGTAAATTCCGGCCTGTTCACTTTTTAGGGTTTGACCAGGTTTTCACGGTCACCGAGGGTCCCGCACGTAAGTCATGCGACGACTTATTCTCTCTCCAGTCTTGAATTTTACTATGCAAAATATCGTCTCAAAGAAACATGGCAGGTTGTGAGTATTGTTTCCATTTGCAGAATTCTAGGATGACGAGAATCACCTATATATACTGTATTGCTTGTTAAACCATAAAATTCAGAAATTTGAAAAGCTGCCTGCAGCTTTAAATTCTGTACGTAGCAAAGCCTGACCTTATATCCCTGGGGGCTACTTTTGATGTCCACATAGCCACTGAACTGTTTCATATAAAATCACTACACTAATAAAAAATAAACTGGTGTTTCACCATAAAAAAATCCAATTACTGGTTGCGTACCCAGGGGTCCTCGGGGCTCCTGTGAACTGATGTACGGGGACTGTCTGTAATGTGCTTTTACTGTCCTTGCTGCTCTACAGCGGCTGGACCACAGCGGCCATCCGGAGCACAAGCTGCCCTGCGCAGGGGGACATGCTGACCGGCACGAAGACCACCTCCATCTCTCTCCGGCCTCTAAGTCACGGCGGAACCTCATGCTGCCCTCCTTGGGCAGTCCAGTCCGACGCACCTCACTGGGCAGCCTGCTGGGCGATGAACTCCGCCAGTTTAATGCCCTGCGCCGCTGCCGCTCCCCAGCCCGGGGCTGTCGGGCCCGCAGCCCTTCCCCCAGCCATCAGTCCAGGGCGGAGCACCACCGGCCCCCCCAGACCCCCTCGCGAGGCTCTGTGCACGACGCTGGCAACAGTCATAAGCCCTCCAAGCTGCCGATACCTTCACTGAACTGTTTTGGCCCCCCTGACCTCAGCCCCAGGTACCTGCTACACTAAATCCCTGAAGACTGTACCAGAGGCCGCAGGTCCGTAGGGGTAGAGGCGGTGGTACCCCCCCTATTTTTGAGATTAAATTGTGAAACAAGTAACTTTGAAATACCTCATTACTATAATTTCATTGTCACTTAACCGCACATTGTCTCTCTTCTTTCGAATAATTCAGTATTGTAATATTGTAAAATGTATTATCTTCTTACCTCCTTAATTTTTTAGCCACCAGCCAACACTGCAGTCTATAGTGATGAGCAAATTGTTACGTAATGCTCCTCATTTCTCCAGCGCGGTAATAATATAATAAACAGTCTAATGCGAAATCCAACAGTACGTATGGAGTCTGTATCTGGGAAGTTAGATCTGCCTGAGGGAATTCCATGTCTTACAGTGTCTTCAGAATGTATTTACACAAGCAAATCCACTTTATTCTTAAAAGGAGGGATTTCAAAAAGGAAAAAAAATCCATAAAGCATGTAGGTTATTATTTTTTTTTTTAAACACCGAGGAGGGAAATGGCATCTGAGGTCTGCTACCAAAACCCAGACAGGTTAACGGCTCCCCAAGGACAGGAAAGAAACACTGAGTTCTTCTCAGGTAACAGGGGTGTCCAGAGCGACTTATCTCTGTGTCGTAACTCTACCCTCATTTTTTAAATGGAACGGGCCAGACTCACACTGGTGAGCACACACAAAGGCGATGGGCAGCGGAGGGGGCTCAGCACCCCCAGGCAGGTCACATACTGTCATGTCCTCTGCATCTGAGCCACCCCCGGCAGAACTGCCCCTGCCGCCAGCCGCTTTCTCATCTGGCCTTCCGCAGCTAATTAAGGATATGCAATTTCCATGCCCCCTGCGCAGAGTCGTGGACGGCATCGAAGACAACGGGCGGACGTTTCACTTCAACGTGGAAAGGAACAGCGCCAGAGCCAGCGGTAATCGACCTCCAGGTGAATGCTGAACCCTGCGGCTATTCCACCCCAGGTCGCCTTTGATTATTCATCACGCAGCATAAAGTGCTGCGACCAGGAGATAAAGAGACATATGCTATGTTCGGTGAAGTCGGAGGTCGGAATTTTCAGGTCGAAAAAACCCAACTTTTGAGTTACAGTCTTTCAGTGAGCCATGACATCAAATGTAAACAATCAATATGGCTGACCGTCTTAATATGATTTTATAATGAACTATTATTATTATTGAATAAAATTATTTCATTTAATAAGTTTATGAATTGTAAACTGAGACTAGTATACAAAATAGTAAACATGATAACCCCAAAAGGCTGATTAATTTAAAATCCCCTATTCAGTTCTGTTTGTACAGAGAAGTTTCATTTTTGTAAGCTATAGATTATAGCTAGCAATGGACTACCCATATAACTAAATAGTTAGCAATATTTGTGATTAATTTGAACACTAATCTACATACATAATTGGTTTCGTCTTATTTATAGTCCTTCTATTGCAATGTATGACAGGAAAAATCACTCTATATGGCCTCCAGTTGATTACTTATCATTCACGGTAATTGCTCCTGTGGAGGATGCCTTCTTCTGTGATAAGTAGTGAAGTACGTGGGGTACGTGAAATTGGCCCGAGTTTCCCAGTCAGAGCTTGGACATCCGTCTGCCCTTCCATGGTACTTATTCAAGTAGGAGGATGGACATTTTCGAGTTCCGAGTGGTCTGGAATGCAGTGATAGTGTAGAGATGCAGCTCAGAGCAGTGCATTCTGGGTGAGGAATACTTGAAGCTTCGTGTCCCATCTAACTGCTATAGATAGAGATATGAAATGCCTGAAACTAATGGACTTCCTGAACCTTCCCTAAAGCATCATATGAACCAGCCAATAATGTGAACTGATCACCCCCCTCAACCCCCAACCCCGTCTTTCTCCACAGACAGCAGCCAGGTAACTGCCACTCTGCTTTTGGAGACTGAGGAGGTGAGGCAGAGCGTGTGCCAGCTGAACAAAGAGGTATGTGGGGGCATGGGGGTCTCCTAAAACAGGGATCTCCAACTGTATATATTGTGAGAGGTACCTCTACAAGGAAAATAATCGGTGGAGCTGAGAATATGTGAACTTAGGGGGGCTGGGGTGGCAATGATGAAGACTGTCAACCTAGGGGAGGTGGCAACAGTAAACTTTATCCAATTTCACAACCAAAATACATTCAAAATATCTACAGTTTACAGTGATTTAGCATGATACTAAACAATTAATGGCCAAAGAAAGGTAATGGAATAATGTTGTGGCATTCTGAAAACTGCAAAAGCAAAATTCTGAAATTTTGTTCTCTGGTTATTACTGTAGATTTTGATCAGTAATTGATATAAGAACAACTTGAATTATAATTAATAAGTTCATGTAATAAATTGATTAAAAGGGGAATTCTTGAAGTCTCTATTGAATGACAGATTTTTGAATGATCAAATTCTGCTGTGGCCCCAGGAGTTTGTGTTTGATGGGAATGAGGAACTGTCTAGTATACAGGATTCTCACGCAATACAGCTGAAACTCAGTGGGAACGCTGACACAGGGATCCTTAAAAAAAACCTCCTTCCAGTCTTATTTTCCTCTCTCCTTTTCTCTGTCTCTTTCTTTCTTTCTTCCCATCTCTGGGGCTTTCTGTAGCTAAAAACAGGCCGTTCCTGACATAGTTTCAGATCGGCAGGTGTAACAGGGAATAGAGGCAATGGATGGGCAGTGTAGGGTATCTGGGAAATAGAGGGCTCGTTGTGGTATCACTCCACAAAATAGGAACAAGAAGAAATCTGATGGTGAAGGCTGGGTTACTGGAGAAATAAGCCCTGTGGCTGTCTCACAGTCTTATTCAATGTATTTTTATAGAGAAAATTAGAAGTTCAGCAGAACAGCAATATGTACAATATGATATACTTCGATGCATAAACAACAGCAGCCTCGTCGTCTTTTATGCACCCCCCATGAAACATGGGAATGTTTCTCATGACTGAAACAGTGTTGCGCTATATTCCTTATAGGTATTTGGAGGCTATCATTCCCCAGACAGTAGTGAATCTGTCATAGTCAGTTAGAATGGATCTTCCCCCCCATGCATTCTAAGCAGATAATCAATCTACCCAATTCTCAATGTTCATGTTCCACTAACAGGCCAAGGTCTTCTTGTTTTCATATACCATACTGAGTCTTTTTTTTCCCTGTTATAGATGAGTCTCCTGAACCAGGAAGTGGCCCAGCTGACCAAGGAGCTCCACCACATGATGCACTTTCTGCAGGCCCACGTAGCCGTGCAGCACTACACCTCAACCCTTTCCACCTACCCCTATGGGGTGCATGTGGTCTCCAACCCCTCCACCAGCAGCAGCATGGCCTGCAATGTGGCGGCCGGCCTACACCTGCACCACGAGCCGCTGAGCCACCACGCCGGGGGGGTGTGGAGCTTCGGTGGGGCCCATGGGAACACCAGCCAGGCCAGGGGGGCGGCGATGTGCCAGCCAGCCGAGACGGAGAACTGCCATTTGGTAGATCACTTCCATCATACGCACAGCCCCAGGTCCTCCTGCCTACAAACACCATGCTTTACCTCGTCTCCACAATCAGCATATGGAGCTAGCATTCCTGTCAACCTTCGTCATTCCCATCCCAGCCTGGGCCACCAGCTACCAGCCAGCTATGAACACACGTTCTCCACATCTACCATACCCACCTCCGCCCATTCCACCATGACAGACCACAGCAGATACCCGCACCTTCACGTATCCACGAAACCCCTGTTGCATCCAGTTGGCTCTAAGCAAAGCGACCTTGCAGCCAGTTCTGCCCCTCTTCACATCCTGGACACATGCAGCCTCCTGGAAGTTCATCTCCCTGCCAACCCACCCCACTCGGGTCCTGCTTCTGTTCACAGGCAACCGTCGGTCACCTCTCTGGATTCAGGACCATCCAGACAGGACATCAGTGACTCTGACCATCCTTTGGGTGACTCTGCTGGTGTGGAGCACATCAGTCTGGAGTGTCTGCTGAGTGAGCAGAGCTCGCTCGGGAGGAGGGACAGCGAGACTCCAAAGTCTCGGCGTTCCAGTGTCGGCATTCAGACATCTGACACTGAGCCCTTCTGGACTATAGACATGGCTGACTAACGGGATTGGGACAGAGCTTACTGTTGAGGCCTGAGCTCCATTTGCACACGTGGAGTTTACACACTTGTTATTGTCTGAGGTGGATTTTGGGGCATTTAAAAAAAAAAAAAAAAAACTACATCCTGCTTTTTTCTGATATAGGTGTTTGAGATTTGCTTGGTATTCAGGTGGCTCACATTCATGCCAGTTGCAGCTCCTCTATGCAAAAGCTCATTATTTCCTCCTCACAATTACATTCTTGTGTGCATCTCCATAAACACATATGAAGAGTACTCTGTTTCTGATCTGAAGTTCAAAGTCCTTTGTGCTATTTTTACAGTTCACTTACACCATTTAACACAAATAAACATTTACATTTAGTGTTTTAATTATCTTCAGGTTAAATCAAGGGGAAATTAAGCATTTTTTGTTAAGCTTTTCCAAAAAGATTTTTTCTATCCATGTAGTATCTAATGTAGTGAATTATTATGATCTACTCCATTTTAGTAGCAATCTTTGGTGCAACAAGGTACTTAATGACAAAATGGAATCACTGGCCGTGCAGTTTCTGAAGAGCCGATGGGCTTGTTGCGGTGGAGAGGGGTACGACAAATATACAGCTACCTTCATCCGGGTACCTCAACTCCCCATCAACCTTATATTCACCTTTTGACATAGTTGCATCACAAAAATGCTGTTTCTCAGTACTATCTTACCATCTCGAATGGTAAATATCCTCAGATTTGGTTTTTCCTAAGGAAAAGGCATCCAAATGAAATGTGTTAACATTATGGACTTTAAATGTTCTTGTAAGAGTGTTCAGTGGATGGTTGCTGCCATCAACACACTCACTAAATCAGTACTAAATGACACTTGAAGCTTCGTTTTTTTTTCCAAGTAGCTGATGAATAATAACAAACCATATGCCTTGTTAAAAAATTTTATACATATCGAATGTTTTTAATTTATGAGAAAGGATGCAATACTTGACGGGTTTTTGAGTTTTGTATTGGGTTCAGGGGACCCTCCTAATGAAGATTTCTTGCTTTCAGTCCTACCTTTCATAGCCGGTACCATTAACGCATAATACCAACATTTAGATCAGACATCTGCGGACGCAGCAAACAAAGGGACAGCTTTTGGGCGCACGCCACGATGAGCTGTGGCCACCTTCCTCCAGCTGTGCCCGACCCTCATTGATCTTAAAGGTTGGCCCAGGGTGCCATGCAGCTGATTGCCAATGTAATGTGCACCCCAGTGTGTTTCCCCCAAGATGACAACCTCCTAGCGTGATCAGTTAACCATTTCCGTTGTGCATTTGCCTTCGCCCGAAAACATATCTGTACAAATTCTACTACTACTTCAAGAAAACTCATCCCATCCCCATCCTGTGCTCAAGTATCCTTCTCAGTGAGATTTGGTGGATTACATACCCTGTCTGATACTTGCAAATGAATTTAAAGTCAGATGAATGGAGGTTGTGATGTTTTAGGACCTCCTTGGGTATTAAAGACAAATTGCATGCGAGCATGTCAACACGACCGATGCGGACGAGAGTACAGTCATCTGCTCAGGCAGCTGCTGAATCTCTGGTACTTTAGGGCTTGCTGAGTTCCTTCTTAATTCAACTGGCTTTGTTACTTGCATGATTGGTTTAGGAGATGTCTGCTCGTGCATAGATTCAGTAAAACCTCAGCCATAAGCCGACAGTGGTCACAGCCTCATCAAAACATTAAATTTCTAAAATAAGACACATTTCGGTTTGAAGTACAAACCGACTACATATTAGGCGGAGATACGGGAAACCGTAGCTGTGTAAAACATGCTTCTATAGTTTCACAAAACTATAAACAATTTTCAGCTCAACATTTGCCTGTAATGAAGAGACCACACAAACAGGGATGTATAAGGTCTGTATAAAAAATATGGAGAAGCACTAAAGAATGCTGCTTATTATGCACGCCATTGATGCAGCACTTCAAATAAGTCTCATGAACAGCCCTCCGTACTGTAAATCAGTAAAAAACAGACTTGCTAAGAGGCCTCAGATGGGCATGCCCCAAGTTATATACTCATACAGGTACACAAGCTTTACGCAGATTAAAATTTGTCTAAATGGGAATGCATTCTACCGTATATTTGCACTAATTTCTGCTATCGCTATTATTATCATCAATATTATTACAGTACTGTAATAATAAAACAAACACAATATCATTATTATATTGTACTTTATTTTCATGTTGTATTGCAAGCAACCAGCATGGGTTTAAGTAATAATGCTTGCAATTAAAAAAAAAAAAAAAAACACAATAAGGGGCACATTACAATTAAATTACATTACAATTACAAAGTAATGCAAAATGGCAGTGAGGATCCCAGCCCTGCGTCATTTATATGGTGTTGGCTGATACAAAAAGTCTCATTTCAATTATTTTTTTATTGAAATGTATCATATTAATCTATTTTGGAAAGTCCCTATATACGTTTATCTGCAATGCTCACAAAAAAGGAATAAAACAGAAGCATCTCAAATGTCAGAGTAACATAAATAAGGAATGATATTTTTAAAGTTACAGAATGTGACCAAAAAGAACAATGAAGACTTACTGGGATTATATATTAACAAGTAGACCTATATATGCCAAAAGAACATTGTTTGTGTTAAAAGCCATGAAACATGTATGTTAGCTTATACAGTATATCTGACTCCACCCATTTTGATTTTATCAGCAGGAATGAGCCAAACAAACAGCAAATATATTTGGTTGCAAATTATTCATGCAGACGTATTAACATATGTGCACTACGTGATTGGATGTGGTTTGCGTGTAAAATCTTTTTATTCTTTTATGAATTATTGCTCTGTTAAAGAGCTTCCATCTAGGAAGCACCATGAAGCCGTGTGAGCATCCAGCCCGGCAGAGTATGGCCTCCTGCCAGCTCACACTCGCGTGAGGTGACATGTACTGCAGTACACTTGCTGTTTTAATTTCCTCTGGGATAGGGGGACATGGCGACTTTACAGCATGCTTAGTGAAGTTAACAGAGTAAAATATCCCCATTTGCATTGCCTGGAAACGCTGGTAGAGGGAAACTCTTGGTAAGGTCCTATGCAACTGCTATGTAAATGTCACAAATGCTTAGAATGTACTTTGTCTCCAACCTAAAGAAATGCGCATTACTGGTTGTACAAGAGAGCAAATACTCATTAAATGATACACCAATGAATCTATATCTTTGAATATTACCAGTTACTCATTTAACCAAAATTGTAGTGTTTTCTCCTCTAGAATACATATTGAATGCTGTTCTTCAATGTTATGATTTCTCCATAATAAAAAGGTAGAGTATCCAACTATCCAACATGAATTCAGTTCAGTTCGCATGAATAAAAAATACAAATGAATGATCCTTGCTGCTCGTTTATTTTTTAAATTAATTTAGATATTGAGCATGCAGAATGACCAGCTGTAATGTTAAAAATAACAAATAAAAAAAAATCTACTTTGCTACTACACGCTGAGCCATCATTTACTTTTCATGTATAGTCATGCATATTGTTTTATTTAAATATCAGCTTCAGGAGTAGTTTGTGCCTTTTGGTTGTTCATTCTGTCGGAGCAAAAACATCACTAAGAAACTTGCTTTCTTTCTTTGGTAGCATGCAATTGCGTATCTCTTACTGTCAAGCCAATATCTCTGGGACTCAGCATCTTTTGGTGAATCCAATTCTTCCACGGCCTGCAGCATCTGTCAGTATCCTCATTAGTTCCTGAGAAAAGAAGAAAATAATACATAGTCAAAGAGGCTGTAGACTGAGAATGTTGGATGGGGTGCATGATGCACTTACAGTATAGTGTGTGCAATACTAACCACCCTCAACTCGGGTTGCCGCTTGAAATTTTTCTCCATGCCCTTATGAACAGGACACCATGAAAATTGAATTTTGACAGGTAATACACGTGGCAACACGACCACACTGCTGCACTAGTGCATAGAAACCAAAAGGACTCGAGGTCAAACTGCAAGTGATTTCCATTTACACTGCAGCTGTCATATGTGTTTACTGCAGGCAAAGTTTGTGAAAACCCCCCACAATGGGGATAAAGACTAGGCTGCAAGTGTATAAAAAATAATGCCTGCAAGTATGTCAAATTTAATTGCTCAGAAGCCGTGCATGGGAAGAAATTAACATCTGCTCCCTGTAATTTAGACTAACAAGCCCCAGCTGTCTCCGCAGCTTTGAAAAAGTTCCTCCATCATCTTCTCTTCTCCCTATAAATAAGATTCTTTTAGCCCTTTGTAGGTGCATTTTCCAGAGACTGAGTCTATATTCAGTGAAGCATGAGGTGTTTGCATATGTGTCAGTGCTTCTCCTCAGTCCTCGTTCAGTTTCATAATTTTGAAAACAATCTTCTGTAACATCATTGTCTTAAAAGACTGAGATTGTTTGGGTCAAAGCCAGTTCTTTAAAAGACTAACTGCTCATATCGGCACTAGAAGGGTAATTGCAGTCAAGCTGAGGTCAAAAACTGGTCAAAAGCAATCTGACTCCTAAAGAATCTATGTGGATAATGCGTTATTTAAAAAGCTGCAATATTATGAAAAGTACAAACTGAAAGGTAATGTGTTTTAATCTCACAAGACATGATGATGGATCATGAGAAGAACAGATGGGTGATATGACAGGAAATCACATGACTGGAGATATCTGTGCCTGGGAAAGCATTTCACTCCCATCCTCAACTACATGCTTATAACGCTGAGCAGCTTCGGAACATCACTCGTTTTATCTCACAGCATGATGCTACTTAGTTTAAGGGTTTCTCAGGGGAACCATGTGATCACACACGTTTACGTAAACATGCTGATTGTTCGTCTGGGCACCGGCCTAGAGCCGCACACGCTGTCAGGCACATTAAGGCGCTAAAAAGTTGTACTAGTCTGCGTTTTGAGAAAGTGGGTTCAGTGGATGAAATTCTGAGGAACTGCCTTAATCAGCAGAATGACTATGCCGCCTATATGTCACCTGCAGCCGCACTGCCTGCCTGCCTCAGGTGTTCCCTCTGGAGAGTGCAATTACAGGCGAGAGATAACTCTCACCGTCCATTCCTGGAGTGTCCTGAGGGGGCGTAGGCTGCAATAAAGACAAATGACTGTGCCTGCAGTCCTGAAGACTGGTCGCTTTTGACTGGGAGCAGAGCCACGGTGCAGGTGAGAGGCTGTCTTCTGAAGCACCTTGGCCTGCTCCCTCAATGCTGCATCTATTTTTGTCTGTGCCACTTCTGCCTTTCTATTCCTGCTTAAGCTCCTTAAAGCACCCTTTAGCATCTTTTCTTTGATGCACCTGGAGTCTATCCCAGGATAAAACAGGACACAAGGCATAGGGCATCTAGGAAGGGATGCCAGCTCATCACACACTTGCATATGTAATCGTGCACTATCGGTAATTTAGAGACAGTGATTCACAAAGCTCCATGTTTTTGGACTGCAGTGTTTATACACCATTTTTCAAGAACCGGGAAATCCCAGGAACAGGTGTGGCTTATCAGAAGACAGGTAGGATAGAAAATCCACTGGGCAGTAGCTCTCCAGGACCAGAGTTGGAGACCCCATGGAATAATGACATTCATATCTGTTTTTTTTTTTTTTTTTTTTTTGAGTTGCAAGGATAAGATACTGTTTCATATTGGTTGAAAATTACAGAACCTTTTACATACAAAAATGTGTTTATGCTCCATGACCTGTGCCTAAAATATTACAACTAACAATTACCCTATTCAGAACTGCTTACATGGCTTGTCTGTAACTGAATATGTAGTGAAAACTGATGACTTTTTTCGCTTTTCGTCTATGTTATATTTAGTACGGGTTGTCCTTTGTGTTTCTCAGTTATATGGGTTTACATATTGCATCGATTGCATTGAATGGACTGCCAACCGTTTGCGCAGCAATTTATTGCAGGACATTATTAAACGGTTATTTAACACATTAGCAGTTGGTACTGACTTCTACTGGAAAACCCTGATACTACAAATGTCTAGAAATCCCATCGTGAAGAAGCTTCCTCCACCATGTATCAAAAGATCTCTGGCTCCATCTAATGGTAACAAAAAAAATCGATATTTTTTAATCTAGTTTAAAAATCTAATACACGGTAAATAGCAAAGGTGGTGTCCCTCCTTTAAGGTTTTTATTTATTTTTCCAGTTTTTGTGTGAGTTTCTTCTAGGTGTCCCGGTTTCCACCCACAGTGCAATGAAGCTGATTTGGGGTCTTTTGTTAAAATTTTAAATCCCCATCGTGTGCTACAGTACTTGAGGTAGACTGGCAGACATTTAATTAGATATGCGTACACCTACTGGCCACTTCATTAGGAACAACACTGTAATACTGTAATGCCATTGTAATATTATTCCCTGGGGCTCTCATAAGCCTGAATTCTTCATGGTATGGACTCGACAAGGTACTGGAAACATTTCTTAAAGATTCTGCTCCATGTTGATATGATTACATCATGTCACACTTCTTTGTGATGCTCAGAAAAACATTGTGCAGCTTCAGTGGTTCATCAGCTAGAGTTACGGTACAATATTAGTAGTTACTTTTATTATTACTGTTTGATTATTACCATGTACTCTGTTATTATTTTCCGAATTACTTACAGATTTGACTTAAAGACAGACTTGTGGAAATGGATCTCATTCATAAGGTGGGGGCTGCCGGAACTGTTGAAATAACCAAATCCAAATCACGAGAGCAAAAGAACAGGAATGCAAACAGGTGTGTCTGCACTGTCAAAAAAGGGTACAGCCCTAGTACAATTTTGTTCCCCAAGGTACAAACAGCATTAATGCACCCCGAATGACACAGAAATGTTCCTCAAAGTCAATTTCTGCACCTTAAAAGGTACATTTACCTACAGCTACGGTACAATTGCCAGACCCTTGAAGGTACCGCCCCAGTGACAAGTAAATGTACCCTCAGAGGTACAAATTGGTACTTTTTTTCTGGCAATGTGTCTGTTAATCTCTCAGTCCCCCTCTGTCTTTCTTTCTCTCTTTCAGTTCGGTGCTACTTTACAATAAGGCTACCCTTATAAAGGGATTATAAATGGTTTATAAGCAGGTTATTAATTAGGTTGTAGCACTTTGTAAATCATTACTCGACAATTATAAACAAGCTATACCACAATTTTCTTCTTATTAATGAGCTACTACTATTTATAAGTGGCAAAGGGTAGCCTTACTGTAAAGTGGAACCCTCAATTCTTCACAAAAGGTAACTGAAATGCAAGGTGCTTTTTTATGATACCTATTAGCCAAGCTGATGAGCAATAGGTGTGCTTATATTCCGGAGCGACAGAGCAGGAATAGACGGAGCATGACTGAACGGACAGTCTGCTTGATATCAGCTTGACAGTTCCACGCCACCCCCATCCAACCCTGTACTAGACATGTAGATGTAAGATGGGTGGGATTTAACAATTGGTGTTTTCACGTGTTACAGTTTTTCTTGATTGCTTTGGTATATTTTTTTTTTTTTTTTTTTTTTAATCATTTTTATTTTCGGTCCTCGAAAACAATATCCCATGCCAAACATACAAATAAATAAATAAATAAGAAAACCAAAAAAAGCTGTAGGCTGAAGCCTTGCTTATTATGCCTACCCTTTATACATTATCTGATGAACGACACTTTTTACTGAATTGAATGACACAAGAAAAATAAAATTCATCGAACATTTCCCAGAATATACAAACATAATTTAAAACATACATAACAGAAATACATATTCCATCCATTACTTCAAAATTTAAACTGATACGTGTACAATTTAATTCTCATTCATATAATTATTTATAACCTTA
>JAODLC010000100.1:15724545-15736036 GCA_026781145.1 Hippopotamyrus pictus
CCAAACGAGCTTGATGGGCCGAATGGCCTCCTCTCGTTTGTAAATTTCTTATGTTCTTATGTTCTTATGTTCTTATTGCATAATGTGATTATCAGAGAACATCAGAGATGTCTTGGACTGTGACTGCTTGAACTGCCGTGATACACTAAAAATTCCAATGTATGAAAATACACTGAAACTGTACCTTAAGACCACTGATTTAAACGTGTTCCTCAAGAGGTTCCCATTGTTTCATTACACTGAATGAGATGGGAAAGAGATCCCAGTTTAAACTGTGTGTGTTCAGGTAGGAGGTGCTAAGGGGCCTTCTTGAATGAGGTGAATAGTGAAAATGTTTTGAGAAATGAGTGTGCTTTCCCAGCAGACTACCAAACTCTGCTGTCCCTGTGGTGCTGTTGAAATCTTTTTATTCATACCTTTTGGCCTTCTGGGTTTGATTTCATTTGGGTTTTGTCTGTTTATTCTTCCGATCCCTTTCTTGTCTAAGTTATATCTTTTGATATGACAGTCGCAGAAATATCCAATGGGTGAGGTTCTGTACAGTTTAATAGTTTACAAAGGGAGAGGGTGATGTGAGAGAATTTTATGTGAACCCTTAGTCATTAATTTTTTATTTAAAATTCTTTTCAGCTTAAGCTTAACTGGTGGCGTACCCCAGTGGCTTCCTCTTTCCTCCTTAAATCTTTTTAGCAAGAGAGTCCTCACAGATGATCAGCAGCTTGTCCAGAACATAGCAGGACCCGTTCCACTGCAAAAAGTTACTACATTTCTGCTCTCATTTATTGAATTATTGACAAAAAGTGAATAGATGTCCCACATGCTGAACATTTGTGCATAGATAAGGTTTTCCTAACTAGCCACATTATAAACTTGAATCGATTAATTTATCGTATTAGTTTTAAACTGTTGCTGCTACACAAGGGTTTGTACAGGTGCTGTGTTACAGTACAGGTGCACTAGCAGTCTATATATAGCCTGACTCTGACTTTCACCCAGTGTCCTTCCTCAAAATACAGTAGTAAAAACACCTATACATGTTTACGGTTTCTTTTAGGTAACACTTTCTATGAATGCCGTCTTTATAAGAATCTATGAACACATTCGTAACACATTGCAGCCATGTTTATTATGTCTTATGAATGCTTTATGAAGCTCTCATCTGTAATGTACTATGGAAATCTTCATAATGCAGTACAAAGCATCCTTAATGCTTATACCGACCATTGTAATGCATTATGAAGGTATCTGTAGTGCATTATGGATGAGAGCGTCATTGGAGTTTATGAAGTATTGTAATCAACATTATAATGCTGTATGACTGTCAGTAGAAAATTCAGTAATGATTTATTAATTCTTATATCAATTATTATGATGCATTATGAAGGTATCAATAATGTATTGTTGATGATGGCTTTAAGTAAAGTGTTACCAACATTCTGCTGAAATGTATTAATTTTTGTATAGCTATGCACACATTAATCAGGAATACAGGCAATAATATCGATCACTAAGAAAAAATTTGTGGTTAACTCTGCTACTCTCGTTCTCCCTGGCCACTGACAAATTAGGTTTATTGAGATTAGGATTCTCAGCATGTTATGATTTGAGAAGTGTAAAGATTTGTGATGACTGAAACTACAATGTTTCGATACGAAAAAGCATTTTACATCTACAGTAGATCAGATAGTGAAGCACGTAAAGCTGAACATTGCTGCAGTTGTTTCATAAGAATTCAAGTTGATGTTTGTTGACGGTATGTGTGATACCCATAAATTGTTACCCTCTTAATGGAGTACATGAAAGATTTCTCTTTGACTTCTTACAGCTGTTGCAGAAACATGAATGTGAGCAGTTAGCATATCACAGCTGAGTCACCCGCTACTGTTTGTGGCTGGTTTATCTGCAGACTAACAGGCGTCCAAGACTTTGCTGTGTGCTTGAATCCTGCTCTCCCCAGGGTTGATGAAAATGTCGCAGGCACTGTTGTTCCAGGGCTATGAGTGCAGCGTGTTTATTGGCACAGCTGACTTCGTCCCTCAGGGGGCTTTTCTCAGGCACAGCGGAAACGCGTCCGGTTAATCGGTGCTCATTTTGTGATTTCATCTCACCCTCTGCTCCTCTCAGCCCGCATCAGGTCACTACTGATAATCTCCCTTGGCTCTTAGTGCCTCCAGTATTGCTGATATGTTACTGTTTTTTTAACCGTTATTATGGGAAGAGAAGAAGTTGTTGCTGAGTCAGCAGTGCTGTAGGATTCGCCCAGAGGATCATGTGAGGAACCCCCACTGCAGAAGCTGGTTCCTCTGTGAGGGGATCCGCAGCTCTGGGCCACACCCACATGTGGCATCAAACATCCAGCATCTATCTCTGCATCTGTGTCAGACGCTGAGGACCGCATGTTTTTTTTTTTTTTTTCCTTTAAGAGCAGTCAGTTATTGTTCCTTGATGTCTCAGTTTAATGTAGGTTTTCGTCTGTCACCTCCACCAGCACACAGAGCTGTGTATGACTCTCAGAACAGGGAGTTTCTTTTGTAAATGCTATTGTGTCCAGAGACTTACTTTTAAGCAAGAATTTACTCAGAAGCATGTGTGACTCAAATGTGTGTCTGTAGGAAATAATATTAAAATACCAGTCTCATATTTCTAGTTTCAAACTGTATGGTTAGTATTTTAATAGTGAGAAGTCATAGCTGTAGATGAAATCCTCGCCAGTTTATACAGTACGCTTATTAGTGCAAACAGCCTGCTTCTCCAAGCAGTGATTCGAGTCAGGAGGTTCAGTTACTGTTTGACTAAGCCAGGGGTCTCCAACTCCGGTCCTGGAGAGCTACCGTCCAGTAGGTTTTCTATCCTACCCGGCTTCTGATTAGCCACACCTGTTCTCAGGTAAATACCAGGAACAGATGTGGCTCATCAGAAGCCAAGTTGGACAGAAAACCTACTGGATAGTAGCTCTCCAGGACCGGAGTTGGAGACCCCTGGACTAAGCATTCATATGGCTAAGATGCTTGATCTAAGCAATTTTGAACATCATTGTTGTTAGTGGGGGTTCCAGCCTCGTCCTGCAGTTTTCGCATATACAGTGTCCAGAGCAGTGGTCAGCAATGCATTGACCGCAAGCTCGTAGTAGTGCGGAGGGAGTCAAACGTTGTTTATAATGTTTTTTATAGTTATACTGTATTTTGCATATAAACCTGTATTTAACTTTGTCTCAGATGATGAGAGTGGATATGCAGGGATAATGAATTACTATCATGTCAGTTTGTGAAAGTAGCTCTCACTGTACGCCAGGTTGGAGACCCCTAGCCTAGAGTTCACAGAGAATGGTACGATAAAAAAAAAGTCCAGACAGGGGCAGTTACATTGCTAAAAATACTATAGTAGTGAGAGAGGTCAGAGGTGAATAGCCAGACTTATTAAAACTAACAGGAAGGTCCCAAGTATAAAACAACAGCTAAAATGTGTGCAGAAAGGCGTCTCTGAACACAGAACTGTTTATTGGTTCTGATGAAAAGTGGGCTACTGGTAGGCATATCCAGTAAAGTGGTAATGGAATGCTTGTTAGCTTTCCTGTTCAGCCATTTCTGCAGCTACCTAAATCCATGTGATACCCAGAAGCTATCACAGAATATTTCAGTGCAAAGCTGAATGCTGAGTGAGGCCCTGAGTGAGACCCTTCCACACATAGGGACACCACTGTCATGTCTAGTAATGGAATGACTGCTTTGTTTGTATTTTGAGGTAGAGAAAGCAGAAGGAGTGACCCGAGGGTACAAAAGGGGCTGAGAATTTATCTGTGTTTGTTTCAGACTCCTCAAAGAAGCTTGCCGCCCCCTCGGAGAAGCTCGACCCGGCTCCCCAGCTCAGCCCAGCTTGCTTGAGCGTGTGCCTGTTCCCCTCCCATCCCCGGTCCCTCTCGCCCCGTCGCCACCCTGCGTTAGCCTTCTCGCCCGGCGTAGCACTCACCAGGCTCCATGGCAGCTCGCGGCGGACCGGCGCGATCCAACGGCCCGGCTCCGGGCAACAAGATCTGCCAGTTCAAACTGGTGCTGCTCGGCGAGTCGGCGGTCGGCAAGTCCAGTCTGGTGCTCCGCTTTGTCAAGGGCCAGTTCCACGAGTACCAGGAGAGCACCATTGGAGGTAAGTGGGCTGCTATGTGTAGCAATGAAGCATGGTTTTCAATGGGATGGTGCAGTAACTCGGTGATTAACCCTGTAGCCTCTTACCCCCAAGGTTTGTGAGTTTGACTTCTGCCCTCCACACAGCTTTTCTTCTCTGATCCAAACACTTGTGATTTGGTGGGCTACTGTCACTAAATAGCCCTAGGGAGCACTAGAGTTTCTTTCCATTCAGAGTTACCCGAACAACCCTGTGTTTTCTGCAACTCCAGGTTCAATGCTACGCTGTATTTAATAAGTCATATAGAAAATAGACGGATATTGTTAGATTTGAATTGCTAAGCCAAGTTAATGATATATTTCCACATTGATGGACTCCACCCTATTATTTTTCACTAATGTTTGTGAGTCATTTTGCTACTGGGAAAATGCATTCATGTCTTCTAAAGTGTACATCCTAGGTATTATGAGTAATAAATGTGAATGTGTGCAGTGTGGTTAATAATGTGGCCTGTGTGATCCCCTGTGGGTCACTTACAGGTTATTTTTCTCAGAGAACGTGTGCCATCCATCCATTTTCCAACCCGCTTATCCTACTGGGTCGCGGGGGGTCCGGAGTCTATCCCGGAAGCAACGGGCACGAGGCAGGGAACAACCCTGGACGGGGGAGAACGTGTGCCTTTCTCTTTAATAACAGTACAGAGCAATTTTGTTTGGAGGTAGTGTGTCTGTTCTGGACAAACCACAAGGCTTAGCTTTTTGTCAAAGCAAAATGTTCTAGCCATGCATGCGTTTTAGACAAATAGTCAGTAAATCTATATCTGACCTCCACTGGGTGGTGTTTAGCTGGGCGGGTTAGGACAGCATGCCCGTGATTGGAAGGTCACCAGTAATCCTGTGTTTGGTAGACTGATGGCACTTTTCGGCCCTTGAGCAAAGCCCTTAACCCAAACTATTTCCTTATGATTGGGTGGCCCGCCTGAACCCGGCCTCGGTGCTGAGCCTGCTTTAGAACGAGGATGTTGGAAGGGTAGGGGAAAGACAGGGAAGCTCAGCAAATTTTATTTCTTATCGGAAGATTTTAAAATGCTGCAGTATACCCAAATTACCACAGTATATCGTATTACCTTAAAACCACCCGGGCCTATTCCCTAGTATAATTGTATAATTGATATTAAAAATTCTTCAAATGATAAATCTATTGCAAAAATTTGCGTGCCTTTTGAAAATGAGTTGCCCGGCCCTGCTTAACATGGTTGTGTGTTCTCTTGATAGCATTCACATTGTCTGGTCTTAATGTCCTCATCACACACTTTGCTTTTCTTGGTTTCAGAATGGAAGTCTTCCAAAATAAAATTCCATTGATTTTTTTATTTTTTTTTTTTAAAGTTCTGGTTTTGTTTACCATGCATTGTCCAGGGTGGTCTTCTGTAGACCAAAGATGAGATGTTTTCTTTCTGGTTAACCATCTATGCTGCTGTTGACTTTTGACTAATGGAATTTCGTCCTATTTTTCTTTTGGAAATCGTGCATTTTTTTTTTATTGCTGCTCACTGGGATGAATTTGGTGGAAGTCCCCATGTAGGTAGAGTTACTGTGGCCTGAGACTTCATTTGTATGCCAGTGGTCATTCGGTTGACTGAGAAACTACATAGGGATTTTAAATGGTTCTGTAGCCCTCTTCAAGCTAGAGAGGGTGTTCAACTCTCTTGCAGAGTTTTGTGTGTGGTCTGTGGCTTTGGAGGCCTGTGTTTGGAAGGTCACTGGTTCATATTCTGCAGTCAACAGAATAATATCACCATTGGACCCATAACCTTGTTCCAGGGGTGCCAGATAAATGGCTGACCCTGTGCTCTGACCCCTAGTTATGTACTTGTACTCTTACTTGTACAGTGGCCAAATAAACTATTGTATCATTACTGTTATGCTGTGACATGGTGTATTAATTGTGGTAGAGGGCAGTTTTAGCTTGGTCCAGCTGGCCTGTTTTTCTGCAGCAGTGTTCTATTCCATTACACGCTTAAATACCACTAAGCATCCTATTGTTTGCAGATACCAGCCCTCCTGAAAATGAAGGGTTAGTTTTGTTCGTTTGATTGTATGTAAACAGGCTTCTGGAAAGAGATAATCTCTTAATGTGCAGCAGTGAAAATATTGTCAAATATATATATAATTATCGGTGCCTTTGATCTTTGTCAGTCTCCAAAAAGAGCTTAGAGTTCCAGCTGTCCTCTTCGGAACTGCTTAAATCAGGGGTAGCCAATCTTATCCGCAAAGGGCCAGTGTGTATGCAGGTTTTTGGGATAACCTGTAGGTCAGCAGTTCAAACCCAGGTGTGAGGACTCTTTCAGCCAGTCAGTTGTCTTATTAGTAATCTAATTAGGGACTTGCAGCGAAAACCCGCATACACACCGGCCCTTTGCGGATAAGATTGGCTACCCCTGGCTTAAATAGTGGCATTGCTGGCTGACCCAGACCTGCACTGTATGCTGCTATTATTAAGGGGCTGGATGTCGAGCAGCTCTCTGCCCTGTACCACTGCTGCTGTGGTTCTTGAAAACAGAGGCAGAGATAAGAAACAGCCGTCACTCGTCCCATAATAATGAAACATATTGTTTTTGTTTGTATCACTTTGACGCTATTAAGATGGCTGAGGTGTGAAGAGAGGTGTGTTTTTAGTTTCACTTTTGTTTTGCCTGTCCATTGCTGCGGTGGACTTCCATTTCCTCTTGAGGTCCAAAATAATGCCTCTGAATAATGAATCTCTGAATTTCCCCTCGTGTGAAATCTGTAAGAGAACTTGCATGTGTATGAGTTTCATGTTTAACGTGACTTGCCCCACTCCTTTTCTTTAGCTGCTTGGGATAGGAAGTACTAGTTTCTTGTTTTAGTAAATTTTAGTACATTTTACCCACATTTATGGTGTGGTTGTGATTGGAAGGTCGCCGATTCGAATCCTGTCGTTGGCAGAGCAGTCCCATTACCATTGGGCCCTTGAGCAATGCCTTTCATCCCAAAAATGCCAAAAAAACAAACTGCTGTGCTCAAACAAAAACGTTTTCATCAACCCAAATTTCCAGTGAACACTGCACTTCTGCTGCGTTGATGGCACCTCTGATGCCACCATGTTTGTGAAAAATGCAGTTCTCCCAAATAAAATGACGAACTCAGTACAGCTTACCTGATCTATTCCTTCTGGGTTCAGCTGCATCATTGACGTCATGTATGTGTTCCGTGCTCAGGCACAGTTGAAACAGTGGGGGAAAAAAAAGATCTTTGTATACAAACCTTTGGCCATTACTTTAGTGGTTTTCTCGATTTGTTTTCAGTGACACTGCATTTTTAAATTTGTGATCCTTTAAGAGTTTTAAACAGCTCTCCAAATATGAAAAGCTGCTGTATTGGATGTCATATCTCATTGCTATTGAATAGATGTCAAAACGGAATCGAATCGAATCGGATTTAATCGAATTGTTAGCATGCAAATCGGATTGAATCTGGCCCTCTGTACCAGTACATAGTCCTATGTGTCACATGACTATTTTGCTCCAGTCATGATCAAGCAATCTTGCCTGTTGTAAAAGCTGGTCTAGTTTCATTGGCCAAAGATAGATAATTAGCCAGGGACTGCAAAGCCCCCAGTCACATTCAGGTCAGCAGCGTGGGAACATTGTGGTTGTAGAATATAGTATTTCAGTTTTTTATTTATTTCTGCATAGTTATTTTATGTGAAGTTTTCCCCCGTTCTTATTCATCCTCCTCCACCCCACCCCCCTAAAAAAAATATTGAGGTCTGAACTGAACTGTGGGTCTGGAGAATCATTACACCCTTAATATGTAGTGGCTATATATGTTTGATCAAAGCAGCAATGCTTAACATTGTTTACTGGTTTTTATTGGTGGTGGTAATTTGTTTTGTTGATATTGCTAAGGTGTATGTGAATACTCGTCACACTAAAGGAATGTAAGGCTCAATAAGATCTGGCTTGGCAAACAAAAATCCTGCACTGTGTATCTGACAGTGGACTGGTCATATGCTCTGTACAGTTGCAGTGGCAGGCAAGTAAATTGATGTGAAGATTTATTTTTGTTTGTTTTGCTTTGTTTTGGACTTACATTTCCCTTAAAGACGGAAATGTGTTTTTGCAGAAAAATAACATAAGCTTTGTACGTGTACGTGTATGTTTTGTAATCAGATGGTATGCTTTATTTATGGCGCCTCAAAACAGCAGCAAATGTGCCTAAGGGCCTCTGGCTTAAGGTGTCATTCTGCTGAAGTGCTGCTAGCTGAGTCTGACTTTAAGAGATGCCGGATGCAGGAAGGAAGGAACCCGCCCCCAGGGCCCGTCTTCCCCAAGAGCCGTGAAAACAGGATCAGTCACTGGTGTATCTGCGTGGGGCCTCGGTTCGTGTTCTTGTTGGCTAATCCAGGTGGTATTTCTTGGGAATTTGAAAAAAATGAATAAGAACGGTGGTGAAGAAATCAGACTGTACCACACTGTGATGAGGAAGAAGACAAACCTGGTGTGTCATATCTAGAACCAGAGAGAGTGATATGCTTCAGGCTGGGGTGGGGTGGTTATGCTGCACTTACTGGGGACCGGAAGACCAGCACAAACCTTTCTGCACCTGATTTATGCTTAGGACTAAAATGCCAATAATAAGAATATAATAATGCCGTTGCTTTTCAAACCATCTTATCGCCCCATGAATTAGGGTTCGGTTTGTTGACACAGAGTAGTAAAATACTCTCTCACATCTGGCATCAACAGCTTGGCATAGGAGCAAGACACAGCATTCAGTCCATTCCCTTATTGATGTTTTTATTACATTATGTATCCGATGGACATGTGCATCCAAGGACAGTGGTAAATGGATAAAGAAGTGAAACGAGCAGCTCTGATTGGTCAACATAACCGTGTTGTCAAGCTACTGCTATAGAGACTGAGACAGCTGCTTGGCTCTCAGAGGGCACTGCAGCTAGTGTCTGCCCTCCATGTCAGCTCGCTGGAACAAGGTGAACAGTGCCGAGTAGCCTGTTAGCAGTCAGTCCAAAGGCCGTCTCACACAGATTTTTTTTTTTTCCTCATGAGAAATGAAACTAAGAAACATTTTTCCTGTGAAGGCTTGCATGCCACGTCTGACAAAGTTGTATTGTCATGATCTGTCCTTTTTCTTTTTATCTGGGGAGAAATCAATCTTTGCAGTTTTCATATTTCTTAAAAAAAAAAAAAAAAAAAAAAAAAAACAACCAATAGTCATATAGTCAGTAGTTTGTGATCAGTTATTTTTGAATAGGAGGAGGAGGTGAGGAGCGCACGCTGATTACAGCACATCGCCATACGACAAACCACCTCAGGGATGAGAACCTGAGTGCAGTCATGTGGCGGGCGATACCTCAGCACCACACTAGTTTTTTTTTCCCCCCTCAGTGGCTGGAGTGTCAAAATGCCACCAGCCCCCAAGTTATTTCCCTTTATTGAAGGACCTCCTTATAGGGCTGGATGTGGACTAACATCATACCCAGGACAAAGTCATTGCAGGTTAAGGGCCTTGCTAAAGGGCCCAATGGAGTAGGATCACTCCAAGCATTCAAGGGATTCGAACCAGCAGCCTTCTAATTGCTGGCACAGATCCTTAGCCTCAGAGCCACCACTCAGGGCCTTTTGAATCAGAGGAAAACATTTCATTTGGTTTACAATCATGGGCGTCACCGCCATTAAATCTCTCTAAAGCTCTTGTACTAGCCTGAATTCTCTGTATCCTTGAATTTTTTTTTTTTTTTTTTAAAGGCGGATCTATGCAATATCGTCTTTTCCTTTCAGTTTGCTCAAAAGAAAAAAGCGAAACTCCTCATCACTGCTGCTAGTGCTTGGACAGTTTTTTTCTGGTATGCAGATTTTCCTCAGTCACTTGTGAAGATTTTGCATCGTGTTTTGTATAAAAGTTTTTGATCCATCAAATTTGCACCAATTTATTTTACAAATCTGTCCTTTTTTGTGTCTCATTTGGTGTGAAACGGCCTTAAAACGATTCCCTGGTCAGATCCCTCAGTCTGGCTGTTGTGTCAATGCCCTTGCGCTTGGGTTTCAGAAGATGATTCTTCTCTGGGGTTAGTGAGAGTTGGTGATTAACTTTTTACAACCAATGCTATGGTTTGGTTTATCTCAACTGCATCTTACAAATACATACATTTATTTAGTAGGCACTTTTCTCCAATGTGAGGTGAGGATCAGAGAGGGGTGCGTTGACCAGAATCCATGGAGCTACTGGGTTAGAGCCTTAATCAAGGGCCCAATGGTGATATTACTCTGCAGACCACGGGATTTGAACCCACAACCTTCTAGATATGTGCACATACCTCTATCCTGCTAAGCTACACAACCCCTTCTGTGTCTGTTGGCCTGCCTGCTGGATCTCTCTTTGCTTCATAAATGGCTTCCAGCTGTTTGTTTTCTGTCCAAAAAAATACAGCTACAACATCTACACCCTCAGAAAATGAAGTGTATGTCAAACGTATTATATTTGCATTGTGATATTAATGTTAAGTTAATCAGTTGGGTTATCAATCCAGTCTACCTGAAAACTATTTTGAGACCAATTCACCCAAATCACACATCTGTGGCCTGCAATATGACATTGTGGTACCCGGAGGAAAGCCATACACAGAGCGGGGGCACAGTCTACCCCCATGGCCCTGATAAGTGGCCACAGTGTTAATCACTGCTTGCCACAACACCCTCAGCCAACCTCCTTTCATTTCTGTGTAACTCATGCAGCTGAGTTTAAGTAAAATCTGAGCTAAAATGGTTTCATAATTTGTCAGTATGACAGTGCCACTATTTCTTTATTTTTTTACAGTAACTGTATAACGTTTCAGGGTGGCACCATCATGTATTGCTAGGTCAGTTTTCATAAAATAGGCATGTCATCTCCCTCAGAGAATATATATATTTTTTATATTGAGGTTATATTTTTTGTGTGTGTGTGTGACTTTGGTAGTATATGTGTTATGGGAACTGAAATAGCCCAGTAGTGAGATGAGCATACTCTGGGGACCTTGGCGATAAAGGGCAGAGAGGAACCGCAACCGAAAGCTTGAACCCACTGCGTTCTGGGCTTGCTCTAAACGAGTATGCAGTGTTGAATTTAACAACAGAACAGAACAACATCACATTCTGATCTTCTCCCCCCCCCCCCAGCTGCCTTCCTCACACAGACGGTGTGTTTGGACGACACAACGGTAAAGTTTGAGATCTGGGACACAGCTGGCCAGGAACGATATCACAGCCTGGCACCTATGTACTACAGAGGAGCGCAGGCAGCCATCGTGGTCTACGACATCACCAACACAGTATGCATCCCCCACCCCC
>JAODLC010000100.1:15742305-15761726 GCA_026781145.1 Hippopotamyrus pictus
CCGATACCGATAGTTTGGAAAATGCCTAATATCGGCCGATAATATCGGCCTGCCGATAAATCGGTCGGGCTCTAGTTTTTATAAGTCAAATACACTAAATCAGTTTATGTTTCACTAGTGAAAATATAATTTATTATGGAATCGTACACCCCTAATAATAATCATGTCATTAGCATTTGTTGCATTATATCCGCATTTTAACATGGCTCGGTGGGTAAAACCATTGCCCTGGGGTTTGCGCATTCTTCCCATGGTTTATTCTGGTTTTCCCCTGCAGTCCAAAGACCTCCTGTTAGGCTTAAAGGTGTCTCTGAATTGCCCATGGTGTTTGAGTGCTTGCCCTTCTGTGGCCTGGCATCTCATCCTGGGGGTAGCCTGCCTGGGATTGCCTCCATGCTCTCCAAAGCCCCATACTGGATAAGTAGCTGGGAGATGGATGGACTTTAGCTGCTGTTTTCATATGATTCCTGTTTAATTTTTGAAGTGCTTATCCTTCTGCAAGTTTGGCTCTCACCACAGCTTTTGGCTTGAACTAGACTGGGCCCACAGTTTCTCTGTAAGACAGGAAACAAGGTGTTGGTCCATGTTACAGCACTGTGTTTCAGTACCTAATCTCTCATCGCCTTTTACCACCCTGTTCCCAGCGGAACACGTGTCACATCTGGAAAACGTGTCGGAGGAGGAGATCAACCGGCTTCTGGGGATGGTGGTGGATGTGGAGAACCTGTTTATGTCTGTCCACAAGGAGGAAGACACTGACACCAAACAGGTGTACTTCTACCTCTTCAAGGTTTGTGCTGCCTGCCTGCCCTTGCACGTTTATGGTTTAAGGTCATGTGACTCGCAGACTTATTTCCCAGTACTTAATTCTGCGCACGTGTCTTTCTAATGTTTGGTATGATGTCTCTCCATGTTTTTGTGACTTTTTTAGAGTGTAAAGAACAGTAGTATCCAGCAAATTTATTGAAGCATCCAAAGCAGCCATGATAAAGTTAATCTTATTTAATTTTTAATTTTTTTTACTTTGTTGTCTCATACTTTCCTCACACTCCCAGTTACTCAGGAAGTGCATCCTGCAGATGAGTAAGCCCATAGTGGAAGGCTCCCTGGGCAGCCCACCCTTTGAGAAGCCGAACATCGAGCAGGTGAAGTGGCAGCCCGGATGTTCACGGGGGTAGCAGGTCTGATGTCATAGTTGCCGTGGTGACGCCGCCGCGTAATCTCTTAGGGAGTGCTGAACTTTGTGCAGTACAAGTTCAGCCACCTGGCGCCCAAAGAGAGGCAGACGATGGTCGAGCTATCCAAGATGTTCCTGCTGTGCCTTAACTACTGGAAGCTGGAGACGCCGTCGCAGTTCCGCCAGCGCTCCCAGAAAGATGACAGCACAGCCTATAAAGTGAACTACACCAGGTACTGTGGCATTGTGAGGTCCGTGCTGTGACGACTGAGGGCGCCGCTTACAGCATTCGCTTATTGCTTCGGTGTGTGTGCCTGTTAGCAGCAAGTGTCTGCATGTTGATTCGCATCTACTTTAAGTGCAACCACTCCGTACTTTGTGATTAACTCAGTTAGTGAACATTTGCAAATAAGACTGTAAGAAAAAATTAATATTCTGAACATTTATGACCAAATTTCATACGCATGATAACACGCTGGAGTGAGAGATATTTGAAGTAGAATGTAGTAAATGTTAGAAATGTACACTCAATGAAGTATAAAAGAAAGTGAGTATGGAAGGCTGAAGCTAAGTTGTAAGTACATACACCATGCTTGTCACTTAGCGACCATTTCGCTTAACGACCTGGTTGTTGGACCGCATCTCAGTTGCTAAAGGAGGATTGTTACAATACACATGTATGTGTGACTGTTTGAAACTGCTGAAGGCCAGTGTCTGTCTTGGTGGTGGGAGTAAAGGTGATGACACATGGAGCAACTTTTTCAGCAATGTTGCTGGGCAACAGCCAACCAGGTGAGACAAAGGGCTACTCATCTGGATCTGGAATCTGAAAATCAAATGTTGCCCACTGCCGATGAAAGATTTTCAAATAGAAATTTTTTGCCCAGTATCAGTGGGAAAGTATGCAAGCAACACTGGTCAGCCACATTGCCCGGCATCAATGCTCACAACGTTGCCCCGTGTATTGTCACCCTAAAGGATTCTCTGTTTGGCGTCACAGAATCACAAACACAAAATAGCACATTAATAGTATTTGGATGCAATTTTGTTTCCATGCCGTTTTCATTTCTTTCTTTGGGGTGAGGGTATGACGAGTGACACGGTCTGTGGACGTTAGTCTCGATCCTTTCTGCCTGTGCGCAGGTGGCTGTGTTACTGCCACATCCCGCAGTGCAACGACAGCCTGCCGCGCTACGAGACCACGCAGGTGTTCGGCCGCAGCCTTCTCAAGTCCATCTTCACCGTCACGCGACGCCAGCTGCTGGAGAAGTTCCGCACCGAGAAGGACAAGCTGCTGCCCGAGAAGCGTACCCTCATCCTCACACATTTCCCCAAGTAAATATAACGCTCCCACCCTGGTTACTCCACTGTCTGCTTACATCACTGTCAGGACAGAGTGGAGAAAGGGGGCTGATGATGCCCCTCCTCCCCCTGAGATCCCAGCGTGAGCTGCACTCTCCGCTCCGAATTCCTGAGCACTGAATAAAGTTCTGTGCCGACAGTCGTTTCGGCTGAGAACAGGCTGTGCCTGTCCGCCGTGGCAAGGCAGGGGATGGACCTCCAGTCACCAGATGCTGTTCCCTGCATCTTTGCTTTAAAAACAATAATAAAACATTTGTCTAGCAGGGACAGGAGAGGCAGTGGCATGGCTGCAAAGGGCAGAGGGGTGATGATGTGTGGGCTTCCCTCCTGCAGGTTTCTCTCCATGCTGGAGGAAGAAATCTATGGGGAGAATTCGCCCATCTGGGACGCAGACTTCACCATGCCTGCCTCAGAAGGGGGGCAGATTGGGCACCAGACGGGTGAGGTCACGCCCCCCAGATGACCTTCTCTACACATTTTTAATACTTTGGCAACCAGTGTTTTAAATGCATTGGTTTATTTTTCCATGCTTTGAAAATGATCAGAATATGGAGGAAATTTAAAGCCATCGCAGTTCCTTTTGCTAGTATCAAGCATCTGAATTTTTGACCCCTTGGTTGTTTAAGCATCATTTAGTATAGCATGAAGTAGATGGTCTGAATATGGCTAATGACTCTATCTTTGTGGTTGTGGCACATGTCTCTGCTGCACAGCAGTGATCAGCCCCGCATCTGTATCTGGCACCCCGTCCTTTACCAAAAACAGCAGCAGCACCTGTTCTTTGGGCAGTGCCAGCCTGGATACTGGTGTCTCAGAGCCCATGCCAGGTATGCAGAAATAATCTGGTAAAACTTGTGTCCTTTGACTGTGTGTTGAAGTTAACCAGGGCTTTCAACTATCTCCCTTGGATTTTTTGTATCCTGAACCATTTTCGTGAAAAGAAATTGCGTAAAATGCTGTTTAATGCCAGGATTTTTCTGCGGGAAATGAACAGGAAAATGGTCGAAGAGGTTCCCTTACACTTGGCTATGGATTACACGGCTAATGTGTGACCTAAGAGATTTTTAATGTTGTGTAATTGTTGGTGGCCAGCATCTCAGAGTGGCGATGTCCTCCAGGTGAGAAGAGGAGGCTTCCAGAGGCACTGACTCTAGAAGATGCCAAGAGAATCCGCGTGATGGGAGATATCCCCATGGAGCTGGTGAACGAGGTCATGATGACCATCACCGACCCTGCTGCCATGCTGGGGCCGGAGGTAGGTGTGACAGGACATAGAGTGGCAGAGATGTGCCTGCAGAGGGGGCTGGGGGCTGATGCATCTGCTGTAAACTCGCCACCACCCCCAGACTAGCCTTCTGTCGGCAAACGCGGCGCGGGACGAGACGGCCCGGCTGGAAGAGAGGCGTGGCATCATCGAGTTCCATGTCATCGGCAACTCGCTCTCCCAGAAATCCAATAAGAGGATTCTGATGTGGCTGGTGGGCCTGCAGAATGTCTTCTCCCACCAGCTTCCCCGCATGCCTAAGGAATACATCACCAGGCTGGTGTTTGACCCGTGAGTGTTACACGGCCCCAGAACCCAGCTGTTTCCTAAGGGCTGCCCAGTCTTTGACTCTTGACGCTGAAACTGCGTTTGTACTGGGAAACCGGCACCCTGGCATTTATGCCAAGAAGTGTCTGTTTCGTGTGCCATGGGCAATTGTACAAGTCACTTAAAGTATTGAAGATCTCTCTCAGGTTCCCAGATATTAAGCAAAGTGCTTTGCCTGCTAATTAAAAGGAATGGTTTATGGCCTCCACAGTTCCTGTAATGCAAGCTGATGTTGTTTACTTAGGAAGCACAAGACGCTGGCCCTCATCAAGGATGGACGTGTTATCGGGGGGATCTGCTTTAGGATGTTCCCCACCCAAGGTTTCACTGAAATAGTCTTCTGTGCAGTTACATCTAACGAGCAGGTCAAGGTATGCTGCTGTCTATGAGCCACCACTTTGAAACAGAACCCAAATCATAGTTGTTTGACCACATTCCAGAAATGTATTGATGTGTGTTTGTAGTTGGCAATTTTATCATTTGGTTAAATAGTCATGGAGAATGAGAAGTCCGTCACAAAGATCGATGATGAATTTTCCGCCAGGCTGTCCAGGAGGTTCTGTATTAATATGCTTTTCTGTGGTTTCAGGGTTACGGCACCCACCTGATGAACCATCTGAAGGAGTATCACATCAAGCACGGCATACTGTACTTCCTCACGTACGCCGACGAATACGCCATTGGCTACTTCAAGAAGCAAGTACGCAGTCCAGCCCATCTGCAATGAAATGGCTCACGTACTTCCTGTTTCTAATCCCGTCTCTTGGTGACAGCTACTGTCGTGACCTTGTGCTTTGACAGGGCTTTTCCAAAGATATTAAGGTGCCAAAGAGCCGCTACCTGGGCTATATTAAGGACTATGAGGGGGCAACTCTCATGGAGTGTGAGCTCAATCCCAGAATCCCCTACACAGAACTCTCTCACATCATCAAGAGACAGAAGGAGGTGAATATCGCTATCGTGGCCGAACACGATTCATGAATTTTCAGTCAGGAATCCAAATGTCCTAAATGATGTAGCCTTCAAAGTTGGCTGAGCTGCCACTTTGGCTGGGGTGTGGGGTCTGAGCACTGAGATGGCACCCTATCCCATTTTCAGATTATAAAGAAGCTCATTGAAAGGAAGCAGAGTCAGATCAGGAAGGTCTACCCAGGCCTGACGTGCTTCAAGGAGGGCGTGCGCCAGATCCCGGTGGAGAGCATCCCTGGAATCCGTATGTTCCTTCTCCTCTGTCTCTGTAGCCTGCAGACTGCAGGCCAGGTATGAAGTTTCACAGGGGCCATTTGTCTCTCCACAGGTGAAGCTGGATGGAAGCCCAGTGGGAGGGATAAGTGGTGAGTCTCGCTGAAGTAGTAATAGGAATAACGTTCATGATACCGGCAGATGAAGCAAAACTTTGAGTTGTGTTTTTGAAAACCTTTCATATAATAATCTTACTCAATAAAGACGTGTTCTCATAAATCTCTTTTCCCATCTGTAGCAGCAAGGAGTTGAAAGACCCTGATCTCTTATATAATATTCTGAAAAACCTTCTGGCACAGATTAAGGTAAGAATATATCTTTAAGTGTCTGATGGTTTGGTCAATGCCGAGACATAAATGCACTTCATTCACTCATTGTTAATGCCAGCATCATGTTTCACACTCAGCAACTAGATGTTGAACCACTGTTTCCGTTTGCTAGTTTTGTTCATATTTTTCACTTGGACTAATACAACCATTTTGGAAACCAACCTGTGGGTCACCAAACACTTCATTTATAGACATTTGTATTAATGTGTCTGCAAGACCTTGAACCTTGACCTTGTTTGACTGTAGACTCACCCAGACGCTTGGCCCTTCATGGAGCCGGTGAAGAAAGCCGAAGCTCCAGATTACTACGAAATCATCCGCTTTCCCATCGGTAAGTCCGATAGCAGTTTCTCTGGTTCGTGTGAGCTTAGAAAGCTAGATCGGTGTTCTCACTGGAAGCCCCCACCCCCCCCGCCCCAGATTTGAAGACCATGACAGAACGCTTGAAGAATCGTTACTACGTGACGAAAAAGTTGTTCATCGCCGACCTGCAGCGCGTTATCACCAACTGCCGGGAGTATAACCCCCCCGACAGCGAATATTGCAAGTGTGCCAACACATTGGAAAAGTTCTTCTACTTCAAGCTAAAGGAGAGCGGCTTAATTGACAAATGAGGATGAGGTACCACCTTCAAAGGCAGTGCCGTGTGGGAGGGGTTGGCAGGGTCCAAGAGAACACCACAGATGAAGCTTATGAACTATGGAACAAAGAATGGAATGTGAAGCGTAACTGTGGCAAAAGTCAGTAGGGATTGAGTGTTTCCTGCACAGGCGCTTTCAGCTCTGGTTTGCGGAGCCTCTCATTCGGTTCTGCTTTGTTCTGCCTAAGCTCTTAATTAGCAAGCACTGAGCTGTTTGCAATAATTGCCAGGTTTGACTCATGTTATGAGTGAATGTGTTTAAAGGGTTTGCTATATTTTTTTGTCACTTGTGAAAAAGTGTTAATTTATTGTTATTGAATCATTTAGTGATCTTTTATGTAAATGTTATAATCAAATAATTGAATTAAATGCGCCTCTGTTAAAACAAAAAATCCTGGCAAGTATTGTTACTTTTGGATGTATTGCTCCAATAAGACACTTTGGGTTTTCCACAATACTTTTTTGGTGGACGTTTCTCATTTAATTCATGCAGTTTGTTCAGTCAACAACTCAAATGCTCAGCTGAGACTAAAGTAAAATTACGGTTAAGTTGAGAGCCAGCCAAGACCAGAGTTGAAAGCTCCTCCAGATTTGTGTTATACCCAGCACCAAGTTACTGTGTTTAAAACATGGTGAAGACGGTGGAAACCTTTTGGTTCTGTGATGTTTCCATTATGGATTATCGCATGAAGCTGTTTTGTGTACAACCAACAAACATTTATCCAAGGCTCTGCAAACGCAGCATTGATCAGTTATAAGTGCATAAGTGATGTGTTTAAAATAAATAGTCAAAGCCACTGAGCTCAGTCACAAACTAATACAGTTAATCAATGTAATATTAAGCTAAGTGGCATTATGATGTGTTGGTTACATAGTACATGTTCAATGGCAAGTTTAAACCTCTGGTGTGCCTCTTGAGGGTCCTGTTTTTGGTTTCAAACAAGTACCATTGGAAGGGTCTGGTTTAGGCCTGACTCGCTCTTGAGCCCTTGTGCCACTGGCTGCCCCTCTCAAACACCGCAGTGGAGTCACCCTGTATAGTGGGCCCCGTATTACGAACACTGATAATAACATGATTTTGCATTCCCTGTACTGTAAGCTACAAGTGTCACGAAGGCTACACTCCACGTTATTTGTTGCTCATTTGTCTCTCTTGCTTGTTTTAACAAAAAGAATTGTAAATTACATGAAGGGCATTGTTTTTTTTTTTTTCCCCGTGTGTGGTGTTTTTATGCTTGTCTTTTCGCCTTTTGTGCCTGAGAGTCTTGTTCGTACTAACCATAATGGGAGTCAAAATCTACAGGGACTCATATCCAGGTCCTTCACGTCATTCAAAGCCAAATTTCCAGTTTATGATCCATGTAAGGCTGCAATGTCAAGCATTCAGTTTTTGGTCACTTGTTTAACTCCCCTCTTTCACTGTACATGCAAATAAAGTGCTTTTATATGGTATTCTTCATATTTAGTGGTGTTGCTATAAGAAATCTGCAGTGGGGCAGATTCTACATTGGTTTTCATGGAAAAGTGAAAGGATTGTAAAATCGGCATGTTGTTTCCTTACTCTGCTTTGCTCTGCTTGCAAGCAAATGTATCAGTAGAGAGATGCATACATGGTTTATGCTGGTGTAGTGGGGCTTGAAAGCTAACATCCTCTAACTTGTTTTAGCTGAAATGCCACTGATGACTCCAAGGAACTACTATGTATCAGGACCTGGGGGGTGATCCACAAAGCAAGGTTTCTCAATTAGTTGGGTTAATTTAAGCTGAAAGTCAAGATTGTCCAATAAGAGTTTAAGTAAGGAGCATTCCTGTTAGACAATCATGACTTCGAGCTGAAGCTACCGCAGATAACTGAGAAATCTTGCTTTTGCGGAATACCTCCCTCCTTTTAAATAGGCTTCATCGAGTTCTTAAGTGTTTTGCAGCCAGTTGCAAGCAAAAGGCCCATTAACGGGTACTTCCACCCAAAACAACATATCAAGTAATTGAATCTTATGCACCACAAATGGGGGATTTTCAGTGCTAATCCTTTTTTCATCCCGTGGGTCCTTGGTCTAGCACAGTGTTTCCCAACTCAGTCCATGTTTCCCAGACAGCTCACGTTTTTGCTCTCTCCTAATACAAATGTGTGATCACTTAAGTAACTTAAACGAAGGACTGGTGGGATCCTCCTTCAGAAATTTTCACATTCAGTCAGCCCCTAGTCTAGGAGAAGAATATGAAGGATACACCTCCTTCTGCCTGTACTTTCATTCATTTTTTCCCCTCACTTTTAGTCTGAGTGCTACTTTTCAAAACCTAAATATTCTGAGGAAATACCACCACATGCACTTGCAAAACTGAAATACGGAATAAGGTAAATCACTGCTTTTCCAGTAAGCACCCCCATCACAGATTTACAATAGCCAGTGCTGCCTTGCAAAATTCAAACACGTAGTAAGTGTTTTGTTGGCTGGAAGACTATATGGGAAGACGTTTTACTGTTGATGATCTGGCTTTCAGAAAAGCTTGTGGTCAATTTACTGCTATGGAAATTTTCCTCCATTGTGGTGGTTTATTTTTTCCCCCTGTATCCTAGTGTCAGACCTTACGGATTGTAACAGTTTTGGTTTTTTTAGATGATGTGGGTTTATTTTGTTGTTATTTGTTTTTAAGTGTATTTTATATGATGACTTTCTTCTATTATCAGATGACATGAAACAATTAAAAATTGCAATAATGATACTTGTTACATTATTTATTTGGAAGCGTGTTTTCTTTATTTTGGCAGGATGTAACTGAGTGAAGCTGAACCAGCTTCTGTATGGTCACATTTTTACGACAGTCTGTGAGCACAGAAGCACATCAGCACGTCCCATGATCCTCTGCAGTGTTTCTCGTTGGCACTGTCTGGGTGAAATCATCTTTCATTTTGTTCGCATGTTAGCATAGTGAGTTGCTTGGAATCTCTCCCTACAATCCAAAGACTAGTGATCCAGATAAGAATGCGAATTTGTATGGGCTTTATGAGACGTGTATATATGCGATGACGGACTGGCATATTATCTAGGATACTGCGCTTCCCTGGACAGGCTCCAGCTACCACAAGCTTAATTAGAAAATGATAATGGATGGGTGGAAAATAATTGCAATAAACTCCCCATCTCCATTGTGAAGTTTACACTGGTGCACTTCTATGTAAGAAGCATTGTATGTCTTGTGTTTCCAAAGGTTTGACTGTGATTTGGTGTGTATGTGCAAGAGCATTAACTGGTAATCTATGCGTATATGAACTGTACTAATATTAAAATCTCTATGTGAATTTGTGTTTATCAGACGTGCAAAAAATGGCCATGGCTAGTTTGTGTAGAAAATAAAAATAGTATGATTTCCCTTGCTTGGCCTTTGTAAATACCTTGCTATTTACTGTTCATTTTGACTGAACAAATGTGAAAAGGTAATGGAAGGTTTGGATAGAATTTCTGCTAGTCAGCATATGATTCACTTTTAACTATTTTTACAGTTATGTGAAATCAATTATTTGCATTTTTGCAAAAAAAAAAATCAGTTTCATACACATTCATACTGTTCTGATTAAATCATATATCTAAAAAATTCTAGACATTTTTAAAGGAGTAGTAATAAGGTTCGGAACACACATACACACACATAGATGCTCCCCAGCTTATGGTCCATATAATGATATTTTGACTTTACAGTGCGTATTCCAATTTCATTCTGTTTTTCACTTTCTATATTATAATTACAAATAATGTGTACTATAATTACACCTTATCATATAATGATTTTGCCTAACTGTAGGCAAATGTAATTCTTCTAAGCATGTTTAGGCTAGGCTAGGATATGATGTTTGTTGGATTAGGTGTGCTATATATTTTCACCTTACAATAGGTTTGTCCTGGGGGGGATAACCCCATCTCATCCCAGCAACCGTGTGTGCATGTCTATATATGGTAACACAGGAAAGAGACTTCTCAGTATGTTTTTCTATTTTGTTTTATTACCATAAAGGGCAATATTTTAAAAATAATGGAAATAGTATGGTTGTGCTGTTAAGTAAGTTACAAAATGTTCTTGAATATGAACATGAAAAAGAATCGTGACAATACTAGATCTCGATCCTGCCTGAAAAAAAAAATTGTGATATATTTTTCCCGTATCGCCCACCCCTAATATAAAGACAACCAGTTTGATTTTCTGTCATTGATTCATAGTGTAAGAATTATGTTCATTTTCCCAACAAAGAATAAGATGGGACGAGTATAGTTCTCTCTTGTGTTGTCAGAAGACACTAATCTATGGCTGACACGAATTTCTGGTGGAGAATGGAAGAAGAGTAAAGATCACCGTGTGCAAACTGCTGTTTGGCCATAATGTACATGACATACACACGAATATAAATTCTGTAAAATATTGCCTGCCGTGCAAAATGAAAGCCTTACTAATAAATGACATTGCATTTCATTTATGTTTTTCCTTAACATGGGAATTAGTGATCCTCTCTCCTCCCCACGCCCCCCCGGCCCACCCCCCATGCTTCCAAAATGGTTTGTTCCAAATGCCAGTTCAACCCTGCTGGAAGTTTATAGGTTCATAAGTGGAAATCAACAGATTTCGTGGTTTTTGAGGATTCTAGTAATTCAATGAATAATCGTTAAAAGTGTGAAATCTTCATCCTGTTTGTGAAACATACACCAAGCATTCATACAGGTTTGTTGTTGATTTGTGTCATTGCATTTTCTAATCCGATAGCAAATCAGCTATGCTTAATAACATTACATGACTGTGGATGGATGTGTTTCATGGTTGCAGATATATCCCGTTACTGTAATAGCCAGCCATAGTCTAATGTGTATGAATAATGTGTACGATAACTGGATGCTCTAGTTTCTATTATGGTTCTATAACAGTTCTCTAAAAATGTAATTAAATGTGGACACAAACTATGTACCACCTAGAGATGATATTTAATTGGTGCAGGAACTATAGACTTCAGAAGAAGGATGGAAGCCTAACTGGTGGAGACTTCATGCTTTTTTGTCAAATGTTGGGGGAAATTCTTCTGGGTATCTTAATTAGGCCTTTAGCATCATGTTTTAAATCGCATTTCTTGCCATGCTTACTGGAAATACAAGTTTAAAATCTAAGTGGTGATGATCTGAGTCAAAGGCACAGTGAAAGGCATCTTTCGAAATGATTGTGCTGTTCATAATATGTGAAGGTGGGTAGAACGTGGTTGATTGATGCGACCGGGAGGGGGGTGGGTGTTGGAGGTTTGACTCCTGTCTCCGCTCTGTCTGATGTGTATGTGCTCTGCTAAGGCCGGGCTTCTCTGGGTGTATGTCAGCCTTGTGCCCTCTGCTGCAGGGCATCCAGACTCCAGGGCCCCCATGACTCTAACCATGGTAAGCGGTTAAAAGATGGATGCAGGTATGTTAAACAAAGGCTTCAATGTGATCTCATTGAAGGTACATGAGATTCTACATTTTTAATGTTGGGGAAGGAGCAGCTTCATTTAATACTAGGGGCAGTTTCTCATTACTTGACTAGGAAGTTCAAGTGTGGGTGTCATTAACCAGGTGGACTTCAGCAATACTGTGGGAAAGTGTAACGGATTAAGCTAAACAGAAAAGGCAAGCGCCACAATGCTTAGATAAACCAGTGGTTCTCAATCCTTCTCCTGGCGCCCCCCTTCCAGAATGTTTTCATTCCAACCCACACTGCTGTCAACCTGCCACATTCATTATTAGCCTATTAAGGGCCATATAAGCCTGATTAAGGTAGGGTTGGAATGGAAACATTCTGGAAAGGGGGGGCACCAGGAGCAGGATTGAGAAGAACTATGATAAACAAAGAGACAGAAACACTAACATTTGTTAGGCCATTATGGATTTTCTTCTGATCTCCTTGGTGAGTCTTTCGCTCGCTTTTAAAAATAGCTGTTTCCTCCAGAAGGCTTCCCTCAAAGGATTCTCATGTTAATGTCAATAAAAGACGTGTACTAAAATAAGGAAAGAAATCTTTTCAAGTTGTCATTGGCTGTTCCTAGAATAGTCCACAGAAGATTTTCAGATAAAATTCTAGACATGAACTTGACATCAATTTATGTGTGCTGCCAGAGAGTTCTCTAACTTGGTCTGAAAGGCAGCACGGAAGATCAGTTTCGAAAGGTGTCGTCAGGTAAGCTAAGCCACCCAGTGCTGAGCTACACACACTAGCTCCACCCCTTGTCATAGGGACATTGGAAAGGAAGTTCAACATTCCTAGCTGAGTGATTCTGGAATTGAGAACCCACATGCAGTATAAAGTGCTCCTTGTCAACTGCTATTGCACTGACAGTTCTTATTGCTGGGCAAGTGTGACTGTAACCTTGTTTTAATGCAGGGTTACTTTTGATTGTGTGTCTCACCTGTGGCCCTTGACTTGCTGGCCTTCACAGTTTGCTTTCGTTAATCATCTCAACACTACGCGGCTCTTACCAACAGACAGTTCTTCCAACAACAAGCAGCCCTTGAAATCTGAGGCGGCAAACGACAGATTTCCTGGACTTCTTTTGAACTGGAAGGAAGTATCCGACAAACAGCTGACCACATAAATAAAAGCGTGACTTAAACCCGTCAGACGTTCAGATTTAAGGGAGACATAAATGTCTTGTTTATTAATGGGGAGTTAATGCACTGATTTATGGAGGACGAGCAGCTGCTAGAGTTCAAGTGTGACCCATTTTCTCGTTGGTGCTTGTCACGAAAAACGAGTTAGTCGCACTCATTAGCTTGTTAAATTCAAGAGGGGTTGAATGGCACTCGTAGGGGCACATATCGGGCGGAGGCGGGGTTGAGTGCGACAACGCATAACACAATGACCTGGGTAAAATTAGAATGTCAGCTTTGTTTATGCCTAAGGTCCTCTCTCGCCTTTCTTCTGCACAATGGCAGCCATGCATGTTAAGCATATTAACTCGCATAATTTCTGCCGGGTGTGCTGCTCCACAGAGCTGTTTACAGATGCCAAGCAAAGATACAGGTTGACAGGAAATGTTCACATTTAAAGTGGTATTCCTACTGATATGTGGCTGCAGAATTAATGTTATTCATGTCGATGCTATTCAGTTATTCAGTCTCCATAAAATTATGTCTACCACCCTGAATCTAATTCCAGTACAATATATGTATGGAAATTGTGGGATTTTTCATGGTTGTTTAAATCTCAGTTTACTTTAAAAATTCCCTGTACCAGCTATACTTGCTCATACTCACATTTTTGGTGTATTGTATCCTGTTATTTGCTTAATCCATTTCTGCTTCAGATGGGGAAATCAGTTACACTGAGGTTATTTCTGCTGTATTGTTAGCAGCATGCATTATTTATGTAATCGCTCTGCATAAATAATGCATATTAGAGTGTATTTAGTTACATGGAATTTTATTGGCATTTTCTATTGAAAATTAATTTTCCTCCACTTAATAAAAACTGTTTTTTATCTTCTGATGTCAAAGGTGGTCAACATAATGACTTCATCCCTGCAAGGTTTTAGATCTGTCTCCAATACTGGTTTGACTGGGTCTGGTGGCTTAAATAAATTTCCTTTGCATGTGAATAACTGTCCTGTGATGGACTGGAATCCTGGTCAGTGTTATGGGCTTCCTGGTGTAGGCTTCAGACTCTGTGGTCCTGTGCTAGACAGGTAGTTAAGCAAAAGTGCTTAATGTCAAACGTGTAGCCATTACAATGTACATTCTATCTCAGAAAAAAAGACCTCGTCTATGACAGTAGTTACCCATGTGTGCATTTTAAAAAGCCACTAGGTGGCACTAGTTCTCTTCTGGTGCTCAGTGTTTGCGAGAGCCATGTGTTAACTGCCTAGCTTGGTGCAGTCAGATTTAATAAACTGTGACAGACTATAACTGCTCAGTGGTTACTGGCACAAACAAAAGATGTGAAATGAGAGTGACATGTATGAGAATGGCAGGATTTAAGAGAGGTGGCTGAGGTGTTTTCTTTACCGTATGATGGTGTGAGTACCATCTTGACCACCTGGGTTGTGCCACCTGTGTGTAAGAGAGCTGAATGTGGAACCTTCTAGCTGCTGGGTGAGCCTCTGGGGTTATGTAGTGGATGTCACAGCATCAACTGTCAGTGGGATTGATATGTAGGGGTATGTCAGGCAAGGTCTCCAGTTGGCTGAGTCTCAGGTAGTCCACTGTCTTGTTTTGTCACATTGAAGTCTCAAATCTCGGTTTAGGTGGGAGTGGCTGGGTGCTTATATTGTATAACGTGCCTGGTTTGTTTAAGGGTACAGTGGAGATCATTGTGGTTATGGTTTACAAAGTCTGCAACAACAGTTTGGAGACATTTAGGTTGTGTGTTTCTTGGCTTTGACCAAATGCCAACATTAGGTAATTAATCCAGGTATCTGTGCAGCACAGTTCTTGCAGCCTGTTTAATTTGAGAGATGTCCTTTGCTACAGAATGGAATGCTGATTCATGGTGGCATTGTTATCGTCAATGGGTCAAATAAACTCCATTAATGTCTGTGCAGAACCTCTTTGGATGAATCCATGTTGAGCTTCACAGTGTCAGTCACTGGCCTGACTGAAGTAAAGCCGTGAAGAAGGTTAGATGTCCTTCTGGGATGAATTGCAGTGCTTTTACTGGACTACCCCTAAGGCAAATGGTACTTTTTCAGAGGAGTAAGTGTTCTAACAAAGTGGCTGGTTTTCTTAAAACCCAGATGCAAGAAAGTACCCATTGCCTACATTGTTTGAGGACCTTCGTGAGCTTTTCGGCACTCATGTATGTGATCCTTAGTATCCGCTATGATGCTTTTTAACATTTCGGGTCATTTGTGCATTTTCATGTTTATGTGTTTAATTGACTTGCCGGTACATTACGAGAAGAGAATCTAAGTAGCACTGGAGCTGTGGGCTGAGTTGAACTGTATTAGGGAAGGACCTGTGGGTGACCAAATGAAAGGGGCGATACACCTTTGTAATTAATGAACAAGTCTGCAGTGGCCACGCCTAGGGCCACCTCACCACAAACAGGCGCAACTGAGTATCGAGGAATGATGTCCTGGCTGGAGCGTCTCTTTGTCCACCTGACTCCAGAACTGGCCGGCATTACAAGCAGAAGCCTTACAGTCGGCTGCCCTTTCTGATGAATCAGCAAGCTTAGATCAATAACCAATTTAAACCACTATTACAGTTTTAAGATTGAAAACAAAAATACTTCTGAGATTTATACTAGATATTCTGCCATTAATTGTAATCTTTCATGACAGCTGTCATTACTGTAATGTGACTATCACTAAGGCTGTCACTGTGTGCTCAGACTGAATCCTCCACAAATCCGAATGTATGAATATGGAGAAGCATCTGAGCAATGGCTGAGTGGGGATCAAGGTGTTCCTCAGGTTCTTACATCATCTTCCCATTCTTTGTTCATAACTTAGGGGGATGCTTGTCATTCAGGGCCAAGCAAATTCATGATAGAGGCTGACTCATTCAGCTCACTTGTCTGTGATGCATTACTAGTCACTATGTAATACTGAGTTTTGTTTGCTCTTGCCTTGAGTATTTTGATGTCTGGCCCCTAACCCAGTCACATCCATTCCATGAACCAATGGCTGTTTTCTTGTTTCCCTTTGTGCTGATGTCAGAATGTCTCTCTTTCATCCTCATACCTCCATCCCACCTTTTTATAACCCTATCCCCTGTCTTGTCATCAAATAAAGTCCCTATTTTCTCCTTCAGTCCTGTTTTCACATGGTTCTATTCCTTGTCGTACCCCAGAGCAACTAAATTTAAATATATTAATTTTCAATATATTACTTAGTAAACTGAAATGTATGTATGTAATGTTTACTAGCATTGTTGAAATATTCTGTCTGGTGTACAGCAATGTAGATGATGCCATGAAGGGCCCTTATTTGTTTTAATGTCATTTATTATTAATATGTTTGTGGTTATACTGGCCTTTCATCCTAGTTCATTCAGGAAGGATTGCCTCATAAATATTTTCCTGGAAAACCCGGTGTGGAGAAATTAGCCTCAACATCTGTCATTTCATCTCTTTGATGTGTTGAACCTGTCCTAATTTTGGGCCCTGATAGCATACTGTACCTGCTTTGTGTAAAATGGGACTTCACCCACACCTGTGTAAAATGGGAATATCAACTGCAAGTCTAAATACTAATAAAGTAAGAAATGTTTTGTGCATGCCTAGTGATATATTAAGCAGTAGCCACATGCAAACAGACCAAGAATATGTGCCTTTTAAAAGAGCCTATTATATGGAGTCCACAGTAAGCATAGTGAATTGTGTTAGCATTGACAGTGCAGGCAGTGAGATTTTTTCAGCTTGTGATGTTTGGGTTAAGGACAAACCAAGCCTAGCAGCCACAGTCTTGGAGGCTCTGCCTTTGATAAGACGCAGCAAACCCAGCCTAGTGAGTGGGCGAGAGAGGAAACCAGCAAACGGTGCCTGCTTGAGACATTTGGTGTTTTCTTGTACTTTACTGGAGCAGATATTTTTCTTTTATTTTCCAGTGCTTCTGCATACAGATTATTCATACAACATTCAGCATTATTTCTTTAGCGATGCTCATGGCCAACATGCCTCTCTGCTCTTTTAAAGTTGCATCACGTAAATCCAATGCCATATGTGGGCAGTAAGTGCCATCGCTCCCAGCCTTACCTTCCTGAAGACCTTCCACCTCTTCTCATCCCATGGCCCCTACACAACCATCTACTCGTGCTCTATGCAGCCCAGCTCTCTTCTTTCCTCCTTCTTGTCTGGAGCATAGAGCAGGTTCTTTTTATAGCTCCATTCATCTTCCTAGTATTTCTTAGACCTAGAATCTGTACATAGTTCCCTGGATGTGCCTGTATTCTGTTGCAGTTCATCAGTACAACCCACTGCTGGTTACTCTGGGACTTCCTGGCCATGCACTGTCACAAACACTTACCCAAACTGAGGAATAAAGGCTGACAGAGGTTCAGCCTCATAATTGCTCCTGTAATTAATTCCCTCATATGGGAAGACTTAAGATTATTCTGCATGCAGTAAGTACAATTAGCCCCTTTGTCCCAATTACTGCATAAATTAGCAGTGGAGAGCTTCCAGTGGCTGCACTCAGCTGTGGACTGTCTGGAACATGCTCTTTAGGTGGCTTTGCTATGTGATGTATAGGGAAATGGTTGTTAACTAAAATCAGGGGCTACGTGCTTTTCTCAGGAAACCTCAAATGTAGACATGCTGGTTACCTTTAAGTTACCTTAAATGCTCTGTATGTGACAGAATGAGTTTGACCCATGATCAATGTTTAACCGAGAGCTCTGATTTCATACTGAGCCCACGCTTGAAAGACATTATGAAATCAATATGAACCAAACCCCCTGCTTCATAACATCCAGTCAGAATCCCTGCAAACCAGACCTTACTTGGTAGATTTGCAGTGGATTATGGGAGTCCATCCATCCATCCATCCATACGTTTTCTGTTGCTTATCCAGTGTCGGGTCGTGGGGTCAGCATTCTACGCAGGGATGCCCAGACCTCCCTCTCCCCAGTCACCTCCTGTAACTCTTCCAAGGGAATACCAAGGCTAGCTATGTGTAGCATGTCCTGGATCTGCCGTGGGGCCTCCTCCTGGTTGCACATGCCCAAAACACCTCACCAGGAGGCATCCTGGAGGCATCCTAGCTAGATGCCTGAACCACCTCAACTGGCTCCTTTCGATGCAGAGGAGCAATGGCTCTACTTTGAGCTCTTCTTGAATGTCCAAGCTCCTCACCCTCTGCCTCCATCTCTAAGGCAGACACCCTCTGAAGGAAACTCATTTCGGCCACCTTTATCTGCGATCTCATTATTTTGGTCCCTACCTAGAGCTCATGACCATAGGTGAGGGTAGGAATGTAGAACAACCAAGTAAATTGTGAGCTTTGCCTTCCGGCTCAGCTCCCTCTTCTCTAAAACAGAACAGTACAGCGTCCGCATTACTGTCAATGCTGCACCAATCTGCCTGTTGATCTCCTGCTCCCTTCTTCCCTCACTCGTGAAAAAGATTCATTATACTCCTCTGTCTGAGGCAGTATCTCATCCCCCACCAGCAGGGGGCAATCCATCCTTTTCCAGTAGAGAACCATGGCCTCAGATTGGAGGTGCTGATCCTCTTCCGAGCTGCCTCACACTCAGTTGCAAACCGCAGGCCACAGCACAATGAAGCCAATAGGACCACATCATCTACAAAAAGCAACGTGACCTCAGGATCACAAAGATGCAGTCCTGAGGTCACTGTACTGAACCCCCTCCACCCCTTGGCTATGCCTACAAATTCTGTCCATAAATGTTATGAACATATGACAAAGGATCCAACACTCACCCAGAAAGAGTCTGACATACTACTGGTGATGCAAACCAAACTCTAGCTCTGTTTATACAGTACAAGGACCAGATGGTCTGCAACAGCGGACCCCACACTCGATACTCCTGAAGTACCCCGCACAGAACCCCCCGAGGGACATGATCATAGGCCTTTTCTAAGTCCACAAAACACATGTACTGTAGACTGGTTAGGCAAAATCTCATGAACCCTCCAATATCCTTGTGAGGGTGAAGAGCTGGTCCAAGGTTTCGTGGCGAGTACAGAATCTGCATTACTCCTGCTGGATCTCGGGTTTGACCAACGAGTGAACCCTCCTCTCCAGTACCCCGGGATAGACCTTCCCAGGGAGGCTGAGGAGTGTGATCACCCTGAAGTTGGAACACATCCTCCAGTCCCCTTTCTTAAAAATCGGGACCACCACCCCAGTCTGCCAATCCAAATCCACTGTCTTCATTCTCCATGCAATGTTGAAGAGGCATGCCAGCCAAGACAGCCCAACAACATATAGAATTTTCAAGAACTCGGGGCAATTCTCATCCACCAAAGAGTTTTTTGACTACTTCAAAGACCTCAGCCCCCATGATGGGTAATCCTGCTCTGAGTTTTCTAGTTCTACTTCTTCCAAGGAAGGCGTATCAGCGGAATTCAGGAGGTCCTCGGAAAACTGCTTCCACTGCTTGACTATATCCCCATGTG
>JAODLC010000100.1:15761826-15780551 GCA_026781145.1 Hippopotamyrus pictus
TGCTTCCACTGCTTGACTATATCCCCATTTGAGGACAACAGTTCTCTATCCCCGGTATAAACAGCACGGGAAAAGCATTGCTTCCCCCCCACCCACCCCCCCCCGAGTCGTTTGACAGACGAAGATTTGCCAGAATGTTCTCGAGGCCAACTCAACGTCCTTCTCTGTAGCCTCACCAAACTCCTCCTACAGTTTTTGCTTCATTATCTTCCAAAGCTGCCTTCATCCTGGCCTGCCAGTATCTGTCAGCTGTTTCAGGAGACCCACAAGGTAACCAAGCTCAGAAGGCCTCCTTCTTCAGCCTGACAGCTCCCTTTACCTCTGGCGTTACCTTGGGTGTTGCACCAACAACCTAATGGCCATAACTCTGCACTGCACCTCAGCAATGGAGTCCCGGAACATTGCCCATTCAGACTTAATGTCTCCTGATGGGGCTTCAGATGGGAGTTTATAGTCTCAAGGTTAGGGGCAGAACAGAGACTATGGGAGTGTATAGTCTCAGTTACATGTCTAACCTTATTAAACGTCAATAGCAAAACCCACAACTGACCACAGGCCCATCAGCAACTTATACAAAACACTTGTGCTGCCTGGCTACTGCATCCATTTCTGCAATATCCAGAACTGCAGGTGACTTCAGCATAATATTAAAAAGAGTGACTTGGAAGCAGGGTTTTCTGCACAGTTTTTTTTTTTTTGTCTTGCTAGCATTTTTGGGGATCAATTTAGCAAGCTGCACATTGCATGAATCAACCAGGCAGGACATTTCAGAAGTCCCAGAGTATTAAAATTCCCTGTCATGGCATCATTTTCATGTTTTCTCAAGGGATTAAATCACATATGGATTTTCTCCACCCCACAAATCAGCCCAGTAAATCCAGCATTAAAAGGTTAATATAATCACCCTCTTTATCTAACGCAACTTGTGTTTTTTTATTTTTTATTTTTGATATGGTTTAGAGCTTGGGAGCAGGGTGTGTTAATGACTGTATGGATTTTTCTTTTCTTGCTATTAGAAGTAAAGGAAACGTGGGTAAATTCACCGACTTCATTTGTCCAAGTGTCAGTGTTCGGAGGGAGCAAAAAGAAATCTTTTAAGCACATGCCCCACTTCTTCTGAGCTAAGAAAAGCCGTTGTTGCCATGTGACAAAGCCATGCCGGCATATCTACAGAGGGAAAAATTAGCAAATTTAGAAGGCTATTTCATGGTCCAATATCATACAGATAAAGGCAAATGTGTTTTCCCTCAGCTGATGTGAAGCTTTGTTCTGCAGAACGCATTCCCTTGCTCACAGAGAGACCATACAGCAGATTAGCACCCGAATTGGAATTAAACATTAATTTCGAACAAGTTTTCTTAATCACTTCCTTTTGATTCTCTTTCAGTGCCAGACTTCCCTCCTCTCTGTGTGGGTATGTTGGCATACTGAGGTATATTTTGATGTTCCGGTCATCTTGTCACTGCCTTTTCGAGACATGTCAGGTGACAGTAAATTTGGAACAGTAGTCCTGTTTTTTTTTTTTTATGGAGTGGTCCCTTTTTGTGATGGAATGGGGTGGGAAGGTTGACTATATCACAGAAATGAGAAGCATGAAAGTAGCAAAAAAGAAGCAGTGGGGAGAGAAACCGGAAGAGAGTCACATGCTGTGTGGGGAGACTGGGAGAGCAGAGCTTCTCCTCATGCCCGGTCTTACCAGGGCTCACAAGAAGGGGACGCATTCTCATATGTATAACCAGGGGAATTGAGGAGGGGCTAGAAAAAAACAATGCAGCCACCTCATCCCATGCTGGATGGGGCCACCATCAATAGGGCATTTTCTGGCTCACGTGTCTCAAATCTACTTTGTTATTGGAGTTTAACAGGTTGCCACATTCCACGTAGGATCAGCTGAGGGTTCTGGTCAAAGGCAGAATCTGTGTGAGGGGTTGTTATGCCAGTACCGTGTTCACCTTGATATTTGAGTGTGAATCTTTAAATGTGGTGCTAGGCTAAAGTTCCTTTCTCATTGACAACCTGGTACAGTCATACAGTATATGGCTATTCTCTGTCAGATTGCAATGACATTTATCTGTGAAATGGCTTCATTCCAGTTATGTGAAGAGGAAAATGTAACCAAATGATCATCCAGCTTCTCCATTAATTTCTGGAGTCCTCCTGGATGGGTCAGTCTGGGCAACTTGGTCAATCTCTTAGTGAAGATATAGATATAGAGGAATCAATAAACATGGAACCTTGGTGATTAGCTGCCAAATAGAAGAGGTGCAATCAGAATAAAATTGTCCCTTAGACCTCCCAAAACATTTACAGGCAAGAGCACATTTGGGGGTCAGCCAGTGTCCAGCACCCCTGGAGTAATTGGGGTGAGGTTAACGATTTTGCTCAAGAACCCCTAACAGCAGCATCAGTCTGCCGGTTAGGGTTGCCACTGAAGGGACGAATCAAAATCACTGATATTTTGGGATGTCCCGGACAATTCGGGACGGTTGGCAACCCTATAGCTGGTCCAAGGATTCAAACCACCACCCATTCACTCACAGACACAGGCCTAACCCAGCGAGCCCCCCTCCCATTTCAGATGGAAGAGAGTGTGGTCAAACTCAAAAGGCTTTAGCTTTAATATTAAGATCATTAAGAGTTAAGTGCACTTGCATCTTTGTGGGTGGGCATATTTATATCTGTACACATGTGTGTTACAATCTGTGATTGTATGAGTGAGCAGTTTTGGAGACTTCTGATGAAAATGTGGGCAGACTGCTGTACATGGGAAATAATGACAGCGGACCCCCCCCCCCCACACACACACACACACGCGCACACACACACACGCACACACTTATCCCTCAGGAAGATAAAGGCATTTCTCAGTTTTTTTATCTACACTTCCCAGACAATCAATCGCTCTCACAGGACAAAGGGAGATTAAGCTCTAAACTGCATCATTTAAATTTGGGGTCTGCACTTTCAGCAGTTACCTGAGTGGGCTGGTGCACAGCAGGAGAGGTGTGGAAAATCGCTTTAACTGATAACTGCAGTGTGGAGTGTGAGGTGTTACTGAGCTCTCGGTTCACCCACAGTGTGACATTTTATTTTCCGTACTTCGGCTCATTTGCATGTAGTGAATACCACAAACAGGGAGAAATGGTTCTTTGACTTCATCAACAATTTGATGACACTGATGCATAAAACATATTGTTAAATAGTTTAATTAGTTATAATTAGTTATAATAGTATTATTTTTCTCTGTTGGGAATAAAGTGAAAACAATGTAAATCCAAATATTTAAATTTCATAGAAAAAAAAATTTATTTGAAGGACCTCAAAACCAACCTTCCTTTATAAATGCCACCCATCCATGTTACTGCTGTGCAAGGGGCAGCTGAAGGCACAGGGCAAGGGACACCCCGGAGGGGATGCCAATCCATCACAGGGCACAGGGCAGCCGGACACCCTGGACGGGATGCCAGTCCATCACAGGGCACAGGGCAGCCGGACACCATTGACGGGATGCCAGTCCATAACAGGACACACAATCACACGATTCAGAGATTCCAACTCACCTAACTGCATGCCTTTGGACTGCACAAGCAACATGCAAACTCCACACAAAGTGAAAGCAGGAATGAAACCCGCAACCCCAGTGGTGTGAGGGCACACTGGCTGCTCTTTTTTAAATTGCTGCATTTTTGACATCCCTTTCAGTGCAGCATACAGTGTTCTGCATCAGTCTAAAAATTACAGAGTAAAGAAGTGAGAAATGAACACCTTCATATGTGCACGGTAGGCTGCCCTTGGGTCACATGTGCAGGTTATGAGGGTCTAACACGGGACTGAGCACTTCCTCTAGGATGACCACGTGTCAGTTAGACTCCTCTGGTGGGAGGCAGTAGCTGGAAACTGAATTTTGGTGGTTTCTGCTAGTGGGAAGTAGAGCATGAGCAGCTTGAGGGGGGCAGAGAAAAGAATAAGCTCCGCAGAGCACCTCCACTGGCCACCAGGGACAACAGGCGGACAGCAGGACACAGTGCCGGGCAGGACGTTCTCATGTCCACAGGTATCTGAGACAGACCTTCTCCACCATACTCTTTCTCCTTCATACTCCCAGACTTTGTTCCACAGACTGCCTGGATTTACGTCCACCATGGACGTTAGTGCAGCGTGCGGTGCTATCAGAAGACACACTGCTGGCTCTTCCATCCGTTTCAAATCAAATTTTTGAAAAACTGTGACCTATGAAATGTTTCTGTTTTGGTTGAATTTATATGGCAACAAGAGTATGACAGCTCATGCTTTAAAAAATTATAACTCTCAGAAGGAAGCTTAGCAACAACATAGAAGAATACATATAAAACATATGAAAATGATGGGTAACTGTCCACATGGTCAAATGAGGACATGAAATAGGCAATTTTGAAAATCAAGCACATTCAAAACATTATTCTGGCGCCGCTGTAAAAGTAATACATATGTTTACTGCAAAGACTTGGCCTAAAATGTCATAAATCACAGGAAAAAAATCTTTTATCTAGCATACCGTTTGAGTGAGAAGCTCTTAAAGGCGACGTTGTTTTGGATTTTAGGCCATATTCAGAGTCTTGTAGGAGGAAAAATATAGATACATAAGATCTGGTACCATTTTTGAATTCTACAGAAGAAGTGAGCCCTAGTCATGGAGTTTCAAAGCTGCACATGTCATATCAAATGAGCTATGGAAGGTTGATGAAAAGGCTCATTCAACAAAATACATAAAATTTATTAAAATTTCTAAGGGCTGCAGTTTCAAAACCTTTAGAGATACATACCTAATATTTAGGATATTGCCATAGATGTGGTATAGGAGTACTTGTGAGTTTTTTAGAGGAATCTGAGCGGGTGACTGGGAATGTTGTATGTGATTTGGTATGGGATGTCCCTAAAAGAAGGCTGTAACCATGGATTCAACATTGGGGGGATCTAGGCCGTAATTATAATGTATATTGGGGGTGGTTCATTGTGAGCACATATAATTATTGATGGGGAAGTGTCCCCCCAAATATATAATATAATTACAGCCTTGCCCTAATGTACACATTATCACCACCAAAAAACAGGAAAAACCTCAGAAAGTTGTGGGCCTTTGATTGGTTAATTTATGCTTCTTATTACTGACACATAATGGGTTTGTTTGGGCAAAAGTAAACAGAAGCGTTCCAGGCAGATTATATATTAAAGAAATCACTTGAGGACAACAGCTTGTTGAAATTGGTTCAGTTATCATTTCCTTTCTTGTGCAACAAATTAAATGAATCATTACAAAACAGCATTAGGTTTTTGGTTACTTTTCTGTCTGCTTGGTAATAATGTCAGGCCTGTGTTTCCTAGCCACTTCCCTCTGGTTTTCATTCATCCCCACCATATTAAACCAACTTTGCTGCGGACAATAAGGCATATAGCTACAAAACCGCAGTCAAAAGGCATATTCAGTATGTGTGCATGAATAAAACTTTTATTTTTTTAACGTAGGATGGGTTCTAAAAATTAAAGACTTGTGCAGTTGCTATAGCTACATAAGGCAATAGGAATGTCCCATGTCAGCTAAAGTAACTGTATTTGATCTGTCAGGTGCCTTTCTGTAGCCTTTTGCCAACAGTGACAGATGGATCACTTATCCGGTCAGCACTGATTTTACAGGGCATGTTACCTAGAATCTGTCAATGCAACAATTAATGTGCCAGGAAGTGTTATAGGCCAATAGCTCAATGGTCATATGCTCTAGGGCTGATTTCACAAGATGGACCCAGAGGAGACATAATGAGGGCCAACAGTCTAAACAGCAGGTCAATTAAAGCAGGTAAACAGAAGCAGGTGGGTAAATAACTGGATACCAAATTAACCAGCTGAAGGTGAGATCTTTAGGAAAGATTGAGGTAGACCAGGTATTAAAATAAGGAATAAAAATGAGACTTTACACACTTTCAAAAATAAATGCATCCTTTTTTTTACATTTCCAGTAATTTTTACAAAGTTTTTTCTGGACTCTGAGTTGGACATGTTTAGTTCTTGGTTGCCCCTAATGTTTAACGAATCTCAAGGTTTATATTACCTAGAATTCATATTGCAACATTCATAGTTTTATTTCATTGTCTATTGCTTAGTTTTATTTCCAGTTTAAAAAAATTCTAAATTCAATGGAATCATACGTTATGCTTGTGCTTCAAAATATTAATTTTTAGCATTTCTGGTCCCTCCAAATAGGTATTCGGTAGTTCAGCAGTGTTCTCTGAAGTATTGTTACTCACAGAAATAACTTTGCTCCCGTCCAACTTCACATTATTTTTACATTAGAGTGATGTTAAGGAAGTAATTTTATTTTTATATTTAGGTTGGCAAAGTTTATCCACAGTATGTTCTTTTGATACATATACCAACCACAGAGAATTAACCTGTTGCTGCAGTGGACTAAAGTTACATGTTGTAGAAATATATATAGGTGCATGTAATACAGACATACACAGAGTAAAAGTCTGCCATTGTACTTTTGCTGTTGATGTTCTGTAATTGAACATTATTTTTACCCCGACATGAAGTGAAGAATGTTATCTATCTTGTAAAACCAGTGTGTGTCAATATATTAGACGGCAAGCTAACATTCGGTACTGGTAGTCAACATGTTGAATGCAGAAAAATGGCCAGGGATGAAGATCTGGGTGACATTGGCCAAATCATTATAGCCAGATGACTGCATCAGAGCATCTCAGAAACAGTAAGGCTTGTGGGGGTGCTCATGGTCAGCTGAGGTGAGTACATGCTGAGAGTGGGCTGCGGAGGGAAGAACCATGAAGCCCTGACAGTGTGTTGTCGATGGGACATGTAAACAAAGGCTCTATCCCGTGTGGTGCAAACCAACAGAACTGTGGCACAAATCGCAGATGATTTTGTTGATTGTCGTGAGAGTAAAATATCACAATACAGAATGCATCCAGCCCTGTTGTATATTGGGTTGTTTAGCCAGAGGCCAGTCAGAGTGCCCATGCTAATCTCTGCCTACTGTCAAAAGCATTGGAACTGGACTTTGGAGCAATAGAAGAAGGTCACCTGGTCCTATGAATCCCATTTTCTATTGTATCATATGATGTCAAGCATCTGTGGGATGAGTTGGACCGACAAGTCCGATCTGTGGCTACACAGTCCCATGCGCAGCAGAGTTTGATGCCTTAGTTAACACTATTCACTTTGTGTAGGAGTGGTCATAATGTTCTGACTCATCCGTGTACAGGTAATCTACATTATGAGACTATGCTGGCCGCAAAAAAACTGTCCTACCACCATGAAGCAGTAGACAGATGCTGTGAGTTCTGCCAAATTACATCATTTTGGTTTGTCACTAAGCTGGAAGCCCGTGTTGAATTGAGAACTGACGCAATCTGACGTTTCAAACTGAAACCCTGTCATCACTGACTTCCATAGTCATGTTTGCTGAAATACATCCATCCGGAGGTTTGTGTAATTGTTGAACATGTATCTACACACTTGCTGATAGAGTCTCGTTAGAATACCGCCTGTTCAGCACTCGCTTTACGACGCTGGGCAACGAGAATCATAAACTTAAAAGGTCCATCAGTAATCCAGGACAAGTTTAAAAATTGAGAGCCTTGGGTTAATATACTTCAGCTGCACACTCCTTCCTAGTACATTTACCAACAAGGCAAGTGATGGAGAGAGAAATCAGAATGTTAAGATGAAAATGCGGATGAGATGTGGGCGGGTGCTTGTCTTCAGAAAGCAGGGGAAGACAGGCCCTTATAATTGGATCTGTCAAAACCCTTTCACAGTTAATGTGCAGCTATCAAAAAGATGTGTTGCCACACTTACCCTTGAAGGCTCTTTGCTCCATTTTATTTATATATTTAGGCTTACAATGATGTCTCTACACACCCTTTATTTGCCTATTAATCTCTCAGCTGAAAAAGCATGATAATCATACACTATATATACTATATACCATAGCAAATAATGATATTTTCTTTTTAACTACAGGATTTAAGTTTTACAGTTTTTTTTTGTTCCCCATATTGTGCTGCTTTCTTCTGACAGGTTGAAGGCATGCAGTTAGGTTAATTGGTGTCTCAGAATCGCCTGTATTGGCTGGGTGCCCTGAGCTGAAAACGATCCTCCATTCAGGTTGTACCCATGCTTTATGCCCTGTGCTGCCTGGGAAATGCTCCAAGCCCTCATTCCACCTGACCTGAATGAATCTTTGGAAGATTGATGGATGTCTAGATACCATGGTATATTACCTTGTTATTAAACATAAACATTTCTAACTTAATTGTGATTCATATGAAGCATTGTTATAGTAATAAGTTGGTAATGGCATAAATTGCTAATTGAGTTATATAATTCTAGTATGGTGTTGCTTTTGAGGGATTGTTCAGATAATCACTTATGAACTGTAGCTTAGCATATAGCACTTTTGTGTGTATGTATGCAGGTTCAGCAGCATTGCTGTTGTTACATAAATGAAGTATTAAAAACTATTTTATGCGCTAATTCATTTCACAAATATTTCCGGCCAAAAGGCCTTTAGCAATGCTAAAAAGTTACTACTACTAAAGAAAAATTGCCCTGCTGTACTGTGCATCTCACCAACAATAACTTTTCACAAATGATAAATCTGCCAGAATACACAGAAAGTACGATCAGCGTACAAATACACATATACGATACCCTTGGCACTCCACTAAATCAATGTTTCTTAACCTGGTCCTGGGGGGGTCCCCAGACAGTTCAAATTTTTGCACCCTACAAGGGGCTGGAAGGGAGTAAAAATGTGGGCTTTCTGGCAGGAAGCAAAAACATGGAGCGTCTGGTTGGCCCTGAGGACTGGGTGGAGAAACACTGTTCTACACTAAAACTACCTCACTCAGACGCCGATTCTAGCTGAGGCTCACAGTGGTAGCAAGATACAAAACAACGCAGAGCTTAAGATGGCCCCAGCACTGGTGTTCCAATTCTGCTCTCCCACAGTGTGCCACTTCAACAGACAAACAAATAAATAAATATCTATGGTCTCTTATATTACACATATATTTCATTTCATGAAAGTTTTATGGTATGTGCTATAATGTTACATAATTCTAAATGGAAACACAAACACGCACACATGCAAATTGTTATGTGGGTCTGCACAAACTGCAGAAAAATGTGACAAGACAGCCAACATGATGCTAGGCTGACTATCTGTACTGATTATTGGTTACATAGTGTTTTGAATTGCGTATGAGCTCTTCCGGCTTTTGCAGGACACAAGATAAATCATTACCAATTGTTTACGATAATGTTTTTTTGTTGAATTAAAAAAAAAATGTTTTGTTAACTTTTTTGGTAATTACGATGTTAAACTATAACATCATGAAGTGCAGCAACACTGTTATTTATAAATTATGGCTGTCAGTATTAAATTGTGATATTATATACTAATTATACTGTAGTATATTAGCATATTCAATTGTAATCACTAAAATAATTATACAGTAAACTATAGGAACCACTAAACATACCACAATCAATTGCTAAAACAAAGGTTAATTCTGTGAGAACTAGTATCATATTAAGTATAAGAAGACACCTTTGCTTGTTACAGTGTTTTCCAGATTGTTGTGCATGTCACAATGTCAATGTAGTCTTACGTTTTCATTTAATCTGGAAGCTCATGTTGGCTTAGGGTTAGGGCTGCCTTAAGGGTTAGGGTTGATATTACTCAAGACTCAAGAGGTCTTTATTGTCAACACATGCATGTACAAATACACAATGCATTGAAATACTGTTTCCCTTGGACCCCCTATGGTGCTACACATAAATAAAAATACAACAAATAAATGTATGACATTCACAACACAATACAATGCAATGCAATACAATATACATATAAACAGTGTACAAAACTATGCTTGATTTTGTGCATGTGTGCAGTGTAGTGTATCAGTCTTTGGGTTAGGGTTAGGGATAGGGTTGAAATCTAGAATAGAAAATAAGATGAGACACTGTAGTCAGTGAGAACAGAACAGAAACAATAAAAGTGTTTTTACAATAAACAAACACAATCATAAACTAGTTAATGCTTTAGTTTTCTGTGATTTATGCGTTATCTTATAAAAATCACGGAACTAGCAATAGGATGAAGTTCTTGAGCATTCAAATTTTTAATTTCAGTACCATACACAGAATTTTTATGCATATCTACAACTTTTAAAAAATGTAAGAGGGAGCCCTGTTTAAAACATCTTTTTCCTTCTTCCTAGTCACTGGGATGCACATTATTTCTGAAAAGATTTTCGAAATGTCTAATAGACATTCCTGAGTACTGAGTACACCGGTGATGCAAACTTCTTTACTTTGGAGGATGAATATTTGTGAAGACTGACTTTTCATCCTGGATTTATAAGCTGGGATTTGTAGACATTTTAAATAATGGTATTGAAAACAATAAGGTCGTCTAAGGCTAACAAAGAATCCATGCACCACAGTTATCCTCCAGTTAGCTTTTAGCTGAGTGGCTTGTTTATGGTCCAGCTAAAATGTCTTGGTAGGGGAAGATTTTTCATGATGGCTGCTGGCGTCCCCAAAGAGAGAATTTTGATCAATCCATTGTAAAATTATGGATATGATTTCTTATACATGTAATATTATTATATGCTCTCTCAAGGCGTGTATGTCCTCATCTTAAATTCAGACCATGGGTCTTGTCTGTTTTCAAGTTTTGTGACAATACCAAAGGTGAGTTAGTTTAGAAAGTTCATATAATGTCTGTAAACACTCACCTTTGTGGAAATAAACACACTTATACATATGATGCCTCAGTGACACTTGTAGGTTTTGTTGAGTTTTATTTTGGTTCCATTGAAGACATACAGTAGAAAGAATTATTCAACATTCAGGGGCTACTTTTTAAAAACTTGACGGAAAAAGTCAGCATTTTTTTTATTCAATGAATCAAGATAAAAATGTGCCCGACTACGTTATACAGCAACCAAAATTATAAGTTAAACCTGCATAATTTCGCATAAATTATCACCTTTCCTGAAGGATTCAAATGATGTAATTTCCTGCTCAAGAAGCAGCAGAAGAAGGGTTTTTGGCTGAATACAGTCTAAGCTTCATTAATGCATTTGGTTGGTTGGCTAAACAAGCTAGCCTGGTTTATAATATAACACCACTACAGCTATTAAAATGAATGTTAATGCTATGTATGAATCTAAAGCAGTGGACATTATCGGTTCATTTTAATATGATAGATAAGATACTTCCTCAGTAGATAAATATATGGTTTATGTAACCATAACAAGAAATTTTGGTAGCCTACATCTGATTAAATAACACGGCTATTAGTTTTCTGTGATTACCCTGAGGATGTTAGCAAACCTTAAAATTAAAGTTAGATCACAATTGGACCATCGGGCACCTTCCTCAGCAATCCACAACAAACGGGCAAGCTTTGTTTTAAACATCTTCATCTAAAATGACTTGTTCACCCATTTTTGATCATTGTGGTGCCAGCTGAGCACAGCTTCATGACTTTCTGAACCTCTTACTTTTAGCACAGATGTCCATGTCAGATTCTTCATAAGGCTAATTTATATGTTTCTCTTATACTAGGCTTGATGAAATGTACAGTATAGCTGCATTAAATAAGTTTGATTCGCTTTCATTAGCTAATTTTAATATTTAAATTCTATGATTATAGCTACATTTTAAATTAGCACTGGAATGGTAGGCAATAAATACCATGAATAAAGGAACTTTTTTTCTGCTATAAATGAAGAAACTGCTGATTGAAGAAAATATGAACACTATTTTACCACTGACTTTTGTATACTAGACAGATATATTGAGGTGTATGGTCCTCCTGATGTTGAATAAGCAAGGCATCTCTGGGTACAATCATGATAAAGAGTGCTTTGCAGAACTGTCCTTGCTTCACAAGGAGATAAGTTTCTGTGAAATATACACTTTTTCCTGACCAAACAAGTACGTTATGTTCATGACGCAGCTGTTACAAACTCCACCGGGCATTTTATTGTATCCTCTGACCCTTTCCTCTTGCCTGTCCTTCAGAAAAAGTTGATGTTCTGAGGAGGTTCTGCTGCATCATTGCCATGTGAAAGTCAGTAAGTTCGATGCAAAAGCGATCACTCAAGCACTCACAGCCTGCTATAGAGTAAGTGCACTATAAACACTACTGAACACTTACTCCCTCCTTCTAAATGGGAAACACATCTGTGGTATAAACGAGGCTCTACAAACCAGGAACGGAGAACTCCAGATGACTACAGTTTATGCAGGCTTTGGAATTACTTTTCAATTAGCAACTGATTTGAAGTTAGTTCCAGTGTGAATAATGCATCCATCCATGATCCATCCACATCTGCAGTGCAGCGTCGCAGTACAGCATCGCAGTGTAGCATCGCAGTGAGCCTGAAGCATATCTCAGGCCGCACAGGACACAAGGCAGAAGACACCTTTGAAGCAAAGCCACTTTAACACATGGCACGATCTGATTGGTGACCTCCACAATTAAGAGGTGAATTGGATCAAAAAGGACCATGTGCTGTTGTGCCTTTGAAGTCTTTTAAGTTCCCAATCCTTGCTTTAAACCATTAATAGAGACAAACCCAGTGTGACAGATGGTAGCCCATCCAAGCTGTGTCATTCGCTTGTAAGTTGTGCTCCCTTGTTTTTCTGCAGCTAAACATAATGCTTTTATCCACTGACAACAGCTGAGCTGCCCCAGACGCCCCAGTCAAGTAATATTTTCATTACAAATAATAAGAGTAAGGTTGATGCTAATAGAAAAGGTTGATGCTAATAGAGGCACGGTTCAGTTCGTCTTGTCGCAGATTCAGTTTTCACTGAACGGAATGAAGGGAAAGAAATAGGAAAGCAGGTAAAGAAAATCAATAACGCTGCATTCGTTTGTTTTTTTTCCATTTAGGGTTTATAACTGAGCTTTCACAACCTCATAACTGAAGGGAGTCAGCAGGATGAGAGTGAAAGGAGGTTATATATGTTTATATATAATTTAGTTGCCAAGCCATTATCTGGAATGAGTTATGGTGCGTGAAACTGTACTCGTTTACTCAGCCGGATATTACACTCCGATGCCATTCAGGGTCAGTTCCTTACTCATGTTTGCAAAGCTGAGGTCCTTCTAGGATTTGAGCCTGCAAACTATCCATCAAAACTGCACATCCTTGCAAGTCCAGGGTATAGCTCTGGACGCAAGCAGGAGAAGTATGTCTCATTGACGTTACCGCATGGGGGTAAATTATGGGGATGATGTGTCGGGGGGGATGGTTGTAACCCCCCAATAATCAAGACCAGCCACTGCAACCCCTTAGACCCCCTTAAATGGGTGGAGACTTCAACACCCCAATGCTCAACCCAAAGTTATTGCCCTTGCATCACTTATATATTTAAGGTTGATTTAAGTCATGCTACCAAACATGTCGTGCCTTCTATGCATAGAAAACAATGTGTGTACATTTAAATATAGGAAAGAAGAATGTAATAAAATATTGTAACAAAAAAAATGCATTTTAATTTCTTTTGAAAGTTTATAGAATTTAAGTTCTAAACTAAGTAACAAATAAAAATTTTTGCCTGGGTATTAAATGCATGTAAGCAAAGGTTAAGCACAGCAAGAAATTTATATTCGTGACTTTTGCACTGGCGGACGGGGGCAGACAGAAATTACCGAGGACAGGTGTTGATTGAGCGGTCTGGAGAGAGATGATTTCAGGTACAATTCTGCAACACAGTGGGCCAATCAATAAGCAATACCAGGTGTATCTGGGGACCCATTTCCTAATGAGCTTGGCTGCCTCCTGTCACTAAACAGAGACTTCTCCTGCCGCCGGAAATGGAGATGCTGTGCTGGAAATGTGAAGCACACTCATTTCTCGGCTGATGCTGAAGTATGTAGCTTTTTTGATCAGCAACATCTGGTTGCAGTGGCCCACAGCCCCTGCCTCTGGCCCTGTTTAATTCCAGAGCTTAATCACGCTTTTGGGAGAGCACATCTAGAAAAACAGCCAGCAGTGAAATGAACTCTGCCGTCAATTAATTGCCTGTCCCAGAGCCACGACAGCAGAACAGTGAGCATGATTGTCTGTGCATGTGTATGCATAGGGAGGTTCACGCTTCTGGAACATTCCCCTTCCTTGGTCTAATGGCAGCCTTGTTGAGGGCAATATGGCACTTTCCTAGATGGAAGGAGATCAAATGCATATCCTTGCATTTCAAAGGCACCTTTACAGCCGGTTTCTGTGCCTGTAGGCAGTTTAATTGAGAAGCCCATTAATAAATCAACGTTATTAATAAGTGCCTCCGGTTATTTTTATGACCTGTGTAGGGGGGTGAGCAGGGATTTAATTTCTAAACCGCATTGTGTCATACAGATGGTGTCTGCTGCGGTTTTGTTGCATGCTGAAAGTCCCTTATGAGTATAAATGACAATGGAGTGTCATCCGTGGAATTTGATCTTTTTACTGTATGACAGCATGAATATAAATTTTGAAAAAGATTTCATTTTCATTATCTTTCATTTATGGTTAAATGTCTTTATTTTATGTTATTCCCCTTTCAACGAGGAGTGATGAATAATTAATGGAGGAGATGAATTATTGAAAGGCAAATTTAACTACTAGTTGGTTCTCTTAAAACGATCCTTTCCTGAAAGATGAGGTAGGCAGCAAAGGATTAATGGGTAGTTACCTTAACCTGAAGGCTGCTGGTTCAAGTCCCAGCTTTGAAAAATGGGCCTAAACCTGTATGAATTGAAAATTTGAACTGAACACAAATACAACGTAAATTTGGTACAATGGTTAACCTTTTCACCTATTTTAATGAACAAAATTGAGCTCTAAACACCATCATCAATATTAACGTCAGTACTTCAACATAAACATCAGTACACCTCTACCTGAGGTTAACATCCCTCATCCCTGGTAAATGGGTATGAATAAATTGTTTATGATTCTACTTAAACTTCATGCTCCTGTTGTACATGTGCTGAATGATGTCCAGTTACTGCCGTGTCCACTGTCCTAATTCTTAGAGAATTCATTTACCTATTTTTGGGTTATATGATGCTATTAAAGTCACTGCAACAAAACAGACTGCTTAAATATCTCCAGTATTTGATCATTATGTGTGCTGAGAACGACTGTGCTCACTGCTGGGAGCAAAACTGCATGACATGGGGATGTGATACAGGAAAGGAGAGTAAGATTATAACAGGGGCCTCTTCCGTTTCAGTGTTTACAGAAACTGTGCCGGCATCAGGTCAACACAGAGAGGGAATCGTGAAATAGAATTTTTTTTTAAAAAAAGAAAAACTATTGCCGAGATGAAAAATAAATGAGAATAGCATTCAGGCAAAAGGGTTGCTGAAACGTAAACAAAATGGGAGGGTGAGATGGGCAAGGACAGGTTTACTGATTGAGAAAGAAGAAAATGCATCAGTGTATAGCAGCAGCCAAGAACCAGAGACAGAGGGAGTGAATCAGCACAGGCAAACCCAATCACCCATCTTTCCCTCCCCAGACAGCACCCCCCCCCCCTCCCCCCGCACTTTTCACCCTGTGATTTTCTTGTCTGCAGTCTGCCCGTACATATTGGTAGGTTGTTGGACATGAAATGCAGTATTCCTTGGGCGATGAACCAGTATTAGGTGCCTTGTGTTTACCTTCCCTATTCCACCTTTATCAATCATACGCATTCAGTTGGCTTTGCTGTAATAAACGCTCCACAGCCATTTCCACAATATATACCCTCCCTGTTGGCTTGACCAAAGAAAGAGACACACTCATAAATATAGTTTATACATTTCTTTTCAAAGACTCTCTTGTGCCACGCAGACAGGCTCTCTCTCCAAAGGAAATGAATCAGCCTGCTTGAGACGTGGCCCTTTGTACTGTGCACTGTGGAAGCATGAATCTTCTCTGAGATTGACCTGCGTCTCAACATTCATTTGTTGCCAGGTTCCCAAACATTTACCTTGCAGGAGAGCCTCTGTATGACTTGCGACTGCTTGTGTGCTTTGCTATACCTGATGCAATGTCAAAATGGTCTTAGACACTAGTTCTCTTTAATAAATCACACTCCTCCTGTACCAGGAGGCATCAGCCTTTACAGGCTCTAGTAACTTCAGTCCACAGATCTCAGAATAGTGTGGAAATGGTGGATTTATTTATGCTATGTAGAGGGGATTAAAATCAGGGCCGACCTGCTCTATAGGCGACATAAGCGATCGCCTAGGGCCCCATTTGATTTGGGGGCGCAAAAGAGCGAGTGAAAAGCACTTCTTGGTGCATTCTGTTATATTATTATACAGTTATTTAACCTAGTTTTAATATTTCACTGCTTTTCTTGTGAAGCAGATGCGAGCTAGCTGGTTAGCAGCCAGATACACTGTGCCAATGAAATGTTTTTAATGTAAATGAATTGACAAAAGTTTTGTTTTATGCTGCTCTGCGGGGTAAGTGCTCAGCAGAATCTCGCTTAGGGCAGCAGAACACCCAGGGCTGGCCCTGAATATTATCATAGTTTTCTGTATAATTAGATTGCCATCTACCTATATTATGCTTCCTTCCCTATTCTGAGTTTCAATACAGTCCTGAAGTGTTTGCCAAGTACAATTCAGTACTGAGAACCATCCTGTACTACAGCTAAGGCAACTGAGTGTTGCTTTGTTGATGTGGCTTATGCACCATGCAGAATAAGTTACAGGATAAATAAATAATATACAGGATAAATAGTATTGCTGTAGCCTATGATGTAGTATAAGGAAAGAGATTTTGATTTAAAACCAAATTGACTGAAGGTGCAGAATAAAGGCATTGCAGGACACCACATCTTAGTGTGTCAACTGATCTTACAGTACATCAACATGAAATGTGTCTTTCATCTGCCTCTGACTGTCAATTTGACTTTTCTAAGCTGTATTGAAAGCAACATGAGCTTTCTGAAATGTTTTCTAACAAGTCTATAATTATTTTAATGAACTCAGGAGTAATGACCCATGGAATTAAATTTAGGCCAGAAAATGTTCCCACTGCATGCTCTTGAACCTGGTGTTTGGATTGAAGTAACTTTCACTTTGAAATAACTTTCAATAGACTGTCCAGCCAAGTATGACCTATAAAATGTGATTTTTTTTCTGCCAGGCTAGTTTCCATTTTTTGTGATACATGTCATAAAAATGTTAGATTTTATATTTGTCCTTAGCAGAACTGTTTGGACTTGTAACCTCTTCATAAACTGTGATCTTTAACACTTTGTTCATTGTCCATGCATCCATCCATCCACCCATCCATTTTCTGCTATTCAGATGTCCCTCTCCCCAGACGCCTCCTCCAGCACCTCTAGGGGAATACCAAGGCGTTCCCAGGCCAGCAAGAAAAGTTGTCCTGGGTCTGCCCTGGGGACTCCTCTTGGTTGGACATGCCCAAAACTCCTCCCCAGGGAGGCATCCAGGAGGCATCCTAGATATACGCCTAAATCACCTCAACTGGCTCCTTTGATCTGGAGGAGCTGCGGCTCCACTTCCAAAACTGGCACTTTGTTCACTGTCTATTTTAAAAGTGTATATTAAATTGACAGCCCACTTTTTGGGAGCATTTCTGTCTTGGCAGGTGTTCTTATACTGTAAGTCTCTGCTGTGTGTGAACTGGGTCCCCTTGCTGCAGGATCTGAACATGCATCACCCTCGAGCCATCGCTGACATGCCTTGTCTAGCAGTTTTCAAGGTGAAAATGCACCTTTATATCCTGCCTTCCCAGCTTCCATACTGAATAAGAGGGAAGACAAACGGCTGTCCTTTACAGCATACACAAACAACGCACTCTTCATATGTATCACTGTGGCGGGCCTGCTCTAAGGACTCACCCATGCTGTCTTTGTCCTCACTGAGTGAGACCGGCCTGTGACAGGTGATTATTTAGCTTGTCTGGAAGTTGTCAGGCATGGGGTAGCTTGGCGGCCGAATTCTTGTTCGTGCCACGGTTGTGAGGATTGACTCTGGGAATACATTTAAAAAACAGCCAAAATAAATGGAAGGGTAAATTGAAAAAGGAGAGGCATTATTCCTGCACAATTAACAAGAATTCAGGTCCTCTAAAGTTGTTTGCTAGTGTTTTTCAGTCGACAGCTGTGGACTAATGAGGTGTGTTGGGGCGGCGGCCAACCATGCCCTCTCTTGGTGGGCATTCAGTTGCGCCCCTGCCCCCCCAACATGTACACCCTGGGCGAGAAAAAAATTACTTCACAAAAAAAATGTGTAGCTGTTAGTTGTTTGTTCCAGCCTTGGTTTTGGTCTTCCTCTGTCCATTACTTCACCAATTTCTATGACTAAATAGCTTGCTTAATAAATCACTTACGACATTTCAACCAGATTTTTTTCCAGATTTGCTAATATTGCTGCTGCCATGCTGATACGTGATCACGTGAGGTCAGGCAAGCCTCTGATTGGTCACTAAAAAAACGTTATCATAGAGCAATGGAAGTAAATCTGTGTCATCAGAATTTGAATTTTATATGCCACTTAAATTCTAACATTGAATATTTATGCATTGGAAATATGCATCGGAAATTCGATGGTCCGAATTCACCTGCAAAAATACGAGGTTAAAAAATACAAAGACAACATTTCAATGCTGAAAAATACAAAGACAACATTTCAATGCTGC
>JAODLC010000100.1:15780651-15793231 GCA_026781145.1 Hippopotamyrus pictus
CAATGCATAAATATTCAATGTTAGAATTTCAGTGGCATATAAAATTCAAATTCTGATGATACAGATTTACTTCCATATAGAGCCTTCTACAGAACATAAAGAATACCTTGTGATGCACCCACCCCTCATATAATGCATTTTCCATCAAAAGATCACTTTCAGTCAAACAGCTCATGCAAAAAAATGTAAGAAAATAGTACTAGAGAGAGAAAATTGTTGTACTTTATTTTTTTTATTATAAAAATGCATTGACAGTCTACCCAGGGAATACCCGAAGGCCACGACAGACCGCCACTGTGATGGGCAGTGGTCATCTCCAGCCTCACACCTCCAGGACTGCAGTTTGCTCCTGCTCTCTGTATGTAGAGTTTACGCATTGTCCCAATGTTCACCAGGGTTTCCATCTGCAGTCCCAGGACATATACAGTTGGACAAATAGTACCGGATTAGGGGGTTGGGTGATGGATGGGCGGAACTATGGAGTATAATGTTAATGAAATGCCAGGTTGTGCTTTTAAAACAAGCGAAAGTGAAGTACATTTATTGGGTTTGGCGCTGGATGAAACCACCAAACCCTTACAACGTGCACAACAACTTGCCAACAAGATTTATGTTTAGCTGCCTACTTAATGCCTGCAGCAGGTCATCAGCTATAGGAATTAATCAAAGAACCATGTTGACTGCAGAGGGTGCATTGATTATATTAGCAGTTTCATCTGGATAGTTTCTGAATTGATGCAACCAGTGAATAAGGGCGTCAGACAACAAGATGCAAGCTTCCTCCTGAACAGCTACTTGGGCTGTAGCAGAAACTGGTTTGAGTGAATTACATCTTTGGCCTTAATTGCAACAATTTAATTTTCTTGATGTTTTCTCTCTTAAATGGTTCATGCAGAATTGATGGAATTATGCTCTAATTTAGTTATATTCTGACTTTCCTGTCAATTTAATAAACCTAAAAGCAAATTTTGGGGTGTAAATTCATGCTCTGACTAACAAGAAGAGTTTTTAACGAAAGTAACTCAAATCCTCCATATCAGGGAATTTTCTTTTTCTTGTTAACTTTATGCAAATCCATAGTTTCTTAATTATGTTGACACAAGTAGTGCATGCTCAAACAGAGGATCAAGCCTAGGTGACCATTTCGTTAACCCGCTCGGCGGGTTAACGATCTGTGCTCATGTCCAGAAGGTTTGAGGTGCACATCCCACAGCTAGCAGAGTAATCACATCAGCAATGTGCCCTGAACTCCAGCTGCTCAAGGGGTACTGGCTGATTCCGCTCGATGACCCAAAAACTTCCCTCACTTGTGTTTTGCTTTGGACAAAGCATCTGCTGAATAAAGAAATGCAAGTGTTTTACGAATCTCCGCATGGTATGGTGTTTTATCAGGGTAAAGAGGCTTCAAGGAAGCTTACGGCTGTGTTTCCTACCACAACAAGCTTACCACCTATTCTGGGTAGCAGCAATATAGGACTGGATCTGTGGCAGAAAATCACAGTAGTGACAATGGCAGTGATACAATTTACAGAATGGAAGAAGTAATGGTAAACAACTCATTAAGAAATCAAATGGATGAACACAGCAACATGTATAAGATATAGTGCTGGAAGTTGGACCTCTCAGATTAGAAAGCCTGAATATACCCTGAGGAACAGCTGAGAGCTTATAGCAGCTTGGTGGATCAAAGCCTTTTGGACATCCAGTTGCAGATGGTCCCATAGAACATGTAAGAATGCTGGATGTGGTGAAGATGGAAATGGGTCCCTGATGAACAGATATCTTAGGCATTAGTGAACTTAAATGCACTGGACTAGGGTATATTCACTTAGGTGGACACACTGTTTATTACGTGGGAAATGAACAGCAAAGAAAACATGGTGTGTTTTTCATGGAAGGCCTTTGGAAAGACTATAACTGGATACAGAACTGAAATGCATATTGGTAGGCAATGGAAATTACAATGTCAAAGGCAGTAACAAAAGGTGGGAAACACAGTTGGCCAGTATGGACTTGGAAACAAAAAGTAAACTGGAGTGTGATTCCTCAGCTTCTGCAAATCCACTGACTTTTGCATTGGTAATGCATTCTTTGTGCAGAAAGTTGAGTAAGCTTTATGCCACATGTAGCAGGACCCATGTCTTCCAAATATTTGTACTTTTGACTCATCAGTCCACAGAATATTCTCCCAAAAGTGCTGGTGGTAATCAAGGTGTTTTTATGGCAGATGTTAGATGACCTTCATGTTACTCTTATTTAGCAGGTGTTTTTGCCTTGCGTCTCTCCCATGAACACATCCTTTTACTGACCTGAAAGAAGTCTGAAGTTCCTTAGATGTTTGTCTGGGGTCTGCTGAGACCTCCCTGATGAATTTTATATTTTTATTAGTAATTCTGCTAGACAGGCCACCCCTGGGTAGATCTGCTACTGTTCCAAGTTTTCTTTCACTTTGGAGATGATGACTCTCATGGTGGTTTGCTAGAGTCTAAAGGTTTTAGAGAATGCTTTGTACTCCATTCCGGACTGATATATTTCAATAACTTTCTTTCTCAGCTCTTCAGGAAGTTCTTTTGATGAAGGTTGTGGGGTGACCCTTCTATTTAAGTGATATGTAGATTCAACAGGGCTGGCAGCAATCCAGCTTGGGTGTGTCTGGTTTAATGTGACCCCTTATCATTTAGATTTGGTTCATTGGTTGACTGAGTGACTAAGAGGACAGTTACTATCACATGGGTGATATAGATGTTGGTGATTTTTTTTTCAGTGAATAAATTGTTTAATTAAAAAAAAAAAAAAAGTGTGTTATGTTTACTCATGCTATCTTTTGTATTATCCTAAATCTTTCTGGAGATCAGAAAGAACTTAGTGTTATGAATATGGAAAAACAGAGGGAGTCAGGAAGGGGGCAAATACTTTGTCATGGCACTGTAGCAAAGACATGTCCTGGAGCTGATTGTGGATGAGATCGTAAGCTACTTATGTAGTTAAACTACTTATGTTCCCACTGAAGCTGAAAAAGAACAACACACCAGCTGATTTTCAAAGAATTACTTGGAGAATATATTTGCTGGAAAACATCAGAAACTGATTTAAGGTGCTGGGTCTACTGGATAGAGCTCCAGAGGAACTGTAGATGGAATTTAAAGAAGGAAGCTAAGAACAGATTAGTCAAAATGTAAAAGCCAAAGAAATCAAAACTAGATGACAGCAGGTACAGTGGAAATTTTAAAGAAGAAAGCAGAAGCCAATTTTAGTGAAGAATTCTTAAATGTAATAAATTGCAAATTCCAGAAAAGTATCAGGAAAGACAATATTACAACATCTGCAAGTAATTTGATGGTGCTGACTATGTCAAACTATGGAATTTACTTAGGGAGATTGATGTATTAGAGTATCTTATTGTCCCTATGAAGAGTCTGAGGGCACCACAGTCAGGTCACAGTCTGGAGAGAATTTGAAGAAACGACATGGTTCCAGATCCGTAAAGAGTTGGCCAGCAATGCTATGAAGGCCAATGAGCTCTTCAAGATATGATTGTATCAATGCATAAATCTGAGTGTTAAATGAGGGCATTAAAAATCACCTAAACCCTTAAAGCCTTTGGACATTGGAAGTAGAGAGGGAGAACATACCAGCCCCATACACACAATCAAACCCACAACTGTATCCATTGAACTATCATGCATGTTATTCACCCAAATGGCTTAATTTACATACACAATTCTCCATCAATCAGAGGTAACGTCCAAAATGCTTGGATTAACCTTTAAGACTCGACTGCACGATTATGTATTTACTTTTATCTGAAATAAATGGGACAAGCAGTTTTGTTGCAGCCATCAATTTGAACCCACTAAGATTTGTATATGAGTGTTTTATGAGTATTTCATATAGTGAATCTAATCAGTATACTTTACAACACATATTAGGCAATTCATTGCAAATCATTCTGCAGACGTTTATAGCTGCGACCAAATTTATTGGCAAAAATTCTGGATTTTTTCCTCTCTGTTTTCTCAGCTGTAAATTGGGCTAATAAAAGTGTGAAGACCAAACATTTTTTTTTTTCACTTTCAATTTATTTTAGATGACATTGCTGGGCCATTGATATATCTGAACACAACTGTAGTGCAAAAAAGTAACAATATAGGGTTTTATGATACAATTTAAAAAAATTATTATTATTATTATTATTATTATTATTTTTAAATTAGCCTAAGTCAGTATTTCCCAATCCAGTCCTCAGGGACCCACAGACAGTCCACATTTTTGCCGGGAGCAAAAATGTGGTCTGTCTGGTAGAGAGCTCGGAGGGAGCAAAAACATTGATCGACTGTAGGTGCCAGAGGATCGGATTGGAACACACTGGTTTAAGTCATTGAATTAATCGGTCTAGTTGAGGATATTTGCATGTACTTAAAAAGCAATACCATGAGAATCATGAGATTGGCTTTAATTGCACAAAAAGACATGATCATGTTTTATGAAGCATTTTGGAGTCCATTACATCCACCTTTTTTGTTTACTTCCTCAACAGACCAAATGCATCATGCAGAATGCTTTACTTAATTTGCCTTTAAGACAATGAGACTAAATGACTGTCATCATACAGTCTTTTTATGATCCATAAGGTTATTATTTAAGTGTATAATACTCAAAAGCTAAAATTACACATATACATATTATTGTGTTACTGAAGGTTACAGAATTGCATTTTCCTCCTTTTCCACCCGGTATGAAATTACCATTTATCCAACATCCAACTGAGAGTCCAGGTTAAGGCTATTGGGGGGGGTACACCTAGCTGCATGCGGTTGGACTTTCTGGGGGCAATCAGAGTACCCAGGGAAGAAAATCCACACACAAAATCCACACACACAGAGCAGCAGTGGGATGCAATCTCCCCAGCAAGAAGTCATCATTTTCAGATAACGACTCCTGAAAAGGCTCTTTTATGATCTCAAATTTAAAGAGAAATGGTTGTGATCTGTTTCATATTTTACCAGTTTGTCTCCAAGCCATAAGGTGCACAGATCACCATGGCGCTCTTGGTTACAGTGAAGGCTGCCTTTGCAATGCAGCCTAATCTGAGCACAGCCGGCATGGTCCATCTAACCACCTGCTTGCCAAATTTTTTAGCCACTGATGAGAAAGTCCAGCTAAGAGCGTTGAACTAATAATACTAAACAGGGGCCGGGAAAAACTTCAGCTGTCATTTCTCATCTTGGCTTTTAACATAAAGCTCTTTTCTCCATTTATTTTGCCTTCACTCTGAATTTAATCGGCCGCCCAAAGTTTAATTGGTTTCTTCTTCTCTTTCTCATTTCTCATCTCTTGACATCCTTTAAATGAGTAGAGATGGGTAACAGTGGGTCTAATTAAGGTTTCAGCTGAAAGGGGCTAAGTGTGTTAGGAACGAGGTAAATGAACAGGAGTTTTTTTAGAAATAAAAAGTACTTTGAATTATGATAGATTATCTGTGAAAATGTTAAATAGAATTGTGCAAGTGTGCAGCTCATTTTCCTTCCTGTGAGATGCATGCTTGAGTTATTTATTTTTTTTCCCCTTTGTCCAGAAGGGCTTTTGTTTTTCATGCATGTCACTTGCTTTCACTTCCTCCCTTTCCCACCCATCCCCTGAGTCCTGGAGAGGAGCCCCCTTCTTGTCAGACTTTCCATCAATGCCCACCCCCTTGTCATATGCTTATGTTCATCATCACAGCCTGAGAGCATCTCAGAGATTTTCACCCCGATAGAGGTCAGCGCGTCAGAGGCCAATGATAGCATGCATTATGATAACGATTTGTGTGGCGTAATGGAGTCATACCCTGGAATATCAGCGGGTTTAGATGTTGTGGCCATGATTAAAGGTCACCAGGTCAAATCCCAGGGCTGGCTGAATGATTACACCTTTGGATCCTTGAGCAAGGCCCTTAAGCCCAGTTGCTCCAGGGACTGTCTGACCCTGTTTGCTTGATTGTTTGTCACTCTGAATATTAGCATCTGCTAAACGATGTAAATGGAATTGCTGTGCTTATGAACTTCAACTCATAGTTTCCAGTTGTTTGTCCTTTTTAAATACAGACGACTTACCAGGTTTCAACATCCTTCTAATGTGTAAAGTGTATTTTTTAAGGATCGAAACAAATCTGATTTCCAATTATATACCTGCTTAAAAGCTTCCCAGGGTTACTGATAGTATGCATAACTATTTTGCTCACATTCCCAAATAGTTCTTGTTACAGTATATATATTCCCATTTATTTTTGGCATGTAATATTTCACTTGTTGTTTGCAAAGTTGGGAGGCAGCAGTGTGTCCTTTCAGAAGATCCAGCATGTCACCCAACCTGGGTACATGGGACTGGTGTTCTTTCTGTTTTTTTCCCACAAACCTCTCAAGTTTTCTTACAAACCCCCTTTATATTTTGGCAGACCTGATTTATCATGCGTCCCGACTGACTCCCCGAGGGGATGCACAGCCATGTGCCCCACACTCCCTGTAAAGAAGTTATTGAAAATGCCGGCTGGTTGGGAATTTACACATTTACACAAGAAGAGTATTGTAAGTTCACAGCTCCCGGCTAATTGGATCTGACCACAGCTTCCTTTGCAAAATGTTTGCATATTCTTCTGTTTATGTCCTGGTTTTTCTCCAGGGGGTCTGGAACAGAACCTTATCATAGTGGACCCCCCATATTCATAAGTAAGCTTCACCGTTTTTATGACCATGACCCGATAAGGGGATTTTAAAAGAACCAACTTTTACATATACACATAGGTGGATTTTCTATGCTGTTTAAGTTTGGTTTTAATCATCCATCCAATCATCTTTCTACTGCTAATGCTGGTCTGGGTCTCAGAGGGGCCTGGTGCTCATCCCAGGAAGTACATGGTGCAGGGCTGGGGACACCCAGGACGGGACTGCATCCAGAACTGCAGGAAATATTCATAGAATAATGCAATGACTTTATTTTAACAGATGACCAACTTGGACAGTGATTTTGCTGCTGTAGTTTGCTCAGATATTGGTCAAACATATGCATTGGCTTTCATTCAAAGATTTTTTTAATGCACTTGCAGCAGTGACTCTTCCAATGCTGCGACAGAGGTGTAAAGAATAGCAGAATAAACCAACATCAGTCTCTTACGTGTCGTTTTGGGGCTAGTTTGTCCCTAAGCCCCAGTGCTGAGTTGAAAAGACCAGCAATCAATAAGAGGAGGAGCACCGTCTCCAGGTGGACGGCCTGCAGATGAGCAGTATTACTTTGCGAGCTCCTTCTCCCGTCAGTGTGCATTTATATGAGGCCCCTCGTTGGTGGAGCTGGGTGCCAAAGTATCGGCAGGCCAGGGTGACATCCAAGTATGCTCAGAGTGCTTCTGACATGCATCCGTCATTGACAGGCTGACAGCTGGCTCCAGTACACAAGTAACTAATGGTGGAATACTGACCTTGAGGTACCTACAGCCCAATTAGAATTCACACTCCACCAAAACAAAACAAAAATAAAATGGGGAAGAAATGAAAACCATTTGCAAGGATGTTATCTATGTCATAAGTTTTATGTAATTAAGCAGTTCAGATGATGGATAGATGGATGGATGGATTATCGCTCCTACAATTGTTGTTAGACTGATTCCTTAAAAACTGCTTATTAGCTTATTATTATTCAAAATATACTGTGTTAATTAAACCTCACGTGCATCATTTTAAATGTGAAAGCTATGAAAGTGTCCTAGTGACATATTGCCTGATATCTTCAGGATTTGGAGTTCACATCCCGACTCTGCCCTGTATGTGTGCATGTGTGTGCATTAGTGTGGAGTCTGAATGTTCTCCCCTGTACTGAAGGGCTCCCTTTGACCTGTCCTGCAGCATGATTCCCAAAAAGCTCCGGTTAGCAACTTATGTAGTTGGAACCTTTCCGTTTAAGAGTTCCAACTATGCAGGTTTCTAACGTTATTAGCAACTATGCTTTTTGGAAACGAACCTCAGAATAAGTGGGTGGAAAATGTAGGCATGGTTTGAACAGCAGCTGCGGGAATCTGTTCATGCCCCCATTAATACGCCAAACGTATAGGTCTATGCTGGGCGCCTATTGAACTGTTACTAATGTATTTTACCGGGACAGAGAATAAATGACACTTTACCAACTTTACGAGTTACCATTTTTAGCGACACGTGTGTAGAAGCTGTATTTTCCATGTTTGCATGAGGTAAAACTTATCTGCCTTCATTATAGAGCGCGTTCCCGTCTGCCGAGTGGGAAGCTGCTCATTCGCGCACATACTGTAGAGGCGAAGGGCGGCGGCGCGGTTCACTTTCCTCAGTAGGATGCCAGTGAAATGGGGAAGGACAGCCAGGGACAGACTCGGGATCCAACCGGAGCAGGTAAGCGCCATGTAAGATGTCCTCAAACATTAGTATAGTCAGCGTTTCTATTTTTACTATTACAGCCGTGGCCAGGTCTCAAACGTTTGCATTCAGTTTGAAGACCAAGTGTATTTTTTTCGGGTTGAACAAAAGGATGGATTCATTGAAAGAGTGTGCATGGTGCAATCTCCTCCGTAGATATTTCTCCTATAAGTTTAGTGATTCCCTACATTCATTATTACAGGCAGCACTAATTAGTACATTTGTTGACATGAAGTCATGTTTGACCCGATGTTGTGGATTAAACGCGTGAGCAAGCTGAATTAAACTTTCTTCACCTTGGGCTGCTGTGGGAAAGTTCGGATGATGCATTTAACGCCCTTAAATTGTAGATCAGTTAACAGTTGTGAACTCAACATAGTCTATATAAATACTCCTTTTCTGAATTATGACAACACCAGACTTCGGGTAGACACATCTGCCCATCTTGAGAAGTTGATCATTCAATTAATAAAGTCTGAAAATAAAAATAAAGGAATCGATGTATATATGTACCGGTTTAGTTTCTGATGTCGCGCTATCCTAATATAAGAATAAAGAGTAGTTAAAACACGTGTAAGAAATTAGGCCTATTCATCATAATTTCGCCCTGTGTGTTTCGTATAGCTGGATATGATTACATTTAAAATGTGCAAAAATTCTCAGTATTATTCTCCCAGTTTTAGTTTGGCTATATTGATAACCGTTTTTTTGATCGGCTATAACACTAAGCTTGTAGGGAGCGAATTCGTGTAGGACTAATTGCGCTGTTTGCTTCTTATAGAGTACTGAAAAGATTAATAGTCGTTGCTTGATATTTAGCAAGCTTTCTGGAATTAAATTATATGTGAGTAAAGTTCGCTTTCCTGCTATTCCGACGTTTTAAACAAAAGAAAGAAATAGCTGTCTTGCTCGAATAACGTTTCTGTAATATTAGTTTGGGAACTTTATAAAAAACACAGAGGTCTTGTTAAAAGCGAAGTTTAGCATTTGGGTCTGCAGATCTGTCTGGTATTAGCAGAATAGAAATGTAGGATAGTGATGATATAAGCCCAGATATAGATAATTTAAGGTTGTCACAAACATTATTATCACACAAAGTTTTAAGTGACTACGTATTGATATTAGGCTTTGAGAGGATTTTTAATTTTTATTTTTTTTTTAATTTATTCACAAACAAATTATATATGCCGTTAATGTTGTAACCCCAATAGGTAAAAAAAGTCAGTTGTGCATAATGCTTTTATGCGGCCGCTTGAACGTTTTATTTAACTAATATGGGAATGTCAGGGTCTGTAGCGTCTGACCCGCCCTGTGTGACCCTATAATCCCATTTGACCAGCAGTTATTGCTGGCCGTTCTGCCTTTCCCCCTCTCTTAGTTCCTCGTCTTCCCTGATGTGTTTTTCTTGGTCCCTAGACTACCACACAGCATAGTGAGCTGAGTGTGCCTCATTCTGCAAATCTGGGGGTCGTGGGTTTGAGGCTGGCACATCCCACTCTTCCATGTTCTGGATTTTGTTTGACTTTTGTTCCCCAGTGTTTGTAATTTTGGGTTTCCTACTGTTATCTGTCAGTTCTCCCATCCATGATCCACTCTCCCTGTGTTAGGATTATGTTTTTTTTGTACTTGTCTTTTGTATCAGTCTTGTATTTCCAGTGTTGTTTAATTTTTCTAGTTCTGTGATCTCTCGGATCCCTGTTCATTGGTTCCACCTGTTGCTTATATGGTGTTCTGTCTGATTGAGTAAGTTAATACTTCTCTCCTGTGTCCTCGTTAGCTCAGTCTGGTTTGTTTATTTAAGTTTTTGCCTTAGTTCATTTTCCCAGTTGATCACTGTGTCAGAATGTGATGATGCTCTGTTTGGGCTTTCTGTTCCCCGTGTTGCTCTCTTCCTCTTGTTAGAGGTTTTTGTTGTTAGTGCTTGTTTCCCCCCATTTGCCTTTGACCCTTCATGGTCCTTTACTTTGTGCCTTACCCAGTGTTCAGTTCCCTAATAAACCCCTTTGTCTTTTGAGCCACCAGTGGATCGTCACCTTCTCCTGCCTGCACCATGGGGTAGCATAAAAGAATGTTTGGTGCTAAGGGTCAGTGCTGCTTGTGGAAATTAGAAGCCCAAATGGCAATTGTTTAATATACCTGTGTTTTTCTCACATCATGAAATATTTATTTTCTGGAACAAAAGCCCCACTTTGTGGGTTTGCCATACGAGAAACACATTTTTCAGCTTCATCAGAACCTACAAATTTAACTTTCTTGTATTGGAGTGATCATTTTAATATTGTAATGATTAAATGAGAGAGGATCCAAATACTGAGGTACCTGGTTTACATCTGCATTCCAAGCACTTGTATTCCAGTGCACAGGCAATAGATAGACAAGCCGATAATAGCGCAAGAAGAAAACCGAATCGAAATCATGTTCCAATAGCTGTAGTCTATAGACTGTCTGAATGCTGCTGAGTTAAATTGAACAACAGAGAGAAAATAACCTAATCCGCAATACAAGATGACGAGCTGAAGAAGTGGTGGGTCAGACAGTGGCCATCCAGAGGGGCTGGCTGGTCACAAAACAAGTACTCCAGGGCAAATACTTGGCCTAATGCAAGAAGTAACTAACAAACAAGTCGCTGTAAATCTATACCAATTAACCAGGTGGATGATCCTAGAATTCAGGTGTAGTAGGGTGGGAACTAGCTGGGATGCAGGCCTGACTGATATATTGTACCAAATTGTGAAATCAAAGGGTTTTCCTGCAATACAAGGGCATTGTTTTAAATGTATTTTACGAATAATGAAGTATCACATCAGCTTTTCCTGGAAACCATTTTGTTTGTGTTGGTAGTGAAATTGCATTTATGATGACCGGAGGTATAACTGAAATGTATCCTTCTACTTTTGGTGCCACAATAAGAGAACCCCATGATCCGTCGTGAAAATACTAAAACTAGCAGGCTGAAATGCTGCGGGTACTGGCATGGTGGCTGGGTGGATATCGCTGCTGCCACACCCCTCCAGGTTTGAGGTTTGATTCCTTCCTCTACACATGTGTAGTTTGCTTCTTTTCCCCATGGAGAGTGGATTTCCTCATGGTACCTCAGTTTCTTCTTGCAGTCCAAATATATGCCATTAGGCTAATTAGTATTTCCAAATTGCCTATAGTGAATGAGTGTGTGTGTATGCCTTGTGTATCTGCTGCCTGGGAGGGGTTCCTGCCCCCACCCCCAAGATTCTGCTCAATATATGGTAGTAGATGTATGATTTCAGTTTTATCCATTATATTATTAAGAATATGAATATACCTTTAAAAATGTGTTTTAGATGGCTAAGGGACCATTTTCTAGAAAGCTTTAGAAGCTAAATACCCAAAGTCATTATCCCTACCATTTGCTGGGGAGCTGCACTTGTTACAGTAAATACATTTATACTGCATACAAAGTAAGTGGAAGGTTTTCTCCAAAAATCTAGGATTCTTCAATGAATATTTATGATGCAATCCTGTACTGGACAAGTGGAAAATAGATGGATGGATTTATTGTGAAATTTCTAAAATTATGTAAAATATTCATATATGTTGTTGTTGTGAAAATAAGGCGTAATAGCAATGATGATAGCTAAGTGATGCTGTCACAGCGTTAACCAGCACTGGAGGAAAGCCCTAATGATACATGCCTTTAGACTTCCCAAAATCCCTGCAGTATACCTCATTAATATTATATATGTAAGTGTTTGATGCAAAGGGTAAAAGGCTACTAGGCTTATAAGAGGATGAAGTAATCAAATCTGCAAATGATGAGCATGGATTGACTCATGCAATCAATGGTTCAGTCATGGCTAATTAAGAGCTCAGCTGGAGCAGAAATCAACACAGATTGAGTCACCAGGACCGGCTTGTTATGCCCCTAATGCGCATCAGCATAACATTATCAAGGTGCTTTAGGAACAGTGGGTGGAAGCCACATTGTTTTAATGGTTTAAATACACTGTCCCCGACTTACAACCTATGCGACTATATGACAACTTGCACATATAACCGAATTTAAATTTAAAAAAAAAAAAAAAAAGAACTGTATGTAAAAATTAAGGGTGTAATGGTTCACAAAAATCACGGTTCGGTTCGATACGACACAGTGGTGTCACGGTTCGGTATGTTTTCGATACAGCAAAAAT
>JAODLC010000100.1:15826324-15842389 GCA_026781145.1 Hippopotamyrus pictus
CGAAATAAACCCCGTTTCCCCTTCACCTTGGCTGCCTTCGCCTCCCTTCCTTGCTCGTCGCTCACGAGCGTGACAATCACAATATAATTTAAGTCATTATTTCTTTACTTCAGGGCTCGATTTTTGCTTAAAAATCCCTCGGAATTGCCCGTAAACATGTCCAATAAATGAAAAAAGAGAAATTTTAATGAACTGCAAAGTAAAATCAGTTTTTAATAAGTCATACAAAAAAGTTTTTGTCACAGGACGTAACATTACAAAACACAGACAGTACAGTTTGTTGCTAGGTTTTCTTCTTTGACTGCCTCGTTCAAGGGATTAGGTTTGACTTTGCTGTCAGAGTAGTGAAAAATAAAACACTGTGTCCCATTTTTAATCAAGATGAGAAGCAATTTGTCCTGTATTTCATTAGATTGAAAGTGGAAGCCATAATAGCTGATGTCTGTAACTGTAAGCACTTGCCTTCGGGATATTTCAGTGAATTCCAATGCTTCAAGCGGTGAAATAAGTTCAGTTTTTCCAGTTTTAGTTCACACAAGCAGAATTTACTGTACTTTTTACTTTGTTCAACCACAATATGTCTTTTAAAAAATAAATAAATAAAAAGATGTTGTGGCTGCTGAGCTGTCACTTTCATCACCAACACTTGAAGTTTCCTCTGAAGAAGTGCTTATCTCTTCCATGATAACAAAAACAGTAGCATTTACCATGCTCCGCTAACTCAAACAACCTTCCAGTGCACTTGTTGGGCAAGGGTATCCGTTCGTAAAACGCTACCATACGATTGGCTGGATTTGCGTTCGTTTCTGTGATGAAATATACTGATGTGCTATTGTGCAATGCTCCTTATTGACAGTTCATCAAAGTCTCTTGTTTTTATATCGTTACAATTTTATATTATGATAATTCGAAATATCGTTTATATCGCCCAATCCTATCCCCTCAGTAAATTTTGCAGACGGAAGAATTTTCACGGGGTGACGATCATTTTCGTGTCCATATACTCTGACTCATTAGGGACTGAACTGTGTTCCCCAGGTGTAAGTCAGTACTTGGAAACTCTGCATTAGGCTCTGCATTAGTTATGCAGCTCTACAGTATAGAGGTAAGTTAATGTTGTCATGTTACTTTTTCATTTTTATTCTGTAAAACCATTGGCACAGATGGAAGGATTGTCTAGACTGAAGTGTATGTCATCATCCCTATAGAAAAAGAAATAACACTTTCAATGGAATCATCCTTAACTCTTTAGCCTGTCAGCCAGGACTTTGCATCACCCACTGCTCTGCTCTTTGTCACGGGTCAAGGTGTTAATCGTTCTGATAGCCTGCTGGTCTGTGCAGCCTTCATTTTAAAATAATGTAGGGCATGGCTCTAGGGGATTGGGTAAGTTTGACCCGGCCCCCTTCCCATCATTCCATGTGGTGACTGCCCACCTGATAAGTATCCAACCATGAGTTGACTGTGAGGTGCACACGTGAGAAACTCAGTCTAACAGAGCCAGCAGAAAACAGAGGTATGAATAGCAGACTATCTTTTTAAAGGCACTAATAAAAGAGCATTATTTCCATCAAAAGCATGTCTCTGTCTCTGTTTGGTTTAACACCTACACTATATGTACAAAATTACTGGGTCACCTGGCCATTACACCTAGAGGAACTTTTATGACATTCCATTCTAAATTAATAGGCATTAATATGGAGTTGGTCCCTCCCCCCCTTTGTAGCTGTAGTACAATTTTTGCCCATTCGTTCAGTAGAGCATTTGTTAGGTCAGGCACTGATGTTGGACATGAAGACCTGGCTTGCAAACTCAATTCTAGTTTATCCCAAAGGTGTTAGATGGTCAGGGCTCTGTGCAGGCCAGTCAAGTTCTTCCACATCAAACTCACCCAACCATGTCTTTATGGACTTTGCTTTATGCAGTGGGGCACAGCCATGCTGGAACAGAAAAGGGCCTTCCCCAAACTGTTCCCACAATGTTGGAAGCATATAATTTTCCAAAATATCCTGGTATGCTGAAGCATGAAGAATTCCCTTCACTAGAAATTAGGGACCTAGCCCAACCCCTGAAAAACAACCCCATACCATTATCCCTCCTCAACCAAATTTTACAGTTGGCACAATAGAGTCAGGCAAGGAACGTTCTCTTGGCATCCACCAACCCAGACTTGTCCATCAGACTGCCAGACAGAGAAGCATGATTCACCATTCCACAGAACAAGTTTCCAGTGTTCCAGAGTCCAGTGGCAGTGTCCTTTACACCACTCCATTTGATGCTTGCCATTGTGCTGGGTGATGTGAGGCTTGCATGCAGCTGCTCGGCCATGGAAGCCCATTCCATGAAGCTCCTGGCACTCAGTTTTCATGCTGGGGTTAATGCCAGAGGAAGTTTGGAACTCTGCAGTTACTGAGTCAACAGAGCATTGGCGACTTTTACACACTATGTGTCTCAGCATTCGGTGACCCCACTCTGTCTACTTTACATGGTCTGCCATTTTGTGGGTGAGTTTGTTGCTCCTAAATGCTTCCTTTTTGCAATCATACCACTTACACCGAAGAGTATCTAGCAGGGAAAAAAATTCACAAACTGACTTATTGCAAAGGTAGTATACTACCACACTACCAGACATGAAATTACTGAGCTTTTCATAACGACCCATTTTTTCAGAAATGTTTGTATACTTGACTGCATGGCTAGGTGCTTGATTTTATACACCTGTGGCAATGGGTCTGAATGAAACACCTGAATTCAATGATTGAGAGATGTGTCCCAATACTTTTGTCCATATAGTGTAGCCTTCCCACTCACCTGCGACACGACAATAAAAATGTGTTTTGTAAAAGAACAATTTGTGTTTCGTAAAAGGACATAATGCTAAGACTGTCACAGTGTGACTGAGAAATGAACTTAAAATGAGCTCCATCAATTAGATGGATTTAGATGGAAAATGTAGATCTTGACTGAGTGTCATAATCAGAAGAGTCATAATTGCTTCCTAATCTCTCAGCGTGCATTCCGTCTGACAAACTCCTCTGCCTGTTCCTTCACCCAAGTTTGACAAAGTGATGTAACAGTCATATTTAGGGGAACATGGGACTCCCAAAAGAGATTGTTATGTTCCAGGATAGCAATTACAGAATTGCTAGGGCATTCTCCGTTTATGGGCAGATCAATGCATAGTCCTACAATTCACATGCTAGATGATCAGAATATAAATTCCAGACAATTTTAAATGTGAATTGAGTGCCCGTTGCTAGGTACCGAACTCCCCTCCATCTTTGCTCAATGATAGAAATGCAGCCCCCCCCCCCCCCCCATTTGCAGGGGTGCTTCAGACCATTGTGCTGAAGAGCTGCCCCCTTCCCAGCCCGTCACCCGCGACTTTACCAAGGTGAGAGGCACTCACGGAGGCTGAAGTGGCGATTCTGCTGCAGCTGCCCAGGGGAACTTAGAAACCGCTGTCCCCATTAACAGGAAGTGAGTGGGCGGTAGACTGCGAAGAGCTGAAGCCGATTGCAGCTGCCGAGCTTCTCATCTCCAAAGTATTGAAAGATCTTTGTAGTTCCCTCAGTGCTATAAGACGTCATGCATAATGACGTAATGGTGTGAAACCTATAAACCACATGGAAACGCATGGAATTGGTTTTGTTTTTTTAGACAATAATATTAGTGTTTTTATGTTAGCGTTTATTGAACTGCATTGTCTCTGTTAGTTCTTGGCTTTCAGTGTTAAGAAGGCTTGTCCTGACGGCGTGAGCGTTTTTCCAATGTGTAATATTCATTCCCTGGATTTGGTGAAATTGCCAGGGAGGTTTTCTCTTGGAAACCTCTCCCACTTCCACTTATCCCCATTTCTTGGAAACTTTCAGTTCCCACCAGATGATCGATGACGTGCGCTCATTTGTAAGCTGGCATCACTCGCTCTGATGAGCGATGCCGTTTAACAGAACCATCTGTTTGGACGCTGGGTCACTATGCCAGGCTGTCAAGTTTTCCATCTGAAGTGAGACTCAATTTTACAGGGAGAAACGCCTAAGGAATTTGATCGCTTTTATACTTTATTTATATTATATTTTAACATATACCACTTTTTGACCTGATAGATTTGCATTTTGAACAGGGAATTAGTTCATTCTTCAAACCAGCCTAGCTCTACAGTTTCAGGATTTTTGACATTTGAAAACATGTTCTCATTACTTTTGCTTGACTTGCTGTCTGCAGTTTGGGAGAACTGGTATCTCTGAGGTACCCTAAGTGTGTGCAGGTGTTTCTGCCAGCAAGTACACTCTGTGTTGGACTGGCATCCCTTGCAGGGGGCTGCTACCCTGAGAAATATGCTTCCTGTGAGGCTCGAGCTTCACCCTCACCCTGTGCTGGATAAGCGATCGGAAGATGATGATGCATTTTACTTTTACTCACTTTGAAGAATAACATGATCACTTGAAGTGATGAGACTAAAATATATCACGAAGTTTTATATTTAATACTTTTTGGTAGCAGGGCTTAAATGTGTCATAAATGTGTGATATAGCGTGAAATAAATTAAGGTATGTTGTGAAGTGGTGCTGTCTTTCGAACTGACAAAGGTTATTCATTACAACTAAAAAACAGCATTCCTGCGGGAGTGTCTGCTGATATGTGGCTAGGCAAGCAGTACTGTGGCCTTCTGCCCCCAGGGTCAGGGGTTCAAATCCCACCCTTATTCTGTGTATATGGAGCTTATGTGTACTTCCAATGCATTGTTGGTTTTGCCTGTGTTCCAGTCTTCTCCCACAGCTAAAACATGTAGGTGAAATGGTGTCTGAATTTCCCATACTATGGCATGAACTGGCATCACATCCAGACTACTTGGTGCTTCGTGCTCTCTGCAGCCCTATACTGTGTAATGTAGGATGGATGTAGGGTCCTTTCTCACATCTACCACACTAATTGCTGGCTATGGTTCCTTTTTTGTGTTTGTCTTGTTAGGGTAATTTAGGAGAGCAGCCGTATGGACTCATTGACAGTGTAATTATGCGGACTGTCGTAGACCTGCTGGCTGTTAGGTTTTTGAGGAGCTTGGCCATGAGAAGCTGTGCAATGCTGTACCCTCACTGTGATAGCCTGGCTGTGATAGCCTCTGTAAGCGCCACAGAAGGGCTCCGAAAGAGGCTTGTGCTGCCATGCTGTTCCATGTCACTGGGTAGCACAGTGTGCAAAGCAGTAGTTTATGATGAGTTAGGAGGTTTGGGGGGTTTGACCACCGTTCTGACACCGAGCCTGGCTTAGGCCTGCGTAGGGCCGAGTGGTGGAGAGCAGGTGAACTTAGGTTACATGGTTGGGTTTCTAACCCTCGGCTCTATCTGCCTGGATCAGGTGGGTCTCTAAAACCACCATAGAGCCATCTTGCAGTTCACCTGCTTTGGCCTGGTTTGGAAGTGTCACTACTGCTAAAAGCAGGTTACTAGGTGAGTTTGAAACCACAGAACAGAGGCCCCAGAAATAACACCTGCCATTCTCCTATTTATATCCACTTTCCCCCTCTCTTTCTCCTTCCCTTTGTCCTCCAGTGTTCCTCCATTCCTCCCTGTTCTACCCTGGGTCTCTCTGCCCTAGCTCTTGTGTCCTGGATAGCTCTGTTACCCTAACCCCCCTGGGCACGCTAAGCACCAGTTGGCCCTGATGTTCACTGTTAGCCAGCCACTCCTGCAGAAGGCAGGGTGACAGATTCCGCACGCATGTCAGCCTTTGGTACGTAAGCTGACACTTAAGTTGCAGCTGACATTTAGAGGACCCTGAATAAGCTCCACAGCTGGACCAATCAGGGTCAGATGCCAGAGTGAATCAGAAGTAATTATACGGTGTAGGATAGGGTATAATGGGATATCCGCTGAACTGGGAATTTACCATTGAAGACCTAAGTTATGCCTTTTTAATGGTATCTGCAACCTGAACGACAAGAAAGTTTCCCAGTTACTTTTGTACAGTGCATTCTGGGCCTTACTAGAGAGTTTGGTTATCGCTGAATTTCTGCTGTTGGTACTGCTTGTTCCACAGACCTCTATCTGATGAGTCCAGCTCATCTCCCTGGAAAAGCGTGGAGAATTACACCTGATTTTGCATGGAGCATCATGTGGCCTCACTGTACCTGTGGCTCGTACTGCATTCTGAGCTCATCAGCACACGGGGGCCTGTTTTCAGACCTTGGGCTCATTAACCCCCTTGTGGGGAGTCAGTGCGTGGGCCAAGAGGAGTCCTGGCAGAAGAATAGAGCTTGACATGCGGCTGTAGACAGCCTTGTCAGCGCGCATTGGCACCCCACCTCACACCTCGGCTGGTTTTAACAACCCCCCAGGGGAAAAGCCAGGTTAAGCGTAACTTGTGCCTTATTTCCGAGTCATACCGTCCCACAGCAGGGTGGGAAGTCTTCCTTCCTGCGTCCAATCAGGCATCGTGAACAGTATGGCTAAGAAGTCTGCATGTTTAAGGACATTCAGTTCCCTTTTAATAGGTTTTCATTTGTGTGGCAAGTTAGCTTATGCCTATTGTTTATTCATTTAGAAGTTCTCTTATTTTCAAATATCAAGACATCGATCTCCAGGAACTTCAAGGTGTCCGAGGTGTCAGTCACCATGTTTGGTTGCTGTTTGGATGTACCCGTTTAAAATCAGAATGCAGTTTCCTGACCCAGTCCGGCCAGGTCAAGCAAATTGTCACCTTCTGTAAACACATTAACCAGGGAGAGCTGAGTGGACAGGAGGAAGCCAGGATTTAGGAGAGTTCTTCTCTTCTCCAAACTTTTGTCCAGTGTGAGATATCTGGGCCCACGTCCAGCCTCCATGACCTGTTGATCCTCAAGGAGAGCTACTGGCATAGGATATATGTATACATATTTATTATCCATCCATCCATCCATTTACCAAGCCGCTCATCCAACTGGGTCGCGGGGGCCCGGAGCCTATCCCGGAAGCAACGGGCACGAGGCAGGGAACAACCCTGGCCAGGGGGCCAGCCCATCACAGACATATTTATTATACACATTTATTATGATGTAACGCCCCCGGACCCCACTGGATTACAGCATGGCCTTTAATGTTGCCTTTGATGCCTCAGCTGGAGCGGTACTAAATTCACCTGCTGTCTGGCATGTGGCTTTGGCAGTGTGCCTACCCCATAGTCACACGGAACACTGGATGGATTACGCTTTGCACAAAGCGTTTAGGTAGGTTGGCTATTCCATATGCATGTTGTGGGGGAATCATTTTCAGCACAGATCAGAACGAAGCGGACATGGGAAGGCTGCCGGCTTCGGCTGATGCGTATTTGCTAACTTCATTATGTCTGTATTTTGACGTTCTTTTCTGCTTTTCAGAGTCTCCCAGTTTCTCAGTTCACTTCCCTTTAGGGCCTAGGAACCAGGAAAAGTCACCTGTCACGTGTCTCGAAGCCCACTGTCCCAATATGTTTATCTCTCGCATTCTTATAAATCCATTTTCCTCAGTGGTGTCTCCTCACCCCAGTCCATGGGCACAGTCCATGGCTGAAGACTCGACACAAAGAAAAATGGGCAGCTGCATCCATTTATTCAGCTGGGCTGTAACTGAATCAGCATCTTTCTTCAAGGGTACAAGAGTCAGATCCCGTCCCATAAGCTACCTATAAAGCTGACAGTAATATTATATGACAAAAAAACAAAGCGCCAAAATATGTTGTCCACAAACTTTTACTATATACCTTTTTTTAAAACATGGGATGAAATTTACGTAATTTATACACACATACAATGGATGAAGGGTGCTTAAAGATGTCCTGTTATGCTTTTCTGGTTTTTCCCTTTCCTTTAGTGTGTTACGTATATTTATATAATCTTTATCTGCATGTAAAATCTTAAGATCTGAAGTACCCATCAATGGGAGTAGCTCTCACCAGCAGAAACCACTCTTCTCTTATCTGCCTGAAATGGCCTATTGGAAATCCAGCCCTTATTTCTGTGACGTGGTGAGGTCACCTTGTAACACAATCCTTATTGGCCATCTACCTGCAAGCTTGGTAGCTCACACAACCCACAGCCTGCATACCAACTACTAAACCAGGATTTTGTTAGCCATGTGATGAAGACATCTTCTGCTCTGTGAGGAGAAATGCATTATTACTTGTGGATTTGTCATGTTTAAAACAAAGTAGCTACTTAGACTGTTCAAGGTGGATTTATGATTGCAAACTGTAATGTTACGGTCGCATTCCAACATAGGCTTCTGCAAACTTGCTAGCTAAGTTTCTAATGCCTTCTGTATTTTTACACGTGTTATGCCGAGTTCTGCCTGCAGAGAACCGTATGTCTGTTCATGGGTCTGAGAACAGCTTGGAAACCACCAGACACTGTAATGAATTATACCTAAAACAAAACAACACAAAAGAGTTTGCCTCAGAAAAAAAGTCTTTCAGTCTAGTCAATATAAACCTTCAGTTGTAAACTTTGGATAAATTATTGCTTTCAAGCAATACTTTGCTTTAGAGATAATCAGCTACTGCCCAGTAGTTTTCACTTTAGTTTTGTGCAGTGCTGTGATGGGCACGAAGGTCTTTGCAGCTGAATCAGCTCGACATAATGCAGAGATATTATCAGACTGGAAGGTGACGGAATGTGTAGGTGTGGGCAAGCTGACCAATCAGAGCACACAGGACACATCGGGGGCGGGCCTTAAAGACACGGGAGCTCTAAGAGAGCGTTTCAGAGTGTGAATAGAGATAAATAATGTGTTTTTGGAACACTGAAGCATGTAAACCTATTTTAGTAGATCCCAAAAGTAAAATTATGAATATTGAAAATGAGCATGATAGGTCTCCTTTAAATAACATCACATTCCCTTTTTGCGATACTGTTATTTCCACGATCGGTTTCCTTTTGGCTTTTCTTCATCCATGTAAGTGTTTGCCAGCGTCATGCTAACTGTCTCCATGCTTCAGCCTAAGGTGGTGCCGACAGCGTGAATTTCAGCACCCGGGCATGACGGGGTCTGAGGATAGCTGCTCTGTTTTGATGAAAATCTGAATCCATCACATAAGGCTTATTTCAGAACACATCCCATGTCAGCTATGCAGCTCCCGGCTCATTACACCTAGAGAATACAGATTCGCAGCTTCCCAGCAGCCCTGGGTGCAAGAATGAGGCGGTGCCCTTATGAGGAGGGATCCCACTCTGTCAGCATAATTAATTCTCGCACGCTGAGATAATGTTGTTAGAGAGATGGCTGCATTTTGTCTAATGAGATCGGCTCTGCTGCGCAGTTACGCCGCTGGTGATAAGATTTAGTGAGGGATGGCGGTGTATCCTGAGCACGTCTGTGTCCTGCGTGATAATGGCGGGCAGGCACAGTCTGACTGTGCGCATTCAGCTGCGTTCATGAGTGCGGATCACCCCCGATCCAAGTCTCACAAAGCCGCCCAATCTGGGGGCGGGGCAGATCGATACAACCTCCTAAGGAGAGATATGGGAATGAGAGATTTCACTGGCGTCCAGTGAAAGGCCAGATTTTTTTGCCTTTACAGTATGTGAATGCTGCTGTGGGCTGACGTGAAATGGAAACGTTGTGAGAGCGTGTTCAAACTGCAGAATGGAAGAAGAATGAGTGGTAAAGTTAGGCCCAGAGTCCCAGAGGGGAGACAGGTGTCGGCTGGGTTTATCTCCAGCGCACTTAGTTGGACCTGGAGTACATTTAGCAGTGAAATAGCCATTTTCCTCAAAATACAACATTGAAGTGAATTATGGGGGGCTCTCCATCCATCTGATGGGTCCAGGGCTGACAGTGACCCTAAGAAATTTGAAAAAATTGGATTGATCTGGGTTGGGGGCCCCATATAAAATGCTTTCATGGGGCCCACAATTTCTAGTTGTGCCCTTGTGTCCAGGTGTTCACCTGCGAGGCAGATGTCTTTCGGTTCCATGTTCGGTGACAGAGGTTTCCTTTTCTTTTTAATCCTTAGTGCTTCTTTTCTCTCTTCTCAGGGAAGCATTCGGCAGTCAGCGGAGCGGTACAGTGTCTCCCTGACTCAGCACTGTTTTTATCTCAGTCTTTGTGGCCTTCTGAATAGATTTTTGCATCTCCCATTATTTTTGCTGTACCGTTCAAACTGCTGTCCCTCCCACCCTGAAAAGGAGATACAAAGTAGTCCTCTCCCCTAAGTGTAGTTGGCTTTCCCGCATGGCTGTTTTGTAGCAAAACCGCAACAATATTCAATTATACTTTAGGACAGGGGCACAAAACCCTGCCTGGAAGTGAATTGCACGCCCCTATGATAGATGAAGTGAGGCAGACTCTCCCCTCATTAGTTGCAAGAGATGAGAAACGTGGAGAGACTGTGGCCAATTAGTCTTGTGCTGAAAACAGCCTTTTCTTAGAAAAAGTCGCTTCTCTTGGGGTCCATAGTGACCCGCTGTTCTTTTAAGGCTGTTAGCGGGTATTAAGGCACCAAGCATCAGGGATCCGAAGGGCACGGCCTGGTGGGCGCCCACCCTGCGAGTAGCAAATTCTCCACACCATTAGTCATCTAACCTTAACCTTAATCCTAACCCTTCTGTGGAGAAACAATTTATGCGATTCGTTAAAAAGAATGTTATGAGGACTTACAAGCGTACGGCTAAGGTCAGCGATCACACAGGTAGAGTTTGGCATAGAGGGTGTGTAATGTATTCGCCATTCAAAGTGTGTCGCTGTTAGGGAAGCTTACAGTTAATCTGTCATGTCTTGAATGCATTGTTTTTCAGTGAGGTGTGGGCACAGAAATTATGCAGAAGGCTGTCCAAGGAGAGTAAACTGGTTGTAAGTTGGTTGGTTGGCTGGGTGGTTCTTCCGTCCATCTATCCTTTAGTTTCTCCCCCATGTCTGGTCTGTGGTGCTTCTATGTACACCCCCACTGTGTTGTCTGCCCAGTCCAGTTTGCTGGTCAGGAAGAATTTATAGCATTGCACCACCTCTGATTCCTCCCCCCAGATGCTCATTAGTTTCAGGAACTCTGTAGCATGCTGCAAATCTACTATCAACTCCTTTGTCTTGCTGAGGTTGAGCTGATGTTCTCATGGTACTCTGAAGTCCTCCTGTACACTAACTCATCATTGGCTCATTGGAAAACCACTGCACATGACATGAGCTGGTATTGTACTGGATGTCTGATGGATAACCAGGATGAGGGACAGGTTAGTTCCCTGGAATGTCCCAGTGCTGCTCACTACTGGCTCCCACACACAGTCCGGGAGCCTCACAAACTGTTGCCTGTTGGTCAGGTAGGGCATGATTGACGGGACTGTGGGGACATGAAGCTTCATAACCTCATGTGACTTAGCTGTTCTAATGCTTAGTCAAACTGCAAAACCTTGAACTAGATTTGTACTTTCTGGACCTGAACTTTCCACCTCTGTCTGTAATGGATTAATTTTGTGAGTAAGTTCCTCAACAATGTGAGTTGCAGCTGCATGACAAAATAACAAAGTAGCCACTGGGTGCAGAACCTGTAGCACAATGGGTACCTGACACTGTCCTACTCATGGAGTACATTTTATTTTTGGTAGGTAAGTGTCACTCAAGAGCTTCATACTCTGACTGGTGCAAATACTGTTGACGCAGAGACCCTCATGACCCCCCCAGCAGCCTCGTTTGTTATTTGGTACCCTTTCCATTTTCCCTGTTTACCAGGTCAGCTGAGACACTGAGTATCAGAGAGACTCCTCCTTCGTCCTGAGTCTAGGACTAACAAAACTGTTATTTCTGTCATGGATTTACGTCAATGCAGGACGGGGACCAGAAGGTCAACTTCTCATTTTACAGGGCTTACTGGCTGTGGTATTAAAGTAACTGAATTACTCCGTACCATTTTCCCCTAATTATCTTAATTTAATTTTGATTTATTTGACAGATCAGTATTTCAAATGTAAGCTAGACAAGCTGTGCACCTAAAGGAACTCATTATTTCACAGTTGTCTTCCTGATGTACTACTGCCCCCCCAGCTCATAGTTTCCCCCCATCCAAATAAGGTGAAAGCATTGGCACATGTGTGGCATGTGCTGGTTATGGCCAGTAAAAGTCAGTGCATGCTAATGTAGTTGTCAGTACTTGGGGGAGATTGATGTCCAACCTTATGTTCCTCAGATGCATAGAGAACTATCAGAGTTGTGGCAGAATTCATTGCGGCACATGCATCAATGAAAATGAGCATGTGTAGGATGAACAGCCCCACTGCCATTTAAGAAAGACAGAGGGACTTTGTCTTTATGTTTACGTATCAGCGGGCACGTCTGTCTTACTCAGCAGCCTATGTTTTTGGATCAGACGCAGAATCAAGTACTTGTGCCCTCCGGAGAACATGATGTATGTGGAACTTGTCCATCGAACTAACTATAGCACCCAGGCCCAAGACAACAGGAAGACAGGTGCACTCTCTGGGGGAAAGAGGGAACCTGAAAAGGAGGTGAGTCATGCCAGTTGTCCTCTAGACTCTACGGGTATGGAGGAGACAAGTGGCAGCATCATAAGCTTGGAGGGCTACAGTTTTCATGCCGGGAAACGCAGTGGTTTTGGGAATATTGAGTCAGAACTGCTGTCTTGTCAAACACTAAGTTGAATCTCAAGTCAAGCGCTCATCCACAATCTGAGCTCATGAGCCCCCCATGCCTTTACTGGACTTTCCATTTCTCTATCTCTCTAAGCAGTAGCTTACAGACCTCGGGAGGGGAGGGATTTCACACTCATGTCCCCCATTTGTTTTTCTCTGTTCCTCTTCGGGATGTCCCGTTGACAGACTGATATTTACAGTGGTGTGAGAAAGCCAGGACACTTCTCAGGATATTTATAGCACGTCTGTATATCATGTATCAGGAACAAATCCCTTCCCTACATACCGAGTGTGGGACAATAGCTAGCAGCAATAAAATACACACACTTAGTGTATTACAGTTCACTAGGCATGGATAATACTGGCATATGGATTATTTCAGACCAAGGGAGACAATTTAGTAATTCAGTAGTTTGTGTGTTTGAAGGGCTGTATAGTGGAAGAGAAACACGCATGGGTGCCATATGTCAGGGTGAAGAAGCAGGCTAAGGTAAGGCCATTAGCTATGTCACAAGCCTGTAATGTTTGTGTCACTGTATGGTTTCATCAGAGCATCTGGTATATCGCAAATCCTGTGTAGTTTTAGAATGCAGTGTTAATATCGAATTGCAATGTTAAAACACATATTCTAAGGCTGGCATGTTGAAGTAGTGCGTGTTAAATTTCTGTGATTCTGGCATGGAGCTAAGACGTACCCGTTAGAGGACCGCCACCCTCTGATAGCACTGTGTCATTCCATGCAAAGAGTCAGCATCTCTGAAACCAGGCTCATGCTGGTGAAGGCCCCTGGAGGTCAAGCAAACAGCATTTCATGATGGACCAGGCCCGGCAAGCCTGCAGGCAGAGATTAGGCAAGAACATAAATCTATCTGGCACCCAGTTTGATGGATTTACGTGTGTGTTGCCCTTGGACTGAATCAGGAGAGAAAGTCAACTGAATGAGGAAGGCAGCGGTGCTTCGGGATGCAGAGCAGCCGGGCCCTATTGTGCATGTGCAGCGTGTGAGATATTACGTATAATTATACCTCATTTAAAAATGCATTATCAGAGATGATGGGGGCTCTAAAGAGCAAATATAATTATAATGACCCCCAGCTCTATATTTCTTAATCATAATGTTGTAGAGATAATGATAATATAATCATGAGGATGACTCTGACCAGGAGCTGCGTGTGTGTGCATGTGTGTGCGTGTGGCATTGTGTCGCTGCGTCCTGAATGGGCCCTGTATCCTCTCCACATCGACTCATCTCCTCCCTGCCGCATCTCCACCTACTAACACGTCCTGGTGTTTGCTTTGTTACTCTGTACGACTCTCTTGATGAAATTCTGCCACTTCAAGGTACTCTTATTTTCTCATAATTCTGTTACATTGTTCTACAGCTTTGGAAATACAGAGAGTGTGTTCTGTAATAGGATGACATTTTAGCTGCTGCAGGATGCGTGCTGAAGTGTTAAATTAGTTATCATGTTGAATTACTGATCATGTCTGTCAGTTTTAGACTATGGAATCGACATAAACACAGACCGATTGTCATAATGCATTTTTATAATTCATCCTGGCTGGCTGACGCAGATTTTCCTCTTAGGTTTCTGGTTAGTGCACTAATTCCACGTGAATTTCATTAGCTTGTGTATTGAGTAGAATGAGATTACCCTCTGACGCTTTGTGATGGTCGCTGACCTTGATCAATGGGTTTATCTATGAGTGCCTGTGTGGTTTTCCCCAACCAGAGAAGCCCCAATAAATCTGAGAGTAACTGTGTGACAGAAGCGCATGTCGCTGTGGCATTCAAGCCATCTGATTGGGCAGCTAGCTTTAGCCCAGAATGATAATGAGGCAGGGATTGGGCAAACCGGTTACGGTGACACAGCACAGTGCGGCTGTAGTGTTGGGGGCTCATGGCAGCCGGGTGATGTTGGGAACAGGTGGATGGGGCTTTAGCATTGCTGGGGGGGATGTGAACGGCAGGGCTCAGATTGCCTACTTGTGTTTGTGTGATTTAAAGGCGAGTGATTTGCTGCTTAGTCAGTGTGTGGCGATTGCTCATCACGTGTTGATTGCATCCTCCTCATCCCGCTGCTAGGTGTTTATTGTCGTTTTCCTTATTGGGCTTTTTGTATTTAGGTGGTGTGAGCTATAAGTGCCATGGTATTGGTTGCCGTGTGTTAGTAGTGGCTGCGGGTGGGGAGGTCTGCATCACCGATAGGGAGCCGCCTTCGCAGGGCTGTCGGCCAGTGATTAATGACGTTCCTCAGAGGGGGATTATGATAAGGCCCCCCCTCAGTCTGTGGCCTCGGGCCCGCTCTGTAACATCTGCCGCATCGCTTCAGCACCGGTGGTCCATCTGAGCCTTTGCTCTGTGCTGAAGACTATAAAATGAGTAGGAATCCGTGTCAGGAGCAGAGATTAAAGCTGGGGTGCCATCATGTCACACCCGAGTTTTGTTTTCCCTCCATCCTAGAAAAACACCCAAACCTTGATGCCTTTCCATGACACATTTCCCATCTTTACTCTGATTTCCTCGTTACTAGCATGAGATGGCTTTTTTCAGCCCTTTTCCTTAACCCATCCTATCTAGGCTCCGCCCCCGGTTCAGGTCCCTGTTCTTTCCCCTCATTTCTGAGGCACGTGGTTCTGTTCTCCATCCTGCCCCATCCACCTTTATCCACCCAGCATGGGATGGATATCTCGTCTCTGCGTTGAGCGGGTGCAATTAACATTACCGTATGAGCCGGGATCTGTAAGCAGGCTAAGCTAACGTGTGAGCCTGCCTAGGGATTTGTGTGACGTCATCTCAGCAGAAGTCACACTGACAGTCGCCTGGGGACTGAAGCTCTGAAACCATGTGGTGGAATTAAGTCATTTGTACTAATTCACTGCTTGAGTAAACTGGCCCTGGAACAGTTCTGCAGGTTTTAAAGGCTTTGTAAAGCTTTCTCAGTCTTTATAGCTCCTGAATAAGAGAGAAATCTGGTACATAAATATTGCAAAGGTTTTGAGTAACTGCAGTATCCAAGCAATACTGATGATCATTTTTCATCTATCAGGTGGAAATCTGCATTGAGGAGAGTACTTCTGATGATATTTTTTTTATATTCCTAATCAAAAGGAGTATTATAAAGATACTAAACACAAACACTGGGATGATAATTCTGTACAGTTTATGGCAGTGACCAATACAACTCAATCCAGACCAGTCAATTTCCTGTAGTACTTGATAGGACACAAATACTTAGTAATAACTCTGTTACTACTGAAGTACAAATCCTGAACAAATATAGTTGCTACTTGAGGTAAAAGAAGCATCACAATTCATTAATGATGAACAAACAGGAGATCAGTATTTAACAGTATTCATGACTTCCCCCACAAGAGGCTCCTACTTAAACTCAAAGCGACAGGTATTTTAGGAACTGTAGCGACCTGGATTGATAACTGGTTAACAGATAGGAAGCAGCGAGTAGTTATAAGAG
>JAODLC010000100.1:15849214-15876832 GCA_026781145.1 Hippopotamyrus pictus
GCACTTGTTACATGCTGTGTGGTACGCCCCCACCCCCCCCCACTGACTTCATACCGCCTCTGCCCCTGCTCAAGCACAAAAGGGGCCGTACCTCCTAGGGAGAATCTGAGTGTCGGAGGTTGTTCTGGCTGGAAACAGCCGCTAGGAAAGGATGGTTATTCTGGTGGAGCTTGGGTCCACAAATCGGCATTTTTTTATAGGACAGCCACCAGCATACAGCTTCATAGGCCACCTTGCAGGTTTCTGATGGCTGGATTGGAAAGTCCTTATGAACGGTGTGAATGACAGGCCAATGGCAGCCATAAATAACAGGATCGTGTGACAAGAGAGACTGAGGAAAAAAAAAAAGAGGAAGGGAATCAATCCAAGGAGATGACTGTGAAAGTGGCAGGCCTGGTGAAGACCTCGGGGAGCCCGGAATGAAAAGGGCCATTTGAATCACGCAGAGTGAGTTATAAATCCCTTAGCATCTTGAGTGACCTCGCGCCAGCGGCTTGACTGAGACAGCCTTTTAACCCCTACAACACTGTCACACAGAGGGACCACCTATTCTTCACAGGAACACTGCGCTGGGTGGGGTGCAGAACCAGTGAGTGTGAATGGAGAGATCTCCACGCCACAAAGACAGAGCATAGATACAGCCGGAGAGAGATGTCTCCATTTCGCTTCTGCTCATCTTTGCATGGGCTCTCAGATCTACAGCCCCTTGTATCGGCGAGCAGTAGGGGGGCTCTGCCCTCTGGGCTTTCCGTGAGCTTGCTGATGGCGTGACAGGTTCTTCAGGGCTCCCTGGAGAGGCGGTGAGATGCATCCTAGCGGGAGATCATACTGACCATTAAGGTATGAATGGCAGACATGTCCAACGGTGTTGTTCCATGGGGCGATATGGTTTGGCTATGAGATTCTTAACACGGGTGTGTGTTGTACACGCTCTGTCGGGTCATACTGGTGAATGTCACCAGCAACAAGGTACATTGGGCAAGGGTGCCAAAAAGGGGGGAGGTTAGGATTATTTCAGGGGCCCTTAAAATTTGGACCCTAACTAGACTGGGTTGATTTGTTTTTTGTGTATATTTATTGTTTATGTACATCGTATTTATGCACATCTTCATTACTGGTACTTGGTAGTTGTACATATTGTCACTTAAGTGCCAAGTTAAGAGGAGACAAGCAAGTGAGAATTTCATAGTATTTTCCTGTACATCCTGTACTTAATACATATGACAATAAATCATGAATCTTGGTTCGGGTTGAGGGCCCAATATGATACGCTGTCATGCCCAAATCTTCTATCAGCACCCCTGCATTACAGCATTCAGTAGGAGCTCCTCCCATGGCCGTCTTTCATGACAGGAAGGTGAAGGGAGGGTAGCCTGGCGACACGATTCAGGCAGGAGGCAAAGATTTGCCCTGACACCAGTCGCAGGCTGTTATCTCTCCCCGCCGTTCGCTGGCTGCCGCAGGCGGGCCGTGAATTCTCACCTGCGCCACGTCAGCGGTGCTGCCACGCGGACGGACGGCGGCTCCCGCGAGGCCCCGCGTCTCTTTGCCAGGAGGCCTGCGGGCGAGGGCCTTGTTTCCATGTGCCTGAATTTTGCTGTCGCTGCACCAACAAGGTTAATTGCGTCGTGACCTGGTAGCGGGGTCATGTCGACGCATGTGCACGAAGCAGACCTTCAAATCACATTGCATCTGTGACTTGTTTTCTGGCTGTATTTGGTGAACCGGGACACCCCCTGTGTGTTTTCTTAGGTAATTGTTGCTCCCTTGTGCCTTGGTCTGCCTCGGACACTGGCCACTTCATAGAGCTGACGTGACATGCGGGACCTGCAGCTTGTGTTTGCTCATGCAGAGCCAGGGAATCTGCCATCTCGCTATAAGTAGTGGAAAATCGTCGTCTTTATTCAGCTCTCTGTGACCTGATTTCACTGGAAGTCCAGGTTCTGCCCCAACTGCAAGAGCGTTCAGAACACTGGGCAGCGGCGGGGGGGGTGCTGCATTGTGTGGCAGATAGAGCGGCGATCTTGGGTTCATGTTACTCGAATACCCGTGGGGGAGAGAGCCAATGCATGTGCCCCTGAGCTGGTTCCCTGTCCTCTCCTTTGCGTCCTTCTCAGATGCATGCTCACTTTATAATCACCCATTGCCACGGAGCTACGCATGCATTGCCATGCTATGACATAGAGCCGCTATGTCGACACTGAGCCGTCAGGCTCCCGCCAGTGAGCCTCGAGATTCGGAGCTTAAGATAAATGCAGCACAAACATTAGCAGAAATGTCCTTGCTCGCAGCACAGGTGCTAAAAGCAGCCGTTTGTACAGGGGAAGCATTCCCCCAGAACACACACAAGCAACTGCACTTAGAGCTCATGAAAAAATGCCTCTCTCCATCAGGGATCAGAACTTAAATCCCCTCTAATTAGGCTCAGTAACACTTGGGTGGAGGATGGCTGGGTTTGTCCAGATTTTTTTTTAAGCCGTTAAATGGGTATTTTGTTTCACCCAAAATTCCAGCGGTAAGACCGCAGGATCCATGACTCGTTGGTTTGATTTTAGACATATACAGCTGATACTGTGATCTTGTGTTTATTAAATTCTGTTTGATAGAATTGCCCTCTCACTCGTGCTTCTAAAATGTTTGCCCATGTTCAAAACAGCGAACAAATGTCCCTTTTATTGCTTTTTTTCCCTTTTCCCCAGATTATAAATGTGCCAGTCAGATCTCTCAGGCTATTTGCCTGTTGTATACTTTCCTTCATCTTCCCTTCACCTTTTAATAAAATGCAAAAGTGCATCAAAAGAAGTAATTTTCCACATCAGTACTTTTGTTGATGCCCTATTTCTGTTCCTCTCTCCAGTGGTGTAGATTTAAGGGTTTCTGAATTATTATAAATTTTGAATTGCTGTGTGATTGATTCCTGCTCTGCACCATTGACAAAAGATGTGTTAATATATATGCTTCTAGTAAGAATCTTTTTCTCGGTAGGTGTTTTTTCTTCTTACAATGTCTTGAAATCTGTTTGGAGGCAAACTTTTGCGGTACTTTAAAAGGCAGCCGAAATCTGCACCTTACATAAGCAGAATGCCTCATTGCTTTGTGTCAATGGGGGTAAGCAGAGGCCCGACGACAGGTCAGGGAGGGCAAACAATGGCTTGGGGCCCCCAGTTGGGAGGGGGCCCCCAAGGGCAAGGTATTACATAGTACATTGCAGCAACAAATCTGCTTTATTTGTGTATTCTGTTTTTCACAAAAGTGAAAATAAAGGACTTCTGTTTATTAAATTCTGTTTGTTGATATAAATTTACAGTTTGCCATAAAATAAAGTCAATAAATTTTACCATGCCCAGGGGAGGGGGAGTTGGAGGCCCCCATGGAGTTTTTTCCTAGGGCCCCCAGAGTCCCAAGAATTGCCTCTGGGGGTAAGAAACTGCTTTTGTGCTCCTGATGCTCATTGGAAAAGGTGATATTTGGAGATCCTTAATTTCAAGTACCCTTTTTTCCCCCAAGCCTGTCCTGTGCATGGCTCCATTTTTGCAGGTTGGGAAACATGTCCTAGGCTTGAGTAGGACTGTCCTGGATTTACACTGAATACCTAATGTATCACCTGAGGGCTGCCGTCCCACCCAGCTCAGCTTTGCTGCAATACAGTAATTGTCTGTTTAGGTAGGGGGCCATCCCTGACGCACGCTAGCCCTTCCAGTAATGGGTTTCCTCAAACCTGCTGCTCTTCCACCCTCTCGCCTGCTGGCCGTACTCACTGCGCTGGACCTGCATTTGCTTTTGACGCACATGGTTCCTGGCAGGGATGCTGCTCAGTTGCATGCCCCAAATCTTTAAAAAAATACAGTTGAAAAAATGAAGGCAAACCAACACAAAAGTAGCTTCTGTCTGTCCACCTCATGACACTGCTTTCATGGTCAGATAAATCTAGATGCTTGTACCTTCTGTTACTTTCTTGCGACTGTAGCTTTTGGCCAGAAGAAGATGCCGTGAAATGGCTTCCAACTTTCATCAGACGTTTTTATCCTACAGGGTTGCCAGCTTCGATCAGCTGGCAGGCGTGAGATTTACCATTTGAGACAAGTCTGCATACTCATTTACATGTACATAACAGTTTTATTACCTTGTAAATAGTTAGTAGGGTTAGCAAACTGCCCAATGCTTTTGATGTAGCTAATTGTGGGTTAATAATGTAATAATATAGATTTGCTGTAAGATCTCTTGCAGGACCATGAGAGTCCCAAAGCCTGACTGTCATGCTAGATGCGTGAGAGTTGGCAACCCTGATCTTGAACTAATGACCCACCAAATGGAGGACGTCATAGTGATGGCTGGTCACTGCCCATCTTCTCATGGCTTCTAACTCAACTTCTCTTGCCTATTCCAAAGCCAACAAGAGGCTTTCTCCACTGCCGCTTCCACCTGTGGTGCACTCTAATCACTGTGAAGAGGAGGCATCCTCTGTGGTTTACAAGGTTACAGTGTTAGTTTGTCTTTTAAGTATCTGAGTGTCATTCTTACACTTCAGGGTGATCTGTAGACGTCGGGGAAATCATGGCTTCTCCTTCGTCAGCCTGTTCTTGATGTCCCGTCATTATGAGCCCCATGACCTGATTTTCAGAGGCAAGTGCACAGGAGTGTTGATTGAAAATTAAAATATGTTTTCTGTCACGCCCATGCCAGACCAACTGCAACCATGCCCAGCTTCTCCTGAACAACCCCGCCTACAGTGATCTTCTTGGCTGGAGTGATCCTGCCTAATTACTGCATTTATTTATACCGGATTCTCCACGTACTCAGTATGAAGTTTTGAGTGTTTTGTACCAAACTGAGTGTTTTGGATGATCAAATTTATATGTCAATGTATGACCCATGGTGACATTCTGGATTTTCAATTCTTGCCCTTCTTTCTTTCTGGTTCTAGTTGCCTTGTGGACTGCTTCTGTGTTATTGACCACCAGCCTGTTCCCTCATCTTGCTTCTTGGATCATGTTATTGGATTTGTTCGCTTACCCGCCTTCCTGGTCTTGACCCAGACTGTAACTCATAACTCTTACTTTCTAATTAAACCACCCTCCATTTGGCTCTTGAGTCCTCTCTGTGTACTCATTTTATAAATAACTATAGCTGTGTTTATAATACTTTATGAATGCATGCTAATAAAGTGTAATAAAGTGTTACCAAAAATTGTATTGAGTACACAGAGAGGACCATTTAATGCTGCAAGGCTGTAACCGATGTCTCTTCAAGGGAAGTCCAAGTTGACTGTGCACTTCTGTCAATAAATGATGAAAAACCGAAAATAATGAGACCTTTTGTGAAAAAGGCTAACACCAGCCTATCCCAGGTGGCATCATTTGATGTTAGAGGTAGAACTGTAATATTTTGTCTGCTTATATACAACAAAACAACAGAAGGGACTCCCTTTGTTTGAAGAGCCAAGCTGCTCTGTATTGTGTCACGGGGCCCGTCCTGAGCTGTTTGTCGTCGTGTTTTATGATGGCTGCGTTTTTGTAGGGAACGGTCTGAATATTAACAGAGTTTGTGAGAGACACAGAAGAGAAAAACACAGGATGTATTCCTGAGAATATAGTACCATGACCAGATATTGGGTCAGGACAGGGAGCTGGGCGATCCAGTCATTAGGGGAATTGTCCTACTATTTGGGGGCTGGTGGAGAATGGCGCAGGTACGAAAATATAAACAAGAAAAATTAGGGATTTGTGTAGGTGACTGGGTCAGGGGGAAAGGCAAAAAGAACAGGCATTTTGCCATAATTGGTCATGACTGGTATCAAGAATTCAGACTGGGTTTTAAAAGAACCACAAACCATTAAGGTAAATCTTCTGGATATAAAGGACAGCTGAATTATCTCAGATACTCTTGACTCCCGCTTTCTAGTCAGTTAGTGCCCCATCCCCCACACTCTCACAAATACGAAATTAGTGTGAAATACTTCAAGAACCCCTAAGTATGGCTGTATAACTGTTGTAAAATAATGGGGGGTATTTTGTGAGCAGGCTTTCCCTTATACAGTCGAGAGTGCTGGTTTGACATCTGCCTTATGATGGCATCTATCTTTGGACAGACAGGTGTCCAGATGACGAGTTGACTGCCTAATCTCCTCTAGAGACCCTTAAAACCAGAGTTTTTACATTATTTTGAGCCGTCTGCCCGCTATTTTTCTGGAGAGCAGCACAAGTTCTTCCAGACAGACGGGCCACGTCATAGATGAAGCTGCTATTTATTTCTGTAGCCTGGAGGCTCCACGGCTGCCTTGCTTATTATGAATTTAATTATTTAATATTTAAGACACAAAAAAGCAGGTCTCTAATATGCAAATAGAACTTGCTTCCCTCCGTCCCGCTGCCCCTGCAGCCTTCACTAATAATAAAGCGCAGAGCGGCGCAGGGAAACTCTCTGGAGGCCGTGGTCTGATTCAGGCCTGAACCAACATGAGCAACCCTGTCACAGGTGTGTTGTCAGGTGCCACACGCAGTCAGAATCTCCTGACGGGAGCTGCTTTGTCCCTGGGTAAACTGCCACAAGCTTGAATTACCCGCACTGGGCCACAAGAACACAGACGTCAGGTAATTTTCCCTGTTCTACATTCCTTGTCCGCCGTTTGGTGTTTGCGTTTTCCCCAAACAGGAGAAGAAAATGCATATTTTTCTGTAATGAATATTTCAGCTCCTCTAACCGTCTCCAAATCTAATGCCTGAGCCACTCTTTAAAAGCCCAGAATAAGGGCCAATAAGCATTAGCCTTTCTCTGCTGCTATCTGTCTTAAGGCAAGGACGTCGCATGGCTCATTTACAGCTTTTCATCTGGTGTGTGCATTTGGTCCTAAAGAGCTAGGGTTCAAAAAAACTGATTAATGGAAGCAGAATCTATCTCCACAGAATCATCAATAAGATCCACTGCCAGTGGCTTTTCTGTGCTGGTCACAGGACCTGCTGTGGGGCTGGTACCTTCCAGAATGCGGAAGCCCTTCCAGAAGCTTCTTGTCCAAACTAATTTTCTGCTCCACTGTTGCTGCTGTGAGTGTTTCAGAATAGCAGAGCTCCTGGGTAGGCTTGGTTTTGGGGTCGTGGGTCGGTGGCGCCCCAGATCCATGGGGGCACAGAGTGTTCAAGGACATAACGAACAGGGACTGACCCACTAACTCATGGAGCACGTGAGAGATACCAGTCTGCCAGCAGACACCAGACAATGACAGGGCAGCGGCAGTAAAGTCAGAAGTAGTGGCTGAGGTGCTATTAGCATTAGCATAAGTAGCAAGTAAGTAGTAGAAGTAGCAGGAAGAGAAGTAGCCTTATAAGTACTGCAAAAAGCAGCAGCAACAGAACTCATAATAGAGGTAGTAGAACAACACAATAGTAATAAAAAATAGTCGTAGATGAATTAATAGTAATGGTAGTAGTAGCAGCAGTTGTAGTAGTAGTAGTAGAACAAGTACCATAGTAGTAAAAATAGTACTAGTAGCGGTAGAAATAGACCTATTAAAATAGAAATAGTGAAATAGTAATAATAGTAGTTGCAGCAGTAGTATTAGTAGTAGTAGAAATAGTCCTAGTAGTAGTAACAGTGGTGGTGGTATTAGCAGTATAACATGTACAATAAACATATAAGTAGCAGAGGCAGCAGGACAGCAGTGTCAGTCCTCACCCATCTGGCCGCTGCTGTGATGGCTGACTTTCATTTGTTTCGCTGACTGTTCTACTGAAGCGGTTCAGTTGAAGTGACCCTCCCAAAAGCATCCCTCCCCCTGTGTGACACCCCAGCCTGGGGCATGACAGTCAGTGCTGCACTGCCCTGGTACATTACGTTCTGTCACCAGTGTCGGCTCAGCAAAGAGGCTTTCTTGTCGCCTCTGTCGCATTCAGACCACGGAGCACGAACGAGATCCCGGCTCTGTATGTATGACAATCTGACACGTGTAGCACACGCTCCCACACGTACACAAACACACGGCTCTCCGGGGTCCTGACTGACTGACGCGGGCAGGGTTGGAAGACAGGGGGGCGCGCCAAGTTTATTAAGAAGGGCTTCATTTAATTTGAGTGAGAGCGTTGAATTTTTTTCCCCATAATCCTATCGCACACAACACGTCCCTCTGGAGAGTCCGGCCCCTTTATTCCCCTTAATGAAGTGTGCATTAAAATGAAAGTGATTTTAATGGGATGTAATCCTGCTGGGAGACGTTTCAAAGGAGAGGAGAGCAGGGGGCGTCCCAGCAATTTGGCCCAGTCGCGGCCGGGGTAACTGTCCGCATTGCACCGTGCGCTTTACACGTGCTGCTGCGTCGCCCTGGTTTACACGCCACGTGCACGTGTGAGCGTGCGGGTGACATAAACGACGCAGGCGTTCCCGTATTATAATGCTTTCCCGTGGGCCGACCCTTGCCGCGCATATGCGGACTGCGCTGCATCCAACGCATCTGCTCAGTCTGATAACAGGATTAGGGCAGCCCCAAAAGGTCCGTCGAATTAGATCAGGGCCCGCGCATTAAGCGGTATAATTATAACTGAACCCATCAGCGCCAAACCCTCCTCTCCACGGAACCAGGGAGGGGCAAGCTCTACACCCCCAGAAAGGATTAGGTGCAGCGCTGAAACTCTGAAAGGTCCAAGTGTTAAGACTCCGTACATCTTCAGGGGATCATGCCCCCCCCCCCCCACCTCTGGCGGGGGCGCCCTGTGGTTTCTTTCATGTGTTGTACTGGGTCGCCCCTCCTTTAGCAAACTCCACTTGCCGTTTTTATACTGCTGCTAGTGTTTGTTTACCTGCACGCATCCTGATTTAGAGTGAGCCACGGCTTGGCTTTTTTTGCAGTCAGGGCCGCTTTCTTGCGGAGTGGAGTTGTCAGAGCTCTCCTGGGCTTAGTCATGTCTTTGAAACGGCACACGATCATGACTCAAGATTAATTTTAAACGCTGATGTTATGCTGCATAATAATAATGTATAAAACTCGTGCTGCAGTCATTTTTGGGAAAGTTGAAAAGCAAATGTGACAAATCATAAATGAAAACACTAAGCTTGTGCGCTGACTCCTCTCAAAAAATCGTGACTGTTGGGGGGGGGGGGAGCAATGATCTAATCCCTCGAAGATGCCGCGGGGCTAAACATGGACCGTTCGCTGCCGACGGTGCGGATCTGTTCAGGACCATGACACACAGCCGTCCAAACGCCAGGCCTGTCCCTATCGTCTCGCACCACTGCGGGCTTTGAGAGGAAAGTCTCCCGTCACCATGACGAGGCGTCATGCTGCATAGCGCTGGCCGCATGCCGATATGCGAATGCAGGCTGGGATAGGACTCAGAGCAGGGCAATAATCACCGGGGATGGGGGTCAGATCTGCCCCCGCTGCATGTAGGCTGAGGCGAGATCCAGCTGTTTTTCCATGGGGAGTACATCAGCATGCATCATTTTTTAATATGTCCTGAATGTGTTGTGACGGCCTTTCCTGCCCATTTGGTGGCAGACAGTGCTGGGGCACAGCTGGGTAGGTCATGCTGGCAGCAACTGGGGGCGTAGTGGGGAAAGAGAGCAAGAATCAGAATGAAAAGTGGAGGGGGGAAGGGACGCAACATGGCGACGGGGGGAGGGGGGGGGTCGCAGGCCTGTAGAGACTGATTGGCCAAAAATATTTGGAACAAGTTGGAAAAAAAAGATGATTATTATTTCTTCTCGGGTATGGATGTTTTTAAATGTTTATTACCTTTTATACTGTTATTTTATCATTAACATCACAGTTAAACCTTGTAGCTTATTCAGTAAATTTTAATAAAAATCTGAATATGAATGCTTGGGGGGCTGGCTGCCGTCTCGGTGTTCGGAGGCACAGCTGGGGGAGGGGGGGTGAGCAGCAGATAGAGGAATAATGAGAGTGACAGTCAGAGATTATGGAGAACAAGGGGAGAGAAGAGGCGGGGGAGGGTGACGGACAGCCCAGGTGACGGAGCATGCCAGCTGTTTGATGGCCGGACACATCCCCCCTGCCCCCCAGTCCATACTGGCAGACAGCCGAAATGCTCTGCTGCCTCCATGGGGGACCAGGGGCTCAGTAGGTGATCAGTGATCTGTGGTCATGTTCCCACTACCCGCTGTGGAATGTCACAGGAAAACACAACATGGTCCCGAGCCACTACCACACCCCCCCCCTCCCCGGGACCCCAAAGAGGTACTCTGTGGCCAGAGAGGCTGCCTGCGGCCAACGCTTCTGCGAAATTCCATCTTCCCCAGACAGATCGATCACTGTATGTTTTTATGTATGTGAAATTCAGCAGATGCTCAGGGGGAACTGCACAAATGACCTCCAGTCTCTGTTAGAAGTCAACACTCATTCCTCTGTGCCTCGCTCAGATGTCGCACGGCAGTGCACCTTCAAGGACGGCCTTTTGAATCCCACCCTTTCACGCTCTCTCTCTCTCTGTTCTGTTTGCTCGTTCCCTCTATGTTAATGCAGTTTTCCTCCCACAGTCCAAAGACATGCAGTTCCATACACTGGGTCACTAAAATTCGCCTATACTGTAGGATGTGATTGTGTGTGATCCTGCAACGGACAGACATCCTGTCTAGTGGTCCGCTGTGCTACCTGGGCTAAGCTTTGCTACCCTGCACTGAAAAAAACAACTGGAAGATGGATGGGTGGAAATTTAGCAAGTTGTCAGTCAGAGTAGCAAAGGTGATCTTTCGTAGCTGCAGGTCAGCACCCGTTCTTGATCTGCGGGCAACTCGGTGGGTAGCACTGTCGCCTCGCACCTGCAGGGCTGGGGGGGTTTGAGTCCGGGAATGTTCTCCCTGTGTTTGTGTGGGATTGGTCCCACGCAGTGAAAAAATGTAGTTAGCTGCCTCTAAATTGCCCGTGCTGTGTGTGTGCACTCAGTATGCTACTCCTGTATTCCATAAGCAGTTGGAAGGTGGATGGAAATACACTGGTGACTAAAATTGTGGAAACACCTAGAATTTTTGGCAGTATACTTTAAAAACTACTACACAAATGCTGGCATTAAGGTTTATAAACAATAAAGCGTACAAATATCATACATTGGACAATTAAATAAGTGACTGGAGCAACTGGAATAAAGATCACCAATCTCTAAAAATTGGAAATGCTTCCACAATTGTTGCCACTAGTGTATGTTACTGGATGGAATTTCTGTATCCCTAACAAATTAACATAAAAAAATCTGATCCAAAACTAATCCTTTTATCCTGCACTTGTCCAAACAATAAACACTAAAAGTTCTTTTTAAATACACAGTGAGTCAAAAAAAGTTCTCATATTGGGAGATGCCAAAAGCAGTGTTTCTGAATCCGGTCCTCGGGGACCCACAGCTGATCCACATTTTTGCTCCCTGCCAGACAAGTCCACATTTTTGCTTCCTACCAGGAGCTTGGGAGGAAGCAAAACCATGGATTGTCTGTGGATTGCCGAGGACCAGATTGGGAATCACTGGCCTAAAGAATCTGTATTCTAAATCTGAGTCAAGCCAAAAGCCCCCTCCCCCAAGCTTAGATACCCAGCAAGTGAGTCTCTGATTTCTGCTGAAGAGAGCCACGACTTGTTTACATCACCTGGTTACTGCAGCACATCCTGGAGCTCCAGCATGATGTGGGCGGCCTGGTGGCCTCTGCTGCCTCTGGCCACGTTTCAGCCAGAGATTCCCGGCCCCCGTTTCCTCATTATTGACGGGAAGGGGGCAGATTTTCCCCATGTTTTCCAAGACATGCGATCCGTCGTAAAATGCATTGAATCCTTTCCATCTGGGGGGCTGGGGGCCGTGAAACACGTGGCTGCAGAGCGCTTGGGGACCAGTTGCGGGGTGGGGGGGTGGACTGCAATCTCCAGCCACGTCTAAACTGGTCTGTCCTCACGGTAACCAGTCTGCTCTCGCTCCACTGGGACTACAGAACACACCGGAATCTCCACAACAAAAAACGGGAAGAGCAATTGACTCTCCTGCCACTGTCTGGCCTTTTCCATTGTACAAGGTGTACAATGCAGTGATGTCACATGACTTCTGACATGTTTGCTAAATACGACAGTCCTCAGAATAGTATTAACCCCCCACCAGCTGCATCCCCAGAGATTATGTGATGGTTCCTTAGACTAGTCCTTTAACTTTAACCAGTTTGCAGTTTGGTGTCATTCACTCATCTCTGACTGCTCGCGTCGAGCTCGCGTCGAGCTAAGGCTCCAACAGGGCGAGAGCATGCTATTCCTGTCAGCTGCTATTCCTGCCCACCCTGTTCCCGTTCATTAATTTGTGAGACGCCGGTAATAAGTAGTAATCAGCGCGTGTCAGCCTGCCCAGGCAGAAGCAGCGAGGTTGTGTGACGGGGCTTCTGGCCGGTGATTGGTACTGCGACGTGGCAAGCATTGCAGTGTTTTGGGGGGAGGGTAGAGGGAGGCAGCATCCAAGAGTCGCAAACACTGCAGTGCTGCGCTACTCATTGCAACACCTCGGAATGCACAGCTGCGCAGTTAAAAAGGGAACAGAGGCACATATGTGCATCTGTACAGAAAGCGGCATTTAAACATGCAATGTAAAACCACAAGGAATGCGAGTGTGCATTATACAGGCACTGAAATCCACACACACACACATATATTTTCATTGGAGCTCGGAGGGGACAGGATGGCACACACACAGGTGGCAGTCCAGTGCAGTGCTGCTGGTTCTGAGCTGCACAGGCAGGATGACTGTAGGGGAGAGCAGATACAGTCTCGGCCACTGCGGCCACACTGGAAATCTGTCACTTTCCATCAGCCCCAAACCCTCATGCCACACTTATTCCGACTGACAGCGAGTCGAGGAGGAATACGGCGGAAATCTGCCCGGGGGCCTCTGTGAGCGTGCTCCAGGGGGAAGGGGGTAATGCTTCCCCAGGGTTCCTGGTGGGTAATGGTTCCCCTTGAGGGGGGAAAATGGGTACGGGCAGAGGCAGCAGACCCTGCTATAGGTGCCCGCGCTGTCAACCCGCTGATGGACAGTGAAAGCTCATTTATGCTGCATAATAATTAATGAAAGCATGAAGGTGACCTGTCTGCCTCACTGTCCCGCTGCTGAGGTCATGCTGAGGGCAGCCCGCCAGAGAGGCCGCTGTGGGCCCCCAATCAGCAGCATGCATGTGGGGCGCCTCACCCCGTCAGCCTCGGAGTGAGTCGGGGAATCACAATCACAGCACGGGGCTTCAAATTGGGGAGAGGCGGGCATGTGAAGGGCACACTCAGGGGGGCTGGGCTTATTTAAGCAGCCTGTCCAGCTGATTGGTCACACAGTGAGTTTAACTAAATCTGTGGAATGTGGAGGGATTGGGCAACACAGGATCAGATCTCCACATGTAGGCCTGTAGTCTCACACCTCCAGGGCTACCTGCCGTTTTCATGCTCACTCTGTGGGCTTCCTCCAGCATGAAGCGAATGGGTGTCCATGAAAATCTCCCTGGCTGTGTGAGTTAGTGCTGGTCTAGCCATGGACTGTGGTGCCTCGTGTTTAATGGAAAAGCAAGGATTTACAAAAAAAAAATCACCTTTTCTATCACAGCAAACAGCAGAACAGGTTTAACAAATTCCATTGAAACACTTACTTAACTCAGTTCAAGTTTTGTGACACTGCATAATAGCTGTATTTTTACACTGCAGGCACAGAGGAATGAGTGTTGTTTTTACCTCCTTGTATATCCTGACCAGAGGGAAGGTTTTCACTCCAGAATCATTTGGACTCTACCATGGGACCTACCATAACAATATATCTCATTTATGGAGTGTTTTTATTTTACTTCCAAACATAAACACAAAACAAAACCGAAATCAAAAACGAAAATCATACCAAATATATACAGTATATCGGTAAATTATGAGCCTGTGGGTATCAAATAGACACAGATTTGTGTGCACAGCTAACAGGATTTATGCGTATGCATGTTCCTGAGTGATCGTCCCATTGGTGAAGCTTGTCATGTGATGCGGAGGAGAAGCAGAGCAGCGCTGAAGGACGGCCGGCCGGCCTGGACAAAGGCCCTTGCGCTTGCTGTAGCTGTACTGTAAAAGCACAGCTTAGCATTTATGTTTTACTTTCACTCTATGCGTGGTCGCATTGCATTGGCCCATCCATGTTCGTAATATTTATGTTTTACTTTCGCACTATTAATGGTCACATTCCATTGGCCCATCCATGTTCGTAATATTTATATTTCACTTTCGATCTGCGCGTGGTCGCATTGCATTGGCCCATCCATGTTCGTAATATTTATGTTTTACTTTCGCACTATTAATGGTCACATTCCATTGGCCCATCCATGTTCGTAATGTTTATATTTCACTTTCGATCTGTGCGTGGTCGCATTGCATTGGCCCATCCATGTTCGTAATATTTATGTTTTACTTTCGCACAATTAATGGTCACATTCCATTGGCCCATCCATGTTCGTAATGTTTATATTTCACTTTCTATCTGTGCGTGGTCGCATTGCATTGGCCCATCCATGTTCGTAATGTTTATATTTCACTTTCGATCTGTACGTGGTCGCATTCTATTGGCCCATCCATGTTCGTAATGTTTATATTTTACTTTAGGTCTGTGTGTGGTCACATTCCATTGGCCCATCCATTTTCATTATGTATGTTTTCACCTTTTAGATTTTATTCAACATTCTTAGCATGTTATAGACAAGTCTTACCTACTCTCTTGTGAGCATAAGAATATACAGGTTTCTAACATATGTTTCAAAAAACTCAGGTAGCAGGTAGAATCTGCTTCTGTCTTTAGAATCCAGAATCAAGTTCCAAGTCGAATTTCCCCAAATGATTGCCTATTTAAACTTATCTACCTACTTGACTAATGATAAAAAGGATTAACAATCAATATAAAACTAATACACACATGAAAAATTACACACTTAAAAGCAATAAACATGAAATAAATGACAATCCCATATTCTGAAGAGAGAGCAGACACACATGCACCACCTTCAAGTCTTGCTATAATTACCTTTTTAAGTTCTGCATTACTCACTACTTTCCACTTTGGTTTGCTGCTATCACTGCTCTTTCATGATTACTGTATCACTTAATGTGCTATAGATAAAGCACAAAGAGAAATCACACCAAACAGCTTTTAGCAGGTCTGTTTTGTTTTGTCATGTTCCGAGTTTTTGGGTATTTTTTACTTTTACTTGAGTAGTATTTTATTGGATGACTTTTACCTGAGTAACATTTTGGTACTTTTACTTAAGTATGAAAATGTAATATTTTTTCTACCATTACCCACCCCATAAATATAAATTGTGCAGATGCCACTGATAGAACCACTTTAAGTACAGACAAGGTATAAGTTCAGAGACGACTAACTGCAAACTGCTGCTGTCCTGAGCTGTTACACTTCAGCCTTACTGCACACTGCAGCTGTCCTGAGCTGTTACACTTCAGCCTTACTGCACACTGCTGCTGTCCTGAGCTGTTACACTTCAGCCTTACTGCACCCTGCAGCTGTCCTGAGCTGTTACACTTCAGCCTTACTGCACCCTGCAGCTGTCCTTAGCAGTTACATTTCAGCCTTACTGCCCAATGCTGCTGTCCTTAGCAGTTACACTTCAGCCTTACTGCCCAATGCCGCTGTCCTGAGCTGTTACACTTCAGCCTTACTGCACACTGCCGCTGTCCTGAGCTGTTACACATCAGCCTTACTGCACACTGCAGCTGTCCTGAGCTGTTACACTTCAGCCTTACTGCACACTGCCGCTGTCCTGAGCTGTTACACGTCAGCCTTACTGCACACTGCAGCTGTCCTTAGCAGTTAAACTACCTGTTAGCTTTAGCAAGCTTAACCATTCTCCTTTGACCTCACTGAGGCTCAGCCATTGCAGTTCCCCACACTGGATACTTTTTATTGCACCATTTTTTAGATGCTATAGTGCATGAAAATCCCAGGAAGTTGACTATTTCTGAGACCTCCATGTCTAACACCAACACTTACACCACATTTAAAACCACTTACACCAATGCTTCTCAAGCTATGGAACGTGTACCACTAGTGGTACTCTGAGCCCCCCCGGTGGGATGCCTGAAGATACTGTGATTTTTTTTTCCACCCATATGGTACTTGACTGCTTTGGTTTGATCCAACTATTCACTGCTTGCAGGTGCAGGAGTTGGTATACTAGTGTTTTATCACTATCAAGCACCTACATGCTAATGAGAGGTTGCAATAAACCAAATGTCCTCTTTCTCAGTCTATTTTCCTCTTACGTGTCTTAGCTTGGTGGCGAGTAACACTCCCAGGCCTGAACCGGGCTCCAGTGTTTCCACTAGCTCAAGCTCACTGGACGCCTCGCTGCCTTTCTCTGCCTCTCGGTCCGCTGTGAGAACTTTCATTTGTTCCATAGTGTCATGGAGATAGTTCCTGCCAAGCAGGCCTGGGGTAAGACCTGTTTAAATAAAGAGAATAATTTTTCCCCATTCTTTGTGGGGTCTACGGTGCAAAACAGCGGCCCAGGACGAGTTTCAGATGTGTGATGTGGAGAGAGGTAGTGGTCGAATTTCACAACTAAAAGCCACATTTTGAGGAGCTGGAAGAAAACCATGGGGTGACTGATGTAGTAACCTGTTCATTGGCTGAGAAGGGTGGGAGGGTGGAGGAAGAGATGAAGGGCCTGGACCTGCCAGCAGAAAGAAAAAGGAAAAAGGAAAAGAAATGGTGCCGATCGGGATTACCAGGAGCCAGTGACACAGCAGCTGAGTGGGGGTGGGGGGGAATGAAGGCTGGAGGATTCCGGATGATGCAAAGATGGGGGCATGAGATTAGGAAGCATATTGAGCGGTAATGGGGGGTAGATATGGTTGGAGACCCCTTGGGAATGGAAGGAGGAGGTCTGCATAAGCTGGGCCAGGCCCCCTGACCCTGCTGTGATCTCTCATTCATCTGGATGTGACCCACATCTGCTTGGCAGCTCCTGATAACCAAGCCGCCGGGCACTTAGCCTGTGGGGACTTGCAGGTTTTGTGCTGGCATGCCGTGTTGGCATATCCCCAACGACTCCGCCGCAGTGCCGTCGTACCTGCGAAAGGTGTGAATTCTTCCTTGGCAATTTGAAAAAACATTACAGTTTTCACTCTGTCGATGGTTAGAGATCTTTGCGGCTAATGATAGTCATAATTATAAGATTTCCAAAAGGTTGCCGTCGGTGGCAACTGTGGGGATCTTCTGCAGCTTTTCTGCTGGAAGATCTTACGGAAGATGTATCCGTCCCATTCCAGAGATAAAAACAGAGGATCAGAGTATTTTATTTATTCATGGTGCTTCATATCTCACCAGCTGGGGAAGCAGCGTAGCATGTGACAGAGCTTTAAATTCACTGTGCATCCCAAACGCCCCACGCCCCCACGCCCCCGCCCACCACAGGGAACAGGTGTCAGGTGAAGCATGACATGAGCTGTGTGTATGTCCTCGGCATGTGGCAGGCTGGCTTCACATGGAGATGACAGAACTTCTCCCCCCCCACCCCTCCAGATAACCTACACAACCAGCCCACCCACCCAAGATGCTATTTTACTGTACCGGGGGGGGGGGCATGTACATGGCAAATAAGCAGGAACGGACTGCAGTCCTCCTAAACGTTCCATTTTGAGTTATCGGGTAATTTATCTGGCCTGGCTGGTACACATAAAACTATTTTAACTAGTAAACCTACCGGTAAACATACTGGAAAAAGGCTTTCATGTCGCAAGGAGCCCAGTACAACAGGAAGATTAATGAAGCAGCTTCAGAGATTTTTAAAAATTGTTTCTTGAAGTTTTATTAAGGCATTTGCCCCGAACTTCAACACATCTAAATGTCTAAATGCATTTTAAGCGGGCAGACGTAAACGGTGGTATGACGCTCGTCCAGGCTGTGGGGGTGTGCATCTCCAAAAGCTGAATTGTCAGTCGTTGCTGGTGGGGGGCTGGGGGAGGGCATTGTTGGCCGGCAATTGATAGAAACATGTGGTGGGTATCAAAAGCCTTTTTGCTGTAATTAAATTGCAGATGCCACCATCTCGAAGTGTGGCCAATGCCACCGTGGCCAGTCCTGCATTGGCTCCAGGCCCCGACCTCAGGTGTGTCCCATCCTCACCGATTTTACACACACACCCCCATGCCAAGCAGCTATTAATGCGGCATTTAAACCAATATGGCTGTATTAGCTGGGTACTGGCTTCAGTTCACGATAATCCACACAGTGAGTCTTTCTTCCCAAAACTTGATGTTATGCACTTTAAGACACGGAGAAAATCTGCTACAGGTGCCCTAATAAAACACACTTCGTAGGACGGTTTACTGACCAAATGAAAAGACGACAAAAGGGATTCTATTACTGACTCATGCCATCATTTCATATTTTATCTTCTGAAATACTCTGTATGTGTAGCCAAGGAATTAAAGATGAGCATTAAGATGCTCAAGCTTGGCCAGTGTCCATTAGCGGTACCTGGGGGAGGAATATCTCTGAGCAAAAGCTCCAGCCTTAATGTGTGGGGGCTGCAAAACGTCCATCACGTAATACTCTACCCTTATGCAGTAAGTATGTGAGGGCTGCCAGGAGAGACAAGCTGACAGCATTAGTCAAAGCTGTGTAAAGGATGATGGGATACCAAAGGGAATGCTTTGCAAGGAACGTCCTGATCCCTGAACATGTAGATGCCTACATTGGTACAAAACTTGTTCCCCAGAGTATTTTTAAATACACTGATCGCAGTGGAAATCTCATTATAAGCCCAGGAGACCAGCATTAGCTGGAGCTGAAGGATACTCTGCTTTTCTGCTGCTATCTCCACAAATCTGTCATCCTTCTATTAATGTATCACTTACCCCAGGCCTATGGACACTCTGGGTCTCACGCTGTATGAGTCTATCACCACTTGGACGCCTTGTTATGTCTGTGGCCACACATGAAGACCTAGTGTAAAATAATTTCTGGTGAGCTCATTGTGGCTTTATAATAAATAGAATGCAAGCCATTTGATCTTGGACTTGATCTTCATTATTTTTAAATGCGTTGAATTTCTCAAGAACCACTGGTATCAAGCATCCAAGAAGGTAGAGCATAATGTTAAAGTTCTTTATTCCTGAGCAGACTGCAGTGTGTCTCCAAGAGATCACTAGTATGACGCTGGCACAGCAAAATCCCATTGTTGTATTATTGCCATAAAAAGAGGCTGCATCTGTGAAGTCCAGGAGCCCTGAGTCACATCTCCGCTGAGGGGCCACATATGTGAAGTCTGGAAGCCCTGCATCACAGCTCCACTGAGGAACTGCATCTGTAAAGTTCACGAGCCCTGAATCACAGCTCCATTGGAGGGTCCCATCTCTGAAGTCTGCAAGCCCTGAATCACAGCTCCGCTGAGGGGCTGTATCTGTGATGTCCACAAACCCTGAATCACATCTCCGCTGAAGAGCCACATCTGTGAAGTCAGTGAGCCCTGAATCACAACTCCGTTGAAGGGCCCCATCTGTGAAGTCCGTGAGCCGTGAATCACAGTTCCACTGAAAGGCCACATCTGTGAAGTCCGCAAGCCTTGAATCAAGGCTCCGCTGAAGGGCCTCGTCTGTGAAGTCCGTGAGCCCTGAATCACAGCTCCGCTGAGAGGCTGCCTTCCCACAGGCCTATGAGACAGCAGCTGGCTCAGCTTTCACGCTTCAGCAGGTGTCCATTTGCCTTGCTGTCATTTGTCCTTTTACGCACAGCTGGATGGCAGCAGCTTGTGGCAGCGGTTTGTCACCTGGTTTTGAAACGTGTGCTGGTAGCTTAGTACTGCAGCAGCGTGGCTCCGTCCACTGGCAAAAACCTGTGCGGAGTATGCAGGTGCCTCCTTGACTGTTTGAATGTGCTGGGGGGTTGAATCTGCAGCCGCAAACCCCAGGCCGCCAAACAGGGCCTGGCATGGCCCGTAAAGTGAGATTGATGAGGTGAGAGATTCTTCACGGCTGCTGAGAATGTGCTGGAACTGCGGACTGAGCTCTGTCTGCCATCACACAGAACTGTACCCCCCAGCTGGTTATGCCAAAAGACCTGTAGACCATGTTTCCGAAATGGTGCTCCAAATCTCACAGCGCCTACTCATTTCTCACGTGCTCTGGTTCTGAACGGCAGCCGGCACCTGTGTTCGACAGATCAGTGCTAGGTCCTCACAAACGTGCATGTGTTATGTTTGATGTTAATTTAGTTTTTTTTTTCCTTATAAAACAGCAGCAGTGTTTACATCTGACATCTTCTGATAGTCCCAATGGTTAAGCTGATTTTGCTGTGTTTAACATGTTTGTTTTGCACTTGTAAAGGAGTTTTGTTTTTTTTTTTTTTTTTTTTTTTGCAATGGCAGTTTTTCAGTTTTTGTTTGTGAGTTCCTCACCTGATGTCTCAGGAGCCACCGGTATATTATCGGAGTGTGAAACAGTGTTTTAAATTATTGCCTAATAATAAAAACATAAATTACATCATTTTAATTACGTTGTATTTCGCTCTCTAGTTGAACAGTTCTTTTCCGGCGTATTTTCATCTTTGCGGTTAGAAAATTACAACAAACTTTAGTCAAGTTGACCTACACTCAAATGTGAGTAGGCATACAGCGCTGAACTGAATATAAATGATGTGACCGTCGTGTTGTTATTCAGCGCAGGTGGATGAGGATGTAATGTTTTCAAACTACCGGCAGGTAAAAAAAACTTCCCTCGTGGAGTAAGAAGGCGTGCAAAATTGCTGGTCTAATTTAGTAATATTTCAGTGCTCACTAACCAGTCGTTTGCAAAGTCTAAACCGTCTCACTGCCCTTTTGACAGACGTTTTCCGTTCCATCGGAGAAGCATCTTAGGTCAAAAGGTGCGGGGCTCCGATTATTAGCCCCTTAATTGCTTATAAAAAAATACGGATGCTATTAACTGTCATTCTGGAGCGAGATTTAATATGGGCGAATGCCCCTGTCTTTCCACTCGTGTGAGTTCTTAACGCTTCTGCTGCTTCCTCGTAAAGCGGTTCTGCAGCTGGTATTGGTTATTCAGCTGGGGGGAAAAAGGGGAAAATACTGCTTTTCCTCACTAGAACATTTCCCATCCTGTCCCCACCAGAGAACCGAGGGAAAGCAATTTAATCGCGTAATTAAACTCCTCATACACCCTCCGAGATGTGCTCTGGCACTTCTCCAGGACAGTTCGGCGTTACTCGTGGTTCCTTCCCCTAGCGCGCAAAGTACGGGGGTCCTTGGCGAAGACGGCGGACAATATAACCATGCTGTCAGCGTGTGTAGATTTGGAGAAGGGGCAGGTCCCTCTGAGTCACTGAGAGAAGGTGTCCTCCTCCAGTTTCCCTGGGAAAGCCATATGCAAGGGCATTAATTTATTTACAGTATATAGCAGAATATCGTGCTACAGGAGACCAGTGACAGGCCATATATGCGCATCTTCATTATTGGCCAGGTTCAATTAGGGTAAAAAATTGCATTATAAAGGAAATTACATTTATTTTGAGATTTGCCTGCCTCTTAATTGTCTAACCCATTTAAACAGACAGAATGGTCCTTTCAAAGTAGACTGTGGGTATAGTATGTGATTTTTACTTTTAATCGTCAGCGTAAACTTGACTGTCGGGCATCCTGCTTTGCACCCAGCTTGCACCCGTTACCCTCCGCTCCTGAAGGGGCTTTTGACTCTCCAGTAATTACTTGATCAGTCGATAAATCAGAGTAACGTAGGTGCTCATCTATGCATCACGGGTATGTTACCGGCAACCAGCGTCCAGGTTTTGTTTTTCGTGGAAAACACACCTGGGTCGGACCAATAGAAGGGAAAACAGTAAATATACTGGGAAAGAGAAGCCCGATGAGTGAGGAGCTGGCCGTGACAGCCCCCTTCCTGCCCCCACCCATCTCTCTCCCTGCCTTCCTCCCTCCCTGTCGCGCTCCCTCTCTCTCCTTCCTCCTGGGCACGCAGATCAGCGGAGCATTACGTTTTTAATTGAGGTGCATGTGTTATCGTTCCTCAGACTAGCAGCTATTGGGATTTGCGGCGATTTGTCACTGACTGGAAACAGGGGAAACAGCGAGCGCCTTGAGAGACGCCCAAACATTGTGCTCTTTCAGTCTCATTTGTACCACCTGGAACACACTTTTTGTGTTTTTTTTTTCTTTTAAAACGGAAGATACTGTTGGGCGCTAGTGCGTTGAAAGACAGCGCAAAAGACAAGTGTGGCTGAACTGTTCGGACTCACCATGCTGCTAGGTAAGACGATCCGATTGTGTTCCGATTCGTTAGCGAGTGTCCGTTTTCTTTTTGTGTTTACCTCTCTGCTGACAAATATGCTTTATACTGTGTAAAGCACCTGCATAGACAATGTTCTGATATTTGCTTCCTGCAAAACTGAGCGATCTTTTTCACTCGATTATAATAAATATCAGTTTCTTTAACACTGAAGGCAGTTTATCATGTACAAACAGAAGCAAGGAGGTTTTCATCCGGCCAGTCAGTGCCGCACTTGTCGGAGCCTTGGACCGTGAGCATACCTGGAAATGCGCACCTGCAGCCACTTTTCGTCGGACTATGCGCTAAATGTGCGGTTATTGAAAGCGGCTCGTGTGTTTTGCGACGTGTTGCAGAGTTGCATGTTAATGGTGTTGCATATGTCAGTTCCGTCATTATACGAAATAAGCACAGCCGAAGCATTATTTTCTGTAGAGCATATAGATGCAGTCCAGCTGCCGACATGATTATTTTAGTCGCACCTTCTCTACTCCATTAGGCTATTTAAAATTTCTCGGCGCGTCTTCTAAGCTTTTATGACAATTACCCTAAAACCTGACGATTTATTTATACCTCTTTAATTTTGTAACCAGAAATGGTTATATTATTCATATGTAGAGATCTAAAGAACAGAGGAAGTTAACGTTAGTATTGCAAAATACCGCAAATACACTATTTATGCCGATGTCCTGGTATTTAGATGTTTCCAATACTGAGAGTATTTAAGTTTGAAAGCAAAATAGGCCTACTGTATATATTTACTGAAAAAAGAAAAATGAGAATCGTTTCATAATGGAACACAGAAAGTGATGTTTCTTGTAAAATTGATAAAACGACAAATTAACTTAATGAACTGATTTAATTAAGTGCAATTGCAAGCGATTTATTTAAGCCAGGTTTCATGCACAGACAAGCTAACCGTCTTTTATTCGGACCCGGTGAGTTGCAAGCAGTGCCTGACATTCGCGACGAGCGTTCATGGAAAACAGAGACATTTCCCTGTGGAATCATTCAAGATGCTTATGATTTCCTCAAATAGGCTATACAAATGATCGCTTCTAATTACACACATGGTCAAGTTTAGCTTTTATTAAAGTAAAAGTTTGCACACAAACCACAAACCTTACCTTAAGAACGATGCCTACTATTGTTGGTATTTATCTGTTCATTTTAGCTGACTTTGTAACAGTTTATTAAATCTGTTATTACTGATAAATTACAGAAGTTCTAACTGTTATATTTGAACCTATCGTTGTAATCTGCATTGCCAATGTCCTTTTTTGCCTTACGGTTTCAGTAGTTTGTTGTGAAGGTTATACGCATGTAAGTAATATTCGGGGTACTGCACAGGCGAGTTACGTATCTTTTAATCCTGCTTGAGCGCCAAACACATCTTGCAGACGTGGTTGGCTGTAACTTGCCGATCGCAGTGGCAGCTAAATCTTTTGCACGATTGTACTAGGAACAGCTCCTTTGTCTACTGCTCTCGGGCACGATAGAACATCCAGACCGCGAGGGCTGCGATAAAGGAGCGCAGGCTGGGTGCAAAGCAGGATGCCCGACAGTCAAATTTACGCTGTTTCTACTCATTTCAGGCCCACTGCATTGTGCAGATTGAAATTGCCGTTATCTTTGTTTTTTTTTTTTTTTTTTTTGAATGCCTCCTCACAGCAAGCTGAAAAGAGGATTGTAGACCCTGGAGAAGATCCAAACAGGCTAGTCTGTCATGGGTTGGTGGCGGGCGGCACCAACAGCCGTCATTAAAAGTCGAATTGAATGGCTTCTCAGCCGAGTAGGATTTTGTGCTGGAAATGCAATCAGGAAATCAGTGTACTTAAACCCCGATTTATACCCATTGAAGAACATGGGTTTGCAAGTGTATGCGACCTTGATGTGTACAATGTGCAGTAATAGTCTTTACAGTTAACCTGACAGTAATTTGATTATATCGAATATTATTAGGCCTATCGTTATCACATTTCTGGATAATGCCCCCTATTAACTTCCAGTTTCCTTAATATCTTACATGCAACCTCTTAATACTTGTGAATGGGGGTGGTGTCCTGGGTTAGGGCACTGCTTATGATCAGATGGTTGCCAGGTTTCACCAATGGGACTTTGAGCAAGTCCTTCAACAACATTCGCTTCAGGAACTGGCTGACTCTGCTTTCTCCAGTGTGAGTCGCTTTGGATAGAATTTTCGAAGGTCAATAAAGTTCATCTAATCCAAATACAACTGTCTGCTGAATAAATTTAAAGTAAAATGTATGTAACTCAAAACTGATCGCCATATTTGCTCAGTCTGACCCCTGGTGCAGTATGTGTAGGCGTGAGACGAAGAGACACAACTACCCTTTTAATGGACTTCCCGATACCTCCGACGAAATTCGGTCTCTCTCAGGCTGCCCCGATGCGCCCCCACATTGATGAATCAGAGTCACGCAGCAATGGAAGGACAAGGGCCATAATTCAACCATGCCGCCATCCTCTGCATCTCTAGCGCTGCGTTGAACGAGAAAGCAAAGCGCTAGCCCAGGCTTGCTATTTTTGGATAAAGGTGAACAGGAGGGCGTCCTCAAAGAAAGAGAGCTGAGATTTCCGAAAGTAAAAGCATGGCAAAGGACTGAAGTCAGCAGCGTTTTCACCGGGCAAAGACAGAAGGGGCCAAACCATGACGTGGACGTTGGCCATGGAAACGTAACTGCGGTTGTATACCGTAATTTAGGAGGCTAATAGCCTCATCCGTAATTTGCTATAAATAAACGCGCTTCGGAATATTAGAATTTATGAAATATGGAAATTTTATAGTAACGATAAACTCACAAAATCCTTAAATTTAACCAACTGATAGTTATTTTAAAGTTTGCTATTACAGATATCTTTCAGCTCCTGGAAAATTATTGCTCCAATAAGGAAATCAGATTGTTTGTATTACATCCATGCATTCAAAAGCTTTTGCAGTGATTGTCTATTATTAGCAGCTAAGACAACTGATCTCAAATCATTATACATTTAAATTGAGTGCATGCTAATTGCAGAGTGTATTAGAGTGAAGTTTGGTCTGAATTGACAGAAATGAAACTAGTGGCAAAAAGTCTGGCAGTCACCCCGGCGATAAAATCAAACAAAATTTCAGGAAATTTTTCAAGATTCCAATTTTGCATTACTGTACAAATTTTTTTAATGTAGATGCATCTATTATGAATACATTTTTGATTTTTGTGTTTGATTTAAAAATACTGACCAAATGACATAATTTAAAGATTAAAAGACTTTTTAAATATACTCCAATGCTGAAAGGCAGCGCTAAGACAGCTTTCTCATATTCAGCATCAACATAATGATTTAAAAAGGAAAAAAAGATTTTCTCTATCAGCCCCCCAAAATGCATTTCTGTCTCAGTTCCCAAACTCTGATGGGAAATCAGATACTTCTTATATAACTTGGACCTATTTTTGGCTCTCTGTGGGCCCCACAGTGGGTTAGATCCCCGAACACCAGCCAAGAGGCTCTGAGTGTATACATCTGATGTGACAATCAGGTAGCATAGTGGTTGTGAACCTGGACTTGTGGTACGGATGTTCCTGGTTAGTCTCACAAAGGGGCTTTGGTGCGTTACCTCTGAGAACCTATCTCGCTACAGTTATATATTTACCTTATATATATGTCAGTTTATATGTATATTTATAATGCAACTTATCAGATTATGAAGATGGGTGGACAAGAAATAATATTTTTAAATCTAAAAAGGAAACTGCTTATTGAAAAAGTCATACCTTAAGGACTGGGACTTTTTCTTAGCCTGCATTATCTGGATCTTCTCTGGAAGGAATCCACTATGCTCTCGCCTCTATACAGCCGTACGCCAGTAGGCCCTGTACCATCCACCTACAGTAAGTCTCTCAGTATTTTAGATTCTACGATGATAGTGAAAAGCACTGAGGCTTCGGGTCCCTGTGGCTGCCTCACCTGGGGTTCATCTCCCGCTAATTGCTCACATCCACCTTCCCCGAGTGCACACAGGCATCTCTAGCGAGCGTGTTTTTGGGAAGTTTGGCATGAGTGACAGAGTGACTTGTTACGCTGAAGTGACAGCACGGGATTGATTAGTCAGTTCTCTGATGAGCGGGCAACAATCTCTAGGTACCATTCTCTAAATCCTCCCTAACGCCACCCCATCCTCTCCCTGGGCCCCTGGGTCGACCATATGCGGGATCCAGCAGGGATTCTGATGAGAAATCTGTGTGCTCATCAAGTATAACCAAATCGTGTGTTCATATGTGTGTGTGCGTGTGTTATTAAATAAACTAAAGCAGAGTTTCCCAATTTGGTCCTTGGGGACCCGCAGACAGTTCATGTTTGAGCCGGGAGGGAGCAAAAACGTGGACCATCTGTGAGTCCCTGAGGACCGTGTTGGGGAAACACTGATCTAAAGAAAAACAAGCGACAAACTGAACTTAATAAACTGGGTGTAGACGGTCTTTCCCTTCCAGCTCATTCTTATGGACGGTCACAAAATGCCATACCGCTAATGGACGAGCCATGGGTTAAAGAATGAAGGATTCTGTAGACTGTGTAATAGCACTGCAGACTGGTCTAAATGGTGGTGCACTGAGTGGTCTACAGTGTGATCTTCAAGGTAGTTTACAGTGTGGTATATAGAGTAGTATATAGTATGTTCTACAGTGTGTACAGCATGGACTGCGGCATGGTCTACAGCATGTTCGACAATGGGGTGTCCAATATGATTTACAACATGGTCTACAGTGTGGTCTACAATGGGGTGTACAGCATTGTCTACAGTGTGAATGGGGGCGATGTGTCTCTCTGGGTTAGGGCACTGCCTTTGGTCGGAAGGTTCAACTCCCATGGTGAGCAAAGTCTTGTGAGCAAGCTTTTTTTATCACCATTCACTGAGAGCAGCTGACCCTGCTTTCTCAAGTGTGAGTCACTTTGAATAGAATATTCCAGGATCAATAAAGTTAATCTAATCCAATCTAATACAAGTGTCTGCTGATTAAATGTAAAGTAAAATGCATGTAACTCAAAACTGATCACAATATTTGCTCAGTCTGACCCCTGGTGCAGTTTGTGTAGGCGACCGAAGAAAAGATGCAACTAAATGGCCTCTTCCCCTTTGATGGACTCATGATACTTCTGGTGAAGTAATGAATTTCTCCCTCTCCGTTTCCAGTATCATCTACTGCATGGTGTTCAGAGTGGTCTACAGTATGGTGTACAGCATGGTCTACAGCAGGGGTCTCCAACTCTGGTCCTGGAGAGCTACCGCCCAGTAGGTTTTCTATCCTACCTGGCTTCTGATGAGCCACACCTGTTCTCAGGTAAAT
>JAODLC010000100.1:15891639-15932392 GCA_026781145.1 Hippopotamyrus pictus
ATATAATTTTTTTTTTTTTTTATTAGAAAATTTGCAATGAAGTAATTGGGGTTGATAGCATTTTTTGCCAGGTTAAAAATTATCTAGACTGTTCATTAATCAATGCTGACTTAGCTATTTTGAATATTGAACGACTTATAATATAATATAATATCAATAATGCAAATTATATTTATTCATTACAGTACTCATATTATTATAAATGCTCTGTATTTATGTGTAAATATTCACTTATATTCATATACCTTACCTTTTTTTAATTTATTTTTTCATTAAAGTAATTTTAGGAAATGTTATATATATTGTTTAGCTCGCCCCTGGGATTCTTGCCCAGTTTACCAGCTGGCTAATACCCACTGTGGAGTTATTGCTGCCAAGTTGGTTCCCAACTCAATGGCCTTCAGACCATTTGCTGCTGTTATCTTTGATTTATTTGTTACTGTGTTTTCCAAGTGAAAAAAGAAGAATAGGAAATGCACCATATATAATGTAAAATGTGTAACTGGAATGAAGCCCCCTTGAGCATTTCAAATGCACAAAGCCTTTTACTCCTGATAAACTGGCTGTTCACACCCAACGTCTCCCCTTTAAAAGAAGTCACTGGGAGAGGCTGGTTTCCAGGCAGAGTATTCTGCCTGTGTTTGGTATCACCTACATCTCCTTGAATAACATTGCGCTGATAATGTTTTACATTTATGCTATGTCCACTCTTCTGCTAGTAAGGTGTTTATGAGTTGCTGGGATGGTAACAGTCAACAGGGTTTCTGCACGTATACCCTACTGCAGCTATACCCTTCTGCACGTATACCCTACTGCAGCTATACCCTTCTGCACGTATACCCTACTGCAGCTATACCCTTGTATGTATGCCCAGCAACAGCAACTGAGCAGTCACATGCTTAAGGCCTCTAACAAGCCCAGAGTTCCCCGTTAATCAGTAGTAAACAGACTTTTTGGCTGAATTCGGCTTTGTATCGTTGTTTGTAACAAAAATGCTTTAGAAATGTAATACTTACACTGATGGGCTCTTTGTGCCCTGGAAATCAGATCAGACATCAGCCTGACACAATAGTATAAAACATTAAAAACAATTTTTAGTATGCTAATGTGAAATGTTGTGTATGATAGTTGCTTCCCTGACATGTTTATGCACTAACACTAGCTTTAGTGATGGTGTGCATCAGTTGATGGATCCACAAACCTAGCACTCTGGATCATGTTGGGACATAATGAGAGTAAGAAAGACATCAAGTCTGTTCACCAGCACCAGTAAACCTACCCCCATCTTCTTTAGGAACGCTCTGCTGGAACCAGTTTTCAAGATAATGGTGTATGCATTCCTGCCAGTGATGAGAGATGGTCTCTCACTTTCTAGCGAAGAAGTGCCATCAGCAAGCTCTACAGTAATGGCGAGTGCGACTTGGGGGAGGTTCCGGCTTTTTCCGGCATCTGTAGACTCCTCTTCACCAGCTGTCTAAGGCAGATGCAAGATGTTAATGACCTCCGTGAATCTGCAGAAAAGGAACAAGCCTCGCAGCACTGGGTTGGGTCTGCATCGTTCTGAAGGGTGAGGCCTCTCTGATGTCTCAGCTGTTCGAAGGTCTGAGACTCCCAGAATGCTTCAGATGCGAGAGGGCACACTTTCACCAGCCGCTCTGGCACGAGGGAGCTGCAACCTTTCTGAAAAAAAACCAAAAGGCCCTGTGTGAACAGGGAATGCCTTAAATTCACCCCCTTGTCTTATTGGAAGTGTTTCCGCCCAGTGTTTTGTTCAGCTTTAAATGATTATTACAAAGAAAGCATGTAAAACGGTGTAATTTCTGAAAGTGCATTTGGCGCTCGCAGGGTAAAATTTCGAGCACTCTCCGGCGGACGCGTTTTCCCTCATAGGCACATGAATATTTCAGATTTGTGGCAGCACACGACTCCACACTGTTAAGCGTTCTTGGCATTCAAAGTCATTTGCATGAACGAGGAATGTGGGCAAAATGTTTGCCCCACCCCCCTCCCCCGGGTGGTGTATAACATTATGATTTTACTTCTCTGCAGCCAGAATTTTATCAATGCTGGGGGGCGAACCGGCAGGGTGGGAAGATCATGCTGTTCATCCTTGAAGATTACTCCCTCCGTGGGTTATTCAATGTCATTTATAGTGAGTTACTAGCTTAATCTTTATTAAACGTTGAAAATAGTTCATGCTCATTGGAAAACTATATAATTTGCCTGGCATAAACACAGTGAGCTGGCACAGAAATTACTTGGTCTTGTGGCTCTTGGAGGGGGCAGTATAGAGATATCAGGCAGAGTTCATCATGCAGCTCAGCTGTCAGCATCTGCTGCCAAATGCTTTTCCTCTCCGCTTCCGTCTTGTCATTTTGCCCGATGACCAGCAGTCAATGATAGCAGCCATTACGAGGTCATTTAGTGCAGATGTTACAATAATTTAAAATGAGAGATGGGGCTTTGGGGCTGTAGGTCTTTTGCGGTCCGTCCTCCGTGGGGGGCAGAGTGGGAGTTAGAGGCCGTAAATTGGCTGTGGCAACTCGACCGGCCTCTACGTCCATGTTTCGGACGGACGTGTCAGATTGCCATCTCCAGCTGGCAGTAGGTGCACCATGTCACTGGAGACCTCTGGTGTGAAAGTAGAGCAACCAGCTGAGAAGAGCGCGAACCTCAGCGTTTGGGTCACCCAGGCAGGCCAGCGGTGTGGGGGGGGGGGCGGGGGCATGAAATATGCACAGTTTTGATATCAGTTATGGGGAAACAGCTTGGGAAAAGCTTAACAGCAAGCTACAGGAAGGCTAGAACAAAGGCACATGACATTCAGGTTGTTTTGGGGTTTTTTTTTGGCCAAATGACTGAAGAAAAAAACAGTGAAAGAGCAGTTACATGTTGACAGGATCCATAGCGACTGCAGTTCGTGAATAGAAATGAATTACCGAGAAAACACAAAGTCTTGAAAAGTGAAGTTAGAAAACAAGCTTCCTTTAGGCTGCACTGTGTTCCAGACAAATATACAGACTTTGACACATTTTTCATCAGTAGTCGGGAATTTACAGTGCTGTGTACAGAGTCACTGCTAGTCACCGGTGTCAAGCCCTAGAAGAATAGAGATGTGAAACCTTCCAGAACTTCATCCTGTACTTTTCTTTGTCATTGTGTTTCACATTTCTGTCAATTTCTTCCTGTAAGAAACTCTGGAGGGACAAACTATAAAGAAATCCTACATTTATAGTTGTCTATGCTCCTAGTGACCCTACACCCACACCGAACTTTCAGGGACATGAAGGAGGTGACAGAGCAGCAGATTCTGTGTACTTAGGATAAGCTGTCCCAACACCAAATGACAGGGTGATCAACTTTTGAAAGCTGGCTGGCGTGAGATTCTTAATTCGAGACAAGTCTGCACACTCATTTACATGTATGTATGAGTTTTATTACCTTGTAAATAATCAGTAGGGTTTGCAGACTGCCCGAATGCTTTTGAATCAGCTAATTTTAGGCATATAATGGAATAATACACATTTGCTGTAAAATTTATTGCGTGAGCGTGAGAATCAGAAAGTGTGAGTGTTGGCAACCCTGTAATAATTATGCTAAGGTGAGCTCATTAACAATGCACACATCTGTGGATTAATGTAGTGTATACATTTCCTGGTTTTAAAGCTACTCATATACTTTTGAAACTAGTACCATATTTTTTAACATGCACAGTACTGAGAATTGGGACATTATTTTATTCACACATTAAAAATCCAAGATCGGTATAATTAGATAGATTAAATGAAACTTGCAGCCAGACTCTGATCTGTGACTGCTAGTCGTTGATCTTATTTAACTTTCACCCTGTGACTACTAAACAGATAAAGCACGCTTGGTTTGAGTTTCATCATGCTCACTTTTCGCCCTGCACGCCACATTCAAGTCCCCTGCATCGCCTCGCATCTAGGCACAGCTAATCTAGTCTTAATGACGTGTCACAATTTATGCATTGTGGCGGTCAGCCGTAAATGACGATATTTAATCATTTAAGAATGATGTATCTGTTAATTTCATATCCACAAATTACTTCATTTGCCAGGGGAATGAACTTTATCTGTGCTTGCATGCGCTGAATTAATGTGACGTCCAAGGAGATAAAATAGCTGTCCCAAATAGCTGAAATCTCAGGTTGCATATCCACCCCAAAAGTCCAGTTGTCTGATTTCAAACACACTAATGAGACTATATTTTATATTATATTATATTATATTATATTATATTATATTTATTATATTATATTTATTTAATGCTAATCTACAAAAACTGTGACCATTTAGGGTCACGGGAAGACCAATGTTTGACAGTACTGTATATCACCCAAAGAACTGAAACAGATGCCGATATATGGTGGCCTTTGGAAGGAGAGAGAGGGATACCGTAAGCTGCGGCTGTTTGTTGATGCTGCTAAAAACAAACGTAACATGGCCTAGTCTGTTTAATAAATCTTGTCCGGTTAAAAACGAAAAACCAGGTACAAAAATGACTGCATTGCACTGTTTTCTTCTGCTGCAGTACACATGAAGAAATTTTTTGATTAAGGAAATATTTTACTTCTCTATACTTCATTGAGCATTTACTGTACAGGGTTATGTGCAATAACAACAAACAATGTGCAATAAGGACGCATTAGAATTAAGGAAAAAATCTAAGATAGATAGATAGGTAGATAGATAGATTATAATGTACTTTATCTATCTCAGTGACGTTTTAATTGTATTTTAAGCCGGTGTTCTGACGAGTTGAGCTACCTATCGAGACGTGTTATCAAGCCTTTCTGCGCATGTGCAGTTCCACTGTCTTGGAATTAGGGTTGGGTTTTAGGGGTTAGGGTTAGGGTTAAAGTAAGGGTTTTAGGGGGTTTTGGGGGGCTAGGGTTAGGGTAAGAGTTAGGGTTAGGGCTATCGATTAGCACTACGGTAGCCTAACTCGACAAAGTAGCTCAACTCGACAGAACACCGGACACGTGTAGTGTTTTGCATTACCCACTTTTATGCATTTGTTTGTTTGTATGTTTACTGCCCTTGCGATATTCCTGCCGCGTCATATCCATTAAGCCGCTGACAGCGTGTACGCAGATGAATGTCCTCGATTTTGTGGCATCATGTTAAACCCATCGGCGCGGCTGCGGCCTGGGCCCCCTCTCCCCGGTGGCCAGAGCAATTTGTTTGGGTGCAGCTCCGGGCTTTTCGTTTCTGCGCGACAGATGGGCGTCGTTCCTCTCGAGGTTCGTAGCCTCCTGGCTGAAAAAACCCAATTAAAGCTACTTCACAAGGAGGGGGTACATCGCAGCACACGTCCGATATCTCTGTGTGAATGGACTAGCGGAAAGGGACCCCGGCATAATGGCCAACAACTGCGTTCGTATCTCATTCAGCTTACAGAACAGAGTACTCTGCTTTCTATTTAGCTTAACTTGTGTAATACACAAAGTTTAATGAAAGAGAATACTTAGTACACCATAGTTGTTTAATCACTAATGTTAAAATAAGACAACTGCATTAAATGTATTTAAGTTGTAAATTAAAGCAAATGATTACAGTTTTCATGTCTCTTAAGCGATGATCAGTGGTACTTGACAATATATATTCCGAGGACCTTGATGGTTTGAAATAAGCTTATATGTTGTGTGTCTTACTTAGTTGTGTAAAACATCCATGCATGGTTTTTGTGTTCTTGTTTACTTTGCTTTTCTGTCCTAACCCCAGAACTCATATTCATTTCTGCTTTCTAGTTTATTTTATTATATTATATCATGCCACAGGCAGTATGTCATTGAGGCTTACACCTCTCCTGTAGTTGTATGTTTTTTTTTTTTTTTGTCCTACATATTTGTGCATATTTGCCTTTTAAATAACGGCTTGGCGCTGGAGGTAGATTTCAGTCTAATCTAGGTTGACTTCGTAATGGAGAATTTTAACTTTCAATCAAGGATTACCTCGCCAGCTAAATCCAAAGCCTGGTGGGAAAAATAGTTCCCATTAAAAAATTATAATTTTTTTTAAAAGCATCTCTACAATTGAGCCAAAATTGAGGTTTAAAGAAGTTTATCTTTTGCAGGCTCCTTAAGTGTCATGGAGAGTAATGAGATCCATTTCAGATTCCTGCGAGAGCCATTACTCCCTACAAAAAAAAAGATTAACGCGCTGAAGACACGGGCTGCTCTTTCCCCACCGGCACTACACCCATGCCTACGGTATCTTTGTTACCTCTACCTGTAACACTAATTGTTATTGAAAGGTGCCAGGCGATGCCTGTCACATTCAGTGATTGGTAGTGCGCGAGATATTCATCCGTTTATTTAATCTTTTTAGAGCTTTCCGTAGCCGAGCGCTTCTTTATCTGACTAGCTGGAATGACGGCGGGGGAAGCTGGCTGACGCACTTCTTGCGGTCCTTTGCCAATCATTTGTACTGCCGGGAGAGTCTTCCAGAACCTTGCTGACAGACTCCAGCTGTACCCCCTGCCCTGGCATTTATGCTGGCTCTCCTCGCACTACCCCTGTCTTATATTTATGGAGTCACCATTCTAAATGCTGGAATAAATGGGGGGGAAAATTACTGATTTGGAAGGAGGGTGTGACTGTAGTGTAGCACCACCCCAAGACCCACATTCAGTGGCCTTGAGAAAGACATACTGATATCTCAAATGGTTTCATATAGGGGTCGCACAGTGGTTCAAATCCTACCTCTGAGCGTGCGGAGTATGCATGCTCTACCTGTGTTACTTGAGTTTTCTCTGGGGACTCTAGTTTCCTACCACAAGCAAAATGAACGCAACTGGGGATCTAAATGTCTGTGTTTATGTGCTCTGCAAAGAACTGGCATCCCACCCAAGACATACTGCAGCCTTGTGCCCTGTGCTGCCTGGAATGGGCTCCAGGCCCCCTCCCCAGGATAAACACTCCGAAATTGGATGGATATTTCATGGAGTTCAAGCAGGCATTAAGGCTGGTAGTAATAAAATTGTGCTTGAAGCCCCCCTTGAACTTAATTGGCCCCCAACATTAATTGGCAAAATCGGCGGAGGGGAAGCAAGTACAAATAGCAAGTATACTGTTGTATGCTAGGGCAGTTGTGGTCTAATGGTTAGGGAAGTGCGGTTGTGATAGAAATGTTGCTGGTTTGAATCCCTGGCCAGCAAGGTACCACCCCCAAACACTGCTTTCTAGGTGCTAAATAATAGCTGCATACTGATATGTTACATATGGGCTAAACACAGAGGACACATTTCATTGCTGTGTGCTGTGGTGTGTCGATTATTCAATTTCACGTAGATTAAAGATTTCAGTTTGGTTATTTATTACAGTTTAATGCTTAGGGATATTAGTGATTTTAAAAGTCAGATTTTTGTTTATCGTGCATGGTGTCAATAATACAGCAGACTTCCCTCATACTTAGCTCTAGGTTTTCCAAGATTTCCCTGAGCAAACCCCATCCTTGTTCCATTAAAACGCCTTTGCACAGGACAGCGTTAAACCAAGACACGTTTAGCAAATGAAATCATTTAGCTAGCAGTGGCAGGCTTGATTAAACCACTGTGCTGGTGGGAGGAGGGACGAGATAAGTTCTGCGCAAGATAAATCCAGAGTGCTGCTGTGAAGAAAAGCCATAAAGAAACCACAGCCGTCACATACTTTATAAATACTGAGAGCCTGACAAGGCAGGCGAGGCAGAGTGAAGGAGCTGGAATGTCACTATGTCTCAGTCTGGATGTTTCGGTTTGTCATCTGTTAAAATTATGGACCTCCACGCCGCAAACGTCAGCTAGATACAGATGGATGGGTGAATGGATAAGAGAGAAAAACTACAGGCACGTTAACTCTGATATGTGACGTGTCCCTAAAGCACATCACCTCCTGCTGGGCTTTCTGTCACGGTTACATATATACTGTACTTCTGGCCTTTATTCTAAAACATTAGCTTCAATTACAGACCTGATTTGTGGCAAACTGTTAGACAATTCTTAACGCCTTTTCAATAAAAAAGCAAGGCTATATTCTGTTATATTCTGTGGTTTAATAGAACGATACAGTAGAACTCTCGTTATATATTTGTGTAAGTGGATTTCAGCTTATTTAAGAAATGTTCTGTGCTGTACTGCGGTATTAACGCTTGTGTTTCACCCACATAGTTTGAGTGAATTAGCCCCTATATTGGCAAATCAATGCAATAATAAGTGTCCTTATTGCACAGAGACCTGTGGAGACTGACATTAATATTCTCTTTGACATTCCTGCCAAAGTCTCATAGTCTTTCTAGTACTTTCTGTTTCCTTACACCGTGACTCTGCAGTGAGTAAAATGTATGTACATATGGGTAGATTTTTTCCTCTAATGAGATGTATGGGATTAATGTGGATGGATGGACGGATGGATTTGTTACTCAAATGAGATACAAGGGATGGATGGATGGATTTGTTACTCATGAGATACAAGGGATGGATGGATGGATTTGTTACTCAAATGAGATACAAGGGATGGATGGATGGATTTGTTCCTCAAATTAGATATATGGGATGGATGGATTTGTTCCTCTAATGAGATATATGGGATGGATGGATGGATGGATGGATGGATTTGTTACTCAAATGAGATACAAGGGATGGATGGATGGATGGATGGATTTGTTCCTCAAATGAGATATATGGGGTGGATGGCTGAGGGATGGATGGATGGATTTGTTCCTCAAATGAGATATATGGGATGGATGGCTGAGGGATGGATGGATGGATTTGTTCCTCTAATGAGATATATGGGATGGATGGCTGAGGGGTGAATGGATTGATGGATTTGTTTCTCTAATGAGATATATGGGATGGATGGATGGCTTTGTTACTCACATGTGTAGTACATCTCATTTCACTATGCGGCACCACTAAAGATGAAACGTATCTCCTCTTCTAAGATGCTCCAATGAAACGCGGCTCTGTTTCCTTACAGCTGCCTGTTCCCCCTGCTAGGTTGTATGGTTCTTGGAGGTAACTTTTAATCAAACATTATTTTCATTTATCTGTGTTGTTTATTAGGTCATTTTCCCCAAGACTGGCCCAAAACTAATATCACTGTTTGCTTTTTTCTCCTCACAGTAACACTTTCATCCAGCATTCATTTTAGTTTTATTTTAGTCTAGGTTTTTACATTAAATGTTCGTGTAAAGACACTGATCTTCAGTTTTCTAAATTCCATTATTGAATATTCCTTGTGGCTTCAGTGCTTTTTTATTTTTCATTTTACATTTTATATAATGTGTTTTTGCATCAGATTATTGTGAAATGCTCATCATCTTAGCGTCACAGATTCCACTTCAGTCAGGCACTGTGAGGGGCAACCCTGCATGTTTCACAGATTAAATTAGCTGCTTCACCAATGTTAGCGCAGTAGCTGAAATTGCAGCCCAGGGCCTGTCTTGCACTGTCACATCTCATTTCCTGCGTGGGAAGGAGAGCTCATGATAAGACGGGGGCACACACAGCGGTGCACGGGGGTCCATGCCTGGCGCACGTTTGCATCCGCAGTCCCATCCTTTGATGTTTTGGTGACACAGAGATTTAAGGCCGTTAGGCTAAGGGGAAACTTGATGCCGTCTGTGCATTGAAACACGCAGACCAGGGTTGCAGGAAGGAACCGGGACTTTGGGGACAAAAATTGGAAGTGGGAATGAAAACCAAAATTAATCCATTTTAGCTTTAAAATAAAGAAAATCAAGTGGGAGGGGCTGAACTGGGCCATCAGGAGTTGCCATCAGGCAGTGTTGGGGCATTATGGGTAATTAGGTACAGGTAATTGACAGGGCTCATCATCTAACGTCTACACCCCCATCGTATCTTATGTTAGTTCATTTGCATATGGATACTGTAATCCACCCTCCGGAAACGCCACCTCTGCCCTAACCCCCCCCCGCTAATATCGGTGGCTTTAGCATGTCACTCGTCCGCGTGTCGCTTAGCGTCACCACGAGACAGCTCCCTCGGTCTCCTGCTGATGGACGGGCCGTCTCCGATGAGCCTAACCGTGGCTGGAGCGTCCGTCAGCTAGCGGCAGCGCGCAAATTCCAATTACACCAGTCAGCTTAAATCGGCCTCCTTAACCCTGCATGCTGTGAGGTGGCTTTTTATCATATTTTTTTAATAACACAAGGGATTATAAAAATGCTACGTCTGAGAGGGGGTGGTGAGGAAGGTCACTCTGTAAACTCCGGTGTCCCTGTCGCTGAGGGAATCGAAACGTGGTCACGTGACCAAAAGGCACCTTAGTCATCACAGCACGACTGTGAACTGGATTAAAAGCAGGCCGCCGGAGGGTGGAAATCGCTGTGCTGCGTTAATCCCTACCGCTTAATATCCAGCCGGGCTCCGCCAAGCTAAACGCATCACCGCAGCAGGGGGCGGTGGAGCTGTCAGTGTGGTGGGAGCCGCACGTGCCGCCTCACCCCCCCTTATGGGCCCATGACCCTGGTTTGCCCCTTTGTCCAAACCAGCATGTGAAGGTTAGACTGCACTAGTTATACCACTGGGTTCATATTTAGGCACTTGGTTATATTGTTGACTTGCAAATTTTCAGGTGTAATACTCCACCTCACTACGGGTAGCAGTTAGTAAACTCCAGTTTTCATTTTAAGGGGGGGTGACATTACAGTTATTGTTGCCGCCCTACCTAGAGCAAAAAATGCTGCTGTAACCTGGGGAAAAAAAATTATAAAAAGTTCCCCTCTCCCTACAATTCAGGATCCTGTATATAAGTCCAGTCTTGGGGGTAGGTCATGATGAAGCAGCGATTAAGTTAAAAAAGATTTAAGAGATCAGAGGGTACGGTTTTCCGCAGGTAAACAGCACAGCCACAGACGGGTGACCTGGGCCACCATGTTTTCTGTTTGCTGTGCAATATTTAAAACTTGCACTAGGAAAACCTTTTAATTGTTCTGTCATCGCCGTCCTTGATGTAGCTGCTCCTTTTGTCAGCAGAAACCATTATCGCCGCATGCGCTGGCAGGCAAAATGAAAATCCATCCGTCTGCATTTTTCTCCTCCTCTGCTCCTTGCTTTTGTTTTTTTTCCCCCAGCAGAATGAGAAAGACACGCCTCCGCTCTTCCATCCCGACTGATGCTCTTCTGCATGTAGGAATTAAAGATCAATATCGCCAGAAGGCTCATATTTCTGCCCATCAGCTTCTGGTATCGATTGACTACCTGAAGTCGCCATTTTCGTTTGAAGCCTTGAAATATATCAGTTCCGTGTCGGCTGCAGGTCTCAAAAAATAACTCGATTCCCTCAAAATCTCTGGTGAGATTTTCTGTTTTGGGTAGAGTCCAGAAAATGTCTTTAACTAGAGGATACAACCTGCCCATGCAGACCATGTGCTGCATGACTCCATGCTCTTTGTAGTGACGCATTACTCCCGAGATCATCGTCAGAATGATCTGCCATGTGCCACAGTACACAGTACCCCTTCGGGTTGTTCCAGACGTGGCAGCCTTTGTTCCCATCTTGCATCGACGAGTCTCAGCTGCCCACCACCCTGTCGGTGCTTCGTGGTTCTTCCCACTTCAGCCGCCTCGCAGTAGGTACTGACCACGGCTGACCGTGAGCTCCCCACAGGTCTTGCCATATCAGAAATGCTCTGACGCCGTCGTCTAACCATAATTATTTGGCCTTTGTTAAAGTCACTCAGATGACTAACTTTTGGGCATCACAATACGCTTCTCATTAATATTTTAGGCACAGTTCTAATCCGCTTATCAAATTGTGGGTGTAAGTAAACACCCGTATCATACCAAAAAGCCGGCATCTAAAGCCCTGTAATCATGTTGCATTTGCTGGCACTGATTCGTATCTGTTGACACAACTCGTGGCAGCACTACCAACTTATTTGACGCACTCTGTTGGTAGATAATAACAAGTTCTGTTTGGCCATAGTTTATTCCAGGTGAATTTAATTTCCTTTTTGTATATATACATAGCACAATGTTAAGTGCAAATCTTTCAGATAATTGCTATGTGATATTCTGCAGCCCTAATTCATTTCAGGTGCGGGAGGTCATAATGTTTTGGGTCATCGGTGTATATTTGCATGATAACTATCAGAATTATTTTCTGTGACTTGCTGCCCCCACTGAGTGTGTCTGGAGTCTACAGAGCCTCCCTATGAAGTGGGGACTTCCTTCGAGCACTTTGGTTTCCTCTCACAGTCCAATCAGTTAAACTGATTGTTATCTCAGGATTGCAAGTATGTGCCCTGCGATGGACAGGTATCCTATCTGCAGTGTCCCCTACCTTTCAGCATGCTAGGATATGTTCAGTACAAAGCAACGATAAAGCCTATACCAACCGTTATAATGCATTATAAAGCTATCTATCGTGCATTATGGATGAGAGCTTCATAATGCATTTATAATGCATAATACACATGGCTGTAATGTGTTATGCTTTTTGTAAATATTTATAGTGTTTATAGTGTTTTCTTTCACCATCCAGCCGTTTGTCTTGGTCAGGGTTGCAGTTTTTCTGGATTATATCCCAGGCAGGATGGGGCAAAAGACTGGGGGGCACCCTGCGGCAGAATTCCAGGCCATCCCAGGGTACATACACGCACACACTGACACGCTGCAGGCGAGCCGGGGATAGTGATTAGCTGTGCCCCCCCCACTGAGCCACCCCTGAGGCTTTGCATGGTGTTCCAAATTATACTCATTATTTTCAAAGACAAAGTGATGTGTGTGAGTGAAAATTTACCGTTACCAAAAATAGTAACATTAGTAGCTAGCACAGTCATTTGGTTTTTGCTCTACTTTTGTTGTCTTTAAAATGGAGTAATTCAGGGCCGATATTTTTAACAAGATGTATCACTAAAGTAATAATCATGCCGAAAAAGCAGGAGAAGAAGAATGAATTCAATGTGTGACTGCATAACCTGTCAGTATCCATCCATCCATCTTCAGTAATTGCTTGTCCAATACAGGGTCATGCTGAGCCTGGAGCATATCGGTGGAAGTATAAGTAAGTTGATTGGGGTATACCCTAGACAGGATGTAGGTGTATCGCAGGACACCAGCACTCAGACACACAGTTACAGACTGGCCAGTTTAGACCCCAGTTCACCTATCTACATGTTTTTGGGCTGCATGAGAAGCTGGAGTACCCAGAGGAAATCGACAAGGCACAGGGAGAACATGTAAACTGTGCACGCAGAGTCACAAGGTGAATTCAACCCCCCCAGCGCAGGCTTGTGGGATCACCGTGCTGCTCTCTCAGATAACCTGGCAGTAATCGAACTGAATGTGACTTACTGCTGACATCGCACGCATCAGCCAAAGGCCAGCCGGACGCTCTAAAAGAACGATAGACCACATCCATCCTTTTCCCAGGCCTCTCTGAAAGGCTGCTTTTAGGTGTATATTAAATTTCTCTGATAATCATCTGGGACGACAACCTCCTCATCGTCATCTAGCCTCAACGGGCTCATTTGACCCGTTGAAAATATTTAAAATACATCCTATCAGACAATGGCCAGTTCCTGCTTCTCCTGGTCATGTGATTGGCAGCTCTGAAGAGCCCAATGGCTTCTGCATAAGCACACATAGGTACCCAGTCCAGCCTCCAGCAGGAAACAGGCCAGAATGGCAGCACAGGCCATGGGCGAAGGACACTAACCACCTCCTTTATGGTTGCTGGCACCACGCTGGGCCTAGTGAGAGTCTAAATGAAGAAGCATCCTCATCGTCACTCTCTTCCCTATCCCTCAGGGTTCACTGCTTGTAATAACAGTTCAGGTCACTGATTCCCAGAAGCAACAAGGCCTGTATTCAGATACTGACCATCACGAGGATGAGTAGGAAGAAATGAATAACGTAAATGTTGATTAAACGCCATGCTTGCTGTCTCTGCTGTCATCTTCTGTGCACGTATCAGTTCTCCTGTGGTGTTCATGAACTGTATGTTAGGCCACCAATCGAGAAGGACGAATCATACCCCCGCTGCCGTGCATCCCAGTGCTTGCTAGAGGTCACACTTGACCAGCGAGGTCAATGACGTGTGGCCTGATTGCGGCTCCTGGGCTCCTCTGCCCCTGGAGATATCCAGACAGCCCCCACTGTGTGTGCGATGTGACGGAAGGAGGTTAACGGTGGCCGCAGGGCTGAGAGCCTCTCCCCAGCCGCGCACCCCCCCCCCCCCCCCCGCAGGCCGGCGGCTGCTGTCCTTCTGCTTGGCCTGTGCTCACACCCGCGGCTGACTTATGGGGTCAGACGGGGAGCTGGAGATTTGGGCTACAGCTGCCATTGAGGTCAAGCCACACACGCAGAAGGAGGGACATAGAAGGAGACAGGCGAGGTGTGTTCTGGCTTGTTACGTTTTTAGCAACACTGAGCTAGAAAAAGCTGAGATATTCAAGGCATAAAAGATCAAAGAAACCAAAGAAATGCTGCTGTCTTCCTCACCTCTAAACCAAATCAAAGTGATGAAGCATTTTGAGCCAATCATGTGCCAGAGTGCTGCTGATTGACAGCCGTGTGATGTCAAGAAACGCCCTTGCTGTATGGTGCAAAAAATGCTGTTAGGTGTCACATAGCTGCTCCTCCCCAAGGAAAATGCTTTTCTGAGTGGCTCCAAACCTACCAGTGAAACAGACAAAACTTCAAGAGGAAACCCAGTCCGCTTTGCAGCTCAGGTAATCCTCTTCCTCGTCATCAGCCATTTCGTCCTTAATAAGTCCGCTCTCCTGACGGGCACCACTTGATTACTCCAACAAAAGCAAGAAGAGGGGGTGGTTTAGTCAATATTGGCTCCCCGATGGCACCCAACCCTAAAACAAAAGTGCCCTAAATGCAGGTAGAACACCACCTCCTCATCCCCATCACGTCTCATAACCCATGGAAACCACAGGGCACAAATCTACAGTAACAATGAACAGGAGATGAGGGGGCAGGGATGGCGAGAAAAAAAAGGTGGTAAAATAGTGCAGCCAGCTCGTTCTCCCTGAAGACCGTCAGCTCTGAAGGGCCCATTTGGGATACGGGCGACTCCACTCTACGGTCTGAAACCTCTTTGTCCCTGAGGCCCATACTCAGGGCAAGATCTTGCCCCACCAATTACATTTGATCTCTAATAATTTATTCTAATGAATCTGAGTCAGGAATCACGTCATTGGTTGACACCAGACCGCTGGAATATAGGCCCATCCATCTGATCTAGTGCAGGCTGGAATTTAGACCCCCGGTGTATGTGTGTGAGCACATAGATCCTATCGCGGGAGGGGTGTCTTTGCGGCCGGAGGTTTATGCGAGGATCAGGACACCTGCATAGTGGCCCCGTTTCTAGCTATAATGAAGCAGAACAGCAGGGCATAGCCATCCAGCAGCGAGCAGCCAGCGGAAGATAAGCAGTACACAATGGGCTTTTATGTGCCTCCAGGAGATTAAAGAGGGAATCGCGAGGTGGGCCTGCGTAGCATAGCACATCGCCCAGGGGGCAGTCAGCTCACATCCTCCCTGGGGGGACGTTTAGCCCACTTATGTGTTTGAACAGTGCGGGTTTGCTCAGCTGAGTGTCTCAACATCATTGCCATCGTGGGCTGCGTATTGCTCTGGGTCTCTTTGTCGTTAAGAGGAAATTTTCTTATATCGGTGAGCAGAAAAAAAAACGTGAAGTCCTGCAACTTGACAGTGTTTGGCCTTTTTATCAATGTGAAGCAGATGAAGTGAAAGCATTTAAAGTATTTATAGCTTGGTGACATTCCAGTTGGGACAGCAAGCAGATCCATATGACATGTGCCTAATAGGAGTCAGTGAGGATGTTGGGGGGGGGGGGTTGGGGGTTTATTTGGTTTAATAAGCAAAGGAATCGGAATAAATAAATGTTTAGGCTTCAACATAAATGAACAAGGCAGGAGAACCAGACAAGCATCCATTCTACAGATGGGTAGAAACATGACTAATTTTTATCAATGGCAATTAGGAACCAGTGACAACATGGGTATGTCACGTGATTTGACACCACTTGGGATGGAATGTCCTTAGTCCTCATCAGTATTTTCTTCATGCATCTGCAGGTACTCCAGCCCAAAGCAGCCCCCTGCTGGCCCCCCTGCCTGTCCCAGGGCGCCCAGTGCAGCCACAGCTGGACCTCAAGCACCTTTTGCCCTTCCGGCTCGACGGTTCCTCCCCGCTTAGCCTCTTTCCCAATTTCAACGCGGTAAGCTCCATCCTGCTCCATCCAACTCCATCCCATTCAATCACTCTCTCTCCAGTTCCATCCCACTCCACCCCACTCCATCCAATCAATCTATGCTCCTTCTAGCTCGATCCCACTCCATCCAGCTCCATCCAACCCAATCCCATTCAGTCCTGCTCCTTCCAGTTCTATTTAGCCCCATCCCACTGAAACCCGCTTCTTCCAGCTCCATCCAGAAAACCACCCTCAGCTGGCTCCCGTTTCCATACCACTGGATCCAGTCTGCATTCAGCTGCATAATGAGTCTTGGACCATTTCCTATGGCCTTATCAGTTTAAATTTCTTTCAATTAAAATATTTCTGGCACAGCTTCCTCTTGCTCATCGCCGCAAGCAGTTTTCCACTTCATTCTGTTTAACCCAGGAATAAACACACGTGTTTATTTTTGCTCTTTACAATCACATGCTGTACATTCTTCAGTATAGCAAACACTATTGGTTTGTCGTTAATTGCAAAAATGACACAAGAAATGTCAAAACAGTGAATGTGATAAGTCCCCCTTTTATACAGAGCATGTACAGAATATTCCCAGGGTCAGTGGTTTAGGGTGGCCTTATCCTCTTATAGAGCACACCCATACTCCTGCCTTTGTTATTCTGACATAGCCTATGAATGCCCATATGCCCATAACCTTTGAAACTGTTCTTCTAGTTGGTCACCTGCACTAACTAAATGACTAATTTAAACCAACATGTGAAGCCAGGGTCATTGTCAATATTTTGTGTCTGTCAGCGTTGTAGCAATTTCCCCGGATAAGTTACCATCAAAAGTGCAAATGTAAAACCTACCTCCGAAACTAACATTGAAGAAACAAGGTTCTTCTTTTATACTTTTGGCCATTTTTTTGACACTTTTCATCATATCTGCCCTTGATCCACCTATCAGTTCACTTTCCCAAAGCCAGCACAAGAAAGAAAAAAACTAAAAATATGTGAGGAATTAGATTGGAGAGATTTTGAAACTCGATTCACGTATCTAAACAATTTAGTGTGGATTTTAGGGTTGAGGGGTCCTGCAGGCGGACAAAAGTCTCGTTCTGCGAGCCGCTTTGAAAGGGCCAGTGTCCGGACCCAGCCAGCCAAGGTAGGCGCTCACAGTCACTCAGCAGCCTCTTCTGCTGCCGCTCCACAGCGGCCGCCGTAAACCGCCACGCCACTCCCAGGACCGCTCCGGTGCATTTAGCCTGTCAGCTGTACCTGCAGGTCCCTACGGGGGCACGTCCAGGCCGGCTGCCTCCTGTCCTGTTGCCCTCCACCGGCCCCGGCGTGGCGTCCTCCCAGGCAAACCACATTAACGAAATGAGAATTCAAGGACAACTGGTTCACCAGTTAATGAATCGCTTTCGGCAAGCTGGGGTGGCAGAGAAAGGGAAGGCTCAAGGGCTTTACTGTGATGCTGTGTGTCTGCAGGAGGGAGGGGGTAACATTGCCCTTTAGTCAGTCTACAGTTACATTTTAATTAATTTACAAACAACTTGCTGCATTTTGGTTTCTGGTTATTTCTATATGGATTGAAGGAGACAGAAAACCAGAAAAACTGGACCCCTCGAGGGAGGGCAGTTGTGAAGGGCTCCTGGATTATGTAGGGTTACGTACATATAAATAAATACGTAAATATGTAGAAGTGGAATCCATGTGTATAAAATGAAAAGGTCAGGTGAGGAGTTTAATGATAAAGATGAGATGTTGGTCTCAGGAGAAGTCGATCTCGTGAAGGAGTGTCTCTCGGGGTCCTCTGGTGGCTTTTAAAGCATGAAAAAGTGTCACATGAAGGTGGGAGTCTTTCAAGAGGCTCCGTCTCCAAATCAGCCATTTAGCTGCAAGGCAGGGGTGAAACAAGGGGCTGCAAATTTGAATAATTGCAGCCCTGTTGCCTGCAATTAAAATCCTCAGCGGCCCACTCTGACACACAGAGTCAGGTCTGCTCTTCAGCTCATGGAGCCCTCACCTTCCTCCCTCACCCCGGTGGTGTTGATTAGCACGCGGCCCAGGTGGGCCCCACGTGGCATGTTAGCAGGCAAAGCGGGGTACACACACATGTGCCATTAATCATCCCGCCTGCCCCCTGACCCCCTCCCACGTTCCGCTGGACTCCCGGTCTGATAATGGCTGCCTTGTTCCCCGCTTGTACCACTAAGACGAATGCACCTGTCTCTGTAACTAAATAGCTTCCACCAACATCCCCCACCTTTCTTTACTGCCATCCACTGAAAACTCTTATCGCATGCCTCTGATGCAGCAGCTACCGGATAATTCCCTCTGCAGGAAAAAAAATCAAGCACTTCAGGACAATGGACATGTTTATACTGGCACGACTGGGATGACTGGAGCTGAACAAAGGGCACATTCTTGGAACTCCCAAAACAAACACTTAGCAGTTAGCCAGCCCGTCCCAAAAAAAAAAGATACCTAGAGGGCATGGCTGAGAAGTTTAGCTTCTGTGGCAGGGATTGTGTCCACAGGGACAGGTGGGTCTGCCCAATCCCCCAGGCTTTGAAGGACTAACAGGCCCCTTTGTCCCCGACTTCGAAGGAAATAGCAGCAATGTGACATCGCAGGTCCCCTGGGGTCTGCTAGTCGCCGCCCTGCCTCAGATCTTAATTGCTTTGCCGAAGTAATTATCTGGACACTAAGTCCCTTAATCTGGTGTTTCAGCTGTCAGTCTGCCGCTAATTAAAATGTGTTCTCTGAAAACATGTTTTCACAATCTGTGACTAGGACACTAAAGCAAGGAGAGTAAGTACACGAATTAGCCAGTCGATTTCACTGAAGCCCCTTGCAAAGTAGGAAAAATTCATGTGGGTGCTCATTCAGGTTGTGCCTCAGACTTCAGTTATGAAATATGTACAAATCAGCCATCTGACATTGACTTTGTCATCTACAGTATATGGAGGTTATAAGCAAGATACAGATTTAAGCACCTAAGTGACCTTAGAGTGGCTAATAAAATTCCCTGTATTCTTGTCATAGAAGACGCAGTGTTCTGTGATTCTCTGAATTATTGCGTTTTTCCTTAGAGCGATGGTGTATTAAAGCAGCCAGTCAGTTTGCAGGCAGAGCACTCAGAGTACGGTCTGCAGGAGTCAGTCTGGGACACGGCTTGAAGCCCCACTGTTAACATCACAGGACTGAGAAAACCAAGATTGTCCTTTCCTGCACTAAAGTGGTCGCTCACTGTAGACACTGAAAAGGCCAGCAGATGTTTGGCCTTGAGGGGTTTTCTTCACTTCTCTACCAACAGATCAAAACCGTGTAGTTCCCGTGCTTTTCAAATCCGCTTCTTAAGCCTGATACAACACATGACATAGAACTGTTCCCAGGGCTAAACCTACCATATCGGCTGAATGGGTAACATTATTCACCATAACCTCTTCAGTGAGGCATCGTTAAGGGGGGAAAGGGGGCTGCACTCCTTTAATTCATGCTTTAAAAGGCAGTGAACAATAAAAAACAGGTGAAAGGGCAACATTTTACAATTCAAACAGAGTGATGAGCGTGACTGTGGTCCCAGGAGGAATTATCGAATCATTTTCAGTTCAGTACGCACAATGAAACAAATGGACATTTCTTGACACAGGTGGAACCTAAATTCACAAATTAGATGTTCTACGTGGAAAGCATTATGCTACATTATGCTAATAGTGGCTGTGAATTTGTTATGGCTAATCCTGGTTACAGTCAGTCACAATCAGCACTTTGGGGACATTTTGGTTTCCCAATAAATTACACTAACACTGAAGAGAGCAGTAGATTCACATTGATAAAAAGGCCAAAGCTGTCAAAAAAAGTGGTGACTTCTGTTTGTATCCCTGGAACAATGAAATCCATTATGAACCACTATGGATACCAAAAATAAAGAACATAATCTACAATTGAGGATTAAAAGCATGTGAAATTCTATTCATCAATGATTTCTGGAAAACCGTTGAGAGGTACAGCTCAGACCGAAACGTACACATGCCGAAAGGAGAAGGTCAGCACACAATGCCTGTGCTTCTGTTTTCGACAGATGGATCCAGTCCAAAAGGCCGTGATCAACCACACCTTCGGCGCCCCCCACCCCCTCAAAAAGAAGCAGATCATCTCTTGCAACATTTGCCACCTTCGCTTCAATTCTACGGTCAGTGTGACGACCCGGGGCCCCAACCCCTGTGTCCCTGCCCCCCTCCTTGCACTTGCTTCCTCCTTCCTCTTTTCACTTAGATTGCAGGCTCGCATTTTATTGTTTTCTGCTCTAGTGACGTATTTTTATTTCCTATCAGACAGCTGATGACAATTCCATAATATGTATGGCATTACATGTTAAAAAATGACCTTAGCATTCTGGAATCCCTGAGCGATCTTGCGTTACCCTTTTCATTCAGAATAAATAACACACACAGCATTGCGCAGATTTTAAAAATCGGTGGCATGCTAATGTGCGGCTGCCTTAAAGAAAATGAGGGCTTCTCATGCCTTCGCAGTGGAACTTTCTACTGAAACGTTGCAGGAGAATGAGGCCTGCTTACAGACGTATTGAGACTATGGTAGGGCTACGTGTGTGTGGGTGCATGTCCCCCCTCCCCCCTCCACAGGGGACAGTTTTTGTGTCCATTTACATGTGAATAAGTTTGATGTGTTTCTATGGACCTCTAAGTGCAAGAGGATTAGGAGGCGGGGAGAGAGACCACTTATCAGTCAGCAGCAGGAGTAATTGTCATCATGGGAAGGTGTTTATTTTCTGTTTCCATTCTGATTTTTTTGGTTTAAAGATGCAGTTATACGTGCACACAGACACACACACACACACACACACACACACACGCACGCACACGCGCACAACCAGCTAAAAGGCAACCAGCACCAGATCAGGAAGTGAAGGGTGTGCAGGAAGTTGAACAGCGTCAGCGGGGTCATGATGTGTCCCCAGTCTCTGCTTGTGTGCTGACATTATTTGTAGAGGGGGGAGTCAGAGATGATCACCCAGAGGCAGAACAGCTAACAGACATTTGAGGAGTGATTAAAACCCCCAGTGTTAGTTTTATTTAACATCTCTGTTTGATGAGTACGTATCATTCCTTTCTCTCATCTCTCATTATTTTGTTCCTTTTTTATTATAGGACAGAGCAGCTAAATGACTGTGCCGTGATTGGCTGCTCGTTTCTAAGCTGTCACAGTCTCTGCGGGTGGATGTTTCCTCTCATATAGTGCCCTACAGGTCTTACCATGGCTCTTGACAACTAAGCTGCCTGTTGGTGGCCAATTTAGAATAGCTTCACGCTAAAGGCGCTCCCGTTGACACACATACATGCACTGCGAAAGACACAAATCTCAGATCACGTTGTGAAGAGGGAAAGATGACTTACTCCTATAACAGATCTTCCAAAATCCAGACTTATGTTATGCTAATCCTGTTTTCATGCAAGTTCACTAACGCGTTTCTGCGATTTGTGCGGAAGTTCTTTTTAACCATTTACTCCGGTTTCTGTATCACTATCACAATCCCTCCTGGCATTTGCACCCAAGCCCAGCAAAAGTCGTATGTGTAGCGCCACCCAATTCTATGCCTCTGTTTTTTGTTTGTTTGTGCCGTAAATCATTGCGTTTCCATTCGTTCTCTACATGGCAGCAGCATCTTGTCAGGGAAGCGCTATGGGAGACTGCCTGCTTGCCCGATCCGATCCTCCTCACAGTGAAAAATATAACTATTGTCCACAATTTGCATTATCTAGGCCAAATTACATTTTCTGTTTGAAGCAGGTATGTGGGGGAAGTAGGTGATACAGCTTGAGCTCCACTTACGGCACATATTCCCGGCATCTGCAGGATAATCACACCCGGCAGCCAGCCTCGTTCCCACAATGCAACCCCCAGGTTACCCCAAAACTAATTAGCAATCAGTGCCAATCACTCTGCGGTCATCGTTTTGTGTCCCTTTCATATTTCTATTAGACTGCCTGTCAGGCGAAAGCCTTATTGCAGTTGCCTTTCTCGCTTTTTCTGTTTTGTCTTCACAAATTCAATTCATTTTGGCTTGATTTGTACCGCAAGTTATTTTATTACTTATTTGCATTTATATGGCAGAGATCGAAATTTACAGAATTCTAATAAGGCTTGCCTTTGAAGGTGGCCAGGCTGTCATTTTTATCAGTAGTAAGCTGAGAGGCTCTCTCTCTCTCTCTCTCTCTCTCTCTCTCCTCACACCTTCCAAATTGCTCTCAGTCTGATTCCATGCATGTTTAAACACCATAGTCATGCACGTCCTGCTCCTGCCAACCTGCTCATGTGGAATATGCATGAACATATGCAGGAGCTGCGTGGTGGCGTGCCATGCTGCTACAGCTGTGTACAGCAATGCGCTTGACGACTGCACCACCTGTGTTCACCATAGTGACTTAATGTGAGTTAAATTATACCCCAACAATAAAACCACGCTGAACCGCGTCACAAGCGGACCGCTGTTGGCACGCAATCCCTGTACCTCCCCCCACCGTTTTATTTGACTGCCTTTTTAGTTGATTGTCGGCAGATTCCCTATTAATCAGATTGCGTTAGGCCACATTAATTAGATGGATTAGTCCCCAGTGCCCGTCACAGAGGCCCAATCAGATGCTGGCCTGGGCATTCCGAGGATGTCACAGAGGCCCAATCAGATGCCGGCCTGGGCATTCTGAGGATGTCACAGAGACCCAATCAGATGCCGGCCTGGGCATTCTGAGGATGTCACAGAGGCCCAATCAGATGCCGGCCTGGGCATTCCGAGGATGTCATGTGACATGATGAATGCTTGCCACCTCTCACTCCTGCTGTATTTAACATGTGCTTTAGTTATTGCAGTTATTCAAACTAGCGGGGATTTTACTGGTAATGAGTTTTGTTTTTATTATTAGAACGTCACATGTACCCAAATTACTCGTGCCATTGCAGGCAGAAATGTAGCTTTGTTATTGCTGTCATATTCTGCATATGGATGGTGTTTCCATGCCGGGCGTTCCCGTCAGCACGCTGAGGGCACGGCCTTTTGTCTTGTCGGCGAAATCTAATGACGTGGAAACGCCTGCACCTCTTCTGCTTCCTGTGGGATAAAGAAATGAAACCAAAAGCACCTGAACCTGGGATTCGGTGGCTGGAATTGAAAGAACGAGTATCGCAACAACACCGTTAGCGTCTCGGTGGAAATGGCCCATGGAGGCAAAGCAATTTGCTAGATAACGTCGGGCCCCACGCCACTGAACTGACTACGCGGCTGTCCAGTCTGCTGCCATGAGCAGGTAGACGTCCACCCTCCCATTACCTTGTGGTGTACTATCGCCGCTGCACTTTCTCCACATGGTTTGTCTTGCGTTGCTGCTCTTCCCGGCCCAGGCCAGTCGGCTGTGTGTTCTGTACGAGGCTGCCTGATGTCCGCCTGGTGCTGTTTCTCCTCTTGGAGGTCATTAACGTGTTCTCTTCCCTTTCCATGTACCCACAGCGAAGCTGGCGGCCCTGACCGGGGGGAGCGGACGAGGGGGTACGCGGGGCCCTCTGTGAGGTTACCCTCATGGGGCGGGTGGGTGAGTGCGACTCGCGGCGGGTTTAAGCGAAGGCTGGTGTTTTCGGGGAGGGGAGTGATCAGCGATCAGTACACTGCTGAATGGGTATCGCTCGCTATCATTCAGAGCCTCTCCTGGGTGGGGGGGGCGGGGTAGGTGCTTGAGAGAGCCCTCACCCTTGTACTGCCCCCTTCTGGTCATCCCTCCTGGGGTGTGACTGACTGTATGGCAGGGAACTGAAATGGCTGGTGACGTGATTCGAGTCACATGTGACTCGTCTGCCATTTTCAGTTAATATACACACATTCCCTAATGTCTGGTCCTTATAACACATCATCTTCCCTCTGAACAGCCTCGCAGCTCTGAGGCTGGGGCAACACCGAGCGAATAGATGCAGCTGAAATCCCTGTCCCTGGCCCCCACCTTTCCACGTGCCCGTGTTCTCGACTCGCTCCGTGAGCCAAGATCTTTTGTGTCTGTTAATGAGGCTCTTATCTGCAGTGGCCTGCAATGACAGAGCGCATCCGTCACCACGCAGATCAGAAAGTCAGGCTTGTTTTAGCAGCACCTGCTAATTACAGACCTGAATAACGCATTATGTATATCACATACTGACCTCTCAAGGAGCTCTTTCCTGCTTGTATCTGATTATTATATTTCATTCCTTTACTTCCTAGATCAGCCCTTTGTTGAGTCTGTGCCCTGATTAGTTTTGTGTGTCAACTTGCCTAGAGGGACTTTATGCCTTTGATCTTTTAGAGAAGGTCAGAGTTGTTTGTGTGTGTGTGTGGGGGGGGACTTTGCATAGATCACATTTGAGGACCAAATTGTCCCCAAAGTGTAGTAAAACCTGAAATCTCCCTACTTTTGGGGACATCTTTTGAGGTCCCCGATTGGATAACCTCAGTTTTATAAAAATCTGTCAATCAAAAAAGTAAAAATGCCAAAGGTTAGGTTAGGGAGGGGTAAAGGTTAAGGGTGTCGTGATTGGGATGAGGGTTTATCCCATATAAATGAATGGACGGTCCCCATAAGATAGGAAGACCAACTTTATGTTGGGTTTAAAGTTTTCCCCCTAGAAATGAATGGAGAGAGACCCCACAAAGATATAATTACAAACTTATGTGTGTTTGTGTCTGTGTGTGTGTGTGTGTGTGTGTGTGTGTGAGTGTGTGTGTTTGCGGGCCTGATTTAACCATGGATATCAGCCTGGAAGACTTTTATTGAGCCTTTGAGCAGCTCAATGACCAGCATCATCTTCTTGTGGAAAAGTCTGGCTCTTGCTGTGCATTCTGTTTATGTTCTGGGCACTTCGGCATCAGCCAAGAGCCAGTCTCAGTGCTGGGCCGACCTCCTAAGCAGCTTGTGTTTTCTCATGTGTCTTCAGACTTTAGCTTTATTAACATATTAATTATGTTTCTTTCTGTTGGCCCTCAACTTGTTATTCCTGTTATTCTTGGTCATTTCTTTGCATCGATTACATGCAGAGGTTCATGCCTGTCTCATGCTCTCTGAGCCTGGCTATCGTGTGTGGAAAAGCTTCTCTCCAAGAACAAACGTTAGCTTCTTATTCTTTAGCTCCTGCACTTCATATTATGCCTTTTTTGTTATTTATTGTGCCGACAGAAGCACCATACATGTGCAAACCAGCCCAGCCAGAGAAGTCCTCCTGCATCTATTGCTCAAATACGAGGGTGTGATTTATTTTTTGGTCTCCTTGATCTCATGATCTCTTACCATGCCAAAAAAAATCATGTCTCGCCGTGTGTCTTGCTCTGCCATGGCCCACCGAGGTCCCGCTGACCGTTGCCCATAAGCTGGGGAGTTTTACTCTGAACAGGTGAAATCCTGCAGCGGGAAAGTTTGTGGCTGGGCACTGCATACCACTCAGCTCACTCTGTCCCAGAAGACCAGGGCGCGTGATTCTGTACACGCCAAAGTGCAGCTCCCCCCCCCCACACCCCATCCCCGTCGATGTCCGTCTGCATGATCCGTACCACCAATAACACTCGAGCATGGTGCGACCCACTGGTGCACAGACTTACCTCTGGAGAACCCCTGTCCAGGTTTGTCACCTTGGAGGTCCATGTTTCAGGAGGTGTGACATTCATCACTGATAGCTGATAATTAAGGCAAACCCTGTGTAACAGCAGAGACTGTGGGTGACACACGGAAAGGTTCTCAGAATGGGACCCGCTTAGGGTTGCGCTTGGATTATGCTGGACCCGGCAGCAGCGTTCACACGCCGAAGGGTGCTGAATCCTCTTCATAGTCCATTCTCAGCTATCAGATTCGCCAAATACCTTCCTTAGAAGAAGGGGACGCAGACCTTGCATGTCATCCCTGGGAACTGCTTAATAGAGCATTGAAACACCCCTGAATACATTAATGACTCCGTAAAGGTCAGCGTGAGACTCCAGCAGCTTCCTTTGTCTTGCTTCCCTCTTGCTCTGAATGACCGCTGGGTCCTTTTTGTGTTTCCAATGTCTATTTGAGTTACATCGATGAAGGTCTTTGTCCTCCATTTACATGAGGTAAATGAGATTATTCCTTCGGACATGGTCTGGGTTGTACTGTATTTACTCTCTTAGACTGACCAGTGGTGGGGGAGACCTGGGTCAGGTGACTGCATCCTCATGTGGCGGTGCGCATGTAATGTACATCCCGTCTGTCTCTCTCTCTCTCTCTCTCGCCCTATCTTCATGTCTCTTGCAGAACCAAGCGGAGGCTCACTACAAGGGCCATAAACACGCCCGCAAGCTTAAGGCTCTGGAGGCCCAGAAGAATAGGCAGCGGAGCCCTGGACCCCCGCTGGGGAGGGAAGGCCGAGAGAAGGCGGGGCCGACGGAGGGAATGGGTGAGTGACAGGGGCAAGCCACACCCACGATGTGGAAGGAAAAGGGACAGGTGGGGTGCATTATGGGATTGTTCTTATGTCTTTGGTCTTAGGAAGGAAGATGCTGTTGCATTATGGAATTGTTGTTCTCTTTTAGGCCAGGGGATACTGTTTATTCTGAATGACCACACCAGCTCATTCACACTCACTTTTTACCATCTCATCTATTTCTGCCACTCCCATTTGATCTACTGCTGTGAATCCTACCTGGGCATCCCTCTGTCTATTTTCTTTAATTTTCCCAGAGCCTCTCCTCTCATTTTCCCATCCTGTTCTTAAATTTCTCGAATCATCTTGCCTCTTTCCATCTTCTTCCCACCTTTCAGACTTCCCACATCTTCCCGATTTTTTTTAACTGACGAATGGTGAGCGGTTTTAAAAAGGGCTCTCAGCAGTGTGAAACCTCCCGCACCCTGGGTAGCTGTGATCCTCCTCGGTCCAACGGGTGGCGATGGGGGTTGGCGCGTGGGGAGCAGGAGCTGATTAAAGGCACAGCAAACAGCTTGGTGGTGGTGGGAGGGGCAGGGAGCAGAGATGCGGGTGACTCCTTTAACGAGCACATCAGAACATCGGAGCCGTGCAGCAGTGCGGTTACAGACCTCCTCATCCATCACAATCCCACCGTTATCCGAGGAGAACGGACACAGCACTGCTGGGGATCTCCAGCAGAACTGCTGTAGCAAAGGAGTCCATTCATCCATCCGCCCATCCATCCTGAAATGATTTATCTGCTACAGAGATGCAGAGAGTCTGGAGTCTGTCCAATGTAACATGTATCTGCGGGAAGCTTGGGGTCAGAGAGCAGGTTCAGCCAGTATCCTGCTCCCCAACAGCAAATGGCATTGAGGGCCAGTTGCTAAAGGGCCCAAACGTCATATGTTTTTGCACTGGGCATGGGGTTTGAACATACCACCTTCCGGACACATGGAAACAGATCCTAAATCTGCTAAGCTACACAACATGAATGGAGCAGGAATGAGGATAAAAAAGGACTCGAGTCTAACAGGAAGGCCCATCAGCCAGTGACTGTTCTGGGTCCCTCTGATGACAAGCAGATACAGTCCCCACAAATACAGCTGCCTTTGATCAGCTCCACCTCTCCATCTGCCCCCTCTGACACATGGAAGAATCGATCCCAGTTTGCAATTTTGATCGTATGCATATTAACTGGGAGAAAACAGCACATAGCACATGTGACTGGAGCTGTACCTTCACCTTCTTAACTCATCTGGAGTGATGCTTTTCCTACGTGCTGATTGTCTTTTCTAATCATGCTGAAAGTGGCTTTTGTGTATAAATCTATACACAATGTGCAGCAAAGTCATTATTTCATTAGGTCATTACTAGCAGCTCCAGAACGGATGTTTACATAGCTCAGCTACGTCTTAGACTCTTCAAATGACAGGTCCTTACTGGCTCATTCGTACATCTAACCATTTGTCCTAGTTGGAGTCGTGGGTGTTTCAAGCAAACACAGTTAATTCATAAACGAATAATCATATCCTTAGAAATCAAGAATCCTCTCACTCAGTACGTTTACACACACGCTAAAAAAATTGAATTATTGTGTTAGTCCAACTAAAACCGGACTTTTGAAGTACATGTAAACATATTAGTCCAACTGAAATCGTACTAAATCGAATTTCTGTAAGTCAGACTAAGAATATCGATTTACTCCTGCATTATACATTCAATCAGATTCAAACTTGCCTAGGCACTCTGCACATGCTCTACAGTTTCCCCCCAGCCTTTATGCCGAAGTAACATGGAGCATAGCAGAAGATGTACAGCACTTATGAAATGTACAGTGCTGTAAAGCTGTCCAATTTACAGCTCAACTAAAGGGTGCTTTTCCACCGCACCAGGTAATGTACTTTTGGTACTTCAAGTGTGGAAGTAAAATTGGACATTGGTAGGCCCGGGAGGGGAGGCATATTGGGTCTGTTATGTCTTAGGCCTTAGACAAGAAGAAATCAATGTGTTATCAGAGGTTGATTTATAATTTTTCTACCAAATTACAAGAAGGTACCAAAAATATGGTACTTCAAGGTGTCAGTTTTCCACTGGCGTAAAAGTTGGTACCGGTGCCAAATGACATCACAATGCAAGGAGGAATATTTTGAACTGAATTCGAAAAATGGCTGTAGTAAGACTGGATGACATGCGATATTAATAACATCACATGTTATGCACATCCAATTCTTACATCGCTAGTCAGCTAGATTAACATCAGGCTTTTTCTTACCTTCAAATTGGTACGAATATTATGGCACAGGGAGTTTGTCTTGTTAAAACATTTTTGCTCTGTCACAGGAAAAAGAACTTAGCAAGTTTTGCAATTTTAATGATTATTCATTTTCAAGATTGTCTAGTATATTTTTAAAAATCAGTTTAAAGTTCACCTTCGCTGCTTTTGCATTTGTGCTGCATGCGTTCTCTGAGACAATCAAAATCATTTTCATCCTTGCTGTTTAAATCACTTCTAGACAAATTTGTGAGAAATTTATTTTGAACTCCTTTTTTTGTTTCATAAATACTCCAATATCTATTACAACAAAATCACATTGCAATATTTTAAAAAATATCCAGTACTGTGCCATCATACTGTATTATACAAACACTTTATTTCATGTTATGCTATCCTGCTCTTGTTGTATCTGTTCTTCTGACCAGATCACAATTAAAGCTTGTATCACTTTATTTGTCCATGAACCCATTATCACAAATTTTATTATTTTTTTTACGTCTGTGACATAATAGGTCAACTAGAAAATGAAAGGAGCCATATCACCACCTATAGTAGCAAAGTCGGACATACTTCGCTCAATAAATCAATTCCCCTCCCATGCATGTATACTGGGACAAGGACAGTAGTCCGATTAAATGGCGTAGTCAAGCTATAATCTTAGCTCGACTTAGCTATGCATGTAAACGTACTGAATGTGACTGTTTTAGTTCAGACATACATGTGAATATTTCAGCTTGATGTATATGTAATTTAATCATGGGGTTTGATTATGAAAATAAGCCTCCCGTCAGATGTCTAGCTGCTATTATGGTATCTCCAGCCACCCAGAAAAACCCAAATGTGGCTGCTTGTTCCCCAAATCGTCCGTCCCTCTGTTTCTTAGGTCATTTTGGTTCCACTTCATGTGGTTCCTCTTGACTTGTGCATTGACATGAGCAGAAACTGGGTCCAACCCCCGGCAGAGGGGCTTGGCAGGCGGGGAGGGAGAGACTCACTTCCCTCACTATAGCAGCATCAACACACTTGCCATATTATTTCATTGCTCATTCATTACACACACAAGAATAATCGGACCTTTATCTTCATTCCTAATGGATTTCCAAAGAAATCAATTGTCTGCGGTCTGTTTTGGGGGCCCAGTGGGATCATCTGCTCTGAATGAAATGAAGTGTGAGCGTGTGGGAGCAGATGTGTGTGTGGTCATTCTGTGGGGGGGGTGAAGGGGTGTGGTGATGAAACTGCCAGAGCTTATCTGCTGAGCCGCAGTCTGCGTGTCCTGGTCTTAATAACTGGCCTGTGACAGTTTTTTGTCTCTGTCTGCACCATTTCATGTTGTGATGGGAAATTTAAAGTGTGAATGGGCAGAAGGTTGATATGCAAAGCCTGAGCATGTGAATATAAACACTGTCTCACATCACAGACAGCCAGACTATACTGTATGTCCTCAATAAGCAGCACAGGTGGCTGGGGACAAGGGTTTGCCGTCTAGAAATGAATAATGTGTCTGTGAGTGTATGTGTCTGTGACTGTGTGCTCACCTCCAATGGACTGGGATCCCATTCTGTGGGCTCACAGTGACCCTGTACTGAACAAATGGGAAGGGGGGAGAGACGTACACTCATTGGCCACTTTATTAGGTACACCAGTTCTGCTGCCAATCATACGTGGAGCAAAATATATAAAATCATGCAGATACAGGTCAGGAGCTTCTGTTGATGTTCACACCAAATACCAGAATGGGGGAAGAAAAGTGATTTAAGTGACTTTGAATATGGCACGGATGTTGGTGCCAGGTGGGTTGCTATGAGTGCTTCTTTTTTTTAAATTGCTGATTTATTGGGATTTTCGGGCACAACCATCTGCAGGGTTTACAGATGGGCCAAATGAGAAAAAACACCCAGTGAGCAACGGTTCTCTGGGGGAAAATGCCTTGTTGATGACAGGAGGTCTGAGAAGAATGGCCAGACTGGTTCAGGCTGATAGAAAGGCGACAGTAACTCAAATAACCAACTCCTTACAACCAAGGTACACAGAATAGCATCTGGGCTACAGCAGCAGAAGACCATCTCTTGTGTTCCATACAGGTGTGAGAAAGCTTGATGGTCGGACCAAGGTGGCAGCCAGCTTGTGGTGCCCCGGGGGGTGTGCGGGGTTAGGGGCCTTGCTCATAGGCCCACAAACATGCCAGTCCTCTGCTGAAGCCTGGCATGAACTAGTGATCTTCTGATTACAGGTACAGAGGCTTAATCTCTTGAGGCACCCTCCCCCCAATCCCACAGCCTATGGATGGATGGATGGATGGCAATGAGTTCACCGTACTAAAAATGGCCTCTACAGTTACCAGATCAATAGAGCACCAGTGGAATGTTGTGGAATGGGAAATTCGCATCATGAAGTTGCAGCCAACAGATCTACAGCAACTGCATGATGCTGTCATGTAAACATGGACCAAAGTCTCTATGAATTCAGGCACCATGCTGAATCTATGCCACGAACAATTAAGGTAGTTCTGACGGCATATGAGGTCCAACCGGGTTCTAGCAAGGTGTACCTAATAAAGTGGCCAGTGAGTGTATATCTATATTAGGGATGTAGAGATACCATGTTAATGTCCTTGTACTTGCCCTCATGAAAATATGTTATGTGCATATAATGGATACCATGTAACAACGTATCAGCGATATCATTAACGAGCAGAATAAATAGATTAAAATATCTGTGGTGCGGAAATACTTCAAAGTTAACGAAATCCAAAGCATGGCGGAGCGCATACTGTGCTGTACTAAACTATCAAGAGGGGGGCTGAAGTCAGGTTCATACAGCCATAGAAATCTAATTAAACATCTAAGAACTAAACATAAGAAAGAGTATGATGAAACTGCCACCAGAAGCAACCCTGTGCAACAACCAAATGTGCAGCAAACACCAACACGAAGAGAGAAAATGTCAAATGACAAACATTGCGCAGTGAAAATAACAGAAGCTTTTACCCAGTATTGATCAGGCACAGTGTAGTTATGGTGGTACACGGGGAGGAGCGTAATACTTTTGGAGGTTGTACACAGTATAAAATGTTTGTGAACCACTGTTTTAAAGGTTAAAGAGTGACATGTTTTTAAATCATAATTAACCTGCCACAGAGACTAAAACACAATGATGAGCACTGCTGTGATCCCCCCCATGTGGCAGGTCTTACATACTGCCTGTTTAGTGGATTGGCTGTATTCTGGTTTGTTCTGGCGTTCACATTTTTTTCAGCAAAAAGTGCCCTGTTTGGTGCTGCAGTGGAGAGTATTTCAATATTATCATTAATTGCAATATTTTTAAGTGAAAATATCTCATATTATTTTTTAGACATCATACAGACCTAATTGGTATCGGTATTGATGATATTGCTGCATCCCTAATATATATAATAAGAATGTGATTTTATCAGTTGACAAAAACAACAGACCCCCTGCAAACAGTGCTGCAGTACGTATGCCCATGTGCAGAGGTGGAGTGTTCAGGTTCAGAAAGTACCAATCCAGACCAAGATTTTGTTTCAACCAACCAGACTCACATTAACATAGTACTCAACTGGTTGATTGTAACATGGAAAAATGGAGCACTGTAATATGTAACACTGTGACATGTAACACTGTGAAATGTAACACTGTGAAATGTAACACTGTGACATGGAGCACTGTGACACAGACCACTGTTAGGGTCCTCTCTCTCAGCTCTTCCCCCCCCACCTCCTCCCCTCCACAGCCCACGACCCAAACCTGGAAGCCGTGAAGTTGGATGTTTCCCCTGGAAGCTCACTCATGCTTACGCCTTCCCCAGACGGCCCATCTTTGGAGCTGGCAGGGCTGGGGTCCTCCCAGGTGTCCCCCATCTCCCAGGTGTCCCCCCAGGTGTTCCCCGCCTCCCAGGTGTCCCCCGCCTCCCAGGTGTCCCCCGTCACCTCCCAGCTGTCGGAGTGCACGTCAGACACTGGTGTCCCTGAGGCTCCCGGCCAGGTCTTTGAACCCGGTCCCCAGGAGTCACCCGGGAGTGAGGGAGAGCCCCGGGCACAGGGGGACCGAGACCCTAAGAAGGACAGGCAGCATCTCCACTGCCCCGTGTGCAAAGTCACTGTCAACTCCCTGTCTCAGCTGGAGGCCCACAACAGCGGTAGGCTGTCCCAGTGTATTGTGGGTCACTGAAAACTGAATCTGTACCGTGCAGTAACTTCACTGGGGCTGTGTTATAATGTTACCTAATGCACGTGGGGTAGGTTTAGGTTGACGTGACAGGTTACTTGGTGACACTCTCATCTCATGCCTGCAGGGTTTTCGATTTCTGCCTCCACTGTTGGTGTGTACAATTCACTTGTTCTCCTAGGATTACACAGGCAAATGGATGTCTCTAAATTGCGTGCAGCACGTGACTGTGTGTATGTGCGTGTCCTGTACTGGACTGTCATCCTGTCCACTGTGTCTCTCTGCCATGTGCTTCATGGAATAGGCTTCAGCCCCCCCACCCTGTAATGAATGAGTGTTTATGGATGGTGCAGGATTTTTTTCAGTGTACAACCATAAACGGCACACATCTGATGTCCCCGCTGATCTTGCCTCTTCCAGGTTCCAAGCACAAGCTGATGCTGGAGGGTCAGAGCGTGCAGCCAAGGCGGCGCAGTAAGCTGCTGTCCTCTCGGCTGGCTGGCAAGAGCAAGCGGATGGGTGCAAAGGGCAGCATTGGCGTCGCCAACAAATCCTTCCACTGTGAACTGTGCGAGATCTACGTCAATTCAGAGACGCAGCTCAAACAGGTGGGCGTGGCCCAGACCAGAGCCAACACTCAGACGTAGGTGTGGGACAGTAAGGCCGCGGGTTCCGAGGAGTCGACACTGAAGGGGAACGGCTCTAGTGATGTTCTTTATAATGACAGACGTGCTAAGAAAACAAATGATGCAATGTAATGTAAGGCTTCCTGTAGGGGCTCTTTAAATAGCCTGCGGGATATGAGGCACATGCATAAACTCTTTTCATCGTCATCGTAAATTTTATGGGGGCGCGTTTCACAGCGCCTGGAAATCGTCATTATTGTGATTTATTATCATTCTGTTGCTGCCCTCCCTCACTCAGCCTATGTTGTTGAGGGGGGGGGGGGCGTTGGCATAAAATCACACTTGACTGAAAGTGACCGATCACCTCAGTCCCTGGGTGGCCTTCACTGCTGAGGCTGTGTGGTGGGTGGGCACTCTGGCGGAAACCAAACACCTGGATTCCAGAGAAGTTCAGGTCTAACTTCAGAGATGAGGGGTGAGGTGACGTGCAGTGCGCTTTGAGAATGAGCAGTGTGACATTCTCAGAGGGTTAGGGGCAGCGGTAACATTTTCCAAAAGGCCTTCATTATGGTGGCTTTGGTCCAAAAACCACAGAAGTGAAAATCAGGGGACGGCAGAGACCTGCCCGCCCCTCCCCAACCCCTCTCCACTAACACCGCTGTTTTCAGCGAACAGCATACTTCATTTGCAATGATGCAATTCACTGTGAACGTGAAAATGAATTGCAGTTTTGGGAACCTTTAATGTGCATTTGATGGCTTTGTGGTTGCAAGACGTATTTGTGAAATGGAGAGAGCTGGAATAAAAATGGTTGGAATGGAAATATCACGTACTATGGAAGAAGCGTGGAAAAGTCAACGACACAAAAAGCCCCTGTGATTCTTGTTCTTTATTCATCATTCATTATATTTATTACATTCCACATGTATATTACAGTACTGCACTACACTGCAGGAGAGCTTGTCATAGACAGGGCCTGACTTAGACATTTACATATTTTAAAGACGGATTTAGAAAAATCATTTCAGGGAACCATATTATGGATGCAAGGTGTCAATGAGGATTGAAGTTAAACCGAAAGTCAAATTGTGTATAAACAACCATTTTAATCCTTCAGATAGTTTATGATGCCTTGGAAGGTCAAAGTAAGGAGGTCTTGCTCTCACAGTGATGAGAAGAGCCTTTTAAAACTTCTTATAAAATGTCTGTGCATTAGTATAATTCCTGGGGCCGAAGAATGTCACTGTGGAGAGGGCATCAGATGCAAAGGTGCATCAGGTGGAATCAGGAAGTGAAGGGGGGTTGGTAACATGGTGCAGTTATTTTTGGCGGGAGTTTGGGGGGTAGTTAAGGGCTGGCTGTGGGGGGAGGGGTCAGTGAGTGGCATGAAGGTGGAGACAATAGCCAGAGGCTCCCCATACTGACCAGAGACGGCCCCTTGCAGCACACGAACAGCAGGAGGCACAAGGACCGGCTGGCCGGGAAGCCTCCACGGCCCAAGTTCAGCCCCCACAGCAAGCACCAGCAGAGCTCTGTCTTAGCGGTGAGTGCTGGCGTGTGATCATACCCCCCTACCTCCAGCACACACAGAAGCATGCACACTCACGTGCCCCCTCCCCCCAAATGCAGAATGGCAGATGGAGCAGCTACGCGGGTGGGGTGGTGTCCGCCATGAAGAAGGTGTTTGACCACTGCAGCCTCACCACACTCTCCCCACAGGTGAGGCCTCTGAGACCGGGGGGGGGGGGTTACACACTGCAGCCATGTCCTCTAAGCCATCTCCTCTATGTGTGTCTGCATGTCGACTCAGGTGCTTCTGGGTGACGTGCATGAAGAGAGCTGGCAGTGGGCGTGCAGACCGCGGTAAAACCCTGTAAGACTCAGGGAGTAAAACAAAGAATTAGAATTAGAAAGAACTACACCCGGGTCCCGGCTGCAATCCGCACGCACACACGTCCTCACAGGACTGCTATTTATGCAGCTGCTCGGGAAACATTAGGTCCCAAGACAGTGAACATTCTTGTCTGGGACTCTGGGAGACTAACTGGGAGCTGCCAGCTCAATTTGTTGGTTTATGGTCTCGGCTCTGAGCCATCATTGTAATCCCTTGTGACCCCCGTCTGCACATAGAGACATGGCTGATGGCGGCTAAGCATATGAGACACCCCAGAAAGAGCACCAGGGCAACCAGCTCAATGCTACTGACCACAGAGAAGATCAGTTCACAGAGGCTCTGACGTTCTTCTTATAGATGAATAATGACCTTTCTCACCGCGTCAGCCGGCACTCTGGAGGAATCGTCGTCGTAAGCATGCGAGTGAACGCTGAGACTTCGACTGGGAGGTCACGGGTTCAAGTATAACCACACAGAAATGGATGTTCCACTTTTGGAGAGCAGACTTTTGAAACATTGGGCCAAATTTGGTGAGGGAGGAGAGCGGGGGACACTAATTTGGCAAACTGATCAACTTAGTAACAAATCAAGCTCATGCAGTCTTCTGTTTTTTTTTGTGAATTGTTATGCCCACCAGGGTTTACTGTATCTATGGTATTTTATTATGGGGGAGTCTTATATTTTAATAATCAATCGAGTATGAAAGTTCTGCCCCCCAACTCTACCCTACACCTTTGTGGCATATACAGGCATATACATTGCACTTTATTTTTCATGTAGACTTATTGATAACATCTTATCAAACTAGGCAGTGTATTTAGTGTAACTGTGGCCAACTCGGTCAGCATAACATGTAAAATATGTATGGCAAACAATATCAGGATAATAGTGGGTACATAAGTAGCACCAACCACATGGCCCACTGTTATTCTAAAAATATTGATATTTGCTTGACATTTATGCTGGTTTATTCTTATTTGCTAGCCTGCTATCTACTGACGGTCTGTATCAGTAGTGACTGCAGTGTTTTGTTCACTAAAGCTTTATCATAAATCTAAAATCCGCATCCTCAGTCTGTTGCAGTTGTTAGGGTCCATAAATAACTCTGGTATACAGTGATTTTGTTGCCAACGATGTCTGAACGGTTTTACATTAAGTTTATGGTGCTGATTAAGAATATGACTTCGGTTTTGCCAGATTGGCTCTAGTTTCTGAGATATTTAATAGTTAACACAACACGTTTGAAAAGCATTCAGAATTGCAAGAATATTTTTATTTTAGTTACAACTAGTAAGTAAATCGTCTAACATCATACAAAAAAGAAATTAAAAATATCTAACAGTGACAGGAAAAAGTTATGTATGATTTGATTAAGAACATAAGAATATAAGAACTATACAAACGAGAGGAGGCCATTCGGCCCATCAAGCTCGCTTGGGGAGAACTTAACTAATAGCTCAGAGTTGTTAAAATCTCATCTAGCTTATTAATTAATACAGTATTAGTTATTAATTGTTATTAATTTAAATGCTTAAAAAAAAACGCTGTTTATGCGATTTCCTTTTATATGTGTCATCAGGACAATCACATTGGAGACTCCAACAGTAGTCTGCCATTGTATGTATGTCCCACCTGCCTTGATATCTCTCCTCCATCACCTTCATATCCTGGTGGAACCTCTCGCCTTGTTCCTCACTGAAGTCTCCAAGGTTATCTGGCAATCTGTTTAAATGGCTATGGAGATCTTTATGCTCATATTAACTCTGAACACATTAACATATTAACAGAAAATTCCTGAAGTTAGCAAGCATATCTTGCACCAATTCTTCATAATTGTCTGCTCTGTGATTACACAAGTAGTTCTTCACAACATGTACTCTCCACAGATGTAGCAGAATACATCAGGATTGTTGATACAGGCTCTTCTTGATGAAGTCATAATTTTTACATGTATTTATATACTTATTAAGACAGAACTTTTTGGGTATAAACCAAGACTGGGTTGACAAACTTATACTGTAGCCAGCTTCTTTACTCTGCAAATTCACAGTTGAATTCTGGCTTCAAAAAGTCACTTTTTTAAAATATAAAATAATTATATGGGATATTTCATTAAAGAGTCAAAAGACAGACCAAAAGCTATTGCATTTGTTATCAAACACAAGTTGCATTGGGGGAATGCATTATTTTCATGGATATCCATTATCTCAAAAACTAGAAGCAATTCAGCAAAAGTAATTGGATTTTTGAATTCAGCACCCTCAAAATACCCTAAATCCATTCAAAAACCCTTTTTTTTGGTAGACAAGTGTAATCGATGAGATTGCAGGTTCTCTTTCTGGCATATTGCCCCCTACTGGACAGGAAGTCTAACTTTACCTCTGAGTATAATGGAATGCAGTGCAAAAAGGTTAGATATTCCTCCTAAAATGTTTCCAGTGTAATGCCTATGGGTGCTGCTGTCTTGCAGACCAAACTGGCCCTGCAGAAGCAGCTGACCAAAGGCTTAACCACCAGCTTCCTACCCAGCCCGCTGAACCCGGCCGCCCTCTGCACCATGGCCCCAAACCCTCTGGCCTTGCGTCACCCAGCAGGAACTGCCACCCTCATCCAGACCCCTCTGCTGAGCCCCGCGCTCTTTCGGCCTGCCCCGGGGCCCCTGAGGGCCACGCACACTCCCATCATCTTCTCCCCATACTAGACCCCAGAAACCCCAACCTGGAGACAGAGAGAACTATGCAGCCAGAGAAACAAAGTTAAATGCTGATATCCATCCCACGAGCTTCAGACACATGGACCCTGTTACAGACACTTCACAGGAGTTGAGGCGTACGGTGGCTTTCATTTGCTTTCTGAAGAGTGTTGGAGAAGCGTGATTCTCCTTTAACAAGCAGGTGGAGCAAAATCTGCACCGAGACCATAGGTCAAGTCTATTCAGCACATTATTAATCTGTCAGCAGTAAGGGAAGGCCTCTGTTTGTTTTCCTGACAGGGCTGATGCCAACAAGATCCCTTTACTTGACGCTTCTTAAATATTTCTTACAAGTAAGAGCAGGGATTACACACTGGGGTCCCCATGCCATTCCAATCACCAACTTGTACGCAACGAGGCAACTCGACAGCCCAGCAGGGGGTGCCGGATCTGCACAGGGGCCGTGTGACACTTCCAGTGGAACAGCCAGAGTTCATCTCCATCAGAAAGCCCTAATGGAAATACGCTCCACGCAGGGCTTTGGGGGGGTGGGGGGAGTGGTAAGCCAGAAGGGTTGGATTTACATATTCGGGTGAAAACAGATCTGGATGCTTCCAGCCTTTGACAATCTGCCTCCCTGTGATTAATATGTGGGCATTATGGGAACTGAGGAGCCATTGATCCAATGGCATGAGCCCGATATGTCTGCCAACAGAAGCTATCAGGCACATGGGCTATTCTATAACAGCGAAGAACCTTCATATCGTGGGACCTTTCATAACTAAATGAGTAAAGTGATTTTTGTTTCAATAGTGAAACAGTGACCCCGATGCCAATGTTTCCACCACGGTGACGCTCATAGCAAGGATGTTGCCAGCCAGCCCTGTTCATATTCAGTGACAAAATGGATGATACCTCTGACCGTGCATAGCTCTCGAGTGGATGTATCACCTGTTACATTTCACCAGCAGCCGGATGAAGACACAGTCACATGTCACTCCCACTCATTTGTACAGCAACTTAAAAACTCGTGCTTCAGACCTCATTCTGACACTAATGTGCTGACAGGGTCGTTCACTGAACACCAAGCTTTACCAGTGTTCACCATATTCCCAACATGACTTCAAACATTTGCCTATTGCCACGGCTTCTACAGGTAATATATCCCTCATTAGTTTGATCACCTGAACATCTTTTAAATATGTCAGGGAAGTTACATGCATCCCCACGTCCTCTTGCGATGTCTCACTGCAAGTCCGGACAGAGAGTGGGACAAAGATTCCCGAAGCATACATTTCCAGACTCTTGCAAATCGTTGTGGAATTAGCTACCTGTGTAGTTGTAGGATTTAATCCAAGCAAAGTGTTAAACAGGCTTCATTACAAAGTAAGAATGCTTGAGGTGGCGAGGGGGACTGGGGGTCTTGAAACTGTTTGAGACATAATAGGCAGGGAAAAAACAGGAAATACTAAGCACATGCAAATACATGTCATGTGACATGCATAGGTGCAGGTCATTTGTCACCAGAGTGAAAGCGTTATTGTTGTTTATCAGAGGGCCAATCGTGGGAGTTCTATTTTCAGGTCAATTAATCTTTGACGGTTGAGGCGTTGTGGGCTAGAGAATGGAATTCCGAAATAGTCCATGTTCTCTGACGCTCTTTACGCCTCAGAGGAACCACAGATGTGCTGCTTCCATTACAAGCGTCAAGGAACCAGGTGGGATAGAGAGGAAATGAGAAGTTTGCGCCCCGTCGCTCGCTGCTACTACGTGCGTTGTGAAGACTGAGGCCAGGAAGGACAAACAGGGTTTTCAGAAGCCTGCAGACCTGCTGTGGAGAAGATGCCAGTTACAGCACAGTGCATTGTGCAGCTGGGAACAGTTGGCAGCAGAGATTTTTTTTTAGCAATGGCCGTGACTGTCATCTAGCGTTATTGTCACTCAAATGTCGTCCTTTTTACATGCTGTTGTTTTGTTGTAGATGCACCGGTACAGTTTCCCCCAGTTACTCTCCCTAGTACTACAGCTCTTAGAAAGTTCCACAAAACAGTTACTGTGCAAGATCTCATAGCACTTATCACTGGCACCCTGCTGGCTGTAACAAATTCTATAGGAATTCATCACTTTTTTCCATCCTCCCGGAAATGAAACAGCACCATCTGCTGGTTACACTTATCCATAGCAAAGTAATCCAGCTTCCCCACTGTCTTAGCTTGTATTTCGGCAAGCAGTGGGCCCTTGGGAATATGAAGCCAGTTGTCTTGCCATAGAAATCAAGTTTCTTATTACTGAACCAGCCTGTTTGGTTTAATTGATGTTTATTTGTTAACAAAATCTCCAGAAGTGGAGATTGTATGAAATATTGTGAAAAACTGAAATATTTAGATAGGTATATAGATAGATAAACGCATAGCGCACACACACACATATATACAT
>JAODLC010000100.1:15938306-15956026 GCA_026781145.1 Hippopotamyrus pictus
AGTCCTCTAATTAGTAATCTAATTAGGGAGTTGCAGCGAAAACCTGCATACACGCCGGCCCTTTGCGGATAAGATTGTCTTCCCCTGGATTAATCGATAAGCAAGATGTAAAGGTAATGAAAGGGCTCTCATTCTCACAGAACAAATAAGCACAAGGCCAACTTTAGAAAACGGCAATACAGTCTTAGAGTATACCCCAACAACTGTTCATTGGGTGTTAAGATGTAAAATTTCATATATAAAATGTAATCGACTATATTAGCTAACCATCACAAAAACCTAAACCAGATTATGGTGGTATGTAAAATATGACATAGCTGCTATTAAATCACAGAAAAATAGCATTCATAATTAGAATTCATATTAACTAATGAGTTACAGCAGTTACAGTATCATTTTATTACTACCAGGAATCAAGATTTTTGAAATCAAAGGAATGCTACAAGACATCTTTTTATAATCCTTTTTCTTCCGAAATTCAGTTTCCATCCTGTGAAATTGATTTTAACAATATTGAATTTAAAATCACATATTATCAGTAAAATAGACATTTCAAACCTTCCACAGAAAAACAAATTGAAAATAACAACAATTTAGACCACTCCTTATTACACCGATAAATAGAAACTCAACGTTTAGGAAATATTATCAACATTTACTTTCAGTAGTAAAAATTGTAATATAATACAAACAACTTCATAAAATGATGATATTTGACTTTAGCTATGAATTTTACTCTGAGTGTTTCTTAAAAATAGGTCACAATACACATTACAAAACAACACCAACAATAACCAGCGTAACAGCTGTCCTTACATATTGTGCACAATCATCTTGAAAGAACTTCTTGTTCAAGACACACATCAATAAATTTCTGCAACAGTAACACATTTTCATGCCTTATTTCCAAATTATGGAAATAACAGCTGATAGCAGTAGCTTAACGCAGATTGCTGCAGTCACACTGAACATTTACCACCAAAAAAAAAACACATTAAGCAACATTAATGGTCCCATCATCTGGTAAAATCAGGCAGCGCGCTGATGAAGACACTTCAAACTCACTGAACTACACAAACAGACAAGCAACAAATTTACATTCTCCTGATTGCATTAGAGTACTTGCACACAAAGTACACAGAAATGATTATTAACAGTTCAGTAATCCCCGCATTTTAAAATAAAAGTGGAAATTAAATAGCACTGTGGAATAGCACTGGGGCCACCATAAGGAAGCTAATATTGTTAATGAAGGACAATTTTATAGATGTCACGGTGGCAAGATCTAATATGAACCCTTGGTCAAATGCGTCATTAACTTGTTTATTTTAAAATGTAATTAGATGCAGTTCAAAAACTAACTGCACTAATCCCACCAAAGTAAGGATTACCATGTTTCTCAGACTGTCCCCCACACGCACTGCACCTGCGAGTCGGGCAGCGTGTCAGGCAGTACTCGTGGGCTCAGTGCACTTGTCTCTCAGCTGTCCAGTGAGCCACTGCTCTTGTTCTTGTTGCGACTCAGCGGGAAGGTGGACTTGCTCTGCGGCTGGGTCATCTTGCTGGCCAGGTAGACAAAGGGCTCTATGAGAGTCCGCCGGTCAGCTACCGACACCTCCCAAAGGCGCACCTTCTCCGTCTTGGCCCAGTGCTGTGCCACCTCTGAGTCCACCTTCCTCTGGTGCTGCAGGTCCCCCTTGTTCCCCAACACTACAATTGTCACCTGTCAAAAATTGTATGAACTATCAGTCCAACCATCAAAAAAAAGAGTGCTATAATAGAGAAAAAAATATGAGATACACTCTGCCGGAACTTTATATTTTTACACTGATAATAGGGCATTTTGCTAAGTCAACCCCCCCACCCCACCCCCCCATGTTGTTGCTCACCATGTGGCCAACAACCCACCCGTATTTGAAATGTCAAATGACTTTAAACATAATTTGAATTTTGTTTGCTGAAGTAAATTTACATTTACTTCAGCCAACCATTTGGGATTGGCAAACCAAGTAGGTGAAAATTTGCATTTTCCCATTGTGAGCGATGTGTACATCAAGTTTTCTTGCTGGAGATTAATCAAGCACGCACTCCACAGTCACACCCCCCCTCCTTGATTTGGGATGCTGCTCTTCAACTTTTACATTTGATGCAGGAATGAATACCCTTTTGCTTGCATCTCCATAGTACTGCATTGGAAAATTTGATCGATAACTGATATGCTTTTTGTAGTTCCTGGCCACTGAAATATGAGGCAAGACATGGCTTTTTTGGTGGAGTTCCAGACATCAGACCATGCTCATTTGGGTGCATATTTTTGAGTTGTGCCCTCGGGTTGCTAGTGCTGGAATGGTAGGCTAACTGTAGCTTACAGAGCTTGTATACAACTTTACTTAAAGATTCCACAATTTTGCCATCTACTGACCAAAATCTGAAATTTTTCCAAACGGGACTTTTTTTTTTTTTAGATTGCTCGAAGTGCAAATCTAGTTTGTTGGGTTGTTGGGTTGAGCCAAGTTGGGTTGTGAACTCTCTGCCATCATTATCACATGGTGGTTGGTGAACCATCAGCTTGCTTCAATCAATGAAAATGACACTGTGACTCCTGGCCGTCTTGCGGTGCATTCAGTGCAGCGGCACAGGCCCACACAAGAACGTTTTTTTACAATTAGATTATATCACTAAATTTAGAATATTCATTGACAGCCATAGTTACGTCATTTTTGATTCTGTGGAAAACCAAAGACTGATCTGCCTTCCACATTCAATAATGAATTACAAACATTTTGCATGCTATATAAATAAAATAAAAGGCTGTTTTGAGCATGATCGATCCCCCCAATAATTAACAAATAACTAAAAAAGAAAAATTACTTTTTTTGTCCTTCATTGTTTTGAGGCAGTGGTGCAAATTTGTATAAGATTACATGTGAAGGTTAACCTACAAGCTTTTTGTGTCTCCCACGCTTATTTAGCACAAAGGCCACAGTTCCTGTTGTGCTACTGTAAAGCGACACACGAAAGTGGCCAGGAACTACAAAAATTCCCAGTCAATAAGGCCCCAGAACTCAGAACTAGGAACTAGGTGACTGAACTTCAGTGAGGAAAGTGCCTAGCAATGGGAAATAAATCTTAATAATCCCTGCCCTCGGCTCATTACATCAATCAGCACTTTGTCGGTTTGTCAAGCTTCACCACGCACCTCCTTCTTGTCACGATAGCGGTCGATGTCTTTCTTGAGTGCCTCCACGCGCTTAAAGGACTCCTTACTATCAATGCTGTAGATAAGCACAAAGCCATCGGCGAAACTGTAGTAATGCCTTGGGAACTCCAGGCCATCCTTCAGCCCTCGTGTGTCATAGAAGCGCACCTGCTCACGCACACCCCTGTCAGTCTCCACGGAGCCAATGTAGATGTCCTCAAGGGTCTCCATTGGCTCAGAACCTGTGGAGAAGCAAACTGAGCTTACTCTGCATTTATATAATATCCAAAGCAAGGCATTTTGCCAAATGGGCAGACCATGTCCCATGTACCTTTCTTCAGTTTTATATATTTAAAAAGAATGGATATTAAAGCACTGAAAAATATTTAATCTATATTCAATTTGCATCTTTAAAGCATCCCACAACACAAAGATACTGTTTCAATATAGCAACCAAGCATGTTAAATAGCACGATACGTTTACGAATTCCCTATACTATTACTCAGAGTGCATTTGCAGTGATCATGTTTACTCTGTAGGAACTTATCGATATCGTGTTATTATCAAAGGTATTAAAGGGTATAACACTTACCGATAACATGATTGGCATATAGAAGATGCTCCAGCACAGCAGTTTTACCAACGGCAGCTTGTCCGCAAACCACCACCTTACAACTTTTGCCCATTATGAAGTATTTTCACGGTAGAGTCAAACTCCTTCAACTGAAATTAATTCGTACAATATCGATCAGGCTTTATACACCGTATTTTAAAATCAAATTAGAAATACAGTGATATAAGAGAACACTGGACCAGCCATTTACTAACAGAAAGGCGTCCTTATAATAGGATATGTGGACGTAGAATGGTGGTTGACATACTTCCCCTACACTTAAGCATATTTAAATAACGGACATTGTATACAGCATAGCTGCAAGTTATTGCTTCAGAACGCCATTTTCCCATGTATTATCAATATCTATTATTTCGGTCATTAATATTTCGTTTATGTTGAGTATTTCCATCTACTTCTTAAGGAAGACAGAGAAATAGACTTGCCTTTCAGTTCGCCGTACCAGCTTGTATGAATATGTGTATGTCGGCAGATTAGGCAGTAGGGAAAACGGTTAACTTTTCCATATGGCACCATTAGTAAAATTTTCGCCGTTCTAGCAACAAGTCATGTTCAAAACATACCAGATAAATAAAGCATAAATGGAAAAGTGCTTACTTTTACATATAAAAGTACAACGACAACCAAGACTGCACTCACCTCTTGTCAACTTCCTGTTTACTTTGCATCATGATCACCTGATGGGGCTGGACACCTCAGGGTCGCTTGCATCTCAGCACGCCCCCTGACGTTTGGAGGTCCTTACAGGCCCATGTCGCAAATCAATCAATCAATCAATCTATCTATCTATCTATCTATCTATCTATCTATCTATCTATCTATCTTTTAATAAAAACTGACTGATGGGACATAGCCATACCTAACCACCGTGAAATACGTCTGTTACATATACTAAACATACTGAACTGTCTCATCCAACGCTCTCCCAGCTGCGGGATCTCGTTCAAAGTGCAGCAGCTCACCCTTTCCCCGGAATGACGTCACCAGATGACGTAAATTTAAGCTTTCTATGGTGCGACTCAAAATCTCTATGGTGGCCGGAAATATCCGCCTTTCCCACGGTAAGATGGCGGCAGTTGACAGCGAAGTGCCAATGGAGCCGGAGACGCACATCATGAGCGAGGAAGAGATCGAACGGTAAACAAAGGCCGTCCGTATATGTGTTTATAGGTCTACAGCCAGCTCTTTAAGTCGGTACGTAGAGGGTATAAGTGCTGGTACAGTTTCTCGTTATTATCGTCCGATCGGCGGTTTTTGCTGCGTTAGGGGGTTTATGAGGCCCTGCTCTCTCTCTCTTCCTCTCACACGGGGCAAGTCTCGTTGTGATCCGTACATCGCATTTTTAAAGGCTTCTGTCCTTTACATACTTCTATTATTCTGGTCATCAGTAAGCCGTGAGCGACCCTTCGTGATAGCGTGTTAAAATTATACGGTAAACACTAATGGTACGACAGCTACGTTGATGTCCTATAATGTTAGAGGAAAACTGAGACATGTATAAGATTTAGTACGATTCATTTTAGGACAACATTAAAGATTACGGGCCAACAACAAAATACGTCGCTGTGGTTTATTTGAGCAGCTAATATTTATGGATGTTGGCAAAATGACCGTGGTGTTCATGGTTTTATATTTTTGTAAAGACAACTTTAGCGTCCTAAGAGATAGTTATCTAGATTTTATTTTTCCAGGCATTAGTTACATAGTATAACGTTAACCCAACTTGCTAGATACGACAGTTGTGGTTGTTTTAGATTAGTAAAGGTAAGCATACCTCTCTACAGAAGTAAAGCATATTGTTTGTTATCTATGGCACGATATATTAAAACACATCCGTGCTGGTGGAATGTATTGTCTTAGTAACTGGCATACATTAGATTAAATTTAATCAGCATTGTAGACACGTAAATGCCCTGCATCTTGCGTATAAAAGAAACCTAGATTATGATTTAACACGGCATGAGCTATTAGGTTATGACTTGTGCATATACACATCTTCACTCGCCTCATGTTTTCCCAGTGACTCTCAGGTGCAGATCGGTTCCATGTAATCTCGAGGGTATGGTGGTCGTGTGTGTGTGTGTGTGTGTGTGTGTGTGATGCTTTTAGCCGTAACCAAAGACACACCTATAGATAATTCATTTAAACGGAATAGCCCCGTAAGAAAGGCGGGCCGCCAGTTACGCAATACACATTTCCTATAATTTGTGCAAATTACACTCAAGTGTTATAAGTTATGTAAAGCAACTGCTTGGGAGGATCACAGGCAATTCTTTATCACTGAACTACGAACTGGTACTAATATATCATAGCCATCTCCCAGCAGAGTCACAGGGCACTGACTGTCCTATATAATCCCATATAATACCCGTACCAGATGATGATGATGATGATGATGATGATGATAATAATAATAATAATAATAATAATAATAATAATAATAATAATAATAATAATAATGGCTAAGGCTTAAGGTAGCTTGAGTCCCTCTATATGTGTATCGAGGCACGTGTGTCTTTTTTGGGTTGGCTTCACATTTGGAGATAGAGGTTAGTCTTCAGCAATTAAATTTCCTCTCTAGGTCATCTGTGTGACAACTGTATTTAAAACCCAGTAAGATGTCAGCACCTACCCTAGATTTTTGGTTGTAATGAACAAAAAAAATCGAGGCCATTTTTTGGCCTTGTTTCTTTTTGGAGCAATTTCTGTGAAGTAACTTGAAATTATAATGTGTTTGTTAGGTATCTGAATCCTTAAATCAAAGACTATAGACCTTCACCTTTGGATAATTTTTGCTGCCCTTTCATGGTTCTGCTCCTGAATGCAGTCACATGCCATTTTGACAGGATAGCACCTCTATGTAGTTTCTCTTATTGCTATAGGGCAGTGTTTCCCAATTCGGTCCTCTGGGACCCCCAACGGTCCACATTTTTGCTCCCTCCCAGCTCACTGCCAGACAGTCCATGTTTTTGCTTCCTTCCAGCTCCTGAAGCCCAACACACATAGTCCATTAATCTGTAGTGTGAACATGCAAAGCACAAGGCAGGGTGTTTTCCCCCCCCCCCCCCCTTTCATGTTTGTTACATAAACCAGTATGATGGCAAAGTGCCTGCCTGAACCTACCTCTTCTATTTCAGTTGCATAACGCATGTTGTCATATGTTTTAATGTTTCCTTTTTAATTTGTATTTCTTTCATAAGTATTGTTGCTCTGCAACATCCGTGTGGCGCGACACCAGATTGCCGGGTGTCCTGTTGAATATAAACATGCTCCTACCTAATGAGTAACTTCTTCCTTGGTCTCTGTGTTTTCTCCATCTCTGTAGGGAAGCAGAAGGCTTCAAAGAACAAGGGAATGCCTTTTACATCAAGAAGGATTATTCTGAAGCATTTAACTACTACACCAAGGCCATAGGTGAGGATGTCACAGCTGTATTTCAGTACCTTTCTCCACTGACTGGAGTGAAGCTGACATGCAGTGAATCAGTTTATCTGAAGATTTAGCCACTTGCTTTCCAAAACATCAACATTGAGATGTCTGCCTAGTAAAGCTTTTAAGTTTTATTAAATTGCTACAATGAGGGAAGGAAGGAACTAGGTCCATTTTGCAATAATAATCTGGACAAAGAATTTCTCTCATTCTGAATATTAGGCTGAGGCTCTTCCCTTAATCTGTATTCAACATTTTACTCAGTCATTGAATATTCACTGTTTTCTCAAGATTTTTTTTCCTTTTCCACATCCAAGCAATTTTTTTTTTTTTTTTTTTTTTTTTTTTTTTTTTTTGGAAACTCAGTGAGTCAGTCATGTTTTATGGGTGCCAGTGGATCCATTAATAAAATCTGGGAGGAAGAAATGACTTCTGATTATGCAAGTAAAATAATTATTTTTGGGGGGGGGGCACATCAAAGCTTTTATCTGGTTGTTTCTTCACTGGTTTTGTTCGAGCAGGAAGGAACCGATGGGGTAGGTTATTTGGCCTTACCATTCCAGAGCGATTTTTCAGTTTGGTCATGCACATGGAAGTTAGAATTAGAATTTAGTAATCATTGTCAACACACCACAACAAACAGTGGGCAACATCGAAATGTGACCTCTGCATATGACCCATATGTGACTTTCGTGACATAGCAGGGGGCAGCTAGTTCAGTGCCCGGGGAGCAGTGCTTGGGGGCGGTACCTTGCTCAGGGTACCTCAGTGGTGCCTTGCTGGTCGGATGCTGCAATCTTTCAATTACAAGTGCGCTTCCCTAACCATCAAGCCGCCACTGCCCACCGAGTGTGCTGCAGACTGTGATATCAGCCACTTTGCCACTCCTGTTGGATTTTAGCTGAAGGGGCCTAAAGCTGTCATTGTCCAATGGACATTAAACTACAAGCACTAAAGGCTGCACTAAAGGGTGCACTAAAGGTTAATAATGAGATTTATGTAGATCCGAAAGGAAAAAATGGGGGAACTGGAAAGGCTGTATTTTTGTTTCATTACGATTTAATTATTCTTCCTAAAAATAAAAATAAACATTATGGTTTCGGCAGTTCGCTTAAACATTGACGGCTGCGGAGTAGCTTACAGGCTGCAAGCTATTTCCCGACGCGTGTTTAAGATGCCAAACTTCATAGTAAGGAGAAAATAATTCCCCAGCATTTAGTGCCACATCGATCAGTCTCAAAGGCTTTCTAATGTCCCAAAACAAAGACGAGATCTGCAAAAGGGTGAATGGCACGGGCTTCTTGTTGCCTGACATATGCAATATTGTTATTATTAATATTAACAACAACAATAATAATAGGGAATAATAATAGGCTAGTAGTATATATTGCATTTTCAAAAAAGATCGGAATAGAACGTATTTATGTTTATGAAGTCAGTGGTGTGTCATGAAGCGTCTCATTCACTAATAGTAGCTTAAAAAGGTCGGAAAACAGTGGAGAAAACCCATTGCTTAAATAGATAAAGAAGCCAAAACTCAGAAGCTCAAGATTCGGGACAGTGACTCCAATGTCGCAAGTGCTGCGAGAGCTTATGCTCCGTTAGAAATAATTAAACAACCGCAGTTTTTAAGTCCGTTTTCTTGCTGTTAACGGAGGAATGGCAATGGGAAGCTGCTCTAAATTTCCTGTATTTTGGGTCGAGAACTTGGGATTTTTCAGCCTGCTTTAAAATGAGATTTTATTTGTAAACATAGGCTATATAAATAGCTGACATGACAAGAAATTACCGTGCATTTTAACCTCTATACCACAAATGAAGTACGAATTAGCATATCCGGGTTAAAATGCATGATAATTTCTTGTCATATAAGCGCAAATGCACATAAAATACGTACGCATTTGCACTGTCACGGCAATGGATTGCCGCAAGTATCGCTTTTAAAGGTGAATGCGTACTTGCATACCAGTTATATGCAGCCCTGATAATAACAAAGATTGTATCAGAAATTTGGATCGGTATCAGTGCCGATCCAGACCTATTTGACGGATCGGGTATCAGCCATGTGTGACCAATCCACGTCCTAGACTAGTTTTTGGCAGTCTCTAAAAAGATAGATTTAACACGAAATAGGAGCTATTTGCACAATCAATCGCAGGACAACTCTTTCCCATTTTACATGTGTTTTCTTACAGTATTCAAGTTGAACAATAACCTCATGCTAAATGTAAAAGCTGGTAGCTAAATAGGAGCCATTTTATAATTATGCAGTTTATAATCTGATTAGTCGACTAAACGTTTTAATAGTCGATGACTAGTCGACCATCAAAATAGTCGTTAGTTGCAGCCCTATGTGTGTATGCAAATGTCCGAATCAGTCGTACCAGATATTTAACATGTTTTATACTGCTAATTCCCTAGTACAAATTCCAGGTCATTTTGTATTGACCCCCATGTATGAATGGAGCAGACGGAATTCACCGTGTGTTAACTTGCGTGTTGTTGATGTTTCTATCATGCGATTGGCACAAAAACGGAAGCGTACAAATAGCTGAGGGCGAAAAGGTAGGATGATTTACACAAAGAGGACCCCAACGTAAATGGAGAGGTGGTGTGAATTGAGTGCTTCTGCCAGTAGTACTGTAAACGAAACACTGTGATTTCCGCGGCATGGTTTTTGCATCACGCCCCGGTTCCTGCATGTTCTAGCCAAGCGCCACTCCTCCTCTAAACCAACTGGAGTATTTCCAGTAGGTGTGAACGTGTCTGACATGGACAACCTCCGCTTGTGTGCCACATGTGAGTCTGTGAGAATGACCCATATTTACTGATCTTTGGGTTTTTTGAGTTGTTACATAGATACTTGCATAGACCTGTCTTGCGACCCTGACCGGGATAAGCCATTACAAAATGAATGGATGTGAATAGATTATTAAAACCTGAATAAAATTAAATGCCCATTACAGTCAAATCTTTAACTTTGTATAAAAGGGTGTATTCTGTTAATTTTAAGAAGTCGCAGTTATGATACTTTAATTTTTTACTTCCCCAATTATACAATAAAATGCCCAGGTGTATGCAGAATGGAACTTGAGTGCAACATAATTTTCTTGTACAGTGGGATCCCGGTATCTGTAGTATCAGGGAAAGAATAGGAAAATTCCTGAAATAAATGCTTCATAAGTTTTGAACCGCTTTCCAAGTGAGTGCAGGCCATGACATGGTGAAATCCGCCAGCCTAGTCTCACCCAGTACAGTACATGACTCTCTTCCATTTGTTCCCCTACCCACACTTCCCAGCAGGACTCTTATCCAGCCTCTCGCTTTCTTGCTGATTTCATTGGTTGTCACGTTATCACAGTGTCTATGTTATAAAAATGTATGAACAGCATGATTTTCATTGCTCTCTCATCTCTTGATGCATATTTTTTCATTGCTGTATTGTCTGTTGTGAATCAGGCTAAAATGTCAGAACCCCTTTTCATTCCAGAGACAGTACTGTCCAGTACTATATAATAATGTATGTTGTACTTTATTACTGTATTTAAGGTGGTAATCTGTTGTATAATTTATTAATAAAAGTTTGCCATATGTATGTAAAATCGCGTTATATGTGGGGTCCACTGATTGTTCTCTATCATCCGCGCTGTCTTGGAACATATCACCCATGGATTCGGGGGGACTGCTGTATTCCAATTTAGTTTTCACTAATGATTTTGATCACAACACAGTTCCCCAGGTTCGAGTGTCTTTTAGAATTGCTGTCTAGAACTACATTTTGTTTTGCTTGGCAAAACTGTTCTGATATTTTTAGATCGTCCAATAACTTCTGTATGTGTTTCTGCCCTTCCAGACACCTGCCCCAAGAATGCCAGTTACTATGGGAATAGAGCGGCCACCCTAATGATGCTGAGCCGGTTCCGGGAGGCGCTGGAGGACTCCCAGCAGGCTGTGCGGCTAGACGACTGTTTCATGAAGGTCAGGGCAGTGCTTTGGTGGGACATTTGGGTCAATTAAGGGAACAAGTATTGGAACCAGTAGGGGTAGCGTGTCAACTGGGCATTACTTGGCAAAGAGTATAAATGCATCATTCAGAGTGTATGCATCAGGGTCATATATCCAAAGTTTAGTTTGAAGTTTAGTTTCTAGTTTATTTTATAATTTAATCTTTCTTGACTAACTGACTGGCTATAGTTAACATTGTCGTCTCTTTGTTGTGTATTGGATTATGTTCAGTGCTCATGAACAACACTTTCATTCGATGGCAGGGCCATCTGCGAGAGGGTAAATGCCACCTCTCCCTGGGTAATGCTGTGGCTGCCAGGCGATGCTTCCAGAAAGTTCTGGAACTGGAGCCTGACAACAGGCAAGCACAGCAGGAGGTGGGTCACGCTAACTGACTGGTTTAGATGTGTTGGCTAGAAGCCCTTTGCTCATTTACGCCTTCAGCTATCATGGTGGATGTGAGGATGGCCTTGATGTCAGATTTGTAGGGAAAATGGTTATTTTTGATATTTTATACATTGGCAAAAGAAAACATAATATTTTGGACGTTAGTGTTGTTTATGTTGGTTGTCCTTGTTTAGAGCCTGCTTATATTAAACTTCTCTAACATTGTTGTTTTATGTTTTAGCATAAGAACGCAAACACTGTCTTGGAGTATGAGAAAATGGCAGAGTGTGATTTTGAAAAGCGGGATTTCAGGAAGGTTTGTTTCTTCTTTTCCAGTTCACAGAAGAACTATTCAGCTCAGTTAATATGTTGTGAAGGTAACTGGTAAAATGTAAGCATAAGAATTCTGAACCAGTCTGGTCATCGTCTTTATGGTTGACCCCCCCCCATGACCTTCTGCAGGTGGTCTACTGCATGGACCGTGCCTTGGAGTTTGCCTCTGCCTGTCAGCGCTTCAAGATCTTGAAGGCTGAGTGTCTGGCCCTACTTGGCCGCTACCCAGAAGCTCAGTCTGTTGCCAGGTGTGCAGTTATCAGCTCAAGTACCTTCCGCCTGAATGTTGTACAGAAATCATATTTTTGCATTATGTGGAAAAACACGATATTGACCGTTGGTAAATATTGCCTTGGTAAGAGATGGAAAATTTTCTGGATGAATCCGCTATCGTAAATCGTCACGCCAGGGTTCCCAGCATCCTCCTGACTCTTTGTGGTTTTTGTGGTTGCTTTCCGTAGTGACATCCTGCGCATCGACTCCACGAACGGCGATGCGCTGTACGTCCGCGGCCTGTGCCTGTACTATGAGGACTGCATCGATAAGGCCGTGCAATTCTTCATGCAAGCCCTGCGTATGGCGCCTGATCACGAGAAGGCCCGTCTTGCCTGCAGGGTGAGCCGGACAGTCTCTGATCTGATCTCCAGCTTCTGGACCTTTTGCCTCAGTTTATGCATCTTCCACTTGATGCTTATTCCCTTTTAAATGACCTTTTACACCGTGGAGATTTGGTCACTGTGTTTATATTAATTTAGCCTGTACCTATTTTTGTATTTGTGCTTTGTTTTCTCATTTGGTCCGTTCAGAATGCTAAAGCCCTGAAGGCCAAGAAGGAGGAGGGCAACACGGCCTTTAAGGACGGGAACTACGAGGCTGCATATGATCTATACTCCGAGGCCTTGATGATAGACCCCAACAACATCAAGACCAACGCCAAGCTCTACTGCAACAGAGCCACTGTGGGCTCCAAGGTGAGAGCCAGGTGTCTTCCACATCTTTACTTCTGACACCCTGACTAAATCATGACTAAATTAGACTGTGTCAAAGATAAATGATGCTTATTCTGGTAGTTGAAGCATGTAGCTGGAGTATGATTAGGATACTATGGAACCCTGTTTTTTTTTTTTTTTTTTAAAAAACACGAACATGTTCTAAGGGCAGAGGCATTATTGGTTCAGAGAGAGAACCAATCAAACTGTAAAGGAGGAGGGTACAAGCAACTAGAGGAGATGGGGCCAACCAATCAAATGTCTTGGACCACTACTGTCAAGTGGTTCTAAAACCTAAAAATTTCCAATCCTATCCTGGTTATTAGACAAAACAAGAATGTTAAAACCCCTACAAGGGGAGAAACCAAACTGAGTAAAAAAGCAATCCTGTACCAATTCCACCACCTCAAGTTCATTTACAGAAGAGCCACTGTATTCCAGGTAACTGTCAACATTTTTATTGCTCATAATCCTGATATCATTGTATAACATTCTGCTTTCCTCTGCAGCAACATTAGGTGGTCTATAACAAACAATTAGGCCATTTGAGGCTTTATCATCTAGTTTTACCCAAATAGCTTCTGTACTTTTTTTTTTTTTTATCAGTGTGTTCCCTTTCTTTTACATATACTGCAACACCACCTCCCTTCTTGCCTACCCGTTAACTACGGAACAGCCATCCATATTCTCCATCATTGTCACTCCATCATCGCCGCATCACCGCGCTCTCAGTGCAGCAGTCCCAGCAGCCTCTGCCTCAGCAATCCCAGCAGCCTTTGTGTTTTGGAAGCTGCCCTGCAGCCAGCCTGGACCTTTCGGGGCCTCAGACCCTGGCTGGCTGCTCTCCATCACTAGTCCTTGGTTACATGCTCTTTGGGGAAACCCCTTGTAACCCATTCTCACCCATGTCTTTCCTCCATTCTTTCCACAGCTGAAAAAAATCGAGCAAGCTATGGAAGACTGCACGAGAGCCATCAAGCTGGACGAGACCTACATCAAGGCTTACTTGCGCAGAGCACAATGGTTGGAAGCTTGAATTTTGGATTCTGGTCGTGTTTGTATGTCCAAGGGTGATATCGCTACAAGTTGTGGGCCCTGTGACATATTGTGGAAAGTCTTGCTGCCTTATCCCTCTGGGGTCGACGGCATCGTCGGCGATGATGCGTATCTTTCTCGCGTATTTCAGTTCAATAACTCGGTGAAGTCTTATTGTAGAAACATGAAAAAAAAACGCTGACTAAATCTGTAATCTGTCGTCTTTTCAAAACGTCCATTGTCGTAAGTATTAAAGTTTTTTAAAATAGGTTAAATAGGCAAAAACGTAAAACATGACACCTTACTTTTGTTTTACCTGCATCGGGGGCGTGTAGTAACACTGTCACCCGAAGATCGCTATTCACATTCTAAATAGCCGCATTAGCGCATATTCAAATTTCATTTGCATGGTAATTTGATGAACAACGCAGCGGTGAAACGCGATCCAGATACATCCCCATCAGCGCCATGAAGGGGGGGGGGGATGTGGCCAGGTGTGAATAACTCATGCATATACATAAGAGCTCTTATATATTCAATGAAAGGAGCCAGAAATAGTGACATGAGTGAGCTTTTTCTTATTTTATTTATCCAACTGAATGTTGCAACTACACCATTTAGTCATCTTCATGTAGCCAAGACTTGATCAGATATCTGGGATCAAAACAGACTTCCACCATTGCTTACTACGTATGTTTCAAACTACATTTTGCAGTGTCTATACTTTGATGTCAAATTACAGACTTCATATAAATCTGATATATTTACAAAGTACACTAAAATTAAGATGAGTTTAATGCCAAAACAAATATATAAGAAATAATTTATTTGCCATGAATTAAGTTTATGATATTGAATGAAATGTGTGACCATGCCCCAGTCAGTGAAAGTGTGTTCCCTACCCCTAGACCCCAGAGGGTTAAAGAGCACCTTTGACTACTGAAAATTATGGTGTAAATCTAATGATATAAAACAGAGGTGGACATTTCAGGTACAGAAAGTAAAAATCCAGACCAAGATTTCATTTCAGTATAAAGCGTCTGTCACAGAGTACTTAACTGGTTGGTTGACACAAAATCTTGCTCTGGATTTTTACTTTCTGCACCTGAAATGTCCACCTTTTGAGATTAAAGGAATGTTTTAGATAAAACATATTTCCTTATTTCATTCTGAAGTGGTTCTTGAAGCTGGAGCCCAGGTACCTGACAATGAGCTCTCTTCATGTTTAGTTACATGGACACAGAAATGTACGAGGAAGCTGTTCGTGACTATGAGAAGGTCTACCAGACGGAGAAAACGAAGGGTAAGGCATGTCTACAATCTCCCTCAGACAGCCATTGTTTTATTTTTTAACGCCCCCCTACCCCTCCATCACAAAACAGCATGGAAGTGTTCTAACACAGGTGTGTGTGTGTGTGTGGGGCTCAGCAATGAAACTGAATCTCAGGCCAGTAATGTTTGAGGTCTCATGCCTATATTTGGGTGGCCTGGTGCACATTCCATCAGCAAGAGCAGAGTGTGCAGTGGCACAGCTGTACAAAAAAGATGCAATCCGCACAACATAATGGGAGGTATCGGAGTTGAAAAGAGCATAATTTTATTGCTCACCTCGTTGGCACATCCTATGACTAGTACAGCAAGTCTTTGTGGTATTTTGAGTGCCACGGTATCCTGGGTAATGTCAGCAAACCACCACGAAGGATGGACCACATCCAACAGGAGTAACTGTGGACAGAAGAGAGAGCTATCTGAATGGGATGTCCGGGTACTAACTTGGACTGTATCCAAAAAACATAAATCCAAAACTGCTCACCTCACTGCAGTATTAAATGCACCTCAACTTTCCCGTTTCCACCAAAACGGGTCATTGGAAGCTCCACAGGGTCAGTATTCATGGTCAGACTGCTATAGCCAAAACTTGGTCATTTGTGCCGATGCCAAACATCAGCTTCAGTGGTGCCAGCAGCATAACTTGGGCTGTGGAGAATGTGAAACATGTTCTCTGAGTCCACCTTGACTGTCTTTCCCACGTCCTGGAGAGTTATGATGTGAAGAAGCTCCAAGGAGTGCTGGGGGGGGGGTTCAAACATTGTACCCTGAGGCTGCTGCCATGTATCAGGCTGATAATGCACCATTACACACAGCAAGACTGGTGACAGTGACTTGATGAGCATGAAAGCAGAGGTGAACATCTCCCATGGCCTGCACAGGATCTGAATATTACTGACCAACTTTGGGGTGTTTTTGGAGGAGTGGGTCATGAAACGTTTTCCTCCACCAGCATCACATAGTGACTTGGCCACTGTTCTGCTAGAGGAATGGCTCAAAATCCCCCTGGCCACTGTGCAGGACTTGTACCTGTCATTCCCAGGACTAACTGATGCTGTATTGGCCACTAAAGGAGGCCCTACACCATACTAATAAATTACTGTGGTCTAAAACCAGGTGTTTCAGTTTCATTGTCCAACCCCTGTATACATTACATTTTGGGTACCAAATGTCTGCTCAGAGTCATAAAAACCAATTGTTTTTGTGGTTGTGATGACATTTTTCTGGTGCCCACACGGGGAAACTTTATTTTATAAAAATATGTGAATGCAATCAAAAACCACTTGTATTTTGTTTGGTTACTCGTGGTTAAGGTTGTCGTTCTTGGGATTAGGGCTATGCCCGTAGGAATGAATGGAGAGTTCTTACAGAGATGTTGATACTGTGGGTGTGAGTGTGGGTTTGCATAGATCACATTTGGGGACCAAAATGTCCCCATAGCACGGTAAAACTTGAAACTTTTTCAGGTCCCCATTTGGATAACCTCAATTTTATAAAAATCTGTGAATGCAATCAAAAAAGTAAAAGTGCCAAAAGTCTTGTATTTGGGTTGGTTACTTATAGTTAAGGTTAGGGATGGATAGAGGTTAAGGGTGTAGTGATTGGGATTAGGATTTTTCCCATAGAAATAAATGGACGATCCCCATTTCGATAGGAAGACCAACGTGTGCGTGTGTGCGTGAGTGCGTATACATAGATGCACATGCATGCATCAGGCAGACAGTGGGTTGGTTGTACATGCAACTTCTTCAGGAAATAATTAGCAAATAAAATAACCAACCCAGTTCCACACTTCTAGCTTTTTAACTGCCCAACAGCAACTTGACTGACAGAGTAAGAGGAGTTTACTGTGATTGGCTTTTCTCCTGTGACATAGTATGGCCTGTTGTATTTTAGAAAAGAAAATTTGTCAGCTGACTTCAAAGCTATGCTTCAAAGTAATGAGTAACGGGAACCTTTATAAAAATGTAGCGGAGTCAAAAGTACAACATTTGTTTTGGGAATGTAATGGAGTAAAAGTTATTAATCTCCAAAAAAACTGATACTGAAGAAATATATTCGAAAAATGTGCTTCATTACTGTCTCTCGCTGACAGTGAGCAAAGAGGTTAAATAATCCACGAATTTACAGTTTTTGCTCACACATACCTCGGGCTTTCAGTTAGAGACTATCAGGCTGATTCGGGAAAATCACTTTAAAACAGCGCTCCATGCACCCCAACACTGCTGCTGTGTTTGTCTTCAGTTCTCTGCTGTATGTGTCCCCCTATTGTCCCAGTGCCTTTTAGAAGCTTTGCAGTCAGACTAGCATAGTGTCCAAGTGAATGACTCCTGGGTGATCATGAGAGTCCAGGAGCCTTTCCTCTGAAAGACCCACGTT
>JAODLC010000100.1:15956040-15987307 GCA_026781145.1 Hippopotamyrus pictus
CCCCCCCCCCCCCCCCAATTCCTTTCCCAGAACACAAACACCTCCTAAAAAATGCCCAGTTGGAACTGAAGAAAAGCAAGAGGAAAGATTACTACAAGGTGCTTGGGGTGGGCAAAAACGCCACGGAGGACGAGATCAAGAAGGCGTACCGCAAACGGGCACTCATGCACCATCCGGGTACGCCGAGAGCCGACACCCTCCCTCACTATCTATTAATTGCCCATGCCTCTGCTTGGTGTACCAGCACTTTCTGGATAACTGCATAAGTTCACAATGTTTCTAATCTGTTAGAAGGCTGTTTGAAGAACCTTCACCCAGTTAGGGTGGAGCGGTAGAATGGCAATTCTTTGCATCGGTAACTTTTGCTGTCCTATACACTTGTGCTGGAAATCATCTCATGAAGATGAGATTAAACCAGGGATATTAATTCTTTGTTCTTCTCTTTGTCTTGGTCAGATCGCCACAGTGCCGCCACTCCTGAGGTTCAGAAAGAGGAGGAGAAGAAGTTCAAGGAGGTGGGAGAGGCCTTCACTGTGCTCTCAGACCCCAAGAAAAAGTCCCGGTATGACAGCGGTCATGACCTGGAAGATGATGGAATAAACATGGGAGGTAAGAATCTGTACCTGCTGTGCCCCTCCCCGTCTCCTGTGCTCTGCCAATGGTGGGGTGTAGGCTTGGAGCTCTAAATACTCTTTATTAAAAAAAATAAAAAAGTGTGTTTAAGAAAAATGCAGAATTTAAAAAGAAATTTGATTGCATCATATGGAAGTTTTCTCCAACTCGCTGTTTGAGTTCCTATACTGCAACAAAAATGTCATGTATACAGACGCTTTCCCGCCACACCAAGTATGGTAAAAAAAAAGGAGTTCATAAATTTCTCACAAACCCGTCTTTGAGTGATTTAAACGGCAAGGATGGAAGTGATTATGATTGTATCGGAGAACGTATGCAGCGCTCATGCAAAATCAGCAGCGGTAAACTTGGCTTGATTGGTAGCACCACAAACAGCAGGATTTGAAAATCTGCTTGTCAGTTTTTATTTTATGTATTTTATTAGTCTACTTACCAGTGATTATTTCTGCTGCAAGGAATTCCCATTCAATTAGCTTTTTTTTTCTTTTTTTTTTTTTAAAAAATAAAAAATAAAAAAAATCGTACAGACTAGAAAATCTGCTTCATTCTCTTTCAGATTTTGATGCCAACAACATCTTCAAGGCTTTCTTCGGAGGCCCTGGAGGCTTCAGTTTTGAAAGCAATTCATGTATGTATATCCACATTTTGTCTGACATTTATTCTTACTTTCAGTGTTACGCTGATGTATAATACTAATGAATCTTTTCCGTTTTGTACCCCCAGCATCTGGACCAGGAAATTTCTTTTTCCAGTTTGGATAAATTGGGAAATGCCTATGTGCTCACAGTAGCCCTATTATGGACATCATTCGGACCATGCCCCCTGTCCCTCTATTTTATAACAGTCCTAATAAATCAGTTGTGAAAATGAAAAAAACAGTTTGTGTGAAAAAGGGCATGAAAATGCTTGATTTTTTTATTTTCTCAAGACTGTTGTAATTTGGCTACAAAGATAGCATGATTTCGAATCTTTAAACCTGAATCTGATATTCAACAGAAGAACTAACATCTGTAGTTTTTAAATTATTGTTATTACTGCTATTTATTTTTTGGGGTAAGTCATTCATCAGTTATGGAGACAAGTATGTGTCAAAACAGTGACTAAAGTCTATGAACATGTGTTTTTCAGGCTGTTGTTCAGTGTAAACTGCAAGACAACCTTCTGCATTTTCTGGCTGACTTATAAGAACAGAACAGCCTAGAATCATTATCATTTCATTGGTGCTCAGAAAGATTCTTGCCTAAACAGGTAATATGCAGAGGTAGACATACAGAAAACTTGAATCCTATTTACGACCTTGTGTGTTCAATGGTATTGTAGAAGCACGTCAGCAAGCCTGTGGGGAAGACCGTAGTGACTGGTGTGATGTCATTGGGTTTATAAAGAATAAGTACCAAAAAAAGCAGGAAGTGTTAACCTCATGGCTTTATTAATGTAACTATCATGTTTAGAAACATGTCTTTTCTGTACATAAACCAGGTAAAGGATACAGTCATGAAGGTACAGCACACATGCGTCTTACGGAGGACATGGCCACTCATCCCAGTCCTGTTCTTACCTCAGTACTTTATTTCTCTGCAGGTTTATATATCATCACTTTTGTGTTATTCATCTCTTGCATTTACTGGGATGTAAGCCGTTGATTTGTATGTATAGTCTGTGGTTATGCGTTTTTTTTTAGTTTAGATTTGTATATATAAAATTATATTTTTTGTAAATTCAAACACAAATCTCCACAGGTCTTAAGTGTGGGTGCTTTTCTCCTCCCTGCCGTTTTTAATATTGCAGTTTTTTTCTGGAATGTGAACTGAACTTTTAAATGCCTGTACTGCTTATCCCATTTGTTTATTTTATGCGTTCCATCTTATGAATGGTCAGGGTTTCGTTGTAGACTTAAGTCCTGATAGATCGTTCCCTCCATTTTTGTTTCTCGGACACAAGGATTAGTTTGTGGAAGCTAAAACTTTCTCACATTTGTGCGGCTGAAGAATGAATGTTCTTCGCTCACTCCGGATCTCCGTAACCATTAATGCGTCATGCATGCTTTTGTCAGTTTGTTGTACGCTGCGGTGTTTTGTAAACGGCACCACAGCTGTGATTTACTGTAACCTATCCGCCATATCAGTGACCTTTATTTTTTCTTTTCTTTAGTGTTCTTGTGACATTGACCTGTCTGTGTCAGTCACACGCAAATGTTGGGGGAAAAAGCTACACCTCTGAACCCTGTGTAATTTCTTTCTGTATCCGCAGTCTGAATGTGGAGAAAATGCCGCATTGTTATTCACTGATGTACTTATGACCCATCTTTATAATTAAATATACCGCCATAGTCATTTAAAGGAGCTCCTAAGAAAATCTTTTTGTTTGGGTAATAGAAAATAAAAATTCATCACTTAATTCAAAGGTTTTTTTTTCCCGTTTTCTTCTGTTTACCAATTTAATGGGATAAAATGGGTAACATCCTTAAATCGGGTTAGAGTTAACCAATGACTAAACATATGTTTTTGTAAGTGTAAAGCGATTAATATCGAAATTGGACGTTATGGCGTTTCCTTGTATTAAGTATAAATCATTTAAAATAATTTTATTCCTACTAAATGGGAAAATATCTCCGTCTTAACCGCTTGTTCTGGTATGGCAGATGAATAAATAATGAATAAATGACCAAACTGTAAATTATAAACTTCCATTTTCAGTTACTTTTTAAAGTGAAAACTACTTTTTAATAACATTGTTACAGCTATATAAAATACTGAGGTTAGCTGTATACTATAATCAATCTACCGTCTTGTAAACTATTCTTAAATTTGACAAGGTTCTGTCTTTCTAGCAGTACAAAATCTATGAAAGAGATCGATTAGCATGACCATGGCATGTAAAGCGCCACGGATATAAAGCGTACGTTTTTAATTATGATTACATAAATGTGTTCATGTAACCAGCAATTTATTTCTTAATATGACCATTCAAATGCAATCCCATAAATGTAAACTCCGCTTTCCGGTCTACTGGTTCTTTTGAGTTTTTATTTACGATCACGGTAATAGTCTTAAATACAACTACAACATGCTTTGTAGATTTTTCTGTTTTAAAACAAACCACGACTGCTGCATCGGTTAAATTAATTATTGGTGTAACACGTGCGAGGAAGTAACAAACTAAATGAACTAATTGGAATGACTCGGTGGATCCTATAATGAGGCGAGACTTGAATAATGAGCGGTAATGCAGAGAGTAATTGGTAGGGTACTGGTTCCTGACAGCCCTGCCTCCTTGAGCCCAGTAGGCAGACAGAAGCTCGTCGGTACTTTACTGGGTTGACGCCGGCAGTGGTGGGACACGACTGCTGAAGCCATCTACAGTACCTGCAAGTACTGCATCTCCCTCAAAGCGTCGTTTTAACAGTCCGCCCGTATTTTTTTTTGCTTAGTCCATAACTTTAGGTTTTATTATGACATAAGCTCGTATTTGAATCTGAATTGCACTTCGCGCAGGTGGTTAATCGTTAAGCTCATGCCTACATCCATTTTCAGTCTGTTATTAGCTATAGCGCTTACCAGTAACTTACATCTCACTTGTTCCGTTTTTTGTCACTAAATGCCATAGGCGCTTATTGCGTTCGTAATATGCAAGTTCAGTGTTTGGATTCAGTCATCTCCTAAGTTTCTCCTTTATAACACATGGGACCGCTGCTCTGCTTTCTAAGCGTACTGTAAACGTAATGTGACTCGCATAAAACTGACAACACTGTGTAGCCATTTTCCATATGTTTGTTTTCTAGGTTAAGTCTAAGACTTTGTCATGGTCTAAAGTTTTGCAGGAATCTGATGGTTTCCACTTATGCTGAGCCTTTTACAGCGTATTGTGGGTTTGTTACCATTTGCTGCAGCTTTGCTGACTTCACTGGATTGTAACTTGGATGGTGTTTACTCTCTGCAGTTGAACCTTCTCCAGAAGTGTTTTTCCCCCAATCTGCTATACAGGGGAAAAAAAAGAATGGAGCAGCAATCGGACCAGGCACATCCTGATTGCACAGAGACTATCCAAACGCAGGTCGAAGTGGAACAACCAGAAGCTGAGGTGCACGCTAAAGTGGAGTTACAGGAGCAGGTGCTGGTAGGAGAGGAAGTGAAGGGGCCACAGGAAGCAGCTTCCAGTGAGCAGCTGGATGAGCAAAAGGATCAAGTGCAGAAAATGGGAAGTGTGGATGTGATGCCTGAGAAAAACGAAGAACATGAGGCACCTGAACAGTCAAATGTGGGAAAGGGAGAACAGGCAATGTCAGCATCCGTGATCCCGGAAAGTAAACCTGAGGATAACGACCCTCCTGTTGCAGCTGGCTCGCTTGCATTTGCTTTTCTGCAGGATGAACAGACTAAGGCAGTCCTGCGTGAGTCTCGCACCCTTTTCATTCTTCGGGGTCTTCCTGGAAGTGGCAAGACCCGTCTCGCCACTGCAATTAAGGATGTTTATGAGGGTGTCTGTTCTGTCGTCAGTGCTGATGAAAATGTGAAGCCTGAGAACAACGCATCGGGAGAGGGGCACAAGACCCTGAATGAAGCCATACAGGCAAAGTGCATGTCCGGCACACCAGTAGTGGTGGTTGATGACGCCAACGACACGCATGATAGGTTAGCCTGGCTAGGTCAACATGCAGAGCTGCACCTGTACTGTACTCTGTTCCTGGAACCTCTGACTGAGTGGCATAGAGACCCTGAGAAACTTGTCCAGAAGAGTAAGCAGGGACTGGAGAAAGACAAGATCCAAGCTTTGAAAGTTGTGCTCGAGGAGACTTCTATACCCCTTTTCTTTGGCTGGTTCCTGGTATTGAAATCCCAGGAACGCATGAAAACAATGAAGGTTGACTTTCTCAAGACCTTGGTTAGCTTGGATGCCTTCAAGAATCATGCTAGTGATTGTAAGTATTTGGAGGTATAGCTTTCATTGTTAGGGAAGCTCTGTGGGTTAAAGCGGTAGAGGTTGCAATATGTGTAAATCTTCAAAAATTCTGGAATCAACTTGCTTTTGTAGATAATGGGGAAGCTGAGAAGGTTAACCTTGAGGAATACTTTCACCACGAAGGGGTGTTTCATTGTACTACAAAGTTCTGTGACTATGGGAAAGCTGAAGGAGCCAAGGAATATGCAGAGAAGCAGGTAGGTGAAAGCACCAGTGCTCACCACTATCTCAATCTTTCATGAATTGATTCATAAATTACCAGTATGCTGCTAAACTTGTCTCTCCCTGTAGTCTGTGAAGGAGTCCTACGGCCGTGTATCAGAATTGGTACTGAGCACCCTGTTTGTCACTCCTCGTACTGTCGGTGCCAGGGTGTCCCTTACAGAAGATCAGCTGCAGCTGTGGCCTGGCAACACCGAACAAGATGCCACGTCTGCCCCGGGCCATGTCCATGCCAATCATGCCCATGTCACGTTGGGCTGCGCTGCGGGTGTGGAGCCAGTGCAGACAGGCCTAGACCTGCTGGAGTTGGTTCAGATGGAGCAGGAGAGTCAAACTAGAGATCTTGTGCAGGACCTGGAGCTTGGGTCGCTCACCTATTACGGCAAAGGCATGTGGGCCCTGAAATTGCGTGAGCCCTTCCTGGCTACTGCTTGCTTCTCTAGCTATTATGGCCACTGGGAGGAGAAGGAGACCGAGAAGAAGAAAAAGAAATCTAAGTGCACAGTTCACTGAAGCAATGATTTTACTTGGTTTCATCTTTCCATCGTGGCTAAGCTGGCCCTGAAACCATTCTGAGAACCACACACTAGTCCATCTTGTGCTCTGTCCTGCTTGTATGATTGAGGTTAACTGGAGGTGTTTCCATCAAAGCTTTCCTTGGAAATGTGGAAATCTTGCTTCTATTGAAACCATTGCATGCTGGTTGAATTGCAAAACTGCATTGTTGGAACATAACATGAGCTTTGCACTGGTGGCGGTTCTGGGCCATGCATCAGTCTAGCGCTGTGATGGCTCGGCACAATACTCACGGGGTGAGATGAAGGGTTTTCACTGCTTTGAAGTTCTAGTGTATTCCAAGAGGCTGTTTCAAGTGTTAGATGACTGTTCCACTTGACAGTGTCTTTAAATCTGCGTATTTTATACTTTTTCAATGACCCACTCTAGCAGTGCAGCGCTTAAATTCATATGTAACAATAAATAGCTTTTGTACTTCAAAATAAATAAAATCTGTGACTGGCTGAGGGTGTAGTAGTCCTTTCTCCTCTCCAGTAATATGGGATAAGTCTTCATTTACATGTGGTACACCATTATGGAGAAAATGATTGCTCACCCGTAGGAGCACATTGAGCCTCTTGCATCTCTCCAGAAGCACAGAGTGTGAGACAAGGGGTATTGGGTAGGATGCTCTTATCACAAGACATGTACACTAACATATAAGGGTAACTGGGAAGTCCCTGTTCATTTCAACTGTGGCCATGGGGAAAATTATAGGCTCCAGTAATTCTGGAGGGTTGAAACCATAGCTTGAAGACCTCACCTGGGACTGAGGCTTGAAGTTCTGCCTCCCTAGACTCCTTGCTGTTGAGCAAACACTGGATATCTCTGTTGCCCACTAAATGACCCACCAGCTGGATGCTGTCGATGAGCATTATACTCATGAACTCCGAAACGTGAATTACAGATCTTTCAGCCACATTCACTTTGGACTTAATTCATTATCGATGTTTGTTCTTGTTTTTTGTTTGTTACACGGCTCTCTGGAATGCTTGATTCTGATTGGTCAGTTGAGACATTTGCAGGTTAGTTATTTTCAAATAACCGCTCCAAAGTAACGCATAGTCACGTGGTACTATATCGTTTCGCGGAAGGATAGAAATGTTAATTTAAAACAAATATGCCAATAAAATGTTTCAAATTCATATTCATGTCCAGTTTTTTTCCTTATGAGGCAAGTAGCCGTGTAATCGCTTCGCGTCGGGTCTTAATCACACTGTCGGGGCTTATTTCTGCGGTAACTACCGGCTGCCTGTACATTATCCCTTGTCCAATATACAAGTGCTGCTCATAGGAGGACGGGGTTCCCTTCCAAATGTACTAAAATCTGCATATCAAATACATCTGAAGAAAGAAGCACTTTGGTGGGGGGAGTAATCATTGGTAATTTACATCTGATGACTCAAAATATTTGTGACCTTTGATCAAGCAAAAGCAGCATAGGACAGGACTCAAAACAACTTTTCATAAGCAAAAGAAGGATTTTTAAAGCTTGCTTACGAATTTTAGCCAGTAGATGGCGCCACCTACCATCCAATCAATTTTCACTGCAAAGCAATTTCTTTTGTGCATTCTTCTCAGTGTTTCCACACTTCGCTTTCCTAGTCCACAACTTGCAGTCTGGGGGCAATCAGGGAGCAACCACAGAACATGATAAAAAGCTGTGCCATACAATGGTTAGCTTCCTGTAGTTTACACCAAAACATAAGGATCCATAAGATTTGGGAAGAGCTACAGTGGAGCTGCCCTAATTTGCTTATAACTCTGTGGTTAACGCTGTGTCTAAAATTTAGCTAATTCATTCCACATTACACTGTTCTTCTGTTTGAGTAGATGGGGCAGGTGGAACCTTAATCATCTAATCATCATTAATCAGCTTTTCCCCCAGACCTGTGGCACTCATTAACAGGGGTGACACTGCACCTTCTCTTTTCCATAATGCACTGTTGCTCAGTTGTACAAAGTCCCTGTAACTCTGTAACATACTGTAAATAATAGATTCTATCTATGTGTTCCTTACAAATACACATTCTCATATTTGATTCATATATAATGTTCTTATTTTTACTCTATTCATCATATTCTAATTTTTTTATCATTTTCTTAGGTTAGTTTCTGCGAATATATGTAGTAGTCTGTACTTATTCAGTTTGTGTAATGCATTACCTTACATCAATCACGTGTGCAGGCACCATGACAAATTCCACGTGTGTGTAACACACTTTGTGAAATAAAGTGATTCTGGTTCTGAGCACCTTGCTGATTTTAATTGCTGGAGCTACTGCACTTTCCGTCTATCTCCTATGTTTCAGAAGGTTGATATAATCAATCTAAGCCACATAGTCTGCACCCCAAACAGAGCTTACTTTACATGGCTTTGTATGCTGAAGATGTATAGAAGAGTGGCTTGGGTGGGAGACTCAGCTAGTGACATCTACATCCATGTCAAGGGCCCACACTACCAGCACTCCTGCCTCTGGCTTCATACAGTGCACTGTGGGCAGAATAGAATACATGTTTAGAGAAAGGGATGACTGGGATTTGTAGTGAGGGTTATGGGGGATGGGTGGTAATCACCAGAGGGATGAGGATAAGGGATAAGAACAGAGACAATATGAGGGGTTTGGGGTAGGGGTTGGGGAACCAGATTGCTTAGTGCCCTCAAATCTATTTTCATTGTTCAAGAACACGTTCATGTCATTCATATTCAGAATGTGTTGTTGCATGCACAACCAATAGTAGCATTCGATGGCAGTATAGTAAAGAATGTATTTCAATATACTATATACTTTAAATGTAACTATACCTTAAATAGTATGAGCGAATAGTTTGAAATGACCAAACTGCTACTTAAACACAACACATATAAAACCACTTTCCCTTGCCCTGCTAGCTAGAATAGTCACTCCCCCCGCCCCCCCGTGCATCTTTGCCAAGCCGTCCGATGGCTGGCGAGTACGTCATGACGCCATTCACGCATGGCAGCGCGTGCACCAATGGCGAGTGCCGGAGCTGTGAGCTCCGCTGATGAGGAGACAGAAGAAATCGCCGAGTCAAAGGCACGAGAAGGCTAGAGGGTGGGATCTGCTACAGCCGCCTTTATTACAAGCCCCACACGCCGGAATACACAGCAACACAGACGGTTGGCGGTACCTTGTGTAATTGCCGGAGTCCAGTCTACGTGAAGGTGAGTTTAAACGCGACCCGGATATTATCACTGAAACATGCGGTGGGAAACCCCTATGGAGGCAAAGCACCCATGTTCGGGTTAGCTAGCCAGCTCGAACTATATTCAGTTCTAGGTCTAAGTTTATATATATATATATATATATATATATATATATATATATTCCACTTATTCTCTTTAATTTCGCTGTGCGTCAGCAGCAGGCTAAGTCCAGCTAAGCCTAACTTCTGCTTCGCTGGGCGCTGAAGCTGCGTATTTCCCGGAGTGTCAGTTCGGTCTGGAGTGCTGTATGTGTCCTTACACAGCAAAATCATCGGGCTAACGGAATTACTACCGCAAAGCTCACGGACATCTGTTTTTGTTATCGGTTTTGTTGTTGTAAACAATGTGTTGCGACATGGGCACACACAGCACATCCTAAGTCTGTCATATTTTGGATAAACCCCTGTGGCCGTGTGAAAGATTTAGGTTGCATCACCCACCACCTCTGAGTGTTTGTTACTCGTTTAGGGGAAAAACGAATTCACATATCAGTTTAAACTTTAAAGCATCGAATTGACTTTACTGAGATGGTGTGCGGTTGGAGAAGATGATGCAAGGATCTTGTTAAAACTGCAAGTATGGTATCTATACATGCCATTACGTTTTTTTGACAGCATTTTATATAATATGTTTGTCAATTTTGATAACTCTTAATTTGGCCGCGGATTTTCTTTTTACTTTACAGTTAATTGTATCTATACTGATGTTTTTACGACTCGTTGTATATAGACATGGATAAGTATTTGTGTTGGGGGTTATGAGGTGTGGTTACAAACGTGAAGAGATGACACTGAATCAGATTGTATGAGAATAACCAGCTTAGCAGGTCAGTCAACATAAACTGGTCTCTTCCTAAAGATTGTTGCCATTGTTAGTGTTAAAGAATTTCAGGTTTTCAGTGGTAACTTGTGATGCACACTTCTTATTGTCCCTTTCAATTTATTTTATAACACTCTGTCCATGTTATCTTGAACACACTTTTAAGAAGCCCAGGAAACAGTTAAACTCTGAACCTCATTTTCACTTGCTGCCAATAAGGAAGTTATTTAATTATTTATTTCCTGGAGTCCTTTTCTTGTAAAAGTCTTTTTTTAAAATATTGGTCAGAGCACAACTGATTTGTAATCCATGGTGGGGGTTTGGTTTGTAGGGTCTTGCTGTGCGATGCAAACCAGTGGGTCTTATGTTGTTCGAAATGTGCACATGGAAGGCATTTCTTAGAGATGGAAAGGACAGTAAGGTGCAGCACACTGACCTGTCCTGCAGTGCTGACTGAAGATCAAGTTTTGAGTGTCAAACTTAACCTCTTTTCATTGTATATTAATCACCTTTTTGAATCTAATTATTTATGTAAAAAAGAGACTTAATTGTTGGATAAGTTGTGGTGAACAACATCTTCAGGAAGGGAAATTAGGTTTTCTTCAGTTCGGATAGAGGTTGTACGACCTTTGTAATTCAGTACGCGTTCAATTTTTAATGACGTTGCTCTTGGTTACCTGAAATGCGATGGCCTAAACTGCACATGGTTTCCAAGACCCATCCCAGTTCACTCTTACTCTGTGATGTTTGCTGATGTAGTGTGTTCTTAGTACACATCCTGTCTGATGGGGTGTGGTAAAACTATATGGATACTGTCCTGTGTATCCTGTTGCTGTCTCATCTAAGCAGTGCTCGATGATGACGTCTCACTATGCACCTCTGACCATGGTTATGAAGTTCAGTTATGGTGAGCTTGCTTTTCCACTTCAGGATTTAGCTGGTATCTTTTGGCCTACACTGCCGTGAAAATTTTGAGTGATTTAGAGACTTTTTACAATACCTGTGTTGACAGAACGTAGGTCACAGTAATAAAACCTGGTCTTCCTTATTCAATTCTGTGCTAATTATATGATGATGGCTACAGCTGGTGAATATCCTTCACTGTGATGCCAACCTCACTTCTTGTGACGTTCACCTACTGGACATGCGCTCATCTAGTGCAGTTGTGTAATTCTTTCTCCTAATCAGATGCTGCTGATGATGCTGTATGTGCAGGCCTAATTGTCGACACCACTTTTGAATTAATTGGTTTTGGGGTGTGTTCACACTTGGCTCGAATTAGCCCATTTAAGTGGGCTCTGTGTGTTTTCTATGTGAAACGAGCCAAAGGTGTTCCAAACTCGGACCACCTCGGAGTTTTGAGTCTACTTAACAGGTTTGTTTGCTGATGATATGTGAACAAAAAGTGTGGCCTGCTTGCTTTGCTCTTCTTTAGGTTTTTTGGGTACCATATCATGCTAATGTCAAAACAGCTGTCAAATAATTGTCATGAATTAGATTACACTAATTTATAGACCTGGGAAATTTATTGCGTCAATGTGCAGTATTTCGTTAGCCTAATGGGAAAAAATATAAGCATAGATTTTATCAGAGACCTATAACTTTTTTTTTTTTTTTTTTTTTTTTTTTTTCTGGTCACAAACCAGATGAGTTTTGATTGTGACATTACACAGAATCCGATACTTTTGAGCTAAAAACTGAAAAATTAGATATCTTATGGGGAAGTTGATGTTGCTTGGTTTACTTCATTTTTTTAAAAATAGGTGAGGGACGCATTCATAAGAAAAGAAAATTGTAATATGTAGCATTTGTTGTACAGACCCATCTCTACTTACAAACTTTCAACTTACGAACTTTCAGACATATGAATGAAGAGGACTGTAAGTCCAAATTGTGCTTGTTGGGCTCTCGTTTCCTGTCCGCAACATCAATTTTTTTTTTTCTGTGCACCAGTTCCGCCTAGCCTGAGTAGTATAAAAGGCCCAAAACCTTTAACTAACATGTTGTTAAACAAGCTAAATTCACAATCAGAATCTAGCAATCGCAGAAAATAAAATAAAATGTTTGTCATATTACACAGCCTTGTATGCAAGGACAACGTGAGCCCCTAGTGATTGTGACATTGTCGACGGATTAACCCGTCTAAAGGATAGACATATTTAATGAGGACGCTAACTGCGCAAAGTCGTGTACTTTTTATCTAGATGTCTGACATTGTTTGAATCTCTGCTCTCAAATGCAAACAAGTTGCACAGAAGGACCATTGTCATCATCAGCTCAAGTGAATGGTAACCACGCTTTTGAACAAACAATTTTCTCCGCCATGCATTGTTCTTAGCAGCTCTGTGTCTCCAAGGATGGTGCTGTCTGTGATCGGGGCAGAGTAATATAACTCTCACACATGCTGCAGTTTTTGGGAGCTGCCTGCTTCGCCCCCACACACAGAGTGAAACTCTCCGACACAAGAAAGAAAAAAAAACAGAACTGATAACATTGGGCTGACTTGGTAAAAATTTAAATTTTAACATTTAAAATGATTTTTAACAATTAAAAAATGTCTGTGAGCCAACCAACAAGCTCTGTCAGAAACAATGATCCTTAACGTTACCTGTAAGCTACAGTTGGTTGAAGGCTCATCATCATTACGCCAGTTCCCGACAACATAATTTGCGTTCTCTTTCAAAAGTGCTCGCGTTTTCTTTTAAAGCAACATTTCATAACAAACCCGCTAAATAAATAGGTCATTGAAAGATCAGAATTTAATTGGGTTTTCTCCCAAGACTCTTCCAAACTTTTTACTGGGGTCCTGTACAAGGCAGCATGGGTCATGTATTCCACAGCAACAATAACACTGGGCTGCCTGCAGACGTGCCTGTTTGTAAATCGGCGTACTACAGTCAGATATCGGCCAAAGCCAATACATTAAAAAATGCCAAATATTGGCCCGATATATCACCTGGCCGATATATCGGTCGACCGCTACTAGAAAGTGAAGCAAGTCCTTTTGTAAGGTGGTGGGCAATGTGAATCCAAGGAGAACTAGAGTTCTTTCTCTTGGCCCACTTTCTGGTTCACTTAAGGGACACTGAGTTTGGTTAACACCCTTAGTTTATTTAGGGGTGGTACAGTGGCTTTGTGGGTATCTCGGTGGGTAATGCCACCATTTTATGTGGGTGTCTCTGTCCCATGTTTCATTGGTGTCCTTGTTTGTGCCCTTGGTCTGTAATTTTATTTATTCATGTATTTTTGTTTGTCTTTCTACCCTGTGAAACTTAACTGGGTCAAAGTGCACCCCCTGCTTCCACAGGCTTACCTTGCATTGGATCTGGAGTTATATTATTATAATCGATAAATTATATCGATGTTCTATATCTGTATGGTAATATTTTTATCTCACCGGAGTCTTTCTGAAGGCAAACATGGGACAGTGTGGCCCACCTTTCACATAAATGAAACAATGAACATAGTACACATTTTATTAGCACCGATCAGCATGGGTTAAATGTGCCAGAATGCAGGAGAGGCGTGCCGGGTGGATGCTGCAGAGCACAAAGGCTGCTCTGTGAACTAGGTTGAGTGTGTGGGACGGGAAACCAGAATGGTGCAGCTTTTCATTCGGTGTTGAAGGGAAAAACATGATTTCCCAACCTGAAATCCAAGGGCCTAAGTGCAAGCATGCAGCCTCCTCAAAAACACCTGAGGAAGACCAATGCTTAAATTATGTTTACGTGGGAGGTTTAGTCTAGCTTTTAATGTTGAGGGGAAACCATCATTTCCTACTGCTTTATGAACGCGTTTGGTCGTCTTTCCTATTGGCATTTCATACAAAGCGAAATTAACATGTCAAGCAAGTGACTATATATTGCTCTATTAGAGATCATGCACTTGAATATGGAGCTTGAATTAAATACTAAACAAGCCAGATACAATATACGGTAAAAATGGATACAACTCACTTCAATATCATTAAGACGTTGGTAAATTACAAATCCATTCAGTTTACTACATATTAACATAAAATGATGGTTTCAAGTCAATTTAGCATGGAAGGGGTGTACCTTTACTACTGTGCTTTTTCTCTATCTATAGGATTCAGGTCTGGTGACATACTTGGCCAGGTGATTGTTTTCATTTTCTTTGCCTATTAAAGACTTATGTGCTTTTTTTTTTTAAATAAATTCATTTATGATCATTCTCATGTTCCTGTGTTTTGCGATTGGGAATAAGTTTTTCATTTAGTACTTTGATGTGCACACTGGTGTTCATGATGCCCCCTATAAATGTAATTTCTTCTGTGTTTGATAAATGCACGCAGCCCCTTTGTTATTGTTATGCGTTAACTATGATACTCATGTCCAAGTTCATGCCAAACATTCTGAACCCCATCTCACCTAAACAAGTTTATCATAGTTTCATCAGATCAGGGAATCTGCAGGCTGTATACATTTTTTTATGTTCTTTGGCAGACCTTAATGTTGCAGCTTTGCTGAAGTGTTACTGGCAGTTTTCTTCTTGGAAACTTCTTAATGTTTGCTGCACTGTCTAGGCACTCGTAGAGGGCAATTTCTGAAGGTAAATCTTGTGCTTTGCTCGAATCCTGGCTTGTCTGTTTTTCAGTACAGGCTTTTGTAAATGCCATGCTTTTGTCATATGTCAAGGATAACCAATATGGCTTTGCTTTCCGGTTGTGTGCCTTTTCTGATACTTGGAAAAGTAATTGTTTTCGAATGCACAATAAGCCTACTTGATGTCACTGTTTTCTGCTTGTGTTTATTAGCCTACCAACGTTCCTGTACCCTTTTCTGTCTTTGTGAATTTTTTTCTATCTAGTTTCTTAAATTTTCTGCCAATTCCGGGAGCCATTGTGCCCATTAGAAACCAAAATTGAGGAAAATGTTAACCAGCAGTCTAGCAGGTAACCAACCAGTGATGTTTTGATGTAATAATCTTGCAGGTTTACGCAATCAGCCTTAAATGGAAATTGTGTCACTGGTGTACCTGCTTTTGTTTCTCTATCTGCGTTAGACAAAGCATGAAACTAAAGACAAACTTGTTTGTAATTAATCATAAGAAATGTCCTTTTGTTCAAATAAAAAATGGATGTACAGTAGTTATTTTCATATGGTACTGCTGAGTAAGTCATCCAAAGCCTGGTGCTCTCAGAAAAGAATAGCTGGCTCCTTTCAGGTGTGAGGCAGCATTTTCCCTTAGTGAAGAGATTGAAGATGTACCCGAGGGTCTAATTTATTTATTTATTTTTAAATTTATTTTTTTACTGGAGACTAACTGGCAGTTCATTTTGGTGGCTGCTGATTGTGGACACAGCAGGTCTGTGGTGGTGAAGCAAGACATTCCTATCTTCATTTAAAGGTGTTAGCTGTGGGTAATGACCAAAAGAATAATGTCCCATGTACCACAGTGCGGATTTTTTTAACTCCTCCTCTGTGGAGGTGTAAATGGCTTAGAGATCAGGATGGACCTCAACCTGCTGCCCCTGTGGAGGGAGCAGAGTCAGCCATGGCAGTTTTGGCATCATACAAGGACTTCACCCAGTCATATCTTACTGGGCACAACCCGCTGGGCCCCTGTGGCAGACCTGGGATATTCTGGAGAGATTATATCTCTTCGATAGCTTGGGAATGCCTGGAGATCCTTTGGAAAGGGACTGTGGCCTTGGAAGGAGAGGTCTGGTGTAACCTGCTTAGCGTCCTGCCACGATAGCCCTAATCATTAGAAGCAGTAAGAGATGGTAATGGCAATTTGATTTACTTGGTTACTTTCAATTTGTTTCATGTGAGCCCAAATTATTTTAACTGGTACATGGGAAACTATTGATTGAAGTAAACATTTTGTTTTCTAAAGATTTAATAATATGATCCAAAAGAGCAGGTTGCAGAAAAGTCAGGGTTTTGCAGTTCCGCAAATCAGGTGGAGCGGCAGTCTTAAGTCTCTAGTTGGAACAGATTCATGTTTTTTTTTTTTTTTTTTTTTTTTTTTGTAAATGAAAAGTTTGTATCCAGAGCTGATAGTAATTAATGTGGGTGATTGTATGAGGTTATTTTATTTTAGCAGCTGCCTTAGCCATGTCACAGGAAGGTGGTAAGTTACTGCTGTGGCTTTGGACGGGTTGGGTGCTAACTGTCACCAAATAGCGAGTGGCAGGAGATCTATGCGGAAGCCTTCTGCTCTCAGAAGTGCCCAGGGAATGGGGTGGGGGGGTGGGGGGGGTCCTGGGCCATAAGACTGTCAGGGGCAGCTGTCCTGCTGTCTTGCATGGGACAGCTGACCCCAGGGGAAACATGAGCACTCCACGCTTATGAGAAGTCAGCCGAGTCGGGTGCAGGTGACAGATTATGGCATTTAGGTACAGGTTTTCATTCTCTGTAAAACAAAGAGATGAAATATACCCGAAGTAAACTATAGCCAAATATGGCTGGTTGATTTATACTGAATTCTTATCTTATTATTGCAATTTTGTTTCTAAAAATATCATTATATAGATTACAGTGGTACCTCAGTATTCAAACTTAACCCATTCAGAACTCCGGATCGAATCCTAAAAAATTCGAGTTCAGATTGAATTTTCCCCATAAGAAATAATGGAAAACCAATTAATTAGTTCCCGGCCCCCCAAAAAATTACACCTAAATATGTTTTGTTTTTTTGTTTTTTTGCATTTAAACACAAAATGAACTGGATAAAACAAGAAGAGCATATACTGTACTAGACACATCTAAGCACATTTATCAAAACAGTAATTTGTAAAGTAAGAATTTAAATGTATCCAAAAAAAAAAAAAAAAAAAGTCCTGCCCTGATCGTCCGCTCCTTCCATGTGCCACGTCCCCTCGTTAACCCCGTGTGGAATCCCCATGTGATCAGCTATTTCTGGTTGTTTTCATTAGCCCTCTGTATTTCCTCCGCGTTTCAGTTTATTTCCCTCGTCCGGTCATTGTACTGTTCGTCTGCGTTTTGCCTGCCTTACCTGTAATTAAACCCCGAAATCCCTGATACCCTGACGTCTATGCCTTTGTCTCCGTTCTGTCCCTGCTCGGCATGACAATATTATTATAATTAAATGTATTAATGGTTTATTATTAATATTAAAATGTTTAATTAATCTTTATTTTTAAATGTATTGTATAATAATTACTGTTACACTCTATCGTTGTCTAAATGTATTTTTACTGTCTAAATATATTCAGTTATTGTGAACATGCACGATGCTATTGCAGCGAATGCGAGGCTGAGACTGAAGCTTTACCTTTTGTTTCCGCTGAGAGATGTGCCGCGTGACTCATTTCCCCGCGTGTACAAGTTATCTTAGGTCGGTGTTCACGGTTTGACTTCTGAGATTCAGATCGAGCTCTAGGTAATTTTTTTTTTTTTTGAACTGGTTGGTTCGACTTTTAAGAAACTTGATTTCTAATGAGTTTGAGAACTGAGGTACCACTGTATATGTATTGTAAATGTAGACAGTATAGTTCGCCATAAAATGGCAGGATGACTGTATCGGGCAGTGCCAGAAAAAGTGATGTGGTGTACACATGGGCAGTGCCAGAAAAAGTACCTCTGTGTATGCATGCTCGAAAATGCTGCGTATGGGCAGACGTGCAAAGTACAAATTGGGCAAGCAGTATGGATCAGGTAGTGATGGACACCCCCAGAAAGCCCTGCCCACTGCCCTGCTTTTGTTCACAGCACATACACATTTGTTTGCAGAGGCATGTGGCTGCAATTTGACTACATGTAACTTTTGAACAACGTAGCTGTTGCATACTTGTTGTAGTTTTTGTTTCAGGCACCTAGTCAATTACTCTCTTGTTTCTAAGAGATTTTTTTTCCTTATGTGATAACTATTTTTTCCCCTTGGGAAACACTGATGTGAATAAAATTTCATTCTGACTTTCTGTCCTGACTTATATTAAATATCAATTATTTTTTTAATCTATAGTCGCTTAAAATATCGCAATATTGGTTTTTCAGCCTTATCACCATGCCCTACAGCCAAACAAAATCTGTTGTTACACAACTGACACACACACTGTTGGTAAAGGTGTTGCCGTGAATTGTCAACAGACACAAATCAGTGCCAAGTTCTGCCAACAAATGCGATGTGATTACTGGACTTTAGATGATGGGCTTCAGAAATTGTCCGGATGCTGGTTTTACAGTAGAATAATGGTTTAGGCAAGGAAAATCTTGATTGTATCGCAGTGTGATATTGTACGGCCCTACTGCTAACAGTTCACCTTGCTTGTGTGTGTTCATTGCACAGTCTTGTATCAGCCTGTGAAGCATGTATTCAAGGCCTCTGAGACCTGTTTCACAAAGCAGATTGACATAACTTGTTTGATTTAAGGTAGCCTGGGTTAAATGTAAGTGAACGAGGATAAAGTCAATTTATCCCAAAGTACGTTATCTGCATAACCAAGAAATTCTGCTTTGTGAACAGGCCCCTGTCCTTGATTCTTCTTGTGTCAGAATGTGCTGCTGTTGATTCCTTTGACTGGTTTAGCAGTCTTAGGAGGACCCATTACCCCTGCTCTTTGCCGGTCCAGGCTTCATCAACTGAGGTGCATTGTCTCTAATTGACGGGTTATTAGCTGGGTACCATATTTCCTCAAAATAATGATGGATTTCAAATAATGGCCAGGGGTGTGGCTGACATGAACAAATATTGGCTGGGACACAAATGCAGGCCAGGAAAAAGCAAGAACTGAGAAACCCCTGGGGGCTCATTTATAAAGAATTTGGTTCAAACGTTACAGGCAAAAAGTTTGAATGCACATTTATACAGTTTTTGGGATGTAATAAGAAACAACATAAACAAACATATTCTCACATTTACCAAATGTCCAGAGCAATTGTACAAATGTTTTGGAGGAAACTTAGAGTAACATCCAGGTGTCAGAAATGTGTATTTAAATGGCATCTAGTCAGTTTCAGTGATTTGGTGAGAAAGCACTCCAGACATGCAACCGTTTTGGTCGCAATGAGACCACTTATTGAGAGTGTGCAAGTTAAAATCTCCACTGATGGCATCTGTGCGACTGTATGATGATCATTAGGATGGTTTCTCTCCAGCATGGGTACTGCATCAACGAATGCATCTCTGGTTTAGTGTGTGGTGGTGTGTGGTTTTTTTTTTTTTTTTTTTTGCGCAGAGTTGGTCTCTCCATACCTGCATGCTGAGAACATTCATATACGCTCACTGATAAGACATGCAAAGCAATCCCTTTAGCTGTGGTGTTAACATGTGCCAAAAATATAGTGGCCTGTATATGATTATTTTAAAATACAAAATGAGTAGAAAGAGGAGGAAGTTGGTGGTGAGGAAGAGCCAAAGGTGAGACCCTGAGACAGGCACAAGTGGTGAGAGTTAAATTATTAAAGGTTCAGATTAAAATATTTTGCAGATCTGGTACTGTATCTTACGTCTCTGTCAGTGTTTCAACACATAAACTAGGGTATGCAAATTACTGTTCATCAGCATGCAAGGGCATAGATTAATACAATGTTGCACCAAAAAAGGGTGCAACCAAATCACTACCTAAGAAAGTTAGTATCACCAGTGCGATCACTGGAAAGGTCTGGAGCCCTGTAAAATGTATGTTAAATACAGAAACATTCTTATTTCTTAGACAAATAACATTCAACATTTTTTGTTTTAAAGGAATAACTTAATTTAAATTCTACAAAATAACTTGTAACTTAAACCAATATATTTATGTACAGTAAGGCAAGGTAAGCTGTAATGTTTATATTTTGGTAATATCCTAATTTTTTCAGTTCAGATTTTGCTTGACGCTAAATCTGATCGTTGTTAGATATTTGACTGTGCTGTAAAAAAGGAATGTTTAACTTTGACAGCCCTAATTAACATTAATGTGATATAGCGCGTCAACGGGAATTCATTATAACGTGACTAATTTTTTTGATGCCATTAACACGTGTTGAGTCGGATGGCAGCTCGGGAAAAATAATGAACAAAGAAAGTATTTTGAATGGAAGGTTCAGCTTCAAAACTCTGTCAGATGGGTCCATTGACAAGACCAAGACAACTCTAGAGCCAAACGAACTTGGGTAAGGGTGAAGACTATCGCTACAGAACTGAACAATATTGTGATATTAGTCACCTTTGCGCTGTTGCACATCCGAGTGATTTAAAACTGAGAACCCCCCCTCCCCCCCAAATTGTATTTCTTTTTTTTTGTAAGTACTTCATGTTTTGTTTTTGTGTTAAATGCATATATACCAATATTGCATTAAAAATCGTATCTCAAACCCTCTTCTTTATCCATTGGGCCTATGTAAATCTTGGATCAGACATTTAGGATGAAATGGCTTTTTGCTTTAAAAAGGTTGCTGACCTCTGATCTACACTTAGTCATATAACTAAGTAAAATGTAATATTTAGCAGGGCTTGAGTTTTTCTTAAGTAATGAAGTGTTTTTGATGACCTTTGGACAGTCTTTGTTTATTGTTGGTAATTGATTTCCAATAATAAATGCATAACATTTGCAAAAAGCACTCATGCCTTGCCAACTGTAATATTGATAAGAATATTAACACCTGAAAAAAATCCCTTAATGGTAAATGTTGAATGTTGAATAAATTCATGATTTAATTTGCGATTAATTTGTGGTTAACTATGGACAGTTGTGCGATTAATCACGATTAGATATTTTAATCTATTGACAGCCCTAATGTTAATACCTGGAGTAACACCTGGGCATATTTACGGTAAACTCCAATATGTGACTGGTCATACTACACATAAACTTTGATTTGATCATTGATTGCATGATTTACATGGTTTTGATGAGAAGTGAATTTTTAAGAATACATTATTTCAAGGCAATTACTGGAACTGTTAGCCAACTCTTAAGGTTTTGTTTTTGTTTCAAGAGAATTTTTCCAATAAATGTACCTGGTTAGAGTTCAAACTGAGACAATGCTGAAGTTTGTCATATATGAAATTAGTATTAACGGTGTAATGCAGTAACTGGGGTGATTATAAATAAAGGCCTGCCCCTAGTACAAGCCTACCTCAAATAAAGGCCCCTTCTTTTGGTTAGGTAAGTAAAGGCCCCAGCCAGTATTTGAGGAAATACTGTAAATGGGAAATAAACAATGAGGCAATGGAGAGAGCCCTCTCCATCCTAGCAGAAGTATTACTGTGATCCCATTGGACAGCCAAGACTGCAGTTAATGTGACTTGGAACTAGTTTAATTATTGTGACGGTGGAAAGTGTTTCTACATCTGCGTAGCTCACCAAAGCGTTACATTCCACAGCAGCATCCGCCTGCAGCCCTTTGTCGTTTTGCTTCCTTGTGATCTGCTCTCCATAGTAATCAGTACAAACGGCCCTCTTTCTTAAGGTTTCTGTTTAATTGGATGCCTGATAGACTTAGTAATGAAGATTGTTGCTGTGTAACAGGTGCTGATTACAGTGAATGGTATTTTGGGAAATGGTTTACTTGAAGGGAGGTTTTAATTGGCCTGAATCACTTTTTTGCTTTAAATTTTTTTTTTTTAATTTCCAAACCATTTCCTGCCATGCTTTCCAATGGAAGGCAAGCCCATTTGTCATGCCTGACCTTTCCTTCAAGTCATAATGCGTCTCGTCTCTAATACGCATTTGATAACGATCAGTATGCTGCTTTTAAATGTCAGGAATGTGGCAGCATACACATGTATACATTAGTCATGCAAAATGAGTACATGATATGAGGTAAAACTTGTTTAGGGAATGCGGCTTTTACTATTCATGAAGCTGTTATTGGTCTCTGCTGTTTCTGTTTTCATTCATTCTTCATTATTGCAGTGTAATTCTGATAAGTACTCTGAGTTGGCATCGCAACCTGGCCTGTTGGTTTTTTTCCTCTCATTTTGTGGGAACAGCCTTGTTTTGTCTTCTGGAGTGCACCTGCCCATACGCACACACTGTCCTGAAAGGCCCCAGGGTCACTGTGACAAGCTTATAGAGGACAGATGGAAAGAATGATTTCTTTCATCTCCCAGCACGTCTCCTGCGAAGGTGTTATTGACAATCAGACAGATTTAGCTGCTGTCTTCGGCCGGCCTGGACTCTGAGTCTATAGAAATTGGCTTCTACATCCGATGTGACGTCTGTCTCTCCTTAGATCCGCCATGTCCGCCAAAGCCATCTCGGAGCAGACGGGGAAGGAGTTCCTCTACAAGTACATCTGTACCTCAGCTGCTGTGCAGAACCGCTTCAAATATGCCAGTGTAACGTGTGACACTGACTGGGACCGACTGACGCAGGAGCACCCCTGGCTTCTCACAGAGGTAGGAGACCAGTTCCACGCAGCATTTCTGGTGCCTGTAAACGGCGCTTCATTTATATTGACTGTGCTGTTATTGCTGACACTGTGTTGCTGATCTTTTGAAGCAGATGACCCCCCCTCCCCTGATTGGTTATTAACTCTGCACATGACATGCCTATCCTCTGGTTCTAATGTCATGTCATTTTCTGCAATTACCTGAACAGATGCATATTTGTACCATGCCAGCACAATAACTCTGTTCACTCATAAGGGGTCTGAATGCCTCCTTAGATCAACCAACAAAGCTGTTCTTTGGGACCCCATGTGTTAAATTCTGTAAAGCAGTGGGACATACTTTGGACCAGTCAGTAAAGTCAGTCTTTTTTTGGGGGGGTTATTTTTCCCTAGGATAGCACCTCATGGTTGGGGGGAGGTTTGAATCCCCCCTCTGCACTATGTGGAGTACACATGTCCTCCCCAAGTAGTATGGGTTTCTGTTGGCCACTCTGGCATCTTCCCACCAATCGGAGAGATGCAGATGAGTGAGATCATATGCCTGACTATGCTTCTGCCATCACACAGCCACTGGTGGTGAAGCCAGACCAGCTGATCAAGAGGCGAGGGAAGCTGGGCTTGGTGGGAGTCGACTTGGACTTGAAGGGTGTACAGGAGTGGCTTCAGCTCCGCCTCATGAAAGAAACTACAGTGAGTCATGAGGAAAACAATTCAGTGTCAGTTGCATTGGTACCACAACCAGAGAAAAGCATTTGCACCTCCTGTAGAAATGCTGATGAGTATCAGGCTCTGAAGGGAGCCTGACTAGCACTGACTTGGACAATAAATGTACTTAACTGGGGAAAAACGATGAAACATTTTCAGTTTCCCTGAGACGCATGCATCATTTCTCTGAGAAACCCACTTTCAGGGAAGTGCACTGACAAATGCGAACGTGATTTTTTTGATTGTTGTAGGTTTATTTGTAATGTAAAGAAGTCATTTACTGATGAGTAAGAGTTTCATAGCATATCTCTAATTTTTATTATTTTAGCTGAATAATAATGTGGTTTATGCTAGTATTATTGATAATGTGACTTTGATATCAGTGTCTATCTATAGTAATGAAATACAATTTGGTTTCAAAGCAGTGTGCTGTTTGGGCCCTGGGGCCCTACTGAGCAGGGAGTGCTAGACATGTGAATAGACAGCTTTGGGGGGCCCTTGGGCAGGGCTGCAAGGACCCATCCTTGGATCTGATTTTCGATTTGTCTCTCGAATAAGTCAAATAAGCTGATTTACTTTCTGTAATTCCCTTTTGTCATCCTGTGAGCCGAAAACCATTCATTCAACAAAATTCAATATATTTTTCATGAGGTTTGCTGGAAATTACAGCAATTCGGCTGCGACCGTTTAGTCTGTCTACTTCTAACATTACCAGGTTTCAGATTAGCCTCAGTGTGTAATAAGTCTCACTTTATTATTTACATCTAATTGTGACGATATACAATTAATTGGGGGAAACAAAGCTATTATGAGCTGAAAATACAAATATTTTAGTCCTGGCTGGTATATGAATAGCATGGGACGTGACTGGTTTCTTGGCTAGTGATGGTGTTGCTATTTGCCTTGAGGGTTTCTCCAGTCACCCCTTTGTTGGAATCTCTATTAGTGTTTTGATATCTAGCTGCAGCTCTGGGTTCTTTGCCTGGCTCAGCCTCCTCCTTTCATTTCCATGTTCTTAGTTTGATCTGCCAGTGCTGTTGGTGTCAATGAGGAAGGCCTGCGTAATACTTGGGTATACCCCAGACCATGTTGGATCCCAGACAGGACTTAATTGGTTCTCTAATGGCTCTGCTTTATGTTTTCTCATGACAAATTCAAGTTTTTGTGAGTTGCTGTGCCTTTTTTCCAGTAATTTATGGAAGAATCTACTTGCTCTTAAGAGATGTTTTACTGAGAGAAACAAGTAAAACAAACAGTAGCTGCACAAGAATGAAGTCCCCATGCTAACGAGCCGTATTGCAAACTGACAGTTTTCCATTGTCAGGCATGCGAGCCGTAGCCGAGCCGTGCCCTGCCGTAAGCACACTGACATAGTTTTGCTTACTAGCAGGACTGTAAGCGTGATAAAACAGAGCTGGTTGCATCATCGCCCATTGATTGGTTGAAATGCACAATGATCCCAGTGTTCTGTGCATGGATTAACTGAGGGGGTACAGAAAAATGGTATATGCTATGTATTATTATTTGTAATATTGCACATTGCGATGTACCACTGCATTCCTGATAAATCTGAACTTGAAAATTTCCAACGAACCGCTTAAAGTACTATATAAAGGTTGAAGGGAATGAATTTATAATGCAAGTTTCGCAAGATTATGCTAATTCCACTTCTGTTCAATGCTAACATGACACGGCGATTCCCACAGCTGTGCTAGCGGAAATTAGCACATAATACATCATGATATGGACATGGCTTGTGAACAATACACAAGCATCTCTTCAGTTGTACGTCACTGTCACTCTCCAACCCAGCCACACCTATACCAAGCCAATCCTTCTGCAGTGGAAAACCAAGGCGAGCTGAAACCACGCTGTAACAGCTCAGGTATGGGTCAGTTCCTGTATGCTAGTGGAAAAGTGCCATAAGTTTTTGTATTTGGCCCTATAGATTCCCCACACTGTATGTCTTTGATACCTTATGTCCACCGTCTGATGTTATACTTTCAGCTAGTCATATTAACAGGTATGGTGGTGTAAACGCTCAAATAATCACCAAGTGTCCACTGCACCTATGAGATCTTTACTGAGACAAGTGACCTTGTAAAGCGAGTGTCTCTGATCTTTCTCTCACTGAATTAGATCCCCCACCCCTAGAGGTGGAAAGTTCAGGTTCAAAATGTATGATCCAGAATAAGATTTTGTTTCAACCAACCATTTGAGTACTCTGTGAATGTGACTCAACCGGTTAGTGGAAATAAAATCTTGTTCTGGATTTGTACTTTCTGAACCTGAACTTTCCTTTTACCTGTGTCTGGCCAATTTTCTCTTTCTTCCCACTTTATGGGTGGGCCTACCCCATAGTAATTCATATCCTGCTCCATGTCCTGCTTTATAATTACATAAACATTTAAATTACGGTTATAAAAGATATTTTAACAATAGAATTAATTCTCAAAATGAAAACCCATCCATCCATCCATCATCTTCCGCTTATCCGAGGTCGGATCACGGGGGCAGCAGTCTAAGCAGGGAAATCCAGACTTCCCTCTCCCCGACCACTTCATCCAGTTCCTCTGGGGTAATCCCGAGGCGTTCCCTGGCCAACCAAGAGACATAGTCCCTCCAGCGTGTCCTGGGTCTTCCCCGGGGCCTCCTCCCAGTGGGACATGCATGGAACACCTCACCAGGGAGGCGTCCAGGAGGCATCCTAACCAGATGCCCGAGCCACCTCATCTGGCTCCTCTCGATGCGGAGGAGCAGCAGCTATACTCTGAGTCCCTCCCGAATGACCGAGCTCCTCACTCTATCTCTAAGGGAGAGCCCAGCCACCCTGCGGAGGAAACTCATTTCGGCCGGTTGTACTCGCAATCTCGTTCTTTCGGTCACTACACGTATCTCATTACCATGAATGAATGAAAACATTCATATCAAAAGAATTGATGTCGGAATCAATCCACACATCCCTACGAGGCTGTATAATTATTATAAAGGGCTTGTTAAGCTGTTTGCTGCTGTTCTGGTGCTTTATGTTGGGTTTTTTTGGCTCTTGGGTTATATTAATCTCTGGCTGTTTTTTAATAAAATTTTCAGTTAAACAATAAGCTTTGTTGTCTCTACTCCTGTGGTTAACTGATAATGTTCCTGACGTGTTTATTCTGTCTGTCCTGAAGTAACGCCTGAAATGGTTGTTTGTGTTTTTAGAATTGGGCATATCGCGTATATTTGCCTTTTTCCTTTCACTTGTTTACTCAAAAGAGAAACAAGAAAAGCTTGTCTGCTTGTCACAAGTTTGTTGTCGGTATGCAGACTTCTCAAACTGTTGTGAAAATTTTGTTCATGTTTTGTGTGAAAGCTTTTTATCCATCAAATTTGCATCCGAGTTGTACAAAAGTAGTTTTTTCATGTCACGTTCATTGTGAAACTGCCTCTAGGCCCCGTTCAGTTCATATGTTATTCAGCCTCAAGGCTGAGGAACCATGCTCTAGGGCCCTATTATTCAAATCACAGTCTTCGAGGTCTGAGAACCGCTGGTTTTCCAGCCTTCCTTTACCTGTGAGCCACGTGTGAAGCCTCTGACCAATCAGAATCAGTAACTATTAAACTAACTGCCTGGAAGAACTGAAAACAAGGCCTGGATTTGGAATCGAGGTCCAGATTTGAAGAACCCTGCTCTAGGGTAACTTATCTCTCATAGGATTGCAATGTCCCTTCCCATAGACTATTCTCGTACTTCTGGGAGCTGGACCCACATTCACCTACCTATGGCCTATTTGTAGTGATTAACTTGCAGCTTATAATTAGTAATTAACAGCAAAGTAAACTTCAGAATATTATGAATAATAGTAAATCACTGTTTAATTGCAGTGTAAATCTGATCAATATAAATCCCTGGTTTTCGGGACATTGCTGTTTTCCATTATCATTATTGCTTCCTATTTAAATGCCATCTGTCACTATCAAAACATTTCCGCCCTGATTATGTCCTTGTTGTCCTGGCTCTGTGGCTTTGTGGCTCTGTGACAAAATTAGAACCTTGAATTCTTCTACTTTTGTATTTGCCTGATTTTATTATACTACTGATCGTATGAAGTCTTTAGGTTTATTATATTATTATTGTATTACGTTATTGTTGGATATTTTTTTAAACGTCAACGAGGAGGAATGAAAATATGGACGTTTCTGGGTGTTAAAATGACAGGTGAAACTACTGCTGCCGGGGATGAAACTTATCAGTTTCACGGTAAACCACAATAAAATCCCAGACAGTATTGCCATTTCAAATTGTAATTATAATTAAAACCATATTTGATTACCACGCTTTGAAAAAGTCACATTAAATACTCTCCAGCACCAACCAAAGTTAGCTCCCAGACGTGGGTGTGCAGGTGCAGCATGCAGAGTGAGTTTATTCTGTGTCCATAAAAACACAGCGGAAGGAAGTGACTGCACTCCAGAGACTTTTTTAATTTGAATGCGCATTTCATTGGAGTTTGTGTTTACATAAGTTATTGCCTATATTATTATTTTAATGTTCAAGCAAACAAAAAGCAGTGTTGCCAATGTAATTTACGTTTTTCAATATATAACTTACACAATTTCACTCTTGGTACTTTATTGAACAAGCAAATTTTAACAATACTGCAATAATAGTGATAACCGTGATATTAAATTTTTCATGCCGTTTTCATCTCTAGTTGTTGCTAACACAAATATGGACATTTCTGGGTGTTAATATGAGAAGTGGAACTATTGCTGATAATGCAGATTCCTTTTGTGTACTGTAGGTGGGAAAGGCCAAGGGCATTCTGAAGAACTTCCTTATCGAACCCTTCGTAGCTCACACACAGGTAAGCTCTCTCATAGGCCACCACTCGGTACTGTCTAGTATATAGAAATCACTGAGTGATGTCTGGGTGCCCTGTATGCTTTAAGCTTAAACGCTTTTCCTAGTGACCCTTTTAAGTCATGAGTTAATCATCTCTGAGACCTTTGGTGTGTTTTGTTTCTAAGGAAAAGCTCCTGCTGTTTTTTGTTTTCAATCCTGTACTTTTTGTCCCCCACCCTACCCCACCCCGGCCTCAGGAGGAAGAGTTCTACATATGCATATACGCCACTCGAGAGGGCGACCACGTGCTCTTTCACCACGAGGGTGGCGTCGATGTTGGAGATGTGGACTCCAAGGCCCAGAGGCTTCTGGTGCGCGTGGATGAGAAGCTGGATCCAGAGCTTGTAAAGAACCACCTCTTGTCGAACGTGGCGGATGATAGGAAGGAGTGAGTCTCACCAGCTGAAGTGCAGCTCGCTTGTCGTGGCCTGGAGGTGGCCTGAGAAGGTCGTACTGCCAAATGACGTCACCCTCCTAACCCAGCTTCTAGGCTGATTGCATGTCTGTTGTGTTTGAATAGGTGTTTATATTTATATCATGGATGTTGTAACAGGAGTAAAAGGTAGATTTAAGAAATTCCAGAAAATCAAGTTTCCACTGATGCGGAGTAAGAAATGGATGTCCACTCGTCAATTTCTTTGTCAGCTTCAGTGGAAATGAGATCCATAAGAATGCTGTTCACATCTTCTGTAAAAGAATACAGATATAAACTATATTGTCTCACCCGGTATTTTGTTTGAAAAAGTTTCAATATACAGTACTGTAAAAAGTCGATATACCGCCCAGCCCACTGTCCACCCAACCTCCTGTGGCTCCCACTGTGTAGGCAGTCACTGACACGCAGGAGTGAACAAGAGAAGGAAATTGAGAACTGGGGGGAAGAAACAGTGCATACCTGTTTTGTAATTTATTTACCTTATATGATGGAGGTAAAGGCTGAGAGGGAATGTGTTTTGATGAATCACAGCACCAACCTTCCCATGGGATTTATGGGCTGTTTTGACCCCAATGAATAATTTTGTTGTAATGGGAGACTGAGGGATGTTTTGCAGTCGCCCTGAAGTGAGCTCCAGCAATAAAATGTGCCCTCATCGTGTCTAATACCTAAAGTTATCAAATTACCTGATTGTGGAGCGCAAAAGGTAACATACTTGTGCTGCTGTCCTTCAGGGTCCTGGCCAGCTTTCTCTTAGGCCTCTTCAGCTTATATGAAGACCTGTATTTCACCTACCTGGAGATTAACCCTTTGGGTAAGTCCACCCCGCCCCCCAATGGCAATGATAACCTTAACCCCTACCCAGCCCTAACCTTAACCATAAGTGACCAAACTAAATATGAGACTTTTGGCATTTTTAGTTTTTTGATTGCATTCACAGATCTTTGTGGGGACCTGAAAAATGGTCCCCACAATGTCAAAATAAGTTTATTACATTGTGGAGACATACAGTAACACACACAAACACACAGGAAAGAAATGTCCTTTGGTTTTCTTTTGCTTTACGTGGCAGTTTGTGAAAGTGTACCTGCCCTTTCAGACTAGCCAGCTGACTCATTAATGAAGGATGCGTCATACTCATAAATGATTCATTACGATGTCTCTAAGGGCTTTATTTCTTTATTTTAATATGCCGATACTTTCCTGGCATTCCTCAGTCCCTGAAGTAATTATGATTATTGTAGTTGAGACTATGATGCATCAAATGACTCCGCATTGAAACTTCATTAGCATGTAAGCAGACTATAATTAGAAGCTGTTAAAATGTTAATTGGCTTAATGTTAAAACCTACCAACAGAAGTTGCTTGTTTTCAGCACATGACAGAAATTAGTCAGTTCCAGAATGAATTAATTGCTTCTATCTGTGATAGAGGTGGATTACTGATCTTTTGACTACTGCCTTGTAGCAAATGTCACTGCCTAACACCATCCTTTTGAACAAGAGTCTTCAGTGTGCAACTCCCACTTCTGTGTTTTTTCTTTTTCTTATCATGTCGTTTAGCTCCATGAAACAGGGTTCAAAGCATGAATGTACCAACTGTGGAGGGGGGGCGGGAACAAGGCCATAAAAAATTAAGTTGGACAGGACATCAGGGAAGTGAATCTAGATTGAATGACTGGGTGGCTTTTGAGATCTGTTCATTAGGGATGAAATAGTCGTTCTCTTCACATTTATAGTGAATCATAAAACACACCCAGTCACCTGACTCCCCTTCCTAAGATATCCACACCTACCTCACCCAATTCCATAATGAAGCCTAACAGTGTCTGAACCTTCAGATGCAGTCATAAGAGCAATAGAGAGCTGGTGGGGTTCTCCAAATAAAAGCCTTAGGTCCTTCACTGGAACGTACTCATCAGACATGCAGAAGAACTACAGACGCATGCTGTGGTTTTGGTAACTCAATGGGAATAATGGCTCCACACTGCAATGTGTCTCAGTCTCCACCCTATCAGACCGACTCCAGTGATTCAACTGGATGTGGGTGAGAAGAACATAGAAGGTTCACAGGCCATAGGGATTTGGTTCTGAGAGTTTGGAAAAGGAGGCCATGGGGGGGGATATCTGCCATGGTCTGTTTTCTCTGGTCCTTTCTTATAGGCTTCTGAAATCTTACACCTGTTAAAAAGATGAGTCCTGCTGCTCACCGTTCTGAAAACTAAAGAGTTGTCGATACTAGTTATCATCCTAGTTTTGTCTGTAATAAAATATTGCATGGCAATATTTTGAGCTGGTAAGTGATGTCATTATTCAGAAGAAAAGCATCATAATAACGCACAGTGATGCAAAAGGATAAAGTGAGCTTCGGCTGGAGTTCCAACATATTCAGAGTACTGTCTCAGGGTTCCAAATAAGATTTTCAACTTGATTAGCAGTCTTGCTAATCAAAATTTTCAAAAGTTGCAATTTGATTAGCAGTTTTGAAATTTGATTAGCAAGTTTTAAAAATGACCA
>JAODLC010000100.1:15991658-16015901 GCA_026781145.1 Hippopotamyrus pictus
TAGCCAACATGGATTTAGGAGAGGTAGGTCCTGTTTAACTAATCTACTTGAGTTCTTTGAGGAAGCTACAAGAGAAAGTGATCACAAAAAGGCCTACGATGTGATCTACTTAGATTTCCAGAAGGCCTTTGATGTCCCCCACAAACGGCTCTTGCTTAAGCTCAAAGCTGCAGGGATTTTAGGAACTGTAACAGCTTGGATCGAAAACTGGTTAACAGACAAGAAGCAGCGGGTAGTTATTAGATGCACAATGTAGCAGTGGGGCTGTGTTCATAGTGGGGTACCGCAGGGTTCAATTTTAGGACTATTATTGTTCCTAATTTACATTAATGATATTGACACCAATACATACAGTAAACTGGTTAAATTTGCAGATACTAAATTAGCAGCAGAGAGGCTACAACAGGATCTTGATTTAATTAGCGACTGGGCTGATACCTGGCAGATGAAATTTAACGTAGATAAATGTAAGGTAATCCATGCAGGGAGCAGAAATATAAAGTACAGATATTTTATGGGTTCCACTGAAGTAAAGGTAGCTGATTATGAGAGAGACCTCGGTATGTATGTTGATGCTTCCAAGTCCCACTCTTGCCACTGTGGGGAAGCAATAAAAAAGGCCAATAGGATGTTGAGTCTCTAGGTGTGTGGAGTTTAATGCGAGGGAGGTGATGCTGCGACTATACAATTCCTTGGTAAGACCCCACCTAGAATATTGTGTGCAGGTTTGGTCACCATACCTTAAAATGGACATTGCTGCCTTGGAAAAGGTTCAACATAGGGCTACAAGAATGATTCCCAGTCTTAGAGGAATGTCTGATGAGAGGTTAGCTGAGCTGAATTTTCAGCCTCGCACAAAGGAGATTGACATGATCCAGGTATATAAGATTCTAACAGGTCTCGATGCTGTTCAGCCAAATGGCTACTTTTAATATTAGTTAAAATACTAGAACTCATGGCCATAGGTTGAAATTAGGGGGAGAACATTTTAAACTGAATTTGAGAAAACACTTTACACAGCGTGTAGAGAGAGTATGGAAGAGTCTTCCTGCTAGTGTAGTGCAAGCTAAAATCCTGGGTTCCTTTAAATCAGAGCTAAATAAGATTTTAACAACTCTGAGCTATTAGTTAAGTTCTTCCCAAACGAGCTTGATGGGCCGAATGGCCTCCTCTCATTTTGTAAATTTATGTTCTTTTACTACAGAAATGAAAAAACCTAAAGCTGAAACTCTACATGTGGAAACATGCCAAGACTACCTTCCTTATCGAATATTATTTGTTGAGTTTTTATTGTTTTTGAGTTTTATTGTGGGGGGGGGGGGTAAAAGTTTATTTAAGTTAATGGGAGACCGATTTTTTTGTGTTGCGGAACACTCCTGTTAGAGCTCTCGATCCCCAAAATTACCCAGCATGGAACTATGCAGACCATTCTGATTAGTGCACTTGTCTCATTTCACTGGCTGATTTTGTTTATCATGTTGGTCAATGGTCTCCTCCTGAATCTCCTTACCTGAATCCTCACGTGTCCATTCACTAGACTCCAGCTACCAGCAGGACGGCCTCCTTCTCTGAATCCAACTCTCCCAGTGATGTCACACCTGCAAAAAGACTAGCATCTGGCATCCCACCAGGTAACTACTGCCTTTCTGCTAGTCTCGCAGTGGCTGTAGGTGATTTCTCGACATGAAAATGGCACTCTGTTGATTTTTAGTTCTGTGTAAGTTTTTAAAGAGTTTAAATAGTTCAGTGGGACTCAAGTCAGTTAGGAGTTCTGGTGTTTTGGTAGGAGCTGCTGTGAAGATACCCTGCCACTCTACTCATTCCCTGCAAACAATCTCTGTCTGGGAACTTCCTGTGCAGAATCTCCACCACTGTGCTGCTCACCAGTGTCCCTGCAGGGCTTTCTGGGCAGCAGAGGTGTGAGGGGAAAAATCAATACAGTGTAGTGTCACAATATTTTTTTTTCGGCCCAATATGATATCAATACAGTGGCACAAAGCATCGCGGTATCTATCTATTTATTTAATTATTATTTTATCATTTTAACTTTATATTACTCTATTTTGGTACATATGGCTACACTTTTATAATGTTGCTTCTGAAGTCTACAAGCTGGCGCAAGGCCTTGTTCTGCTCTTGCACCACATTGGAAATATAGTCGCCAAAATGGCTGCGGAGGTATGGGACGCACCGTCTGCTTTCACATCGAGAGTGTGCGTTTCTTTCAGCTTCCACAATACAGTGAATAATGAACTTGACTTGCAACATGGTATTTGAGTAGAATGCCACATGAAAATAAAGTACCCCAGAAATTTGAGCAGCTTGAGGGCTCATTTCACAAGGCACCACCCGGAGTTAACTGGTACTCGCAGAAGTGAAACGAGAAATCTCTTTAATAATATATGCGAGCAATAAATCGCAATGTTTGTACAATTAAATCACAATACTTGATGTATCATAAAATGTAAAGAATCACATAATATCATATCATGGCCCTAACATCATTATAGCATTGTACGTCACCTCTGTGGCAGTTCCCACCCATACTGGGCAGTGTGACTCATTCAGTTTTGTTTCCTTTATTGAGTATTTTTCAATCTAATAACACTTCAAAGCTGATGGGTTGCCTCATGCAGGAAACTTAGCAATTTGCTTTACTTCACAACTGTATAGAAAGTCTCCCTTTTTGGGTTGTGGGAAGCCACAGTAATGTGTATCATACCCTCTTATATCCACGTTATAGTCAGAACCTCTAGACTCCCTTCCTGATCACACACCCCCCTGCCACTTTCACGTATGCTTCAAGCCTCGTCTGCTTCCCCGAGGTCCCTCAGGTTGCCCTGTGTTGCTCCAACATTTCTGTTATCCACCTGCCACACCTCCCCCACTCAGTCTTCTCCTTTTCTTTGATATTGATTGTGTCTTTCCATGATCAAATTTGTAAGCTACTGCTTACTGCGCTTGGTGTCTGAAGGATGCTTTCACAGGAAGTGACATAGGTAAGTTTTCTTGCAAGCTGTAACCTGCCCTCTGCTTGTGGCACTAACAATGCAGAACACATCACAACATTTTGTACTGACTCCTCTGTTTTGATTCTGGAGTCAATGCAAATGGCTGTTCCTGGTTCTGCAACCAATTTGCTGTGGACACAAACCCCTGAAAAGGCAAATGTTTGCACTTAAGTAGCGTGTGGAATTGGTTTTTGGCTGTAATGCACAGTTGCTACAGAAGGTGTGTGTTGGTGTGGGGCACGAGTGTTGTGTAAGTGCTTGGTAAGCATGTTAATCGAGGTCTCGGGGGGCTGGTCTTGGCTTTCTGCTTTTCTCATGTTGATGGACTTTAGTTTCACTTTTGTGTGTTCCAATATTGAGCGCCATAAAAGGTTTTCAGGTCAATGTGAGAGAGACCCCTTTTTTGGTAAAAATGTTTATAAATGTCTTCATATAAAAAAAGGAATTATGGGTATATGCAGTTTTGGACATCACTAACACGTTAACCATTAAACTGGCTGTGTTGATGTGTATCAGGACCTATCAAAGGTCATTGGTTTTTGGTTTGTTTGGATGTCTGCACACGTGTTAAAATCTAGTGCTGTGTTGCAAGTGTATATTTACTGTAATAAGTCAATCTTGTTTGTCAAACACCTTGATCCGCTTGAAATGAAATGTAGTTAAGTTCTATCTTAACTTAAAGGAAAAATCAGAAAAATGCTTCCTCTCAGCACAGCACATTGTACAAATTAGTCCATGTCTAAATGCTATTGGATGCAGTTGCTGTATCTATTGCAAGCTTAGAAATGTAGTCATTTTGTTAAATAAATGTATTGGAGTGAAAAGTACTTTATGGTTACATAAAGTATGGCTGACATTTTTACCTGTTTGTTGCTATATTCTCCCTGTAGCTTGCATAATGTGAATTATTATTTTTTTTCCTACTTTTACTGTTCTGTTGCTGATGTCTCTTGTCACCTGGTGATGTGACAGAACAGCAGAGTTCCTCTGACAGAGCTGGAGGTAGGACAGGCTTGGGCTGCCTGCTGGCCTCCCCACGGCCCCCTAAGCTGTGTGGTCATTGCTGCTCCTTTAGCGTTGGCTGGTGCCTAAGAGTGGTTGCCTAGGTGACTGACGTTAACGCCAGACGTGCCATGTGAGCCTGCGATTTGGTATCCGGGCCCCATGGTCTCTGTCTACTCGCGTTGCCCAGAATCCATGCAGAATGATTCCCCCATTGGACAAACCAAACATTTTCTGTGCCCAGTTCTGTAGCTGCCTCTGACCTCAACACCACTGGGTGTATGAGGCCATTGGATGTCATAGCTACAGTGTCAGTCATGCAAGTCTGGCTAACGTCAGCCACCATGCAACCCTGTCACCCCTCTTATGTTTCCTGTTGCCCCTGACCCCCTCGGTCTAATTTCTGCTAAAGCAAACTCAGTCCAAAAAGAGAGGTACAATGCATTATGTGTGCGTTTTTAGCTTAATTTAGCATGTGCTGTCCTGAAGTGGAAAATTAATCGATTTTTAGCTGGAGGATAGAGCACAACCTTAATATATTTTTAAGGTGTATTAAAGCCTTTGTCTTTCTTTATTGCTTTAAATATTTTGGCTTTTGACGTGTTTAAGTTATTGAAAATGTGTCTTTTTATGCATGACTCCCATTATACACTCCGGCTTATGACCATGCTCAAAACAAACAGTAGGAGATGTGTAGGTGTGTTATGTCTTCCAGCTAAGAATGGAGAATGGACTTCATTTGACTATTTTTAGTACTTCAGAGTTCAACCTTTTGGACTGAGAAAAAGGGTTTGGATATTGATTTGTGTACTTGCCAAAGTAATGACTTACTGTTCACATTTTTATTTTCATATTCCCTTGATATTTACCCTGCCCTGTGCTTCTTGGGAGAGAACGGTCAATATCTTGAAAATCAACTGGTAGATGGATTTTGGATGAACTGAGAATTAGGTGTCTCTAATTCTGGCTACTGGAGCATTTTTAAAACCCTCTATAAACAATGATGTCACTCCATGAGACCCTCTGTGTTGTGTTGTTGAGGCCTTTTGACTGAGTATGCCTCCCTGTTGGTTATTTAATGATTTTTCCTGTGTGTCTCTATCCCGTCGCCTTGCTTCTGTTTCCCGATCCACTTGGCTTGATACCTGTTTTCCCGCAGTTGTACTGTACCTATTAATACCTGCCTGAACAGCAGGAAGGTGTTTCAAAGCGATATCACCAAACATGATGTGATAGTGCTCAGCCCTTTCTAGGTGCATTTGAGGTCTGAAAAATGACTCTTCCCTTATCCTCCCTGTCTCACACAGCAAAAGCCACAACGCTCTTCAGCAAGCACACCAAGTCCATCGTGTGGGGCATGCAGACACGAGCAGTTCAGGGCATGCTGGACTTCGACTACGTCTGCTCCCGGGACGAGCCCTCGGTGGCTGCCATGGTTTACCCATTCACGTAGGTGCCAAGTTCTCTCCTGTCATACTGCCATGTGGAAGCTGAGGCTACTGTCCTTATGATTGTTGAGAACCTGGATTTGTAACCCAAACATTATGAGTGGGTCTTGCAAGGCCCTTGCTGTTATACCTGTGGAGGTTTTAACCTCTTCAATAAGGTATTAAGCTGTGTGAATACATGAAATTACTTGGTGGAACTTTGTGGCTTCTCAGCAGAGTTGCTCAAAATGCTTCGTCTGGATCACCTGGTACTGATTTCACGTGTGTACATTTCAGTGGCGACCACAAGCAGAAGTTTTACTGGGGCCACAAAGAAATCCTGCTGCCAGTTTACAAGAACATGGCGGATGCCATGAGGAAGCACCCTGAGGTGGACGTGCTCATCAGCTTCGCCTCGCTGCGCTCTGCCTATGACAGCACTGTGGAGACCATGCAGTATTCCCAGGTGAGCAGAGTGGAACGGCTTAGGCTGTATGTGATTATGGCTCCTGTCCTATGTGAACCTACATTGTCAACAGAACCAGAATATTGGTCTCCTAAACTCATCTGAATAGCCCCTTTTGAGAAGCACATCTTCACTCAAGGCGGTTTCTCTCTGTCCAGATCCGTACCATTGCCATCATTGCTGAGGGCATCCCAGAAGCCCTAACCAGAAAGCTCATCAAGATGGCGGACGAGAAGGGTGTCACCATCATTGGCCCGGCTACGGTAGGCTCTGCTTCATACTGGCTGTCACTCCTGCTGTTCTTTGCATTGGAAAGCAGGCAGTCTTGTGTCACAACACTTCTTAGATATGCTGATGAGATAAGGCCTAAGGCAGTGACCTATGGCAGTTAAAAAAAGAGGACTTAACCCTGAGGAACTGAGGCAGAAATGCTGAGGGGAGGAAATCATTTTCCGTCTTTGAATTTCATTTGGCAGCACATAGATTCTGGGCAGTAACCTGCTTGATGAAATTACTGCCTATATTCATGTAACGTCATTTTCTGTTGTGGTGCCAAGCCAAACCCTATATAACAATGTTTTTTGTGTATTTTCATCTACAGCCCTTGGTTTGAGCCTCTGTAGGTAGTTTTCAGCTGTAATTTATTTTTTGAAATCCCTGTGTTTTTATCACAACACTAGCCAACTCTATCTGCATAATTGTGCAGAAAGCAGTTGTGTGTTGTCCTAATAGTACTAGTGGGATACTTTGGAATAAATTCTTATCCAGTTTTGGTTTTGTTTAGCTATACATAATTGACAGTTCACTGGAGCTAGGAGCCTATGCAGTGATGGTTATGGTTGTGCCTGTTCCTCTCCATGCCTCAGCACTACTGATGGCACCAGAAATGTTGCATGTTGAATGAGCACTGAGGTCCCATTACGGTTTCACTTTATGCATCTGGACCCTTGCAGGTGGGTGGCATCAAACCCGGCTGCTTCAAGATTGGGAACACTGGGGGAATGCTAGACAACATCCTGGCCTCCAAGCTGTACCGACCTGGCAGTGTGGCCTATGTCTCCCGCTCAGGGGGGATGTCCAACGAGCTCAACAACATCATCTCCCGGACGACCGATGGAGTCTTTGAAGGTGTAGCAATTGGGGGAGACAGGTGAGGATGGTGCTGCTTCGGTCCTCGAGGGCTATGCTGCCTTCAGAGTGCCATGTTACAAGCACAAGTGATGCTTCATCAAACTGTTAATGCGCAAATCTGTAATGTGGCTGCAATAGAGATTTTAATTGATTTAGATCAGTCCCTCACATAATGGGAAAATTTGATTTGGCAATATGTCTGATCACAGTAAGCAACGTAATAAGAAAATCTCAAAGTAATTATCCTCCAGTGGCTCCCAGTGAAGTACTGTGTACTAGCAGTCCCCGGGTTAAGAATGTGTGACTTAGGGACAGCTCATACTTAAGAATTTCCTTCTATAAAGCCTATTCAAATTTAAAATTTGACTTAATACGAAGGTTCGTAATGACGATGCTTGTTACGCTTCTGAAAATATTGTTTACTATTGTAATATTGTTAATTATTATTTATTATGTAGCTTATTTTTCTGACCTGCCTACAAATTACTTGGACAGACATTGGGAATGGATCTCATTCATATGTAAACGCCTATGTAAACACACAAATGATTTCTGCATGTCTCCTGCGTGTCCTGCAGATACCCTGGGTCTACTTTCATGGACCATGTGTTGCGTTACCAGGACACCCCTGGGGTGAAGATGATTGTCGTCCTGGGAGAGGCAAGTACCACTCGTGCACTTCATTCTCTGCACTTTCTCTGCTGTTCAATTAGCAAATTATGAAATATTTGACTGTTAACGTCATTGGAGTAAAAGAAATGATCGTGTTTGGTTCCCCTGGCAAGCTCTCCGCCTTTTAATACACGTATCTGCCGATCGTTAATCATTCTGAGGCAAACATTACGAAATGTGATTCACACATACACACCACTCACAGCAACTACACTAGTGCTGGGCCTCAACTGCTTTTCTTTCCTGTAGATTGGAGGTACAGAGGAGTACAAGATCTGTCAGGGAATCAAGGAGGGCAGAATCAGCAAACCTGTGGTCTGCTGGTGCATTGGAACCTGTGCCACCATGTTCTCCTCAGAGGTGTGTGGTCGTTTGGGACTGAGGAAGAAGCATGTCAGATGTCTGAATGCTATGATAAGGATGATTATTAGTAGGTCTACGAGACTTATTGTGTATGGCGTTACATGATCGCGCATAAAAAAAAAGTAATCAAGGTAACGCATGTGATATTTTGATACCTAAATGGGAAAATAGTATGACCAAAGATTTTTATAATAATCCTTCTTGGTTGTAAAAACTGTGAGTTTAGGTCCTGACATTGCATAGAATTCCCAAATTCAAAGCTGAAATCAAAACATCCAGTTAGCATCTCTCAGTGAAGCCGATGTTACCTGGTTTGTTTTATTTTTTGTTTTATAGTTTTAATGTTACGGCCAATTAATTGCGATTAATCTCATATAACTTTTTTATTATTATTGATTCACAGCCCTTATTATTGATGCATTTTTCAGTGTTCCTTTTCTTCAAAGGAACCACAACCAAATCATATACACTTACAAAGCACCAAAACATTTGTAAGGATTGATAGAAGTGAGGAGCTGGCAGAGTCTGGAAGTTTATGACAAAGATTATGAAAGAATTTGCTAGGCAGAGGGTAGCTCCAGTAGGTGTTGCAGATGAAGCTGACCCCGATGGGCTGGTGCTTTTCTCAGGTGCAGTTTGGGCATGCCGGAGCCTGTGCCAACCAGGCCTCAGAGACGGCCGTGGCCAAGAATCAGGCCCTCAGGGAGGCTAGGGCTTTTGTGCCCCCGAACTTCGACGAACTGGGAGACGTGATCAGGTGGGCACACCCTGCAGCACACACACAGCTCATGGTGGCAGATGGCTGGAACTGCCCTCAACACAAACATGTGCTCTGATGGATCAGAATTCCGACCTATATGAATGCTTATGCAGTGAGGTTTTGGAGTAGATTTAAAGTCACACAGAGAAGTCTGAATTCCACCCCTGTCACATTGGCATGTCTTTGTTTCTTATATTCTATAGGAAAGTATATGATGACCTCGTGGCAAATGGAGTCATAGTTCCTGCACAAGAGGTGCCTCCGCCAACAGTACCAATGGACTATTCCTGGGCAAGGGTAGGTCTCTTAGTATTCCAGGCGATTCCTGTCTGCATTGCTGCCTGCAGTGATCTTTTGTGTCGGACATACGAATGTGCTGACACGCACATCTGACTGTCCTAGGAGCTGGGCCTGATTCGTAAGCCCGCCTCCTTCATGACCAGCATCTGTGACGAGCGGGGCCAGGAGCTCATTTATGCCGGCATGCCCATCACTGAGGTCTTCAAGGAGGAGATGGGCCTGGGAGGGGTTCTGGGGCTCCTCTGGTTCCAGAGGAGGTGAGTGAACCCTGAAGATGCCACTCCTGGGCACTCTGCACATTACCGTTTATTGGAAACACTTTGAAATCACTTTCAGCCATAGTTCTGGTTGCTGAGGGTTTCTTTAGTGTGGCTTAACCTTTATGGAAAATTTATATGGATTTGTTTTTCTAAAATCAGTTCAGAATTTTTCTTCTAAATTTGTGTGCAGTACAATATAAAGTTTCTGAAAACTGGCATACAAGTAGTCCTGCTTGGTTTTTTTGGCTGACATTTAATCCAAATAGATTTTTAAGCTTAACTGTGTGTGCGTGTGCGTGTGCGTGTGTGGCTTATGTATAAACAAACAAACATTCAGGTTACCTGCCCTGTTGAAGGGTTCAGCAGCAGGATCTAGGAGCTTGTGTCCTGAATGATGACCTGCATAAACAGCCCCACTTGTCTGTGGCAGATTACCACGGTATGCCTGTCAGTTTATCGAGATGTGCCTGATGGTGACCGCAGACCACGGCCCTGCTGTCTCCGGTGCCCACAACACCATTGTTTGTGCCCGTGCGGGCAAGGACCTCATCTCCAGCCTGACATCAGGCCTCCTAACTATCGTAAGATGTTCACTGTGTTCCTTCTATCCCCATAGTGATCTGCTGTCCCAATGTGTATCAGTCTCTGTAATACGTTTTCCTTATTATACAGTATATTATGCTGCTCCTTACCATGTGATTATATTGTTTGCCCTTCTGTATGATTTGTGTAAAACTTGACCTCATTTTTAGGCTCATGTTCTGGGAACATTCAGATTGGCTCCATGTCCTCTTGTCATTCTGTTGTTCAGCTTTTGTTCACTGTACAGCTCCAGTCCATAACAGTCATACATAGTCCGGTCCGTGCCGCTGCACATTTTGTAGCTACATCTAAACATCGCTGATGTAAACATGATTTGCCCCTAAATTCTCAGATGGCTTTCTCCAATGGGGCCACCCAGCCTGCTCAGACTATGGGGCAGCTTCTAGTTTTTAGTGCCTTTGGCCCAAGATCCCAGGTTCGCATGGAAAGCCTATCCTTCAATTGGAAATGTCCATTTGACAAATGTCCTTTTCTAGTGGCTCAGCTGCCTGGTACTTTTCTCTGACCCCTCTATTCATAAAGGCCCCTTTTACACAGTCAGAACACCGGCGGCTCTGTTCCTGTTTTGTTGAATTGAATATTCTATTTTGGATGCCCAGCAGCACTGACCATTTTCAGAAATGCACAAATAACCTTGAAACAGCAGGAGGAGCCAGCAAACTGCCCTTTCTTTAGTGTTTTTGCTAAAAGTGTGTCCAAGCATGATGACCTGAAATGAGCTCTTCCAGGGCGACCGCTTCGGTGGGGCTCTTGACGCCGCCGCCCGGCAGTTCAGCAAAGCCTTCGACAGCGGCCTGCTCCCCATGGAGTTTGTCAACAAGATGAAGAAGGAAGGCAAGCTGATCATGGGAATCGGGCACAGAGTGAAGTCGGTGAGCACCATGCACCGTGTTAATCTACCGTCCTCCCTCATAAAATTCATCAAGAACAGTATCAACTATGTTGGGAGAGTGTAAAACAAACGAACAGATCAATTAAACAAAAACAAAGAAGTACGTAGCATTTTGTAAGATTAAATCATTTGAAGAATATTCAACACTACTTGCTGGTGATAGAATTGAGGCATCACTGCTACCCTGTAGTGACAGATTAATTTGTTGCTGATGCTGTTTCAGTTGGGAAGCTGTTGATGTTTCATGATGTGTCTGTGTGTCAGATCAACAACCCGGACATGAGAGTTCAGATCCTCAAAGACTTTGTGAAGCAGCATTTCCCAGCCACACAGCTGCTGGACTATGCCTTGGATGTAGAGAAAATCACCACATCCAAGGTGACCACTGTATAGCATTGCTCCTCTCGACCTTTAGTTTGGAGCATTATCTTCACGTTTTCAGCTCATCATAATCTCTGCATGGTACTTTGGGATGCTCATACCATCGTGATGGGCTTGTTTTGCAGAAACCCAACCTCATCCTAAATGTGGACGGTTTCATTGGCGTGGCCTTCGTGGACCTACTGAGGACATGTGGTGGATTTACAAGGTGGGGAACTGAACATGTACAGCTGTTTTGCGTCTGTCTGCTTTGTATCATGAGCTCCTGAACTCTGGTCCCGCTGACTATGACTGCCTTCTGTAACACTGCATTCTGAACTCCCCCGCTGACTATGACTGCCTTCTGTAACACTGCATTCTGAACTCCCCCGCTGACTGTGACTGCCTTCTGTAACACTGCATTCTGAACTCCCCCGCTGACTGTGACTGCCTTCTGTAACACTGCATTCACTGATTACTCAAGGCTGCGGCTGATTGGATGTGTTACAGGGACGAGGCAGATGAGTTTGTGGAGATTGGTGCTCTGAATGGAATCTTTGTCTTGGGCCGCAGTATGGGCTTCATTGGTGAGTCAAATCACATGGACAACCTGATCCAAGAAAGCTAAGAAACATCATTTTGCATTGTGAGATTTTAAATGCTCCCTTCAGTTACTTTTATCCCCCCCCTTCTCAACAGGACATTACCTTGACCAGAAAAGACTGAAGCAGGGTTTGTACCGCCATCCCTGGGATGACATCTCCTACGTTCTTCCAGAACACATGTCCATGTAATTTTGTGAACACTGGACCAGGCCCAGTTGGCAGACCGAGGATGACCTCCTTCATTTCCATCTTCATTTCTGCTGGTGAATACAGAGGGGATTGATTGTGACACTAAAGGACAAGGAGGGATCTTTATAGGCTGTCACCGAAGACTAACATCGTCTCTTTTTTTTTTTGTGCGTTTTTTTTTTTTTAGTTTTAACAAAACTTGATTGGAAGAACCTAATCAAACCAGTGCAATCTATAATTGAGGTGGTACTTCATGTTGGAGGTGGTTAGCAGGAATTTTATTGTTATTATTTTGGATACGGTAAATTGTTCTTGGACACATAACCCGGCCTGTGTTTGGTAGACTGTCTGTGGACCTTGTTTAGGTAACCCCTTGCATACCTCTGCAAAGCCGGCTACTCTTCCATCCATTAGACCAGCTACTGCTGCTGCTGTCTCGCTGCTGTTCCTTCAAAGACCTCAGCTAGCACCGTTAAAGCTTCGACAGCTCTGTCTCCCTGCGCGGCCTTTAGAAGAGGCTGTGTAAATTGAAATGTGTTGTCCAGTGAAGGAATCGAGAACCCGTACACTCTCTAGAGAAGTTTTAAGGGCACGTTTAACGGGGAATTGTTAGCCAACGTACCCGGCAATGAACATGTAAGTGTGGGAACATTGTTGTATGAGAACACTATGAAGACGTTTAACACTCACCTGTGTTCACCACAGCTCATCTGGTCTGAGCAGTTCTTAGTCGAGTAGGGCCATGTAGAGATTGGACCAGAGTATCATACAGACAACTTCTCACTGTCTTTTTTTCGGTCTTAATACCAAATTCATACTAATCTTTTAGTCTCAAAGCTAAACAATATTGAAACATGCTTAATGTATTGCTTTTTTCTCTTAAGGTTTTTTTTGTTATGAATTTTAAAGGTTTAATTGAATATATACAGAGATTATATCCTGATTTAATTATCTCTTGCCTGGTTTCTGTCCAGGTATTTTTTTTCCTCTCCCCTCCCCCCTTGTGGGTAATCAGTTCAGATGACATTGGCTAAATAAGAGCCTTTACACACTGTGAGGGACCATGGCAAGTGGGTGGTTGTGCTTTCATTGGATGTGGCTTTTTGATGACAAGCAGACCCTCCTGACAGTCCTGTGTAGTCCTCCAAGCAGAGCTTGCAAAAGTTTACTGCTGCACCTTGATATTCATGCTTGCCTAAAAACTCAGACCCCAGCTTTTGAAAGATTAGCCTGCTATATTCTTTTAATGTATTATTTTGTGATTTCATGTGAAATAAATAAATGCTTCTGTGTTTTAATATAATCTAAGAATGGACTGTAGATTAATAAAGAATCTTAGCTCACTTTTTCCATTTGTTTATGTAAAATGTATATGACTACCAGACTAGCTTCATCTGCACCCACTGCATCTCACATCCAAACCAGTTGGAATCCCTTTTCTTGTGTTTTTTCCAAATAATTAGGATATTTGACAGAATTCCTATTGTTAATATAGATTTTCAGTATTTGCTTTGTTGCTGCCATACAGATCACAGGTGCTATAGAAGTTTGGTTTGCTCATTTCCCCAGATGCATTTTTGTGCTTTAGCCCCCGATTCATAAGAACCTGAGGACTAATGTCTTGTAATTGGATGTAATATTATTATACAGGAATTTTGACTGCCATCTACAGTTAATACCTTTTACTGCATGTATTCCTGCTTAAATGTTGCAGAGAATTTGCAAACTGGAACATTTTTGGGTGCTTGTAAGTTAAAAAGTAAGTAAAATTTACTTTGTAGAGCACATTTTACACACAGTGGTCACAAGGCACTTAACAATATGTGTGTTAAAAGGTACAAAGCCAAAACAAAACCGTCACAAGGCAGAGATTAAAGGAAAAGAAAATACTGAAACAAGTCTGATGCACAATACAAAGAGAAGATAAAAATATATGTATGTCCCCTGGCCCCTGCTATGGTGTATGTATACATCATTGAACAAACATTTCCCCCTTACATAAAGACTTCTACAGTTCAGTAGGACGATTCTATTAACGCTGAAAATCTATATTTGCATTATGCAGTAACAACACAGAAGACCTAACAGCAAGAAAATCAAAATAGATGTAAACACAATGAACAAGTGCAATCAAATGAAGCGGTTATCAGTAGAAGTTGGAAGAAAATATCGATTAGTGATATGATTTGTGATACAGTACCGATTTTCAAAAACACCATCAATTTTTAATAACTTGCATGCAAAAATTCGTTGCCAGACAGTGGTTCGTTTTGTGTTATTTTGTTCTTTTGTTGTGTAATATTCCTCTAAAAATAATGTGCCAGCATTTTATTCTTTATTTTGGGTGTATATATCTTACATTTTGTAATGTGTGTGGCTCAGTAGGCGAAGCCTCTCTGCCTGTGATTAGAAGGTCACCATTTCAAGTCCAGCCTCGGCACGTCTGCGTGTCCTTGAGATAGGCCCTTAACCCCCAGCTCCCTGGGCACTGAGACAGGTGGCTGCTTTGTGGTCAGCTTGTTACCTATAGAGAGCAAGTTGGGGGAGGGGTAAAGGAAAATTTTCCCATGGGGATCAATAAAAGAATCAATTACTATGTATCTGTATTTATAGTCTATAAGTGTTATTTTTTTACAGTTTTAACCAATGACATATATTTACTAGACTTGACAGACCAATGGGTGACGAGCGCAACGCCGTCTTGAAGTCACTCCATCTGTTGTTTATATAAGTGACACACAATTTTCTTGCAAATATACAAATGAGACCACATACAATCAGAAGTATTCTTTAAAGGTTACATGGTCACATTCTACTTAGTTTACAACAGTTTCTGGTTACATCTTCTTAATTGTGTCCTAATGGTAACATTTGGTATGTGTTATGCAGTGCTATATAATATCCCATACCTCCGTAAAGGTCCAATGATCAATATCCATCCTAATCAAAAAACAAGTGAAACTGGGTAAAAATAGCAAAAACTATCCGTTTACTCAGCGTGTTTCAATTTATGAGCTGCCTGTGCCAGGAACCACTTTTTAAGTATAGGATATTAGGCCTGAAATGGAGCACGTAAGAAAACATTGCAACTGAATCGATGCATTTACACTTTAATTTACTGTTTTCGAGACTGGTGCATTTGGATATGGCATAAGATAAGAAAAGCTGATGCTGCACCATGGTCACTGCCCCGATATCAGGTTCTATGTGGGCGAGCTTTATTTGTAGCGCTATTCTTCCCCCTACTGTCGGTTCAGAGTAATTCGGTATTTTTTAGCTGATTTAGTCGCATGACATTGCTGGGTCTGATCAGATGTTTTTTGTTTTAACGTGCCATGCGTTTAGCCAGTACCTCCTGCTTCGTATCTTTCTTCTCGCTGTTTGTGCCTTGGAAAAGGATCGCTTGTGAGTTTAATTCGTATATATAATCGATTTTACTATTACACAGCTGTTCATAAAACGAGCTTGATGTGTTATATTAAAATACTGTACTTAGTTTACACAGAAATGCTGCTGATGTTTAACAGTGAACGACAGCAGTCAAGTTATATACAGCTATTTATACAACCTTTGAGTATAATATTTGTACGCTTATAATTTCATAGCTATTATTTACATTATCGTGTATATGTTTTCTAAATAGCAATCAGTGTTTAGTGCTATGTTTTCTATATTTCAGTTTTACAAATTGTTAGTGAGAATAAAGACAACAGTAAAGATCATTCAACTTTACTCTAGGTTCTGACTTTCTCTGAAGCTTGTTCGCTATCTGTCGATTTGTACACGGAAACAAACAGAATGACAGAATAACCGATCTGTTCCAGATTTGAATAAATTTATATGTACTGTAAGCATATGCGACTGAATCCACTGTGTCTGCATGGTTGCCAATTTAAACAATTTTTAAATGCCAATTACTTGACATGCTATTCATATTTCTGGGTTTAATAGTGATAAGTCACTAAGTCTTAGGCCCGCAGTTACCACGGGAATACCAAAACTACCATAAATTTAAAAAAATGTTAGAAAATTGATCAGATCTGAATTTTGAAACGTTCCTTCCCTTCCCCTCTCTCTAAATACATCCATCAACATTAGTGGGCAGTGGTGGCTAAAGGTTAGGGAAGCGCACGTGTAGTTGAAAGATTGCAAGTTCAACTCCCCAACCACCAAAACACCGCTGATATACTCTGAGCAAGATATCGCCCCCAGCACTGCTCCTCAGGCTGCTGAATCACCCCTGCTAGGTAACATATGGGTTAGATACCGAGGAATTCAAATTAAAACTTTAAAATTCTAGTATATGATTGCTCTTGACTACCATGGTCGAACATACTGTTTAAAATAATAACAGTTTAAATAATACTAATGAGTGGTAAGCAATAAACACCAGCAACAAGCTCTTTCGTGAACAAGCTTTAGCTGTTAATAGTACCGAATTTTACTTTTTAATAAACATATTGATGTAACTACATACAGAAATCGGTGTGATATATAAATATCGTAAATCAATACATTTATTGACTATTTATTTGCAAAATCGCTGTTCTGCCTCTCTGTGTTTAATGCATTCAAATTACCCGCCAAGTACTTCCGGTTACACGAAGCACGTGACGATCAAACCCATCTGGGAAACATTACTCGTGGCAGACGCCAGCTAGTTATGTGAGATGTCTGATTGCTTTCTATGTAGTTGCTTATTTGCCGTTATTAAAATGCGTACTGGTTACCACTGTAACCTGTATTTAATTATTGACGGATAAAACGGAAGTAGTAGTACGATTTGTCTGAGGTTACGTTTCGTACAGGGTTTCCACGTATAGCGAAGCTCTTCTGTTTCCTGTTAATTACTGGCCGGGATGTGAATGGCGTTTCACTGCTTTCTGTACTGAACGATGAGCTGGCGCTCTCTTCACCCGAGTCCTTTTTTTATTAATTTGGAAAACCGTATATGTCTGCCTTAGACCTGTATGCAGCCAAACTTGGTTGTCCTATGAAGCGATCTCATTACTTTTTAAGAAAAAACGTGTTGCATTTGTTTATAAATATAGTTGTAATGATATAGAAAAAGGGGGAAAAAACGAGGCTCTTACACAAATTATCAGTATTAACACTCAATGCGCTACGGGTCTTTTTTATTCTTAATATGAAATGGGTCGTGATATTAATAATGATGTTTGTTATTTTAATATGGCGCTTGCTTGTAATAATGCCATATCCATCGATATGTTGAGCACACTTGCATTACAACTGTTTTTGGCTGTTCGATGAAAAGTACAGACCGAAAAAGTTACTCTTAAACTACGTTTAATTGCTCTTCTAGCCATGTCATGGACTTAAATCACTTTTGGAGATGGCCCTTCTTTCCATCCATGAAGGTAAGTGTTTCACGCTTTTGCGAAAATATTAAAACCTGCAGGTTGTAAATGATAATTTAACGTATTTAAGTATGGTCATTTAAAAACATCTGGTCATCAAATTAATATTTATAGTCAAATTCGATTATGTTTCCCTTTTAAGTTCTTCAGAACTTGAGCTTTGCATGTGGAATCCCGCTGTTGTGGATTGCCATGTCCTTCCAGGCCTTTGCTGTCATCGGTGACATGAGTTATCATGCCTACAAGTGATCTGACGTGGGACAGTTCTGGCATCACGAGTTTTGCGAAATCCCACTCCATACCTTAAAAGGTAAGTGTAACTCCTAGGATCACCGCTGAGTTACTAAGGAATGGACTTCTTTTGATGTGATTTTGCTACGGACTCCCCACGATTTTTGTTTAGGTGATGAGTGACCATAGCTCTGCGTCACGATACAAGTTCTTTTCTTGTGGCCAAGATCCAGATGATAGCTAGGACTGAAGATGGCTGCATATCTACTGGGGAATGTTCTGCTATTCTGAGAATACTTGGTAAGATTTTGCTTTGAGAGAGATTTTTTCCTACTCTCTCAGCTCTGACCATTTATACCTGTCAGTGGTATATTTGTCATTAAAAGGGAGAGAAATTAAAAGAGTCTCTTAATGCACGGCAGAAGGACATGATCTGTTGTCTCTCTGTTCCCGGTTGGGTACTCGACAGTCTTACTAATGCTCCTCGCTTAATTATCTCTTCCCAGGTAGCAATATGCTACTTTCTACTAACTCTACACAATGACAACATCCACACAGCCACACTTTGTCTCTGTAGCGATCATGAGCATAAATATCACATGCAGTGTTTTTAAACAATGTGTCATAGTTTTGTGGCTGTGTTTTTCCAGATAGTGTATGCATATATTTAATTTCTCAGTTACTGGTATTGTTACAATAATTATTTGATTACAGTAGTTATGTACTTGTGTATTATCAGTCATATTTGACTCTTACTAATATTTTACGACAGGTTCATTGGAACTTAGGAGCACCTGTGTTTCATTTTTTGCTCCTTTGTACAGTCATTTAATGATTATGAGACAGTATTTGAAATGTTAAGATTAAGTTACTCTGTTGTTTGGACGTTGTGAGACTGACGGGGAAACCATGTCCCTTTTCCTTGTCTGTTTACCTTTCGTGACCTGATTAGTTGTGCAGAATTTAACTTTGGATCCTCTTCCTCTAGGAACTCCGATGCCCTGAAGTTGGAGCTGGTTATTTTGGGGGCGTCTGTTCTGTTTAGACGGCCTCTTCATATTGTTACATATCACAGCCTGCATGTGTCAAAAATAACTTGTAAAATAAACATTTGGTTCTATCAGTGTCTGCATAATGGGCACTGGTATGCTCCCAAGTTTGTATTACCGTGTTCCTCTTATGAAAGCTGCAATAATTTGGTTTATGATATGAACATGTTTCTGATGTGTTTAACTGGAAATAAGGTTCAGTTGACACTGCTCAAGTGGGGCTGGAGTCCTGCACATTATTGAGTTTTTCCTCATTTAACCCGCCGGAATCAATGCTTTGTGCTAATTACCACACAGCTGTTGAGCTGAATCATTTGTGGTGGAACAGGGAAAGAACTAAGATACACAGGGCTCTGCCCCCCCCCCAGGACTGGAGTTGGACACCCTTGGTATACAATAGATGGTTGAAGTTTCAAAAAAAAAAAATTGGGCCTTCTGATTGTGGTTTAACATCTTAACATTGGGATGAAGTAATATAACAAAAACTAACATTTTAACTTTTCTTGCAAATATGTTAAGCATATAATACAGAACCAGTCCCTGTGATTTGAATCTGTGATTTATTCTCATAGGAATTTTATTCAGTTGTACAGAAACGGACAGTCCTTGGCAATTTAAAATTCTCTTGTGTTTGCACTGTAAAACCATCTGATATATTTCAAAGTTTTGTATAAAAGTAGTATGCAATACATTTTTCAGGAATAACTGACTTTCCTAAAGCTAATGGCTACTGTGAAATAGTTCTCATTTTCTTGCTGCAATGCAGCAGTAAATCCTGTAATGCCTGTAAGCTCTGAGCCATAATTAGAGCTGAGATTTCTCTGAGGGTTGGGTAGGATTAAGCGGAATAGAAACATTTCCAAAAGGGGATATCGATGAGCTAGTGGATACGTCAGTGCATAAAGCTTAAATATGAAATGGGCATTACTTATAAAACTTATAAAACGGGTTGGATCGCAAAAAGATGAGGCTCTTAAAATTGTAGCAATGTACAGTAAAACCTCGGATTGTGAGCATAATTTGTTCTGGAAACGTGCTTGTAATCCGAAGCACTCGTATATCAAAGCAAATTTTCCCATTAGAAATAATGGGAACTCTGATGATTCTATCACAACCCAAAAATATTCATATAAAAATGACTGATACAAAATATAAAGTAAAAATACATAAAACAAATTAATCTGCACTTTTGAAAAGAATTGTGGATGGTGTGAGGGAGACGAGAGAGGAGAAGAGGAAAGTTATTTTGTAGGATGACTTTCACTATAACTAACGGAATCACTGCTATCTGTTGGCTCGCTGGAATCTTATTCTTTTTGTGTGACTTTAACAAGGAACCTATCCAAGCCTATCCAGCCGCTTTTGCCTTCTTTTCGATTTTGCGGAAATGTGGACATTGCATTATCGTTAAACAGATTCATCGCTCGCACTGCTACACCCTTATTCGGGTGGTGCTTTTCTACCTATTTCTACTTATTTTGAGTATACGAGTGAGGCATGCCGACTGGGACCGAGCATGGGAGACGATTACCCACAATCCCAAAGCAAGAGAGAGCGAACCATCGGCTCAGTTGTGATCACGTGACACTAGGCAAAGCGTATACATAATACTCATATTGCAAGACCTCACTCGTTTATCAAGTTAAAATTTATTTTAAAAATTTGCTTGTCTTGCAAAACACTCACAAACCAAGTTACTCACAATCTGAGGTTTTACTGTACCTCAAACCATATAAACCGCGATGATGTTCTCCTCAGTTTGATGCTCAGGGGTGCAGGACTCTCAGTTTTACTGTTTAACTCTGCCACAAAAATGTGTTTTACACATGTCACCACAGGGGGGGGGTGCTACTCTCCCTCAGGAGGACTCTCCTGACAAGGCATGTCCCATGTTTCCATAGAGGCCCCACAAGATGGTTGGGCTGGGGTCTGCTTGTTCTTTGGAGGACTGGTCGGGGCAGAATTCATCAGTGGCAAGTAAATATCATCCATGTTTGGCATCACAAAAACTTTCTGGAATATAAGAGGATACACTGATAAAGTGAGCTGGCAGGGTGATGAGTGTAGCTGCCTCTGGAATAATAAATATTACACCAAATTTATCCATAAATAGGGATCAATAATCCACCTCAAAGTTACTCTACTGTCATTTGTAAACACTATATACAAAAGTGTTAGTGTTGTATTAATGGAAGTATAGTATTAGTGTGATTCAGAAGGTGTACATATCCTGGTATTAGACAGGTGGATTGTGGGACAGATCCGTACCGCTGTTTTGCTCACTTGACACTACCTGGAACTCGTCCACTAGCTTCTTCTCAATCCAGTCGGTGACGTGGGTGAGCGTCACTTCTCGCTCGCCCAGTTTCGGCCTGACGCGAAGGTCCAGTCTGGGCGGAGTGCAGAAGCTGTACCTATACATGCAGTGACAGGGTCAGTTAAAGTTACACTTTCATATAGTATGTGTATCTAGCTTATATTACATCAGTATTGCAATTAACTGAATAACCTGCTACACGCCTTTTCCATCCATTCATCCATCTTCCAACAATTTATGCTAGACCAGTTTACAGGAAGGGCCTGGAGCCTATCCCCATAGGGCACAAAGCACAGGTACACCCTTGACAGGAAGCCAGTCAATCATATGATATGTATACACACTATTGGCAATTCAGAGATGCTAAGTGGCTCAATCGCATACCTTTGGACTGTGGCAGGGAATTGAAGTACTGGAGGAAACTTCAACACAGGGAGAATATTCACACAAACACAGCAGGGCCAGCATTCGAAAGGGTTTGTACTTTAAGTACATGCCGCAATCCAAAAGCAGGATAGGTGAAATGCTGTCTTTAAATTGCCCATAGAGTGTTCTGTTCTTCTTGGTATAGGCTCCAGACTCACTGTCCCCCACAATGCTACCTTTTAAATATGCAAATAAATTTAAATTACATTCTTCTGAACATACAAGGTCCATGTTCTACAAAGATGAATGTCTTACATGGATAACTGGTGAGGCTACAGGGGATTATTATGTGCAGTGAAAAGGCTTGTATTTTTCTTGCAAAACAACATCTGCAGTATTATAGGTTATTTAGATCACAACCATTCGAAGAGTAGAGAAATTGTCCACCCTGTGATGGTTCTAATTACAAAGCGGAGACAGCAATTTCATCACAGTGATTTTTTTAAATAACTAAAAGGGTATACCATATTCTGTCTGTGGGGGGAGGTGGAATATTGATTGCAAGGGTCCCAGACAGCTCCTGCACCTCCACAGATAGCAGTAGAGGAGTACTGGACACTTCCTCCATCATCTTTTTGATGTACTCATTTTCAGTGGCCTTCTGAAAATACTTCGACTTGGTGATTTTGTCAACAAACCATAGTATCTTCCTGCTTTTGCGACCTCCCCCATGGCTGATGATGGAGAAGAAAAGAAACAAATGCCTTCATTAGCCGCTTCTTTGGCGTACACGGGAAAACATGATCAGTCAAGCATGGTTAGTTTTAAATGTAAAACGTTTTTGATTTTTTTACCCTTCAGACCCAGGCGGTGTGCCTCTATCTCCCTGATATCCCTGGAGGTCAGAGGGCGGGACTTCCTCTTCATCAGAGGAACCCGCACTCGATGACTCCTCATCACTGTCAGCCAAGACACAGAGCCTGGACCTCATGCTGCACAAGCAAGTCCAGGAATATTAACACCATCAAACACAGCGTTTTACTATGTCGAAAAAAATTCTTAACATTTATTATACACTCAGTGACAAAAAAGTTAAGCACCCAGATGGAGTGGTGGAAGGTCATGTGACTGTCACAACGATTATAATATCAGATCAAACGGACAGAGTTGGCAGTATGGGCACACTGCTGGTCCCATGTCAGTAGGGTGTAGCACCCGCCCGGGCCTGGATACATGCGGCAATATGGTGTGGAAGGGAGTCATACAGCTGTTGTATCCTCTCCTGTAGCAAGTCAGCCCACAGCCCACTGGACCTCAAGATCATGCAGATTGGCGCTGGGTCTGAGTTGACGTCCAAGCTGACCCCATACGTTTGATTGGGGAAATATCGGGGGTCCTGACTGGCCATGGGAGGAACTCAACATGACGCAGGCAGTCCATAGACACACGTGCCATGTGTGGACGGGCATTGTCTTGTTGAAAGACTGTACCAGGGTGCCGTCTCAGAAGGGGTCAGACATGTGGACTCAGGATGTCACTGATGTAGCGCTGTGCCACCAGGGTCCCCTGAATCACTACCAGAGATGACCTGAAGTCATACCCTAAGTCTCCCCACGCCATGATGACACAATACGGTGATCGTCCCTTCGTGTGATGATCATCCATTCGTCTTTGAAACCAGAACCTCACGTGCCCATTGGTTCCAACATCGAGCGACCGTAACATCTGCATGCCCCACATGCCAGGCAATTGCATGATACGACCACCCAGTCTCATGCAAACCCACAATGTGACCCCTATCAAACTCCATCAAGTGCTGGTAATGCTGTCTTATGCATCTATGAGGCATCCTCTGTGTCTGGTGACTAGATGTGCCAGCTCCTTGCAAATCAAATCATTTACATACCCATCGTTGGTCTGCATGTGTAGCAAATTACATCCAAATCGGACCATTACTTCTGGTCTGGTCTTTTGTCACTGAGTGTATATTGCACAATTTGAACATTATATGCAACAATGTTTTGTACGAATAAATACAGCATCAGTCAAATATGTAGACATCTACTTTTAATGTATTTTTCTCTATTTTAGCTGTTATTCATCTTATAGTAACCGGCCTTGAGGTAGTAACACATGCCAAATATTGGAATGACCAAGAGAATTGTTCAACATCTCAAACTCTTCAAAATAGCCCCCTTTAGCTATTGAAGACAGCATTGCAGACTACAGTGGTACCTCAGAACTCGAATTTATTCCGTTCAGAACTCCGGATCGAATCCTAAAAAGTTCGAGTTGTGATCGAATTTTCCCCCTAAGAAATGATTAATTGGTTCCCAGCCGGAAAAAATGTCATCTAAATGTTTTTTTTAGCATTTAAACACAAAATGAACCGGATAAAACACTGTACTAAACACATCTAAGCACATTTATCAAAACAGTAATTTGTAAATTAAGAAAATAAATGTATCCAAACAATGTGTAAAGTTAAAAAAAAAGCAATGTGTCCTGCCCCGATCGTCCGCTCCTTCCGTGTACCACGCCCCCTCGTTAATTATACTGTCCGTCTGCATTTTGCCTGCCTTACCTGTAATTAAACCCGTATTCCCCAATATCTTGACATCTGCGTCTTTGTCTCTGTCCCGTCCCCGCTCGGTACGACAATATTATTATAATTAAATGTATTAATGGTTTATTATCCATCCATCCATCCATTTTCCAAGCCGCTTATCCTACTGGGTCGCGGGGGGTCCGGAGCCTATTGGTTTATTATTAATATTAAAATATTGAATAAGAAATCTTTATTTTTAAATGTATTTTATTATATAATAATAATTACTGTTACTGTCTATCATTGTCTAAAT
>JAODLC010000100.1:16042482-16054571 GCA_026781145.1 Hippopotamyrus pictus
AGTTAAGTTCTCCCCAAACGAGCTTGATGGGCCGAATGGCCTCCTCTCGTTTGTAAATTTCTTATGTTCTTATGAAGGAGTGACTGTATGTACATTATTTTGGATGCAGCTGTTTGGTCTGATAGCTTTTTATAATTTCAGTTGAATATTTAAGTTGATTTTGAAATTTTCATAAAATTAATTGATGTTAATCCAAGCAACTTCTTTAAGATTCGTATTTATAACGTATTAATAATATGTTTGTTGTGTCCTTCGTGCCAGTCGAGCTCTTCTGGAAGCTCAGCATGTCTTGCATGTTCATCTCCAGTAAGGAAATGGAAGTCAGTCAGTGGGGATAACCTGATTGGGCTTCTATGCTGCCTGAAAGCTTTGGTTATACGTCACCTCGACGGCTGATGGGATGCCCGTGTGAGTCGTGCTAATTGGACTCCTGGCTGAGTTAATGGGCCGGGGCAGGGATGGCGGGGGGGATTGATGCGGGGTGCCATGCCGGCTGTTTCCCATTCTCCTCCTGTCCTGCACCGGGCCCCTCTGGGCGGCCTCACCCTGCAGATGTTCCGGCTGCGTGTGATTGAGGGGCATGGTTGGCTCTGCGGATTCAGCTGGAGGTCATTGCCAAGTTTTGGCACGCGGCCACGGAAACGAGGGTTCCCTCGGAGCAAACGCCCGTCACTGTGCCAGTCTGGATTAAGGACCCTCATCCACTTCTGTGCCCCCCCCCAGTCTGAGATGTTCACCAGTGTTATCCGGAGCTGACAGTGGGGCTGGTCCCTGCAGATCCTGTGTTTCTGGGTCTCATTCACAGCACCTCTTTCTTTCATATTGATGGCAGCTCTCTTGTTAATGCACAAATAAAGCATGTTTACAGGGAACACACATTCTCGGGGCTTCTGTGGTTTTTCTCTCATCAGAGCTTCATCCAGACACATCTGTACATTCATTTAATGTTAACAAATACACATGCAATTGAAATGATTTCTTGTCTGGTTAAAAGAAACATTCAAAATGTTTTGCTTAAAAAAGCCCTAAAAGGGTGTCTTAAATTGAATATAACTGATTATATACTTATTATATAATACTGTACCCATCATTCTCTAACACAGGGAAGGACTTGTAAGTGTGATTGCAAAAAATATTATTCCTTTGACACTTTATTTCAAGGAAATATGCAATAGTGATTGGATAAATGCTTCTCTGGTCATCTGATTTCTTGACGGGCTTCCAAAATTAATCTGTTCAGTTTAAAGTCCCATGACTGATAATGTGATGTGAATTCTCTTGTTAGAACTACTTTCTGTTATTTTATTTTTTTAAAAAAAGAGCATGATTCACTTTTACTTTAGCTTAGCACATGCATTTGTCTGCGATGGACTGAGCAGCACTAAATCGATTGTACCTCCAACCTGATTTAAATGAGGGTGTAACTGCATCTGAACCCTTGCAGATTCTACATTTCCAGCCTCCCAGGCTGTCCCATTTCCGGGTTTATTAAACAGGCGGGTGCCATGTTAGCCTGCCATGAGGAGCAGGCCTCCACAGAGATGTGTCTGATTGTTTTTCCATCTTCTCCTACCAAATGATGTTTAGCCTGGGAGGGAGAAACAGTTATTACCACAGGGTGGCTAAGGAGCACCACACTGGTCTGCACACAGCATGCTGGGTTAAAGTGATATTTTGGTTTATTCCCTGTCAGCAGAGGCCCACATGGGCCAGTGATTATACCGCCCTTTGCGTATCCCATCATGCTCTGCTCTTCGTGTGATCTCACCATACGGTGAGCATCTAATCACAGCCTTGCCTGCGGAGGGTGTAATTTCGCCTCTGTATGTCGGCTAATGCTTGTTAAGGGTAGAGTTCGTGGAGTTTCTGCTCTCTGTGCTCTGCATTTTCCCCCAGAATGATGGGGCTGCCCCCCGTGTGCATAACAGTTTGACAGACCTGTGCAAATGGGTGCACTTTCTGGAGCCAGAGCTGAGTACTTTTAGAATAAAGCTGTGTGCGGTGCTGCAGAGCCCTCCACTGGCATTTGCTGGTATTTTTATACACTCTGGGTAACAAAGAGGAGACGACTCATTTACATGCACTCATGAGGGGAGGTTATCAGGTGCAGAGAAATGTTATACGACAGACGTCAGGTGGAGGAGCCCAAAGAATTAAAGTGTGATTTGAACAAGAAGTATGTGCTGAAGCTTCCTAAGAAATTGCACTGCATAGGACACCGTAAAGGTAGAAAACTCTAATTTCTGCAAGTTGTAAAAATGCTTACATTATATATGATGACTCCCATAGCACATGATAAATCAGTAATACCTATGCTCCTATTGCAGTACGCTGAAGTTTGTCAGCGATCAGCGATCTGTCAGCTTTGTGTTACCTGAAGGGGAGATGGGGGCGCAGCTCTAAGCCATAAATTCAAAACTTTGAAATGTCTGCTTCAGAAGCATCATTGCTCTGAAATCTAATACGGATGCTATCATTCAGACGCATGACGTTTGATGTGTGTTCAGGGTTAATATGACCGGCAGGCGAATTAGACACAGATCTAGGTTTCAACCACTTGTCGGCTTTCTGTTTAATTTAATTAGTTAAATAGCTAAATTAAACTTGTGAATCTTGCTTCAATTTAACAAGAGCTGATTTTAATAGTGGATCGGATGACCTTTCTATTGTCTCCTTCTGCTCCACGATTTGAAAAGCTTTTTAAGATTAAAACCTATAAAGTCGTTTTGTACTCCAATAAAATTCCAGTAATACATTTTAGAAGAAACACAATGAAAGCAACACTTGATGGTAAGAAAAAATTAAAAAACATCCGGACTCAATGAAGAAACAAAACATCCATCCATCCAATTTTCCAACCCGCTTATCCTTCTGGCTCTCGGGGGGTCCGGAGCCTATCCCGGAAGCAATGGGCACGAGGCGGGGAACAACCCTGGACGGGGGGCAGAAACAAAACATGAAATGTCTAATTAACAATGTTACATGAACATCATGGTTGAAATTAAAATTTAACCTTATAAGTCCTTTGTTATCAAATAATATAATCCATCCATCCATCCATTTTCCAAGCCGCTTATCCTACTGGGTCGCGGGGGGTCCGGAGCCTATCCCGGAAGCAACGGGCACGAGGCAGGGAACAACCCTGGACGGGGGGCAGAAACAAAACATGAAATGTCTAATTAACAATGTTACATGAACATCATGGTTGAAATTAAAATTTAACCTTATAAGTCCTTTGTTATCAAATAATATAATTATACATAATAATAATTATAAATGTATCTTTACATTTCATGGAAAAAAAACTCAAGAATGTATGGATAGATTGCTGAAATTAGCACTTATTAAACCTGTGATGCAATGTCTGATATACTGATATAAAAGAAATTCTTGTTTTTATCTTTGATCTGGTTGTGCTCAAGAGTTCTCATTTTCTTGTTTTTTCCAGCCTCAGGAAGTGTATGTCTCTTTGTTAAAGTGGGAGATTGAATTATGTCAAATATTAAAACACCTACCAGCAAAATCACTCAATGAATGAATGGTGCCAGGAAGATGAGCTGAAGGGCAATTCATTTAGGAAAAGAAAATCTCAGGTAGGGTCATGGAGACACTTGTGTTTTCTGATCACAATGGGTTTTTTTGGGAGGAAGTTGGATCACTAAACACCATGAACCAGGTTGAAATCCCAGCTAGTGATGTGCTGTTGCAGTTGAAACTGTTTCACTTCTTGTCTCGCTGCACAAATGGGTTAAATAGTAAATGTTGTAGGATTTTCTGGATAAGAGTGTTTGCTATCATAAGTAAACTGTCTACCTTAGTTAAGAGTTTACCTCGTGCTACTCAAAACTGATGGAACACGTCAGGTAAATGGACAGTTAGTCATTCCCAGAATGTCCGTTTTTGATTCGCTGGGCTGTGGCCGCTGCTGTGACCCATCCATTATTTACAGGGAGGCGTGAAAAAGTAAGTAATCAGTCTTGGTTATGCAACATTAAGACCAGGAAGTCAAGGGTTAATGGTGCATGTGAATAGCAGCTGGTTTGTCTGCCTGATGTCAATGGGGGCATCACTGAGGGGAGGGGACGGGGACGGGGGGGGGGATGGGCACCTCTGTGTGCAGCAATGGCGCCACACGGTGGCTGCTTTGCACTGACCGGTACCTGGCCAGCCCCAAGTGAGATGTAAATTCAGATGACAGGTGCATAGTGATCCATTCATTTTAGCGCATTAGAGAGCCGCTCACAAACCACTCGTGTACCTCCACCTTAAAACCATTTAACTAATGAACCGTAAACAATGGATCGCGTGAGCTTCTCAATTTATCTCTCCAGAACAGATGGCCAACTTTAATAGTTAAAAAGTCGTGATGGAAAATCGGTGGAAAGTTTTAGATGTAGTGTACCTATAGCTTTACTGTATTAAAAAGAAAACATGCTAGAGTGATTATATTATTGTTTTAAATGCCTCTAGTCTGATAGGAGGTGGGTGACACTGTTTTCACAGTTCTGTATGCCATTAACAAGCAGGTAGCAATTTGTTGTTAATGGCAAAATAAATGTGTTTTAACGAAAGCTGCTGGTTGCGATTTACAATGAATTATTAGCCAGCTGACGCTCAGCCAGGATGTGGTTGGTCGCTTTGCTTTGAACTGGCAGACTTTCCAGGCGCCCTGAGACTCACGTAGCCTCTCCATCGGTCTGTCACATGGAGAGCACAGAGACAGGCAGCACGTGCGTTTTCAGGTCACACGTCGTGAAAATGGCGGGACGGAAAGGTTGTTCCACCCGGCTGTGAGTCTGATGCAAAACCAGCAGCGGAAATTAGTCAGACTAAAGTAATGTGCGATGAACTTCTCAAGCTTAACCCACCCAGACACAAAAATTAGATGAAAGTGCTGCTCCTGTCCCTCCATAGTTGTGGCTTTGCCTGAAAACACATCTGTCAAAGGCGGGGATGTGTGAAACATCTGGAGCAAATTAGACACTTTTTTACTGCCCGCCGTTGGATAATCACAGCATCCATCTTTATCCGCCAGAAGGGCACAGCCAAGCCCCCATGTGCCGCAAGCGAATCTCCCCCCAGGCTCATCCCTGCATACCAGCATCGAGCCATCGGGCAGCCAGCACAGCTGAGGGAGTCCAGGAGCCCGAATCTGCCTGCGCCTGGAGTTCCCTGGAGGTCTGGATTCTGACCATGCAGAGTCCCACATCCCCAGCAGCGACTAAGAGCAGGCTTTCCCGGGCATTAACAGCGTGGCTTCTGAAGGGGATGTAAGTGCTGGAGGCCATTTCTATGCAGTTATATCCATAAAAATTAAATTCCCTCAATTTACTTTTATGTCTAACCATATGTAATCCTAAAAACGCTCCTACGCATCCACCAAAGTGCGCAACCTCGCACATACGGAGAAGCCATCCAAAATCATGTCCACGACAGCGGGGGATGGGGGGGGGGGGGATGTTGTTAATTAATTTTCACTCGAGATGCATGCGTGTTTTTGTGTGTGTGAAAAAGAACACATCTTTCAAACACTGCAGGGCAAATATTGTACACAACAGCTCTGAAGTCTGGAACGATTTACTAAGATCAGAAAGGCCAGGCTCTCTGCTTCCTGGCACTTTGGCAGCAAAGAACCACTCTTCTGTTCCTGCTTGCAGGGTTCTAGATAATGATCTCCAGGGTAAAGATGTCATAGGGCACACACACAGCTCTCTTCTCAAAGCTGTGTGTAAGAGTCTTTTGAGAAACAGCTGTTTTATTTAAATCCCTCTTTACACATGTTTATTGCCTCAATCTACACATGTGGATGTTGATTGTAAGGCTAAATGCATATTTATGAACACTGCAATATGGCTGTGCTTAAACTGAAACATATAATCTTTGAAAATTGATTAGGATCTTATATTACCTTTTCCTGAGGGCTCATGTTATGGTTAGAAAAATTGAAAATAAAGACATGTTTTTGCATTTCTAATTCTTCAAGTCAGTTGGCATAGCCTGCAAGCTGTCCAAATGCTAAAATGTCAGTGAATGTACACACACTCTTTCTGGAGGAAGAGTCTTGTCAAACTTGCAGGCAGGTGCAGGCAGAATACAGGATTCTTTGTAGAATAGCAGCAAAGCAAATATATTTCAATGAAATTCAGTGTATATCTCATAAAGACTTGAAACTTTGATGTCCCTAATACAGTAAAGGTTCAACACAAATACAGAATATCCATAATGATTTTTAAAAAATTATTTTTCTTTGCTATTCCTGAAAGATGACTATCAGATTGAAAAAAGCATAGTCACTGTCTATTATGATTATTTATTTTTAGATAAATATTGCTTATATAACGAAACAAAAAGTCTCTAAAACAATAACAAATACAGTAAACGATACACAGCATTTTTCATCCATTTGTGATCAACAAACGTGCAGGTAGAATATATGTAACAATGCCTTTTTTGTTGCTTCTTTTCCAGTAGTAATTGCATGTGTACTAAGTTAAACAAATCTATGTAAAAAATGTATGTTAAAATTATGAAGTGCTAAATGCTAAGTATGACGTTCTGTCAACTCCATTAGATAGGTTTCTCATTCACGGGGTATCACTGGGTTTCTCATTCACGGGGTATCACTGCTTTGTGCTACCTGGGATAAGTTCCAGATCCTGACTAGGATAAGCACTCTGAATATGAATGAATGGATGGATGGGTAGACTTTCTATGAAGGATGTTGGGAAAATTTCAGTGAGATCCATTAGTTGCTGGTTTATCATTACTCATGATGACAGCGGACTATCCGTATCATTATATATATCTGGGGTGTCTTGCTGTGTGAGTTCTGCATAAAGCCCAGATTTGAGAGTCAACAGAGGCTGGGTGCTGTACAGAAAACAAAGTTCTTGGACAACACGTGCCAGATCTAGAGCAGCCTTTGATGGGTGGTCCTTTTCAAACAAATAGGCCTGCAGATAGCCTATCAAAAGCCAGCTGAATGCTAACTGCTGCAAAACCTAAGGCTCTCTGGGATGTCGGTGATGTAATTTAAACACTTTCTTCTGTGAAACAGATCCTTATTGGCTCTTTTGAATATGGAGGCATTATCCAGATTACCTTTTATTTACGTGAGGAGAACTTTTCGTCATTTGGAAGTGATTTTCTTATCAACAGAATTTTTAGGGGGTATTTTGGTAGATGATTTAGAGGGATTATGGCCTTTATGTGGGATAAACTTGCAGTTATAAAACAAATGAAAGAGATGAGTAAATTCTGGAATCTAAGTGTGCGACGTGGCCCTGCCGGCCCTCCAGCTATGGGTATCTTTTTGTGTCTTTATATGCAGTCTTGTCCCCAAAGGGGCTTTAGCTAAAAAAAGTCCTTGTATCCTAACCTTCTTCAGAACATGCAACAGGATCCAGGAAACCGTTCATCTGCAGAGGAGGATTCTACATGCCTAGACATCTAGACAGAGACATTTGGGAAATTTTTGCCATAAATATACTCAACTCTAATGTCACTCATATCATTCATATACAATAGTATATTCTAAGTCATGTGGCCTATAATTTTGTCTATTTTCACAAGTATGACAATTGTAATTTGTCTGCCTTCTAGGCCCTTAAGAAGCATTCTTAATTAAGAACTCATACTGTGTCATTAGGTTTGTGCATTATCTATTTTTATGCAGACAATGTCTGTAATATAAGATCAACTCAACCAAAACATTAATTTTTGTTTATTCATGCACATCTTCATTGTGTATTTGCTGTAATGCTGTAATGTATGATGCTGTAAGTCAACCATAGTCTTACATACAGTTAAATACATAGCTGTTGATTAGATCATATGGTTTAACTTTAAAATGGAATCTTATATCTGCAATCAAGTGATAGCCAGCTAGTCTGCATTATATATTTTTACTAATATAAATCAAACACCTCTTTTATGCTTGTGTATAAGTTACAGGCTCTTTGTACATTGACTTAGCACTTATTTCACAGTGTCACCTCTAATTTGGCTGGTTGGGTCTAGTTGAACAGATAGATAATGGTTTGGGGGAGAGGTCTGAAGATGGGACATGCGAGGTCTCTGAACTTGATCCTGTGACTCAGGCAACTGTTTTAATATCTGATGAGTAGGTTCCTCTCTAAATCCTGCATTAACTCTCCGCCATTGTCTTATAATTCCTACTCTAATGCTTTATACTGTATGACCATGCATGGAGCCGAAGGTCAGGTTGTTCAAGGACTTCAGCACTGTTTGAGCTCAAACAAGCACTCAAAGCCTTTTGAAGTGCCTCTGGGTTCCTCCACAATGTTGTATTTTGTTCTGCTTGTGGTTTACACTCCATAGACACGGATGCCCTAAAGGCACAAAAAGGACCGTGGTAGTTTTATTACTTCTTAATTTAAAGCCTTGCCTTTCATATTTCTATTTTTGTAAAACTTTTTCTTCACTAAGAAAGAATGAAGCATTGCAGTTGATGACAGGGTATATCCTTTTCTTTGCAGGCCAACAGTAGGAAATATGGGCCAATATTTTTTGCCCTCAGTTTGTTTCAGCTAGCATACTAGTTTGGTTGGAAATGTTTAAAAGTCAGAACCCAGCATCTTCAGGAAAATATCAATCATGTTTCAGTTTTGCAACAACAACAAAAAAAAAAAACATACACCATACTACACACCACCCTTGGCATGATTTACACAGGCCAGATCTCCCAAGGTAGAGTTTGGTCAACTAGATCCGTTTGTTTCTGCAAAAAGCAGATCCAGTCTATTAAAAATAAAAACACTCTGCCAAGCTGGTGTGCTATTCGTTAAACGGACAGCTGGATTTTTATAATGGTGTCAGTCATCCAAGCGATAAATCAGCCACATTAGCAATGCATTTTCTGGAGGCTCGCAGATATTTAAATGGACGTGTTTAGGCCTAATGTGATGTTTGACTAACGCTCCAAAATGGGCCAAGATCTTTTGTGATTGTATGTAAGTCTTCTAAACCCCTGAGCCTTAAAGCTATCCAGACACTCTACCCCCCCCCCCATACCACACACACACACATACTTTTTCCCCCTAACTACAGCGAGCTGACTGAGATTCAGGTACAGCTGTGCACCATTGTCCTGACATGCATGTAAAAAGACACTGAGTGTCTCACCAATATGTTATGTTTCACTTTGATGGCGTTGTGAACTCTTCAGGTGTGGACACATTTGACCAGGGAAGAAATCCTATCTTTCACCAGAATGGCACAACACACATGCAAGGAAATCAAGCATATTTGGACATTTTCTGATCCTGTTTGTGCCTGTATATTGTTCATTAATCCATGCCTACTCCAGTCCAATATGATTCAAGGACTATGGAGAAAAAAATCCACTTCCAAGCCTGAAGATATTAAGCCAAAAAAGGTTATTGACTCTAAACTGAAACTCTGTAAAAGTTACAGGACTCCATGGTGCAGTTTCCATATGTTTCCTTGCCCTGTGTATGAAATAATAGTTCAAAAAAGAAAAAAAAAATCACAGATGAAATTCACATACAGAAACACTTTCTTCAAAATGTATGCAGCTATACCTGCTCCACACTTTATCCCATATCACACTGCAAGGCCACACATACCCATGATTCATTGCTTGGCCAAATGCATAAAACTGCTTCATCTTGGTTTCTGTGATGTTGTTTTTCACTAACCAGAGACCATTATTATATAATTTATACCAAGGCAAGGGAAAGTTATGAAAAAGTTTGGAATTTATTGAGTCTGCTCTTCTTGAAAGTAAGTACCCAGTTCAGCACCTATATACTGGAAAAAAAATCATGTGTATCCATAACTGAGAAAAGCCTGATTTAAATGTGCTTTTAAATACTTATTTCCTCTGATATAGGCCTACTTAGTTATTCTACGTACAATTACGCAACTAAAAGTTTGTAAAAAGAAAAAAAAAATACGAATAAATAAAATTTAATGTAGAGCACCGTTAATTGAATTGGAAAGATAAAATAAATGTGTGTTTGTTAGACGCACAAATGACATTTATAGGACATCTTGCATACATTTCATCCTTGAGACCCTTTTATTGCACGTTTATCACCCGCTTTAATATCTTCTTAGACTGACGTTAAACGTTTTGTTCACCCACTCTTAAGCTGAAGGAGTATTCCTGCACGGACACGTCTAGAATTTATGTCTTGCTCGTCTTCCAGAGTCTTTGGTGTTCGGCTGCGCCCGTTTGATCGCACACACGTTTGCGTTGCAGACTTTTGCATACAATCCCGCGTTGAAGGCATTGCATTGCAGGGCTGTGCGGGTGCGACCTGCCACCAGCATCTAAACAGCACAGAATCTATGCAGCTTCCCATATACTACTGCAATTACCGGAGCACTTAGAAAACAGCTGAAAAGCTGCTGAGCAAAGGCACGGAACAATTGCAGTAAAGTATACACTGTATTGAACTGTGATCTGTTTGTTCTGCTTCACTTGTTAAGAAATGTCCCCGGCAAGATGGAAGTTATGTTTTCCTTGAAATTAGGCGTGACATCAAAATAATGGGGTTGTCTTATTCACACCCACGGTGAGAATAGGAAGCATTTCTCTCCATTAATTGTTATATGCGACAAAATGTATTTTCATTATTCTTTGACAGTTGTTCGGGCAAAATATGCTAAACTGTATTGCGTGTAACTAAACGTTATTTACCAATAGCCATTGTAATTATTTTATTTTATTATTTATTTATTTAGGTCTTTTTTTAACAGCATACAGAACACAACCAAAATTGCTTTAGGGCTTTTCAGGAATGAACCACCAGATGCCATTTTACCCGATGTTTAAGCAGCCCTTCCTCATGAAGAAGCAAAACCAGACACAAATCCTACCATCTCTGATGCGGTCTGGACACTCGTCGAGTCGCACCAAGCCGAGTCTGGCCCATACTGTTTCAATTAAGCTGATAGTTTCAAAAGTTTTGTCTGTGTACGGGAGAAAACATTGCATTTGTCTTTAAAAGTCCACTGCTGTCAGGGGAGGGGTGGCAGTTTGCTGCAAGACACGCAAAATGTGATTTTTCAACCTCCCCCAGTGACAATGATAATGACACCCCAGGATAGCCATGGTAAACAGGACTAGGTCCAGTTTGCCTTGTGTCCATGTTATGCCTGGTTTAGAGAACTTATTGCTCAGCGTGCAGCATGGTCTCCTTGGCTAAGTATGTCTAAACAAATGCTTCAAACTAGTCTGGTTTTCAATATTAAACATTTCTCGTAAAACAAAGTCTTGCACAAAAGTCTATATTACTCTTAGGATCATGCAAATATGTAGGCTAGTGCAATAGCCACAATATGCAATCATTTTTGCAGGATTATTAAATTGAATTTTTTGTAAACCATTCTTATGTTATGTCTAATTCATACAGTAAAACCGGTCTAAGTCGACACTCGCGGGACCAGCTTAAAAGTGACGATTTAGAGAATTGACGAGGTACACCTAAGTCGACACTTCGGCGACAATTATGTCTATCTCGCCATTTTGCCGACTAGTAAATATAACATAAGTATGTCTAAACAAATGCTTCAAACTAGTCTGGTTTTCAATATTAAACATTTCTCGTAAAACAAAGTCTTGCACAAAAGTCTATATTACTCTTAGGATCATGCAAATATGTAGGCTAGTGCAATAGCCACAATATGCAATCATTTTTGCAGGATTATTAAATTGAATTTTTTGTAAACCATTCTTATGTTATGTCTAATTCATACAGTAAAACCGGTCTAAGTCGACACTCGCGGGACCAGCTTAAAAGTGACGATTTAGAGAATTGACGAGGTACACCTAAGTCGACACTTCGGCGACAATTATGTCTATCTCGCCATTTTGCCGACTAGTAAATATAACACAATACTGTACCTCTACTCATCACGGCATCCTTCCTTGACCAGTCAGTACATGCAGTATGGGTTCCTATAAAGCCACCCAAGTCTTTTACAGACTGCCATGATGTTATTGCCCCCCGGTCTGTCCAATTTCTGACAGGTCTGCTGCACGCATTGGATGAATCATGCTCTGCCGTTAATTGTATGGAGCGCTATACCAAGCATAATCG
>JAODLC010000100.1:16056600-16080273 GCA_026781145.1 Hippopotamyrus pictus
GTGCCACGCCCACCTCGTTACCCCGTGTTTTTACCTGATTGTTCTCACCTGTCTCTTGTTCATACCAGCTAGTCCAGCGTATTTAGTCCGCGTCTGAGTCAGTATTCCCCCGTCTGGTCATTGATGTTCGTTTCGTGTGCTACCCGTGAGTCAATAAAGACCCGTTTTTCCCTTACTTCCTGGCTGGATTGCCGTCTGTCCGCTTGACCGCCCGGACAGTCGTAACACCGTCCAACTTATCTGTGGACGTGTTGCTACGGAGTTTTATACGTAAAGCACCGATGCTAACGATGGCAATTAACCGGGCTAGAATTGGATTTCATGATCAGTCAGATTATTTGTTGGGTTTATGGTACTTCAGGCTAATTGTAAGTGAACAAAGATAAAGACCATTTAAACTGAGGTACCTTAAATCCGACAAGTTGTCTGCCTAAGCAAAAAATCTTGCTTTTTGATGTGGGTCCATGGTATTGCACTTCTGTGGCAGATGGAATGCATCCGACTCGTGTTCAAGATATTCAATAAACATGTTAAGTGCATATATATTCCCTTTTTTCTTGAGTCTGTTTGTTCATGCAAAATGAAATGCGATTAATATAGATTAAAAATTAATGGTATTCAATCGTGATTAATCGAAATTAATCCACAGTAACCCTGTGATTAATCTGATTAAAAATTTTAATCATTTGACAGCACTAGTTCAAATACAAGAATTTGTGGCCATAATTGGAAATTAGCAGAAGAACGTTTTAAACTGGATTTGAACAAGCACTTCTTTACACAGCGTGTAGTTAGAGTACCCAGTGTTCTGAAGATTAATATGTTACAGATTACTTGTTTTAACTGGAAAAAAGAGCTGAAAATTCACAACAGCTTTGCTGACTTGTTTTGCCTGGAAATATGCCAAAGATGCAAAGCAACACGATGTTATATTCCACATGTAATTTTTTACTTAAAAGAATATTTTCAGATGTAACCCTTTCTTATCACCAACATTTTTATTAGTATCAGTAACTGTAACAGATTACAATTACATTTATTTTGTAATTTAATTATGTAACATTGATATATGTAACTTGTTTGTCCCCAACACTGAGTATACCTATGTTGTGTCCTGATTTGACAGGGATTGGCTCCAGTCTCCCTTGTATGCATGTGTAGGTGAGTGGATAGAATATGTATCTTTATCATAAGTGAAAAATAATATTTGTCTAGCATCCCATCTAGGGTGTCCCCTGCCCCTGCTATGCTGCCTGGAAATCACCAATTAAAGTGACAATCTTCTATGGGATGAGCAGCTGGAAGATGGATGGATAATTTTTGAATATGTACCAGTGATTCGTATTTCAGTTAAGAAGGTTAAGTTTGTGCAGTTATTCAACTTGTAGTGTGCCGAAAATTGTTTAACAGTTGGCATCCATTTGTGTCACAAATCAGGATAATCATTTAATTGTGCTGTGCTGTAAAAGTACTGCAATAAATCACAGGCATGCCGCCCACTGTGTGCACGTCCTTTGATGTGCCTTTATTTTACGAAGGAACGTCTCATTTTTCGAGCAGACCATTATTTGCTTGTATACACCCCCCGCGCTTCGGGCTTCCAGCCCACAGTACGTGCTCCTGCAAAGCAGAAAGGTAAAGGGAGAACCGTAAGCTGTACCGAGGGCCTCTCCTCTACAGCTGGCTAATGCGGCCCAGGGTGCACCTTGTGTCTGCCAGCGTACCATCAGGAAGGCCTCAAAGACGAAGCCTTTGCACACGGATCTGAAAAACCACGAAGGAACATTCCGTTTTTCATGGAAAAGGCTTGCAATTTGATGTAATTGCAGTCACATGGACACAACATCAGCAGACCTGAAGCTAAGCAAATCCCTTGTCCAGGGGAATCTGAAGCACTATGCACATTTGCCAGAGATTTGCCTTTATGAGCTTTGAAAGATTCAGCTGTAACGTAAGGTTATGAATCATCTTGTGTTTCCTACTCAGAATAAGCCACACTGCTATAGTTATGAAAGCTAACAGTAAGACAGATCCTGAAATGAAACTAATGGCAGCGCTTTATTTTAAATCCATAACAGCTTTACAAAGAGATTGTAATACACAGGTGTTCCAAAACTCAGGAGCAGTAATCTGTGCCAAATGCACCAGCTTTCACGACACCGTGTTTTGCAATATATCATTGAATTTCATTTACAAAACATAATATGAAAACATGAGGACTTGGTTTTTTTCCAATTAAAAATGTCAGGAGTAACTACATTGTGTCTTTGGAGTTTCATTTGCAAAATTCTGCAAGGAAAACTGATGACGTATTAGATTGTGTTTGAATCATTGCTCTGGATGTGCATAGGACGTACCTGTTATGAACAATGAGAACAAAATGTGAAGGAATCTTGTCTTTCAAGAGCACTGAAGATCAGTTCAGACAGTGTGCTGATAATAGACACACTACAGTCATGGCCAAAAGTTCTGAGAATGTCACAAGTATTGGTTGGAGGATGTTTTGGTGCCATTCTTTATTCATGGCTGTGTTCTTAGCGAAAATTGTAAGCGAACCCACTCCTTTGGCTGAGAAGCAACCCCACATACTGTATGAATGGTCTCAGGATGCTTTACTGTTGGCATGACACAGGACTGATGGTAGTGCTCACCTTTTCTTCTCTGGACAATCATTTTTCCAGATGCCTCAAACAATCGGAAAGGGCATTCATCAGAGAAAATGACTTTACCCCAATCCTCAGTAGTCTAATCCCTGTACCTTCTGCAGAATATCATTCTGTCCCTGATGTTTTTTTTGGAGAGAAGTGGCTTCTTTCCTGCCCTTCTTGACACCACGCCATCCTCCAAAGTCTTCGCCTCACTGTGCAGTCATACTGTATGCACTCACACCTGCCTGCTGTCATTCCCGTGCAAGCTCAGCACTGGTGGTGCCCCAATCCCACAGCTGAATCAACTTCAGGAGACAGTCCTGGCGCTTGTTGGACTTTCTTGGGAGCCCTGAAGCCTTCTTGAATCTTTCTTCTTGAAGTTCTTGATCTGATAAATGGTTGATTTAGGTGCAATCTTACTAGCAGCAATATGCCTGTGAAGCCCTTTCTTGCAAAGCAATGATGACTGCATGTGTTTCCTTGCAGGTAACCATGGTTACCAGAGAAAGAACAATGATTTCAAGCACCACCCTCTAACTCAATCAGCATGAGAAATTGATCTCCAGCCTTGTCCTCGTCAACACTATCACCTTTGTTAACGAGAGAATCACTGAAATGATGTGGGCAGGGCTGAAATGCGGTGGAAATGAGTTTTTTGGGATTAAGCTCATTTTCATGGCAAAGAGGGATTTTGAAATTAATTGCAATTAATCTGATCACTCTTCATAATATTCTAGAGTATATGCAGATTGCCATCATAAAAACTGAGGCAGCAGACTTTGTGGAAATTAATATTTGTGTTAGTCTCAAAACTTTTGCTCACGACTGTACATGTGTGATAAGGTTTCAGCTGTTCAGGACTGAGCTACATAAAATTTCATTTTAAAATATTAGTTTCACAATATTTCATCAACAGATGCCATTATATCCTAATTTTGATGGCATATATGAGTATATTGCATTGTAATATATGAGATTGTGATGATCCTGCTTACACTGTTGCCTGGGCTTAGTGCCAGACTGCATTCGCACTGAGACACGCTGTGGACATGCACATGGTTATTTTATTACCATCAGATCATTTGAAATATCTGCAGGAGGCCCCCGGTAATCAGCCCTCATCTTATCAGCAACATGAAATCCCAGCATCTCCAAGTTCTGCACACCAACACATAAACCTGAATTAGGAATATCAATGAATGAATCCTGCTTTTGGGGGAAAATACACAACAGCTGTTAGGTAGTGACTGAAACTGTAATATTACTGAAATATTACCAAATGCACGTCTAGCTCAAGGCCATGAAATATTTGTAGTTCCTGCTTTTGAGAGAATGTAAATTCCCAAAAACACTCTGCAAAAAGTTCTGGAGTATAATTAAACCCAAAGACAGGAAGTAGCATCTGAGAAGGATTTTCGTTGGTTGTGAAAAAAATCCCTTTAATTAACCTTCCTTAAAAAGCCAACCGCCAGTATAAATTATTACATTCCACCAATGAGCGACTTCAGAAATGGTACACTTTGAAGCTGCTGCTTTCTCTTCGCACACTGAGACATTAATGCCGCAGTGTAATTTGTCTCCTTCCTTGGACTTGTACCAGGCCTGGTGGACTCCTGGATCAGCGCTTTTCTTGGATACTCGCTTTCTAAGCTCATGGAACAATGCACGTAGAGTGTACCGCTGAATGGGGGAAGCAGGTAATGGCCGGTTTGATACGTCATTTGCGGCAGATGTCTGATTTAGGTTACTCAACTGGCAATTGCACACAGGGCTCAAACTTTTGCGCACACCCCTCACATGAACAGCTAAGGTTAGCGGGTGACAGTCAGCCATCCCTGACTGAAGCTAGCGGCAGACAGCCCTGCAAGCCAAGCACTGGGAAGTCATGCTGTCAGAGCATGCCTCCATCTAAGAAAATGAGCACTCTTCATCCTGCAGAACACAAAGCTTAAATTACAAAGCCTCCCTTTCAAAGTATTTCTTCCTGCCCTTGTCTCCTGTAGTAGATTCCCCCCCCACCCCCCCGCCCAAAGCATACAGTTACATCTTATTGAACGGGGTCTTAACTGACAGCTGATCTGAAATGTCTCTGGGATTCATTCTTCTTCCCCACAAAGCTGAACACAAGCATGCGTTTTTACAATCCACACCCACCAAAGTTGCCATGGGCTGGTGCCTGTTCTCTGTTGCTGCCAGCAGCTGCAAGAAAAGAAAAGAGGAAGATGGGCTAATTATAGTTTACTGGCTCACCAATTGGAAACTCAACCAATAATTTTCATTTTTGTAAACAGGGTGTCAAGGCCACGTCATTGCTTAAAGCGACAATCAGAAGGGGCTGTTTTGACTCGGAGATTCAGAGCTTTGACTCAGATCCCCTTCAAGGGGCCTGGTCACCCTGTCACAGCCCAGTGCCTGGGACTATACAGAATAATAGTTCCCAGCAATACTTTGTTCAGCTGTTTTTCCTGCTAAGGCATTACACGAGGGGGTTGGAATTTACCACAGGGGGTGTCGCTTACAAGTGAAACACAGCACCTGACATCCATTGCTTTTTCTTGGGCATTGAAGGCAAGTCAAAAATTAGGAAATGGTTGGCTTTTGTTGGAAAATGATTATCTCCAATGTATCAACTCGGAAATCAAAAAGGACAGTAGTGATGATTCCAATGTTTAAAGACATTCCAAGCTAATTATTTTAACCCAAACTGGTGTTACTTACCAGTTCAATTAATTTAGTATTACTTCGTACAAATAGTGACATGTCAGAGTGTGATGATGTTAAACTCTGACACAGAAAGAAGTTAAACAGGGTGACTCATGGTAAATAATTGCAGCTGTGTATTATTAAGGCACTGTCAGTAGAGGATTAATGTAGCTATGAAACAAATGAACTAGCTTAGCATTTCTCTCCCATCCAGAATGGATTGTTTCGGATAGATGAAATATAGCCAACGCTCCTTAAATCTTCTTCTATTTCATATTTTTCTACTGCAGTTGTCAAGTCCTATCAGTCCTGTATAGTCAAATTGCCTTATTCTTTTGTTATTGTGATTTACTTGCTTAGCAGAATCTAATATGATTTAGGTGGCTTGCAATCTGGCTACTTTACTGAAGCAATCGTGCTGCATTCCTCCAGATCAGACTGAACGTCGCCTCCTGCCTCTCCCAGCCGCTGGCCTCACACATTTTGGACCCAGAATCACAAGTGCTTATTCTCATCCTGCTTGTGGAATTTTGTTTGCATGGAACCAATAGCCCAAATATTTGTATCTATTGATTCGCTGTTACGCAACTGTCTTTCCAGCATAAATTACACTATTATAAATTATTTGAAATGCAATATTTGTCCTGTTCTTGCAATTGTTTCATCGTCTAGGTGTCGCCAAACACAAAAATTAATCAGCCATTTCAGTTAAACCCTAAGCAGTCTTACATAGTTGAAATTAAATGATTGGTATCTGCAACAAATCAGTGTAAAACATTTTTTGCCATATACCTACTGGGTTAAAAATTGTTTTCATATAACATATTGTGGTAATGTTGTGGCCTCAAAATTCCCTCAAAACCCCTAATGTTCATCTTAAAATATTGAGCACTATTTTGTATTGTTGCAATTTTTGAAAGTGCTTTAGTCCACGACTGTGTCAGTGACTCTGCAATCCTACTGGGGACTGTAAATCTGTAAGACTGAAAGTCTTTGAATGATAATAAGCTTCATGGCATCCAGGACCCTTGCATTATTCGCTGCATTTTTTCTAATACTAACATAAAGCAGATTTTTAAGCAGTGTAGCCTCACACATCCAAGATGGGGGTTTATGTGTAGTGTTTACATGCTCTCCCAGTGTTAACGTGATTTTCCTGTCAGTACTCCAAATTCCCAAAGACTTGGTGAGGTGCAGAGGCAGACATTTAAAGTCCAGAAAGTAAAAATCCAAACCAGGATTTTGTTTCAATCAACCAAATGAGTACTTCGTGACTGTGATTCTTAATGCTCAACTGGTTGGTTGAAACAGAATCCTGGTTTGGATTTTTACTTTCTGGACCTGAAATGTTTGCCTCTGGTTAGGTGAATGGGCATCTCTTCCCCATAATGTAACACACAACAGCCCCTAGAGATATACATGTACAAACCTGCTATTTTCATAAATTTCACTTGTAAAAATGATTCGATACATATGTAATATCTGTAAATAAGGATAAATAATGTAGTGGGATAATACAGCTGTTCCAAGAATGGCAGAAAATAACGTGTCCCTGCATTCATTAGTACTACATTATTATTTATGTTCTCGTTTTGGGTTTTAAAAATCAACTTAAATTTTGAGCAGTGAAAAATCCCAGAACTTAAAAACGGCATGAATGCCAGTCATCGAAAAGCTGCTTCGTTTGCAGGTACATGTCTGTCAGGCATGTTACCCATCCGGCACGGTCCCAGGTGTCTTTTCCCCGTTTGGCCAGCAGTTCCTGCTTGGCATCCTGTTTGCTGTCCCCTAGTGTGTTTCCCTGCTCCCGGGGCCACTGCGTAGCTCTGTATGTGGCTCAGAGACTAACGCTCCTCCTGTCATGAGGCTGGCCTGAAGACTGTGTTACATTTTGGTGTCTGTATGGTTAATTTATGCCTTGTTTATGGGTACTGTGCCCAAGCCTTGTTTATGTTCTATTTCACTCGTGGTCCTTTAATTCTCTTAATGTTGATAGCCCTCGGTATTTGTTCCTGTATCTTGTGCAGTGGTTCTTAACCTTTTTTGAGTCTGTTTTTGAATCTGGCGAAAACTACGTCCCCTTCCCAAAAATATGCACATAAGCGCATAAACTCAGTGTTGCATGCAATGTATATATTTCATAAGCTCATATGTTGCTCCTGCCTTAGTTTAGTTTTGACCCCTCATGGTCCCTTTGTTTTCTGCTTCTTCCTTTATATTCGGTTTTGTTAATAAAACCCTGGTTTTTGGAGCCATTACAGGGATCATCTCTTCCTTCATCATGCCCTACCATACCATACCGTACCATATCATAACATATTGTACCATACCATGGCATACCGTACTGTACCATACCATACAGTACCATACCATATCATACTGTACCATACCATACAATACCATACCGTACCATACCATACCATACCGTACCATACCATAACATACTGTACCATACCATACTATACCATACTGTACCATACCATAACATACAGTACCATACCATACCATACAATACCATAACGTACCATACCATAACATACTGTACCATACCATACCATACTGTACCGTACCATATCATACCATACTGTACCATAACATAACGTACCACACCCTACTGTACCGTACCATACCATACCCTACTGTACCATACCATACCATACCATACCATGCCCTACCATACCATACCGCACCATACCATACCATACCATACCATACCATACCATACCGTACCGTACCGTACCATACCATGTGTTGCAGTCTCTGCTCTGATGTGTCAGTCTGGGTGAATCTTCCTATTACCTAATTCTCTGAAAGCCTATAAGCTGCCTTTTGTGTCATTGTAGCCTCAATCCACTGTGTTAACAGTTAGAACTACAGATGTGCTCATTCATATGGGAAAAGCGCTGAATGTGTCACCAATACCTTAATTGGTCTGTTAAATCGGGGTCTGTTAATATTAAAATTACATCTCATCTATTTTTAAAGCTGCCTCTCATCTGAGAAAAATATTCCATTGTTCATAAAACATTTCTTTGTCTGTTTCATGCAAAGAATGAATCTAATCTTCTGACAGATGTCCTTGATATCATAACATCTGTTTAAGGTAAATGGAAGAATTAGCATATCAGGATCTCCTGCCATGAGGAGGGCTTTCACGTGACTAAAAAAGGTTTCCCATGAGCTCAATTAAGTTGCTTTCTGAATTTCTGCATGGCTTTAATATAACCACACTGGACCTAAACCTTTGGTAACCATTGTGTGATCAATTATGAAAAATTCTTGTTGTTTTTGCTTTGAGTATCTATCTGTACTGTATTTGAGTTTTCAATAGAGTTGTTGTGTTAGGATTCCTTGTCCTGTATGTGTGTGTGTTTGGGGGGGTTGTGTGTCCCCCAGTGTACTGTGGTTTCCTGTTTCCTTCAACAGTGGAGAAACATACTGGTTAACTTGACAGATGTATTTAAATTATGCTTAGATCAGGGGTGGCCAATCTTATCCAGAAAGGGCTGCAGTGTATGCAGGTTTTCGCTGCAACTCCCTAATTAGATTACTGATTTGCTGAAGAGTCCTCACACCTGGGTTTGAACAGCTGACCTAAAGGTTACCCCAAAAACCTGCATTCACACCGGCCCTTTGCGGATAAGATTGCCCACCCCTGGCTTAGATGATATGAGTGTGTGTCCTATGATAGACTGGCATCCCATCCAGGGTGTACCCTGGTTTGCACCTTATACTTCCTGTGATAGGCCCACAGCATTCAGCAACTAAGCGCTGGATATGGGATTCTAGAAAATGGATAAAACAGAGTTGCTATTTTCAGAAGGACTTTTTTTCTGTATGACTATAACTGTAGAATAGAGAGTCCGGTATGTCAGTATCAAGCAGTTTCGTAAACAGTGTGCATATAAGTTCACCTTGAAGGTTCACCTAAAAAAAACTCAGACGTTTGTGAATGGATTTCACTTACACAATTGATTAATGATGCTGTTTAATAAATTATGAGATCCAGATCAGATACTGACTTATGAAGTTCTCCTACCACCTGAAGGTAAATTCTTGTTGTTTGGCATTGAGAATAAACACACTCAAACTTGTCAATGCATATTTTTCTTCACGAGTTATACAAATAAAATAAATATGTTTTAACATGCAGTCATACTAAGATAACTGTATCCTTCCATGCATATTGGATGTTACACACATCTCACTCTGAGCTCACACCGAGTCTTTCAGAACATACAAACATGACTAAGCCCGCATGTTCCACATATACTGCATGATCATCTGCAGCTAAGGATTAACTGCTCTTTTAACCGGCCCAGCTGTGACTTAATGCAGCTGAACCATATATAAGACTAGACAATGTTTGAGCCCTTGGCATAAAATCAGGTTCATTAAGACTCTGATTCCGGTCTGGTTTTGTGCACTAGGCGTGTTTGATTTACTTTTGATCCTCAGAGAACAGGATCTCTGAATGTGAAAATGCTTCCTTTAATCGAATTGCATTTCAGTATAGTGAAGTCTTCCTACCCTTGTGTCCATGATGAACACAATGTCTGTTTCTGTGTCTTGGTTTATTTCGTGTTTGTGCCTGTAGCTTCTGAAATAAGCTCCGTACCCACATGACAGTGCATAGGATAAGCAGGTTTAGAGAATTGATGGATAGATAGATGGATGGATGATCTATACTGTATTGACACATAGAAAAAAAGGCTGGAATTAGAGGAAATACTTGTAAGTCCCCACCATTTTGCAGTGGTCTTTCTGCACAGGGACCCTGATTTTCTGCAGAGCACCAGTGTATTGCTACTTCTAAAGGCTGCACCTGTGCAACCTCATTAGTGGGAGAGTGTAAAGGGCAAAGGGTCTGTGTGGAGACTTTCTGCTGGGCAGGGTTAATGTGCTGATGCACAGGTGGCCGCTCTTGTCTGCTCGCAAGAAAGCGCCACGACGGCGACAGCAAGCATGCGGTAGGAGGGTTTGCAGGACAGGCATTAATCGGGATGAATGTTCACCGTGACCAATGGAGAAACGGAACCAGTCCATTAGCGCTGAATGCGGCGCGAACGTGTGTGAAACAGTGAGCATTTGTATAAACCTCCCGCTGCTGCGTGACATGAAGATGCACGTGTGTGAAAAGACCAAGTGTTGTTTGAGGAAAAAAAAGCATAATTAACAATTTCTTTAGATACATTTAAAGCTGTACTTTAACTTTGAAACTAAATAACATTGGGATTATACTGGGAGTTTTCAAACACTGATTACACACAGTACCATTCAATTTACATTTTCCAAACTTTAAACAATAAAAATGCTAAAATATAAAAAAAATAGAAAATTCTATACACTATTCTCAGAATGTGCTGTGATTAATTTGCCCATAAATTTAACACATGAAAGTAATTCTGCACATTATGAACAAGCACATAAATATAGTTTAATACGGCTACTCAGAGATCTAACATAACTCGCTTTTGCTGTTCAATAATAAGTATTCTTCACTACATCGGGATGTAACGGGTTAATGATATGTCTTCTTTTATAAAACCGGTTTAAATAAACATATCTGAAACCCACAATGGTTTATACATGCAAGTTTAAACAGGATTAGCAAGAATTCTGCGATATACTTCCTTAACAGAAAGTGTATCGACAACTATTATATAATCGCCCTTGATATAAGTGCCAGTCGCATATATTTATTAGAATTTATTTTTAACCATAATAATTATTCTGCAAACATATGCCTGGCTGCAATTTCGCGTTTTACATGTATAACTAAAATGTTAAACCAATACATGCAAAGGCAAAATTCTCTTCTGAAAACTGGGACCTAAAGGTAGGCCTACATTTTTTGCAAGGTAAATATTTCTTCATAAGCTGTTCACGAACATTTTACAATAACTCCAGGAAAGCGAAATGGGTGGGTTTAGGGAAAAAAATAGGGCGTGGACAACGACCCAGAAGGAAGGAGTTAGTATGAAAATCTTGGTTCTCGGGAGCGGAACTGCGAGAGAGAGAGAGCGAGAGAGAACCAGAGATACCTACAGGAGGCCGGAGCGCATTAACAGCGGGGAACCCAGAACAGCACGACGGCGTTAAACAGTCATTATTAAGGTTAAATGGTTTCCTTCAGTTAAGCATATCGAATTTTTGTAATTTCATGTTGACACTTAAGTTAGCCGTATTTTATAAGAAAATATTATAGGAATTAAATATATGAAGAATAAAAATAAAAAAACGCATTCCATGTTTTTTAAAGCCATGGCGACATTTGGGATATTGTACGCTGATGTCGCCCGACATCCTGAGTGCGAATCTCATGTTATTTAATTTACACAAAACATGTTTTTGAGCAAGAGTCACAGTGGGATAATAAAGCATGCAAGCTCCGCTTCCTGACTGACATATTGATCTGGATAACGACTCATGGGATGTAGCATATGGAGAATTCGGCACAACTTCGGACATTTCAAGGCGCAATCTAAAGTGTCTTTTTTCTTTACCATGATCATTATTTTTACTTATTTATTTTATTGTCTTACTGGAATCTGCGACCCACTACCGAGGCTAGTAAACGAGCGTCAAACTTTAACCAGCACAAACAAACACAATGCGCTGGGAAGCTTTCGGGACAGACTGGACTCTCCTACATCTTCACCTCAGCACCAGTCCAGCGCACAGAGTCGCCAGAACCGAACTTCTGCAGAACTTCCAGAGGAGAAGAAGAGGACCATACCGTACGAGGGAGGGAAGGCACTGCCACCCATGCCCTGTGCTGTCAAGGCACGGGAAGACGGCGTCGACGGCATATCTGTGTTCAATAACTTCGGCACTAAAAAGTTTCCACAAGCGATCATCATTGGCGTGAAGAAAGGGGGAACGAGAGCGCTGCTTGAGTTTCTTAGGATTCATCCTGATGTTAGAGCTGTCGGTACGGAGCCGCACTTTTTTGACAGGTTTTACGAGAGAGGACTGCAATGGTACAGGTAGGCTGTGTCTTTCTATCCCGATCATATGCATGCTGTAAATCGTAATGTTATTCCTTGCGGCGACAAGGGGTGACGTTGATTTAATATGCTTTTAACTGTATCATAATACTAATGAATTGCTTTGCTCTCTGGTAAGTGACAGGTTGCTACAGTGTTACATCAGAAGATATTTAATTAAGCCCTAATCTGTTAGAATAACAAATATATTACGGTAGCCTACAGACATCGCAGTTTGTTTGAAATAAAATCAACATTTCATAAAGTTATATTGCTGAGACTTTGTAGTTTCATGAACTGATAATCAACAGGTTGCTTCTCAGTCAGTTTCCTAAAGAAATAATTAGTCCAAGGACTTAATTTATAATATTAACCAATAATTTTCTGATGAATATATAGCATATACTGTTGCAATGCTATTATTAGTTGTCATTATAATGGTACGATGACGATATCATGTATAAGTGGTAAAATACTATGCATCGTTAGTAGTATTAGTGCCAGTACCAGTAGTACCATATTAGTTGGTAATAGTTGCAAAACATCCAGTTTATCCAATTTAGTTTTAAATCGCTATTAGTTCTCTCTTTCATTTGTAATTCACTGCCACAGTTATGAATGTATGATAACTGCATAGCTACGTTTACTTTTTTGTTGAGTTCTGGGTATTGCTGCTGAATCAAGCTGAAAAGCAACTTAATAAAATCCAATATACAATAGCTCTATAGCCCTAGTACTGCGTGGATTAAGTGCTCTTTAGTTTCCATTAGAGGGCGCTGGCAGCGAATTTGTGGTTCGTTTCAACGAGAATCAGGAGCCTTACAGGTGCGTGCAGAATATGCTTGTGTGAACATGTTACTCTTAGATTTCAGATGTTTCTGAGTTTTGTATAAGGTGAAATATAATTGCAATTAAGAAGGTTAGAATGGCTCAAAACAGTATCTTCAACACTTTGTGCATTTAACCTTGTAGATTTTGGTTAGTTTTGTATTCTGATACAGCTTGTGAAAGGATCACCCTGTTTGTCGTCATGTTTTAAATGCAGAAAACATTGATGCAATGTAAATAAAACCAAATATTACTTTTCGTATCTCAGGGATTTACTGGTACTTTGGGATTCATGGTGAACTCTACTCATTCCAACATTCCAGTTTATTAACTTCATTATTGAAAGTCTGTCAGCAGTCATACACTCAGGTAGTTTGAGCTCAGGGAATTTCCAGCATGGGAGATGATAATTCACAAGGCGTGCCGTGGGGGGTTGGATGCAGGCGCGATTGATCATTCCTCCACAGGCGCCTTCTATGCCTTGCCAGTGTTTCTCCCATTAATATCACCTGTCAATAAGCACCAGGACTTAGCAACGCGCTCATTGGCAAGCCATTCAGTCCCTTGTCAATAAAATGTTGTCTATTGACCTGATGGTCACCTCAGACCTGCATCCAACAAAGAGAGCAGCATCGGCTTCTCTCACACCACAAACTAGAGATTGTTCCTCCATAACGAATACAATTACAGTATGTTGGCTGCTTGCCACTATGCAATGGTACTTATGCACTGTAGTTGTTTAAAATACAATCAGAATATTCCTATGAATGGAATGTACCTCGTCGTACATCAGTGATGACACAACAAGCAAATTAGAGCCACTGTTCAGCCAGGCACCATGTCTTTGGACTGTGGAAGGAGCTGCAAATTGCACACAGTGGGATTCAAATCCACAACCCTGGAAAGCTACTGCACCACTGTGCTAAACTCGAAGCATGAATATATTTAACATTACTAAGTCGAGGTTTTTAAAGAGCAAATGTGTGGTTGTGGAAAAAAACTCAAAATGACCAATCACACATCCTGACAAAATGGAAATGAAAACAGAAGACTGTACTGATGGTAGTGGCAGCTAAGATTGGGAAACTGCTGTTAAATTGCTCACAATTTAAATTGTGAGGCACAGCGGGGCAGCAGTGCCAAGGTTAAGATCTGATAACGGTGAATAACGAGGCAAAAAAATGGTTTGCAAGAAGATAGTCAGCATCTGTCAGAGATGTGTCAGGCATCCTGGTTATTCTCATCAATCAGGCATAAAGTAAATGCAAATACCACTGAGTGGCCCTGTTTGATGCAATCTTTTTATAATTTAGCAACAATTTGCAGAATAATTTATGTTTTCTCTATCCACCGTGAAAGCATTTTATTGAAGTTGACAGAAAGAGATGGTGAAAACATTTAATCAGAAATCCAGATCCAATCCTGTTTTATGAGTGGAAAAAAATGCAATAGAGTACTTTTTTTTTGTTGTGCAGATGTGGCATGAATTAGGGACAAGGCACATTAATGAGTAATAACATATATAGTTGGGTGTAAAATTGTATCATTTGAAGTGAGCAGGAACAGTAGGCGGAAAGTGCCATAATGAATGCATGTAAAGACTTTGAAGCTTACTGCTAAAATCATGACTGCTTTCCCACAATTATACAAAGCAGTAAAAGAGCCAAAAGAGGTTGGACTTTATGTTTTCCACTGAAATCAGCAAAAAATGCACAAATAGCTGCTAAGTGAATAAAACAAATTAGACAAATTAAAAATCACTGGATCCCTGGGTTTGCCTCAGCTGAAAAGTATTGACTTTTTACTTTACGTATATATAGTCATTCTGTCATTATGTTGCCAGCTACTGAGGCATAAAATGTTGCAGGCTATTCAGCGTGGACACTTAAATTTGGAGTCAGATTTGATTTGCATACATAATAATCTTCTATATCACTTGCCCAATATTTACTAACTGCCTTGCTGAAATGGAAAATTAATAAATTTTTCAGTGCAAACATTCTTTTGTAAGACTACTGTTGACTTTATGATGACACCGGAGGTCAAAGGAGTTAAGCAATGCAATGGGAAAGCAGTATCAGATGGTCTCTGGTTTGTAGGATCCCTAGTATGGAACAAGTTTGAAACTGCCTAAACCAGTGTTTCCCAATGTATGTCCTTGGGGAGCTACAGACTGTCCACGTTTTTGCTCTCTCTCAGCTCCCTACCCAGGAGCTAGGAGGGAGCCAAAATGTGGACCGTCTGGCAGGGAGCTGGGAGGGAGCAAAAACATGGACCGGCTGTGGGTCCCCAAGGACCGGATTGTGAAACTGGTCTAAAGTATGAGTTTTAGTTTGACATGCAAACAAATGTGTAAAAAAAAAACAGCTTCATAAGAGCTCACAGGCTTTTGTTTGTGAAATGGAAAACTCTGTTTTTTTAAGCAGTGTTTAATCTATTGACAACACTAACAATGTTAGGGGAAGCAAGCATTGGCAGTGACAACTAGGTATTAATTCTGCCAGTTGGGATCAATTGAGAGGGGCTAGAGATTAGGGCCCCGTCACAGTTAGTTGTGACATTTTGCAGGGGGCTTCTGATCAAGGTCTCATGAGTGCTATCACTCTACAAATGTCCCAAGACAAACCCTCAAAGAAAAATGTTTTTTCAAGCAAAACCAAAACCCATCAAGGATACTATAGAGTAATATAAAATAGATTTTAAAACATTATTAAGCTGACCAACCGTGCATCTAAAAATACCTGAAAAGACAAATATGTTTGAACAAGAATCAATTCATGTCAATGAATTATATCATTGAACAAATACATCAATGTAATGTCATATCAGTCAGTACACATATACTGAGAATGACCAAGATGGTGATTTCAAGGATAATCAATATTTAAGTAGTAGACTATGCCTTGACCATATTTTAAAATTCTTTTATACAAACCTTACGAATGAAACCTGCAGTCATTGCCCCTAGCTGAAGTGTAACTGACAGCTATCAAGTGATTATGGAAGTACCGACCCAGCGTCTTTAAATAGTAATGTGTTTCTGGCTAGCTTTTGTAGAAAGTAGACCAAGAACAGAAAAAAAGATCTTAGAGAACCCCACAGCACGAGAGCCCTGTAATTTTGGTGAGAACCCCTATTACTCATACGTTTGAAAAAAAAAAATGCATCAGAAATGTAGCATTAACAGCTGTACTTCAATATTGTTTTTGCAGAGGCCAGCTCAAACTGTGAAGGCACACATGGAAACCCTTTTACACTCATGCTTTTGCTCCACGACCCCTTGGTATCGCCCCCCTGAAGGACATCCTCTGCCCCCATGATTCCTACATACGCTCTGTCTACCTAAGCATAGAAGCAGGGCTGCACTGGGTGTCTGGCACACCGGGCATTTTCCTGGTGAGCTGATCTGTATGTGGGCTGGAAAAATTGATTGGAGGAGGGGGCGGGGTCCACGGTTGGCAAAATTTTCTGAGGGAGACCCCAAAGTCCAGGGTTGATTTGTAATCACAGTCAAGCCCTGCTTGGAAGAGGTTAAGTGTTTGCTTGGAAATGCCTGTGGCGGACCCTGCTTCCAAGAGGCATTGCTTGGTACAAATTGGAAAATTGCTTGTGCAGCAGTGTAACAGAGAGGACGTACACAGAGCTGGCCTACCAGCTCTCCCTTGTGTCTGCGTAACAAGATGAAGATGTAGGCAGGGTAGCTGGAAGAGCTAGGGCCTGGCGTATTACACCCATTTGGGAGTGTGTTCTTTGTGTAACGTGCCATTCGTCTGCATTAACTTGACAGGTGCTGGTGCGCGGAGCGTGTGGCGAGTAGCCAGTCAGGTGACGCCCATTCATTGCCTTCCAGTAGGTGCACTTGACTAAAGGCCTGTCAGTCCAAGTGAGCTCAAGTGCAAAAATTGACACCTGACATCAAAATCCGACCGCGGGTCCAAAAGGGGCGGAGTGGGTGCGGTACATTACTTCAATTTTACATGCTTAGAAGAATATAAGAAGAATGTCAGAAGTTATATGCTCACAACATATAACTCTTCAGTTTTCTCCTGTCTCAAAGTATTACCCATAAGAAGTTTTAAGTAGTAGTGTAGGAAGTGCTTGATGCATTGCTGTAAGTCTGCTTGAGGGATTGCAGTAGCCTTTCGAGGAGAGGTAAGCATAAGCATTGTAAGCACAAGCTGAGAACTGTGAACTGTGAACTGGATACTGTGAGCAGCCTACCTACAACAATGGATTTTGAGACCGTTGTGTGTCATTTACCAAAACAGTTATGTTTACCGTTTGAAGTGTGTAATTATTGTTCAAGAAAGAAATTGGGTAACATGAAAGTGAAAAAAATTGAGAGGCTGAACGTTGTTGAGCAGAGCAGGTATGTTAGCATGGTTTGCTCTCAAGCTGAGCGCACTTTAAGTTGGTTGGTCCCGCCTCCTCTAGTTGCTCGCACCCACCTCCTCTACAATCTGATTGGTTATCGCCATGAACTAGTCATTTTTCCTTCTGACCTCAGAACATTTTTGTGTAAGTAAAACTCCCAAGAGCAATATATATATGCACAAAATGGCTACATGAAGACATTGCTGTCACAATATCTATCATTCATTTTAAATGATGGGCTGGCAATTTCTGTGCACTGCTTTCAGAGCTGATGCTGAAAGTCGGTCAGTTCTACTCATCAAAATAGTTTTGATAACCTGCTAATAGGAGCATTTACACTAGCTGGCTAATACTAGCAGCTACTGTGGTAAAAGTATGTATAACGTACTAGTGTGTTGTTAGCTATTTATTAAAACAATAGACCCAGGAGTCAGTGGTATAGTCACAGCTAATTTAAGTCAGTGGGCAGGAGGAGCAGCGGTTTCGTTCTGCTTGTGGTGTTTACCATTTGGTCTGGGGAGAATGGCGAATAAAATGCCGCATCTGAGACGGCTGGGCACTCCGACAACCACAGCGACAACAAAGAGCTCATTTACCAATGAAACATAACCATTAAGATGTCATTTTTATGTAAGCAAATGTCTACCACATACATCTTTGAGACCATAACAATTATAGGCAATGGTGAGAGATTTGAATGCATTTCAACTTTGTGCTATTTATATTTTGACAGATATATAGTGATGATGAAAATGTAAATCTGGGCTGAACTAATGTCTAAAATGTTACTTAATCTCTGGTTATAAACTGTGCCGAGTGTGTTCTTGGCACTTAGCAGCCATGTCCTTGGTACTGCTACTAAATTCATTATTAATGAAAATCATAAATAAAATATATGACCTTAAAAAAATGTCATTTCCAATAATGCCTCTTTTAATTAGGTTACTCATACTGCATTCTATATTACTTTATCAGCGTACTGCCAATATGATTTATTTACCACAAAATATCTGATATTGTGGTCTATTGAAGTCTCCCACAAAATACATTATTAAAATTTAAATGCTGCTGAGGATGCCAATGCCAAATAACATTGCTTTAACAGTATACATTTAAGACAAGATGAAGACAGGAGTAATGAATAACAAGGAAGAGATTTTTTAATTAACTATACCAGTAAAAACGTAGGCACTTATATGTTATGGCTTTCTCTTATAAATATAACATGTTGACAAAATGTCCCAGACAAAACAGTTGCTCGCAGCAAACTTCTTGTTGGCAGTACAGCATGGGGATTGTAAGTATTATTATTGTGCAATTGCAACTATACAGAAGCATTTTTACAGGAAAGTAAGATATTAATTATTTGAAAGACATCATTACCACCGCAGAAGAAAAAGACATCATGTCTAATGAAATTCCTGCCCTGGCTTGAAGCTCGAGATATTTCATGCAGTTAGAACTAGCTTACTGTAATACACTCAAATCCCCATTAATCTACAAGCACTCTTTCTTTGTTGTTCTTGCTAGAGGTAAGTGTTTTCATTGCAGGTTATTTTTCAAACTGTGTTCATCCAAACTATTCCACCATCCATCTCCTGACTAAAAAAAACATGCACAAACTTTTTTTTTTCAAAGCTTGTGCAGTTGTAGCTGACTTGAGCTGGGTGGTCATGTGTTCTTCAGATAGTCCTCGCAGTGACCTAGGGGAAGTTGAAAGGTCACAGCACTTGCTGTCGTCAGTTAATGGCAGAGAAGGTTGGGTTCAGGAAGATATGTCGCTTTTAAAAGAAAGGAGAGAGTTTGGAGACAGGAATGTCCCTCTGTTTCTGTCCGCAGTTCCTTCTCCAGGTACAGAAACCAGGGGAACCAAGATCTATGTCTCACAGCATCCAGGGACTGGCCATGAAAAGCAGCAGAGCACTTAGTGACTTTGGAAGTTAATGTAGAGCCTGTTGGGAATTTGGCAGCTCTGATTAACCTTAGCATGTTTTTGGACTGTGGAGGGAAACCAGAGAACCTGGAAGAACCCCTACAACAAACACAGGGAGGCTTCCGACCCCCAGAGCATTCGCTTGAAACATACACGGATGGCTGAAACACAGTCATGCCACCCTTCTCTGACCCCACCCGAGCAGGCCTGCCATTCTGTGGGCACAGTGCCTCCTCTCTCCATCCACCCAGCCCTAACCTCATCCGAGCAGGCCTGCCAGTCTGTGGGCACAGTGCCTCCTCTCTCCATCCACCCAGCCCTAACCCCACCCGAGCAGGCCTGCCAGTCTATGGGCACAGTGCTTTGTACAAGGGTATAGCAGAATAATCACAATAGCCATTCCTTTTTACTGTCATATGTGTTTTGTGCTACTCTGTGATTATGGGAGTACGAATGGGACAGTCCGGTTTGGGGAGCTTTGTGTCAGATTTCCTTTTCAATTTCACAACAGAACCGGTTTTAGTGAAGTTTGAATCTGCCTTGTGACATGTATGGCAGGATGAAAAAGTTTAAAAGAGATGACTGTTTCTGCCTTAAACTGTGATTCTGCAAAAACGTGCCACTTGTTTCTTATTTGATTGTATTAAATAAATGATTGAATAGCCCTACATCTCCCATATCTACATTCATCCATCTAACTGCTGATTGTGGGCTGGGTTATGGGAGTCTATTCCAGGCGGCACAGGGCACAAAGCCGGGGTAACGCTGGGGTATACCTTAGGCAGGATGGCTGACCATTACAGGGCACATGAGATCCTCAGTGTGGCTTAACTGCACGTCTTTGGAAGGAAATCTGCTATAACACATAAAATCCTCACACACGTCACAAAGCAGAGGTAAGAATCAAACAACCAAAAGATGTAAGAACAGTACTTTCTACATTCTGTGCAAAAAAATAACAATTATAACAAATAATATCTTACAGAAAATATGCTTCAGAACGTATGATTCTACAAGTGTAAGCCTAATACTTAGTGGGCCATTCTTGAGGAGTAAAACATTGAAATCATACTTATGAAGCATAAATGAAAGCTTGAGCATATTTGGATAAGTAGGCCAAGGATTGTTATGGTTTTTCAGTCCAAAGAAAAAGTCATCTATAAAATGTGTCATCAATATTTAGAAACCTCATCAACTGGTTGATCATTACTCCTTGACATCAGCTGCCCTTTCACACTAGACTGCAATTAATAAAACCGATTGGCTATGGCCTTGTTGTGAGAACGACATTCCTCTTTGTTTCCTGCTATATGCACAGTTGACTCCAAGCCCCAGTCTTCTTATTCTGTCTTTCAAATGAACATCACATTTCAGTAGACAATAAACTAGATACAAACAAATTATAGCTGTGCGTTTTTCTATTCATAAATGAATGAAATAAAACCAGTTTTTTAAAAATTATGCAAATTGCTTTATATGTAAAAAAATGTTGATTAAAGATAAATATTTCTGACTGACACTTAATGTTCTAAATCAAATAATCTGCTTTGTTCATGCATTTTAAACAGATTGATCCACAATGGCAGATTATTGATCAGAACAGATGAATTTCCTTCGTCAAGGTCTCTAACATGACATCATTGACTGATTTGTGGTTCCAGTGCCACTTTTGTTCTTTAAAGCTTTTAGTGCTGTATGATTGCAGGGGTTATGGTAATTATTATACTAATATTAAGAAAATCTGCTTCACAGCCAGATATATTATTAGTAATTCCTCTTTTTTACAATAGAGTGGTGTTAGTTGGAAGTCAAAGTTAATTGTTTTGCATTGTAGAAAATTAGCCTTTACTTGACATGGTCGGCATGGCAGTAAAAATTCAGCATAATGGATGTTATGCTACTCTCCGCTTTGACAGAAAATGCTTGATCTTCACTCTAACTGCCAACTGCCTTTTTTTCATTAAAAAATAACACACCAGTCCCACACCCTGTTCTGTGTATTTTGCTTCTTCCATTTCAATAGACAAGTTTTGTCCGCTCTGGTCTGTCAACAGGTAATTTATAATACGATAAGAAGATTTTGTTTTCAAGGTGGAACAAAGCTGGAAGTTGTGGCATATGTGTAAAATCAGATGTCAAGTATAGTCTGATGAGAAATGCAATAACCCTGTCAGCATATGTAGGAATGTATGTATGCTAACAAAGCTAAAGTGTATGGTGACAATTGCTAGCTGTTTTATGGCTTATTTAGCTAATGCAGCAGCCCAGCTTTGAGGGGCACTTCTGTTTTCTGGATATGATTATGTCTGTGTGCTGCCCTTGCAGTTTCCTGTTACTGGAAAACTCAAACAACTAACTTGTCAAGCATATAAATCTGAACTAAGTTATTCTTTCATGTTAGATGACTTAAATATATATGTGTTGGAGTAAAGAATTTTGCTGTCTAAACTGATCTCAATGGAAATGGTTGATCTGGTATGAGTTCTGAATATTTCATAAGACTCATTTACTCAAGGAGGTTCACTCTGTAGTGTGAAAGGTTGTGAATTATATGTGGATAATTGGTACCTCATGTAATACTCATAGAAGACAATGAAACGTTAATTGTCAGAATTCTGTCTGTGTGGAACAGCATCTGAAATCTGAAAACTGTCCCAAAAATATACCTAATTAACTTTTAGTACTTAATCTGACATCAACAGAAAAGTCTATAGGACAATATAAAGATTAAAATACTTCAGCTCCACCCACTTGTTTTCAATAGCACACTTTTGATCAATCACACTCCTCCTCTGGCGCTACACTCTTTCACCCATCCAGCCACCCACCCCCACACACAAAGTATTCCTCATTCATTAGTTAAAATACAGCCACCAGGGATAAGCATCAGCTTTAAGAAGAGAAACGTTTAACAGGCTAGGAAGTGGTTTTGTGTGAAGCCCAGACTAGATTTGCCTTAATGGTGTCAAGCTGCGGAGGCGGTAGACCCATATGGTGACACTTATAATATTCAAATTTCCTCACCGGTTCAGCTGAGGAAGAAAAGCACGAGAGTGTAAGACAGTGTTCTTGACCGAAGAAGACAAATCTGAGAAAGCTATCGTACCACAGTCAATATACTGGACACCGGTTAAATCAACAGTTTTATTGATTTATTTGTTTGAGTTTGAAAAATCGAATACAAGCCAGACAAACAAAACAAAAATAAATGCAAAGGGATATCTGTACATTCATCCGTCTCCTAATTGCTTCTCCTGCCTATGGTCTCTTGGGGTGGTCTGGAGCTCATACTGAATTCTCTTAAGACTATGCTCTGGAGTATAACTGGTAAGGTATCATATCAACAGGGATGGCAGTCATTCACACACTTTTGTAAGTATAAAATTCCTGCTGGAATTTAGGACAACTGAACATATTGGCAGGAAAGCTCATGTGGATGAAGAGTGTAGCGGTTGTTGGGTTTAACAGAGGAAGTGGCCCAGAGCAATCTTATCATCACTGCTCCAGTCTCGTCTTTTCATTAGAGGATGTGGACAACAGTCCTTTGGAAATGAATGATAAACCCACAAATTTTCTCTGAGGGCACTGAATTGGGGTGACGAACACTAGATTTTCCCATCTGATACAGCAGAAAACAATTTCAGTGTCTTTGGCATAAAGATCTCACTCTTTCTCTGCTTTTGTTTTTGAGTCGTAAGCCTGGAATGTATGCTGTGATCCCCCTAAAGACTGTCTGGCTGTATAGACAGTCATAGACATTCATAGGCACTTTACTGTTCCCCAGCTTAAAATTCAACAAGAACAAGAATTTACAATTACTGTGGTCCTTTATGCGCGATCATTTGGAAATTCCCAAAAACGATTGTGGTTCATTACAGAACTTGAGAAAGTCCCACAAAGAGTAACAGCACAGCATTTGTGGATGGTAGCGCTCCCTCCCACTTTGCACCATCGCGTTTTGCCGAGGTGTCCCTGCGGCAGTGCCCAGTTGCTGCCCCCCCTCCATCTCCAGCTGCTGGACGAGCTGCCTGTCTGCCCCCCCTTTATTGGGCCTCCTGTTGCTTCCAGCTGTATTTTAATTGCATCCCACAGACTTATGAAGCTCTCATTTGCTCTGAATAATGACAGACCGCCTTCTCACCAAAGCACTGACTCAAAGACAGCTCTCCCAAGTCCACACCATGCGTTACCCCCCCCC
>JAODLC010000100.1:16080373-16101441 GCA_026781145.1 Hippopotamyrus pictus
CAACCCGCCCCCCTCGAGCCCATGTATGTTTCTTGATTATAAGGTGAGGGCTTTGCTGCAAAACCATGGTAGAGGTACAGGAATGTATGGAGATTCTGATGGTGGAGAAACTGAGCTCAGTTGAGCAAAGGAACATTTTTTAATGGTTATGTGTGGCTTGAAATAATTTCCTTCAAAACTGATCTAAAGTCAGATCACAGGTGTTATTTTGTGCTTGTTATTACACCATCATCCAAACAGGTTTGTCACAGGGGGACCTGCAGCCCATCTCAGGCTGGATGGAATGCCAGTCTATTCCAGAGCTTATATTTGACAATCAAAATATAACAAAAAACATGCTTCAAAAATGCCAGCTACTTCAGTTTTATTAACTCAAATATGTTCATTTGGTGACTGCTTGTATTGACATCTTGTTAAAACATTTAGCATTTAACAATTATGATCTACAAGCTGAATGTCAGGACTGAGAATACATACAAATGCACAATCAACATGGGAGGCTATGGATTATGGATAATAGATATCACCTGGCTTTGACCCATATCTCCTGACAAAGAGATCTGCCTGGGCTTCTGGACTAATGTTACAGAAAGTAAGTGGCAGACTGTCAATGTCTCGGGGACTGTCTGAAGCTGTTGATGACACTTCCTAAAGGGCGAGCCCTCCTCCCCCCCCACCTCCACTCATGTCCTGCCTGTGTCCTGGCCTTTAGACATTGAGAGCCTGATCTCCCTTTAGTCTGACAGACGTCTGGGTTGGGCACCGGAGATACTGGAGCCATTTTGCAATCAAAACGCCTATCCTTATGTTTACACTTGTGGGTTGCTGAGCTGTGACCTACCATGGGGAATTTAACCACTGTGGTAAGAGAATAAATAGCCGTGAATCTAGTGGCAGCCTTCTCAGCGTGGTCTCCATTAGTTGTCAAATGGACTGAAGTTAATGGCCATTAGGTTTAGTATACTTGGAAGTGGCCCCTCTGGACAGGGCACACTGACTTCATGGACATGTGAAGTGACATCATTGCTCATGTGGAGGGACCACGCAGGCACAACTTAGCCTGATAACTCCGTGGTTGTGGGATTAAACTCCTCCCTTAACCCCAAAATTTGTTGTTAGGCACATTTGCGACTCTACATCGTTGATAGTTTGTGTGTATAACATGCACTTGTCCTGTGATGTGCTGGCATCCCATCTGGGTTGTTCCCCTGCTTTGTGACCTAATGCCACCTGGGAAACACTCCAGTCTCAGCCCCACCCTAAGCTGTATGACAGATGGATGTCCCTTCTTCATTCAGACTTTGCTGCTATTATCATTATTTTGATTGTCTCTACTGATAATCTGCCAACGAAGAGAGTGCCCAACCACACAATATTGTTGAACAGAGCAAAGCTTCAAGGACCAGTGAAAATAGCCTACCCCAAAACAAAAGATCCTCTCCTTATGCATCAGGCATGTAATAATTTAATGAGCATAACTGTGTACATGATTACATTTTATGTTTGGCTTGGTATTGATGTAATTTTGAATAAATGGTTGGCAACATATGGAACATCCAAGGGCAGCTCCTTGATTGGGGGCCCAGATGACATGCTGGCTGGTTTGGACCCACAAACAACTGCTAGGACCAGCAAGAAACTACTCACAATGATTATAGAGGGAGGAAGATGTTACATCATTAAATATGCATAGATATTGCACCTTTCAAACTGTTTGAGTATTATTACAAAGATGACGTTTAGCCCCTAGAGGAAACACAAGCTGGGAGACAGTATGGAAGCTTCTTAGACAACAGTCGTGTTCGCTGTGCTTCACTTCCTTTATCCTTTACCTCTCCTAAGATGGACATATTGATCTCAGCTACTGAGAGTGGAGACAGAGGGTCTGCCTGGAAGATGCAAACTGTCTCAGTGGAGTGTGTCACTCTAAACTGTTAGAAAGTCCTTATTTTAAAAGAACCACAGTTGTAAAGGTCTTATTCACCTTAATTAACCCAACTATTTAGATTATCAAGAACACCAAACTCTTTCAAGCTGAATTGGTTTAATCATTGTTTTCTTAGCTTTCATTGACAGCCCTACAAAGTTTTGTAGATAAATTATAGGGTCAGAGAAGGAATGATTTTTTTTTTTTTTTTTTAAATGAAAATCTTCTTATGTGGATTGAAGTGGAATCTATCAGCATGGGTCCTTTTAAGAGGCCAATTTAAAGCCACCCACGTTTCCTGTGCAGGCCTGTAAGCAATGTGCTGGTCGCCTGAACAGGGTGATAACACGTCTGCACGCACCATGCAGGCGATTGGGACACAGCTGCTTTGTGGAAGGTGTGATTAAAACAAACAGCCAAACAGAAACTCCCCGAGCCTTCCCAGAATGCCGCTAGGGCTATCAAATGGAGACCAAAAGGAAGACAGCAGTGGTTTGATTTGTGCACCTCACGTGGTGCTCGGTCACCACTGCAATGCTAACACTTCCGTCGCTCTGAGGCTGGACCGAGGAAGTTGACATGTGGCGTGGCCTTACCTCTGGTCGGGGCCTATGGGAGTGTGTGGCCTCCTCTCTGGCTTTGTATATTATCCAAACTATCCCCTGATTACAAGCCAGGGCTGCAAAATGTAAACACGGTGTCAACATGCAAGACGTGCCCAGCATGGCTTCCATTAGCTTGATTGCTCTGAATTAAACATGCACTTAGCTATGTACATATACTTAGCCAAGCAGTATGTTACCTCTCTGGTACAGTGCGCAGCTGGCAAATATTTTTTTATGAAAGCCCTTGCCATTCCAATGTGAAAATGGAGCAAAGAGTCCCATCAATCAAGCACCAGTCGTAACTCTACATGTAATAATCTGGTCAGTCACAGACACGGGCTGATGCACCGGCCTTATATTTCTTTGAATGGAATTATTTGAGTTGTTTTCATAGGCAGCCCTGCAGCCGTACCCATGGCCTGGGGGAGGGGGTTGGGGGGCTACGCCAAAGACATCTCAACACTTCCTTTGATGTTTCGCTGGCGTTTGAGACTGGAACATTAAAGACTGACCTCCCGAAAACCGAAAGATTATCGAGGAAAGTAACTATATGGCCACATGACTTAAATCCAGTCGCAATAATATTTTGAAATATGTATTTTTAGCTGTGTTTTTTATTAAATAAGCAAATCAAGTACCCTATTTTTTAGGGTAGGCAAAATAAAAAATTCTTTGTGGCTAGAAAAAATAAGGTTTACATATCTGTGTGTGTTTGGCTATTGACTTAGGGAACTGATCAGTTAAAATGACAGAGAGGAAATAATATACCTAAATAATGGTCTCTCCTTATCACTGTTTTATGATTCCATCCCTTGATGGTATACATCTAATATGGCACTGAACCTCCATTTACACACAAAAGACAGCTGCGTAATTGGTCTTTAATGTTTTAGTACTCCGGTGCTAGATTTTGTCTCAACCTCTGCACTCTTATTTGTATATAATGGGGGAAAAAACTCCCAGAAAGAACACATGTCAGAGAAAAACATGTTGGGTAACCTCTAAACCAGAATTATGGAGAGAATGTTTTCCTCCATATGACTTCAGACCTCACCTCCACAAGATATCATGCCAGTGAGGACCAACCAGTATGAAAGTGACGTAAGTCTGGTTTTTGGGTCCTGCCTTTTTGATGTAATATGTCGCCTACATATGGATTAAGAATGTCTGCATCCGCAAGGCTGACGCCGTTGCCATTCTTGACTTGTCAGTTAAGTGGGTCTTCGCAGCACTGAGCACAATGCAGCCTTGTCCAATCCAGCTACACCCGTCATGTCTGCATACACCATAAATACAACAAGGCAAGAAAACATGTAAGACCTTGATAATATGGCCTTAAATCTAATAACTGCATTTGGGGGTGTCCTTAAGTAAGGGCGGTATGCCAGCGTTGTGGTTTCAAACTCCCCCTAGCTCCCCCTAGCTTTGTGCCTGTTGAGTTTGTCCAAATTCTCCTTGTTCATATGGGTTTTTCTTGGTTACTCCAGTTTTCTCCCACAGTTCGTATGTGCATATCAGTGAAATGGTGTATCTGAATTGTCTATAGTGACTGTATATGTGAGTGCCTTTCCTTGCACCATGTGCTTCCTGGAATGTTAGGAATCAAAATTTGGACAGTATTTTGCATTCATTCTGAAGACATTTTGCATTCATATGTTAGCTATTAGATACAACTAATAAATCACATTTGAAACATTGATGTTCAAAATCGACAAAATAAAAAAAAAATATTTTAAACAATATCTTTACTATATCTAACAATATCTAACAATACAAATAAGTACTTCTGTTCTCCATTAATTGTGAATATGGCTTTGTTATGTATTGTTTGTGACATATTATGGTATTAACCACAGTCATGAAAATTAACTGCAGAATTGCACTTGCAATGCTGGATTGTAGCATGCAGATTTTATTTCTGCTGTATTGTGACCTACTTTACAGTATCTCCTATAATCTAAGAACACAGGAAAAATGATAAAATAAAATTTAAAAATGCCGTTTAAGGACATTCTATGTGGTGCTGGAACACAGTGCCAAAAATGGTAATTTAGTGTAAATAAGGGAAATATTATCTGTGACTGTGCAAGCCCACTGCATCACAGCACAGAGAATGTGCAAGCCCCCTGCAACACAGCACAGAGCATGTGCAAGCCCCCTGCACTACAGCACAGAGCATGTGCAAGCCCCCTGCACTACAACACAGAGCATGTGCAACCCCTTTGCACCACAGCACAGAGAATGTGCAAGCCCCCTGCAACACAGCACAGAGAATGTGCAAACCCCCTGCAACACAGCACAGAGCATGTGCAAGCCCCCTGCACTACAGCACGGAGCATGTGCAACCCCTTTGCACCACAGCACAGAGCATGTGCAAGCCCCCTGCAAGACAGCACAGAGCATGTGCAAACCCCCTGCAACACAGCACAGAGCATGTGCAAGCCCCCTGTACTACAGCACAGAGCATTTGCAAGCTCTCTGCACCACAGCACAGAACATGTGCAAGCCCCCTGCAACACAGCACAGGGAATGTGCAAGCCCCCTGCAACACAGCACAGAGCCTGTGCAAGCCCACATGCACTACAGCACAGAGCATGTGGAAACCCCCAGCACCACAGCACAGAGCATGTGCAAGTCAGCTGCTCTGGTTATAGGCCTTCTTTCCAAGTCAGTTGCAACTCAAGATATTTTTGAAACCCATCACTGCAATGTTTAGAAAGACCACTAATTAGCTTATCAGGCATCTGTTTACAGTTCAGAGAAGCAGAGAAATTAGATTTTTAAGTTTTTTCCCTATTACCACTACAGTATGTTGACTGTTATGACATCACAAGTAAAATTTTTATTGCTCGAATGAAAGATTTGCCATCACAAAACTTGCTCAACCAAAGGTGAAGATTTTATTGTAATGCTGGCACTGGTGGGGACCTATGTTTGTGTGGCTTTGGGGTCATGTATTATGAATTTCGGCAGTAATCACCGCATTTTCCAAGTCACCAGTCATGAATGCTATAATAATTTACATTCATTTTATTGACATGCAAATAAGTATTACTTATTTACACTTTATTGCATCCCCTGTACCAGTGTACATTACTCCAGACAATTTACAATTTATTTTGTATAATATTGATTAGCTTTTAAATAGATTTTTCAAGTGGTCTTGGCACAACATGAATATATTTGAGTATTAATTTCTAGCTAGAATCAGTTTGTTAGATTTAGAAAATAGCTGTCAAAATGACACTAGAAGGATTTAGTAATAAACTTTGATGTAAAAAATATGCTATTATGTATACATAATTATGGTCTCATGTTCTGACTTGTGCTGTTACTGTCTCCGTCAGAAACCTTATGCCCCGGACCCTCGATGGACAGATCACTATGGAGAAGACACCCAGTTACTTTGTGACCAAAGAAGCTCCAGGCCGGGTTTTCACCATGAGCCGCAGCACCAAACTCATTGTGGTCGTGCGCGACCCCGTCACCAGGGCGGTATCTGACTACACTCAGACCCTTTCCAAAAACCCAGGGCTGCCCACCTTCCAGGATCTTGCCTTCAAGAACTTTAGTAGAGGGCTGATCGATACCTCTTGGAGCGCTGTCCGCATCGGAATATACGCCAAGCACTTGGAGAACTGGCTCCAGTATTTCCCGCTCTCCAGTCTCTTGTTTGTCAGCGGCGAGCGCCTGGTGACAGACCCGGCCGGGGAGATTGGCCGGGTGCAGGACTTCCTGGACTTGAAGCGCGTCATCAGTGACAAACACTTCTACTTCAACCAGACCAAGGGCTTCCCCTGTCTGAAGAAACCAGAGGGCAGCAGCCACCCCCGTTGTCTGGGGAAGTCTAAAGGGCGGCCCCATCCGCACATTCCTGGGGAAGTGCTACTGAGGCTCAGGGACTTCTACAGACCTTTTAACCTCAAGTTCTACCAAATGACCGGCCAGGACTTTGGCTGGGATTGACGTCACAGTCCTGCCATGAATAAACAGAATTTCAAGGCCTGAAATTTGTAAAGAAAGAGAAATGCTGCATAAACAGAAACTGAAATGTGGCTGAAATTGTAAACAGATGAATGCCAGTAGTCCCAATGTTATTTTCAAATCACATCCATTAACGTATGTATGTGTGCTTTTTTTGTCATTAAAGTTGTGCAGGATGTTATCCATGTTGTGACTCTTGTAGCAATTGGTAGCGGTTCATAAAGAAACAGTCAATGAAAATATGACAGGGAGTCGAGTCACATGTTTACCTGGAGTCTGCATTGTGATCTGAGTGTTTCAGAAATTACCCCATCACAATGTCGGAAAATAATTAGTGACACAAATCAATTCATTATATTCTAAAGTTCACCTTTCGTTTGTGTACAGTTATCAATATCTCTTTAAAATGGGGGCTTCCTTGGCTATCATTTGATTGGATCTCTTTTTTTAGGTCCTTAATTTAATAGTATCACATCATAATAAGAACTGCCAACAGATGCAGTGTCAAAACATAAGCATTAAGGGATTTCATGCAAGTAGCATTTAAATATTATTTTCTGTGGAAGCAGTGAAGCCAATAAATTTTGAATCTGGATATCAGAGACTGACATCACATCACGTAACATCCCTTCTGGATTGAAAACCTGGTCAGCTTGTCTCACTGTTTGTGAAATCAAGTTGGGCACAAAGATGTACCATGTACCTTATTTCTATGCTTATGCTCGTCTCTGTACATATTATTCATGTTTATTATCTGACTACATCAATATACCTCTATGGTGCAAAGGTGGTACAAATGCTCAAGCTCAATGGGATTGATGTTATTAAATGTGATCATGTATCATAACACTATGTCTGTGTAGGTTCTCAGTCATCCAGGACATGATAATCTTAAGGGCTTGAATCGAAGGCAACTGGAATTCTTTTTTTTTTTTCAATTTCTTGAAGACGTTTCACCTGTCATCCAAAAGGCTTCTTCAGTTCTAAAAGTCTAATGGGGAGTTCCAGGTATTTATCCTCTTTAGAGATGAAATGCCTTCAAGAAATTGAAAAAGAGGTAGAGCTGCCTTCGGTTAAAACCCTTAAGATTATTATAATGCTCAGCCATATATGAAGAAGGAACAAGGTGTAGAGAAATCATTCAAAGTCTGGCTGGTTAAAATTTACAAAAAAATAAAAAAACATACAGTTATGAAACAGTCTGTACTATCAAAGAAAATCCTATTATTCTGGTCTCTGTTCTGAACAAAACATGCTAATTACCAGGTGCTGACATGTCACTATTGCCAGTCATCCAAATACCCCCTTGGCCCAGCGTCAGCTGAGCAGGCTAACATGTGGAATCTAAAATGACACGCACCAAGTAGAAAATAATAAGGCCAGCTAATCATTTTTTCCAGAGATGGCCTCCCAACAAAACCGAGCTTAATCGGAGGAGGCTGCACACCGCATGTGACCTGCTGATGGCTCAGGACAGAGATGTGATGCACAAATCAATGTGTCTCAGTTCTTAATTGACTGAAGTCCTCATTTGGGTGAAGCCTGACAGATTTACAGGTAAAAACTAGTGGCTTACTGGTGCATCAGTCAGTCATTTACATATTGATAAAGGGATAAACGTATGCACTTGTGAATTATTCTCCACCCCAGCTTAGAGAGTATTGGCCATGTAGAATATAGCTTAATACTGCAACAGTTACACTTTTCCTGGTACCTGCAGTCATGTTGGATGTAAACTTTCTGGCAGAACTAATTAATGCTTAAATATTCTTGGGCTGTGGAGTGTCATACAAACTGCCATCTTAATGAATCGGCTCTGTCTGGCCTAAACGTGTCGTTAAGCATTTTTAAAAGCAACACTTAAATGCGAAACACTTAAACTCACAGGCACCGTGTTTGGCCTGGTGGGACCGTCACGCCATAAATCCAGACCTGAAGTCACTCATGATGACCTCTCCTTATCTTTAGCTGACCATTTATATATTGAGCGGCAGCATTACAAAAGACCTTTGCCTAGATAAATGTAAACTTTCACTGGATAATTTTATTTTTGATAACTATTTTTGATTCAAGAATGCATTTTCAATGTTTCATTTCCATGTTGCAAAGATTTTTATTCCTTTCAGTCTCTGTCCTTTTTCTCTCTTATGCTTTAGATTTAGCCTCTGAGATTAATGCTGGACTTAGGCTGCAGTTTTCCTTATGCTTGTGCGATACTGGAAGACTGTAAAAGGAAGTTTTTTGCTTTTCTTTGCTGTAAATCATCCACTATAATTTATACTGTAATAGTTTAAAATCATACTGAACAATATATATTAGAAAAGTTGTTTTAATCATTATTTAGTCTTATCCAGGACTAATATTGTTTATAACCTTTAATGTACAATATTATATTAATTTATATATTGATTGGAAGATGGCTGATGACATATGCATATAAATCGTAACGTTCCCTTTGTTGGGACATTATATTGTTCTTTTGTATGTACTTTAAATCTGCTTGAAGTCTTAGTAAAGCTAATATTACTAAGAAAACAAACAAATGAGCATGAGTGTCCTGATTTAAAAGAAGTGAAGATTCCCTTACAAATCTATATACTTTAACACGGACAATTACTATTGTGAAATGTGTCTTGATTGATTAGTTAATACAGCTCAGAGTAAGCTGAGCTTTGACTGGTCCATATTACATACTGTATAGAGGATACACTTCTTGTCAACTGATGTATTAAGTATGTGAGTAGATTTCTCATGTAAACATGTCTGGTTTGTGGGGAACATCCAGGCTCCGGCTATGCAAGTATTACAGCAGAGCTTGGTAAGAAGCCTGAGCCAAGATGGGCTGGGGACTCCAAGGATAAATTTGAAGTTAACACTGAGCCATGATGTGTAAGCAATCTGGAAGGGTCATCTAAGACCTTTGGGACAATGACCTTTGACCCTTGTCTCTCCCTTGACCTGTGTCCAGTATTGGATTAAACTGCTGACCACTGGTAGGAGCCACAGGAGCTGCTAGGCTGTGTTCTGTTCAGGGTCCATTAATATCGCTAACCCAACCTGCCAGCCCAAGGCTGCGGGGAGACGACTGGATCGATACCTGCCTTCTTTGTTTATGGGCGCAGCAAAATGTGCTTATAGATACTATGCAGTAGTGTCAGTTTGATTTACCTGAGCCAAAGTTTATTATACTTTTTATAATTTATATTATTTAACAAATGATATATGCGTAATAAACACTCAGTCAATAAAGAATCTGAACAGAGAGATTAAATACATTCATACACAGCTAATGGAATATATGTGTCTGTCTGTACAACAGTAAACTAACACAGCAGAGTCTGTTTATTCATGTACTCCATCATTTATAGAGACAAATTATTCACCCGATGTAAATGGAATTTAAAACTGAAGAATAAAATGCAGGATGAGGTAAGAATGTTAAATCACAGTGACTGGCTCACAGCTGATCGATGTACTTCTACTTAAGGAAAGGCGAAATAGCACTGGTATCGCGGTATTACGTAGGATAGGTAACATTCCAGGGGGATTATACTGGATTTGATTAGCTTGCCACTGGCCCGCAAGGAACTTTGTGATACACTTGCACATCCTCTAATGTGTACCTTGTCTCATTCTGCTTTCAGTGATTGGCTTCATCCTTGCTGTAACCTTGCAGTGGATAAGCAGTTATGGGAAAGAGATGCATGTGTGAGATTATTGTGTTGTAAGTAAAACTGAGAATACAGGCTGAACTGTCCTTTTTCTAGTCAGATATCTCCAGTTCAAGCCGGCCTGTTTTTGGGGAATCTGACACTGAAATAACAAAGAGCTGTTCAGAGCAAATGGGAGTAATGCAGGGTGTATGATATAGAGGTGCTTTTGACAGACAAGCTGTGTGTAGAAGACAGAGCTTTCAGCCTGGTTTCAACATAAGCTGCTCTGTTATTCAAAAGAGGAGTGTTAAAGTCAGCGCTCTCGGGCTGCGAGATTATTCTTGCTAAAGCATAAATTGCTATTGTAAGGCATGACTAGGGGCCTGAAAAGCTGAGATAGTGATCCTATTTATCAGCTGAGTGGCTGCATTCAGGCCTAACCATATTGATATGCAAAGAGGCAGTCCCAGGGTCTGCAAACCGGGCCTTTGTAAAGCAGGTCTCGCTGCTCGCTCGGTCCGAAGGCCGTGGCGAAAGCACACATGCGGCGTTTCGTGAAGCGGAGCCACACCGGACAGTGATCCCCGGGCCGCCAGGAGGCCGCATGGTGGTCGATGGAACACGCTGGGCCCCGTGGGGTCAAAGCAAACCCATCTGGGCAGATCGAATCTGACCAATGCACCGTGCTGAAATGGCCAAATGGCAAACCTCGCCTTTGTGAAGGTCAAGTGCCGGCTTTCGTCGCAAAGGCGACGGACGACGACTCGATTGTCCACCTGCCACGCGGCTCATGAATCTATTAATGTAGAAGCCATAGCTTGGTGTACAATATGAAACAGAACTGGAACATGTGCATTGTACTGTATACATCCTAACTATCATCACTACCACATATCCGGGGATCACCTCTGCAGATTTTGTATTTATGCAGTTACTGGCCAGCTCACATTTTCCGTAATAACGGGCTTTGGGTTTCTGCTGTGTGCTTACAATACTGGGGGGGCTGCTGTTCTTTCCAGTGATTCAGGGGTCCTCAGGCGACTTCTGCATCATCTCCAGCTCCAGTTCCACTGGCATGTGCGTTATTTAATGTAGCAAGGTACAGTAGTTACTGTCACCTTATACAGTATATATTTCAAAAAAATAAACATGAATTACTCCTCCAACTCCTCCAAAAAAAATTCAGGCAAATGTTTCCCAGAGAGTGGGCAATTAGAAATACCCAATATTCTGTAAATGAGCAAAAAATGCATTAAAATTGGACAAAAGTCATAATTTCTAGTCTGTATTAAAATGTACTAGACAGTGTATGTGGAATGGGTTTTAAAAGAAGTTCACCCAGAGACTTCTGTTTGATTTGATGTTAATCAATTACTTTACGTATAACTGCTCTCCCATTATTTTTTGATGGATGTAAGGCCAGCAGACTGATTTCACATCATGTTCACTTGCAGATAAACCACCCACGTTGAAAAAAAATCGCATCAATTCTCTTTCCCAATTGAGTTGCCACATAGATTCAATACACTTTAACTGACCTGAACAACTGTCCGGGTCAGCATGTCCAGTAAATTGTCCTCACACTAGGGGTCTAATCTGGGCCACTGAACTGAAAGGTCACAGCCGAAGAACATTCCCAGACCATGTCGCCTGTGTGCATCTGAGCCACCGGCATCCCAGCTATTGTTAGAAGAAAGTGAACACAGAGATGCATGTGTTAAAGCGTGTCAGTTTATACAACAGTGACAGTTTGGCAGATAAAAATGAGGGAGTTAAAATCCGCAGACAGGAAAAACATGTTGATATTCGTTTAATATGAAACTTTACAAGAGAAATACAATTACATGACAAGGCATATCAGTGACATATGTATTCAGTACAGTACTGTATTACACAGCCGTGTATCATAATTATACTGTCACATAGTCCCAGCCGTTTAGATTTCTCACAACTTCAGGCAATGATAGTTTTTTTGGAACCACAAAGTTCAGACTAGCTGTTGGTTAAACTTAAGGTAACTTCAACACAATACTGTTTTATAAAGAACGGGCATATTGCAAGGCTACCAACTCTCATGCATCTGGTGTGACACTCACGCAAGAAATCTTATGGCAAACCAATATTATTCCAATATAAAATAAATTAGCTGCATCAAAAGCATCGAGCAGTTTGCAAACCCTACAGACTATTTACAAAGTAATAAAACACTGACATACATGAAAATATGTGTGCAGACTTGAATTGAATTTAAAATCTCACTCCAGCCAGCTGCCCAACATTGGCAACCCTGTCATCGGACCTCACGGTCCCAACTCATGCTTTGCCAATGGTGCAAACCGAATCTGATACCTGATGTAAGAAAATAATTTCCATGTATCTGTGCATTGTAGCAGGACCCTGCTGACCCTGTCGCTCTGATACTTGCAACACACAACAGCAAAAACTCAGTCAGAGGGGGTGGGGCTGCTCTGTATTCTTCTTTAATCGCTGGGAAGCAGAGTGCAACATGAACACGACGCAGGAGGAAACAACTGCAGTGTAAAGTAGCCAGGGGCCAGGTAGGCACTGACTGCACACGGCGTGAACATGCAAGCTGCACCTGCTGACTGTGGGCCTCCAGGAGTTACCGTTTGGCTCAAGCTGTACAAGTGCTTTTTTTGACAAATGGGGGTGTCCTAGAAAATCTGCATGATGCCATTTGGCTCCAGTTCCTCCATTTCCTGGGTGTGTTTTCTGGGATGGGTGAAGCCAGCACACGGTCCCCCATGTGTGCGCAAAGCCAGCAAGTTCCAGCCATCTTATATTCCACAGTGGCCCTGATGGTTTCCTTTAATGTGAGCATAGTGCTGGTGGTCCTTTTCTATGTCAGATACTCATCATTTTTTATGATAAGAAAAAAACATACATCCGCTCTTTCTTTGAAATGTAAAACGCAGAAACAGGTTGGAACATATATCCAAATAGGAGATTTTGTTCGGTGACTTGTTATATCTGAGGGCCTACTGTATTTATATCTCAAAAAGACAATGTAGCGGCAAACTGGGATGGAAACCATTCAGAAGGACAAAGGTTGAGTCTTAATCGCAGGATGATGAAAGCCTCATCATCCCAAGTAAGGGAAAGACGGAAGTAAATAAAACAGACAACTTGCCCCAGGTCCTGTTATTAGTAACAAATGAGCCTGAACTGGAAGCGGAGACGGCACTTGCACACCCCCACCTAGAGTAGCCCATGAATAAACTCCCTGTGTTTACCCCAAAAACCCAGGCATCACTAATTTCTGGTGACAGACTGCCTGTTTTAATAGGCCGCAGGCAGAGACAATGGCCAGCGCGCATCTTTCACAGCACGGTTGAGCAGCCTGGTTCCCCACAGCGCTGATTACCCGTCCTGTCTGCCGTCATTGGGCTTGTGATTATGCAGCCGAACTCAGAGCCCACGCTCACCACCTGTACTGCGTCCCCTCAGAATGGTGTGGTCCTCCTCCGGCTAGAGCACCGCGGGGGAAGGTAAATTGAACGTCGCTCCACTTAGCAGATGTCGACCGCGGCACTGGGTGGAGCCGAATGAGAATGTCCATCTCCGTGCCGATGATGCGTCTCAGAACTGGCCCTTATTACACGCCAGCCCTTCTTCTGCTTGGTGGGGGGGGGGGGGGGACTCTGTAGGAAACCTGTAATTATCCCCCCCCCAGTCTGTGATTTGCCATTGTGGGAAGGGTTAGGTGATTTATAGCCAGGTTGCACTTCCTGACAAATCGTTTTTGGAGCATTGTATGGAAAACCAGACAGCAGCATAACTGAGCCAAATCAGAAGCACCTCAATATTTTAACTGTATATTTTACTCCATAATACCCTGGGTGAACCCCCAGCCTTATACCCTGTGTTACCTGGAATGGGCTGCAGGCCTCCCTGTGACCAGGATAAGCAGGTAGAAGACTGATGGATGGATTTTATTGTACAATAAATTCCTCTACATCAGTGTTTCTCAACCTGGTCCTCGGGGACCCCTAGACGGTCCTACCAGGAGCTGGCAGGGAGCAGAAACGTGGACCATCTGGGGGTCCATGAGGACTAGGTTGAGAAACACTGCTCTACAAGATGATTATCCATCCACCCATGCATTTTCTGTAACTGCTTGTCCTATTCAGGGTCACTGGGGATCTGGAGCCTATCTCAGAGGCTATGGGCACAAGGTGGGGAACAAACCATTGCAGGGCCAAGATGATTAAAAAATTGTAAAATATTTACTCTTCCTTTTAATAATATCATAATACTGAGAATTCTGGGCAATTCTGCTAAACATCATCTACTTATCAGTCATTCACCAAAGACTAAACTGCAAAGCTAATGTTTCCTTATCTCTAAGATCATCTGTTCACATTTGTAAATTTGCATAATTAATGATGAGTAGCCTGTGAAATACATGGGAAAAAAATAGCGAAGGCCGCAGTAGATCTCAAATAGCATCAGAATGTAATTTCCAGCGATTAGTGATGAGATCTGAGACAAATCTCCCCTTCCTGTCCTTCTATGGGAGGCGGAAGTGGTAGTAATTCTCATGTTTAGTTACAGAGGAAATTGTCACAGAAGCAGAAGATCTCCAAGCCTAGCTACCGCAAGGAAAATAAAAACTCATTACTTAATCTCAGCGCATTTGTGCCAATGTTGGTAGGAGGTCCACAATTTATAGCTGCATTCTAAAACCAAGCATATATAAACAGCCTCGTGCCTAATAGCTCTGTCCAGTGTTAGGCACTGGAATCTTCCATTCCAAGTCATGGCAGCAACAAAGTCAGCTTCTGATGCACGTGAAAAATAGCCTCAAATGGGTCCTCCTATCTAGTATGTTGTGACAATGAGCAGTCATGTTGTCACAATCATATACACAATTATACTGTATCACACTAGGAAAACAAACAAGATAAGTAATGTTTGTTTTTACTGTCCTTTCTTGAAAATACTCAGTAATTTTTCATTAATCGAGCCACAGAAGTGACTCAAGTCTTTAAAAATGCCATGCTAATAAAACGAGTTTAAAAGCTGCTAAATGCTAATTCCCTAGTGCGGCGACGTCCCGCAGGCCGAGTCGCTGTAAGAATGAGAAGCCTGGCACCCGTCTCACTCTTCACAGGTTTGGGGTGTAACCGGTACCAGACGCCTCCGGGAGCCTCCCACGCCACACCTTTCCCCAGCTCCGCAACGCTGTCACATTCCTTCCGAATCACGCGCTGCACCCCTGTCCCCTCTAGGGGCATTTATATTGGTCTGGTCTACCACGGCAGCCAATTAGTGGTTTTCATACAACTAAATGCCTCGGCCATTATGCTGGTGCCAGCTATAAATTTATGTCTCAATATGGCTGCCTTAGTCTGCCGGTTTCCCCCTTTTCCCACTATAATTCAGTGCTTCTTTAGCGTGTGGCTGTAAACAAAAGCTAAGGCCGCCTTGTGGAGAAAACAATAGCACCACCACTCTGTTACATGCTTGCAGGACATTTTTGCTCTGCAACTGTACTTGGGTTTTCAGATTAAGGAATTTGTAGAGTTCTTTAATAAAAATCTTACCGCTGCAGATGCTTATATCACCGTCTGTGGTGTACCTACACTTCACTTGGGAAATCCCTGCCTGGTGTTTCATTAAATATGCATCAGTATGATATAAGGATGAAATAAAGCAAATTAATGGCCCTTAATTCTAACTGTTATAAGCAGCTGGTGCAGTTTCATCCAACTTCTATAATTGCTTATCCTAATCAGGGTCAGGGGACAACCCAGGATGGGGCACCAACCCCACACTTACACACATAATAGTACTGTAGCTCCAATGTACCTCAACATGTTTTTGGACTGTGGGGGGGGGGGGGGGGGGCCAGAGTACCTGGAGGAAACCCCACCACAACATGGGGAGAACATGCAAACTCCCCACACATGAAGCTGCAGCAGAGACTGAAACCCTGGTCTCAGAGGTGTGAGACAACAGTGTTAACCACTGTACCGCCATGCCACCCCTAGTGCATGTTCAATAAGCACTTATTCATTTAGGTTTGCGGGGACCTGAAGCCCACAGCAGAAAGCTTAAGGGAGCAGAGCAGCAGGGTACGTCCCGGAGGTCATGCACACACTAATGGCACATTGGAGCCACCGATTCACCTTGTCTGCAAGTGGGAAGAGGTCAAAGCAACATATAATAAATTTTTAATTCTGATCTCTTAATGTAAATATACCTCTTTCTGCTTAGAGTACATGTGACTTGCGAGGTCCAGGGAATGGCTGGGAAGGAGAGCTGGTAGTTTAGAGTGACAGGGCTCATCCCAATACATCGGGGGCATTTATCTCCCCCACAGAGACACCTCAGTGGTCAATGACGAGCTTCAGCTTGGGCTGCTTTAATTCTCTCCCCACCAATACCTGACATTACAATATCGAATGCGGGTAATAGAGTTGATTGTAATCCACGCGCGTGCAAGTCATGCAAGGACAGATCAATACAAACTATAAGGATGGGTAATAAAATATTGATGGTCCTGGTGTGAGCCGTAAGAGATAGGAGCCAGGGCTGTGTGTTTGTGTGTGTGTGGGGGGGTCAGTTGGCAGTATGCACATACCTTCATGTGATGCTCTTCCAAATGACGTGGTGCTGCATTTATGATGCTGGTTGGCCCAGTTCCCTCATATCCATGTTGTTAGGCCAACGTATCAGAGCACACATGGCCCGGGAAATCAATGAGACTGAAAGCTCGCTGTTAATAGGGCCTCTGCGTTTATGCTGAAACCTACACCACGTCTGAGACGAGCCAGGCGACGGGCAGCCACAGAGGGCCCTTCTGTGTGTTTCTGAAGTGAATGTCATGGCTGGCAATTCCAGACAAATGGAGCCATTGGAAAAGGTGAGCGGACATCCTCCGAAAGCCCTGTTTTACAAAGAAATGTATTATTTAAAGGGGTCCTCCTTTGATAGCTTAACATACAGTAAAATGACCTTCGGAAAACAAGCCTACGTGGCTAAACAATGAACACAAACATTGTAACAGGCGCCTATTGACTCCCTTTGTCCTGGAGTGCGAGTTCCAGCATGTCCGTGTGCCGTGGGGTGGGGGGACAGTGTCCTGACGCCCCTCTTTGAAAGGCCCCTCCAGCCATTCTTCTTCTCCCCCCTTGGATGCTCCCTCGATCAAAGTGACTGGGAAATCCAGTGAACGGAACGGTGCCTCGAACGGACCGAAGCCAAAAGTGAACGGGGCCCCTGCAGCCTGTCACCTCTAATGACACGGTGCGTGGCTATCCCCGGACCCCCCCCCCCACCCACGCCAGGCCTTTCATCTATGGGATAAAGTAAAATAAAAAGCGGGTGGGACACTGTGATACCCGGGCGCGGCGAAAAGGCCGAAACTGGGAGTGGTATGCGAGGTGTTTGTGTAGCGATGAAGGGCTGCACTGCACGCTGTCAAAAGGCCTGGACAAAGCTGCTGTCTGCAGCCCCAGTGTGTGGCCAAAAGCAGCTTCTTTTGCCTTAATGCAAATTTGCCAGACGAGATATAAGAAACTTGACACCTATTGCTGTTTTATTGTTTAGTCTTTGTTGCTTTAAAACGCAAATTATCGCAAATGCATACCAGGAACATCATGCCACAAAGCTGGCTTTTGGCTGTGGCTTTATATAAGAGGTCTGGCCTGGTTAATAATACATTCTTTATACATAGAAGTTTTCATTAAACTCAAACTGTACTGTTATTAGTTCTTCATGAAGGCTGGCCTGTAACAGAATGTGATGACTACCATATGTGGGATAACAGCCACTCACAAGCTTCCTCTCCAGGAGGGCATGTTGGCATCAAGGCAGATGAGAGAAACACCAGGATTTGGACCACTTCTCCCGAAAAGTAGTCGTTTAATGAAAAACGCCAATTGCCATTTTCCTCGGCCATTTTAAAAAGTTAATTTTATGGAGCTAATTTGCTGCCAAAAACCCAAATAAAAGGGAAGTGCAGACGAATAGTTCAGAAATAAAACTCCAAGAAATTTATGTCTACCTCCACACCCAAATGCTTAAATCATACCGCAGAGTCTCTGTCTCCTTGCTCAGCCCTTCCGCGTCTCTCGTACGCTTGCACACCCCGTTCCCAGCCCCGTTGGTGTCTCTGCTTGCTCAGCTCAGAGCATTTTCCTTTATTTATTTTTCTGCATTTCTTTCTGACCAACAGCCATAGCATGTTCCAAGTGTGCATGTCCTAAACAGGACTTGAACAAATATATCAATCAGCAGATCATTATAAAGCCTGCCCTGGAAAAGTAAGGTCACCAATCCGATCACGCTGTAAAAATCCATATACGCCAAATTTCTTAATTGAAAACGTATCCACCTTCTGAATGGAAAATATCATAAAAAAGATGACCAGAAAAATTTGTACCAAACAAGTTAGTGGCTACACGCCACATGATGCGTTTCATCTAGGCACTTCCTCCCGTATTTGTGTTTAGAGTACAAGCCCGTCTTCTGTGATTAAATCTTTACGGGCTGGTGTAAACATCAGTGGATCTGGATATCGTGTAGAGCTGAAAGATCATAGGACAATGCCAAATCAGACTAAAACAAGAAATCGCAACATGAATCTGTTAGCCATTCATCTACAGTCCTTCAGCATATTCAGTGGAATTACTGCCTATTGTTGGACTAAGAAAGATATTTCAAAGAAGTTTTAAAAGTGTAACATATCAAAGTGCATATATATAATGCTCTTATTGTTCAGTTTTACAAAAACTGTTTATTTTGATCCTTCACAGCTAATCTATTATACCTTTGTGTCTCTTTTGGTCTGCATATATCGGACTCCTTTTAAGTATATCTTGATCTTTTTTTTTTTCCTTTTTTTGAGTTGGGACAACCACATGGAGCCAAGATGAGGCGATTTTAATTCCTGACTGGTTTGGGAGTGGAGACTGCCGTCTCAACGACCCCATTTGTGCCACAGGATGACAGAGAATCAATTAAACGCCTCTCATCTCAGCTCTGTTGCTCACTCTGATCACCATCCAAGAAGGATCAGTGTTTATATATAGTAACATGTATTTTCCCTCTGAATAAATTTTTGCCTTGACGTAATTAGCTTTTGAAGTGATTTTGTCTGCCTTTAAAGGGACGCAGTATGGATGACAAGTCAAAAGAATAATGAATTTTAATTCAACTACAATTAAAATGATCATAAAACAGGTTTGACAATAAAACTGAAACTGATTCAGAAAATATTCCACAGTTGCTGACAAACTAATTTAAGACGTACATTGTGCTGCAGTACTCAGTTCTTCCATATAAGGGCTAGATGCTGTTGAAATTATTTGTGTGTTTTTGTTGTATGAGAAAGACACACTTTGTTTGTGGTACTGCTGTTTTAATAAAATGTTTCTTGGTCAGATTTGTAGCTGAATGTCATTATTGACTGTTTACAGTCAGGATTCTTCCATTGCAGGCATAAAAACAGTAAGTAGGAACCATTTTTGTTTTGCAGTTTCTGGAAGGATTTCTCATTAATGTGAGGATGGTGGACTGTACCACTCTCTTTTGAATAAGAGCTCAGTTCTGCTTTATTTCTATGGAAAGGTGTCCCCCATATTTGAACAGATGTTGACAGAGTGAGTGACCATAGCTTTCCTCACTATCCAATCAAGTTCATCAATGATTCACACTTGCTGCGTCATTTTGACTTTGACAAATTGGTGTTTTCAGCTGGTGGTGGTGTTCTGGGTTACGTCAGTAATGGTACATTTATCTTCTGGGCTGAGACATATATGAAGAGATTTAAAACCTCCCGAAAGTGGCAGAGCTTAACAAGAGTAAAATATTTAAGTCCTTGGTCCAAATAACACATAACCAGACAAAGCTAGTACATAGAGTTACAGTTGATTTATAGAAACAGGTTAATAAGCTCCTTTTGGAAATTTTAATAAACATATACAGTCAACAGCATTAATGAGAGTATTTAAATATCACATATAAACTGAGGTGGTGACTCCATCATTACAACTTACAAGTGGATTACTTACAATCCAAAAAGTCTTAAAAAATAGCTGACAGATCAAGCTGATGATCAATTGCAGATTAATGTTCCTATTTAACATGACAGACATAAATGTACTTGCAACCTTGACTTCTTGAAAATATGTGGGAATGATTTGCCCCCAAGGAACACAGTTTGGCTTGGACTGACTGCTGAGATCTTTTTTTCTCATTAGATGAAAGACACAATAACTCAAATTTGAGAATTACATCTGAAGAAACTGTTTAGCATTCATTAACGTCTCCTCACAGTTAGTAGCCTGAACTCACACAGTGACAGCTATCAATCACTGGTCAAAATGCTTATGAACCTCAATCACCATGACTGCATCTGGAAGATATTGCATCTGCTAAATGTTATTATTGATATAGATTGAAATATAATAGTAACTATGCACAATGCAGTAGTATTTCAGAAATAACAGCCAATCAGCCAAAACAAGTACAGTGGTACCTCAGAACTCGAATTTAATCCGTTCAGAACTCCGGATCGAATCCTAAAACGTTCGAGTTGTGATCGAATTTTCCCCATAAGAAATAATGGAAAACCAATTAATTGGTTCCCGACCCCAAAAAATTACACCTATTATGTTTTTTTTTTTAGCATTTAAAGACAAAATGAACCGGATAAAACAAGAAGAGCATGTACTGTACTAAGCACATCTAAGCACATTTATCAAAATAGTCATTTGTAAGTAAAATAAATGTATCCAAACAATGTGTCCTGCCCCGATCGTCCGCTCCTTCCGTGTGCCACGCCCCCTCGTTAAACCCGTGTGGAATCCCCGTGTGATCAGCTGTTTCTGGTTGTTGTCATTAGTCCTCTGTATTTAGTCCGCGTTTCAG
>JAODLC010000100.1:16101541-16118072 GCA_026781145.1 Hippopotamyrus pictus
AATAGTGATTAATCCTGATTAATCCACTGAAAATTCTGATTAATCTGATTAAAAATTTTAATCATTTGACAGCCCTATATAAAACACATTATAAAAGTATTATCACATCATCTTCATCATCATATACAATTTGGCTCACCTTAACATGCCATATCGAATGTTTTTAATGAAAACACAGTCCAGAAATTCTCTGGAACACACACACAAAAAAAAAAAGAAAAAAGCCAGAGTCATCTGATCTGGTATATTACCCATTAAATAAATGTATATGGTATATTCCGCATGATATAAAATGTACACCTTTCAAATTTTATGCCAAATTGCAACATTAATTAATGCTTGACGTGGTGAGTGTATCTTTTTCCAAGAATAGCTTTCAGAATGACTTTTATGCTGCATTGGCAAAATGTGAAAAGTCTCAGTTCATTTGTACAAGTGATTTAGAAGCTAAACTGAAAGATGAGCACGGATGTCGGGCAACATGGATTTTAAAATATCTGTTTCAATACATATATGAGAGCTACATTTCAAAATGCTTTGGTCTATAAAAGTCACACTTTCCACAGAACACTATTCCTTCATAGTACATCCCCTGCCTGCCACAAAACATGTTGGAGAGATATGTTATGCTTCTTATTATGCTTCTACAATAGAGATATTCTTGTCTTATAACAACAGTTTAAATTTCTGCTCAATCTCTATTCAGCAGTACAAAATTGCATCAGCGAATGAACCCATATCCTACAGTAGCTCTGTCACTACTGGCACTATGGCCTGCGACAGTTGGCTTTATTTTCATTTTTCAATAGCAACCATGTTCTGCAAGGTGTTTACAGAAAACTAAGCTGCACTTATTCTGAAAAAAGCAAGAACAACTTTTTTCCCTGGCTAGAAAATAGTTGAATTAGTGCTTAAACAGTCCAGATTACTGTTAATATTAAATGACTATGTCATAAAAACTGTTTGGCTAACAATGAAGTTACAGTTTGATATTGAGGATGATCATATCAAAGGATGTTTCTGTTGGTTTTACAATTAATTTTATTTTCTTTTAATGAAATGGTGAAATATGAAGTATTCTGTGGTCTGAGATAAACACATGTTGTCAAATGGAAACAGCTTTGTGTGCAAAAATGACAACAGGATTGCTCTGGTATAGTGCCACCAAGTGACTGATTTGTGTTCTAGTAACATGGCTTACATGGTCACTGCCATCTTACAATTTAACCACTTTGCAAAAACCTAAACTTTCAGTGTTACATTGTTCAAAAATCAGTGATTCAAAGTTTTCACACCTTCTGGGCAGGAGGTTCTAATAAAAATATGAATGGAATTTCAGGTTCTTATTTTTACTGTAGTCAAGCTTTGGCAGAAACAAGTGGTCTCTGAAATAGTCTATCCATAAAACAGTTCTTTTTCTAATTTGTCCACAAATGAGAAGAAATCCTGTCTGTTTCATAACTTGCATTTTATTTAAACAATCGTTTATGGAATCACTTATTTTACTACAATAGATTCCTTTATGATGACAGAGAACTCAATTGAAACAATACCCCATTAATAATTCATTGACTTTTCATCTCAAAAGTTTAAGAATAAAAGGGACTCATTGTTCCATGGAACTTAAGCAAGCTGGTTGTGAAAGCCAACACATATAATTCTTGGTTGGCAATAATAATTGAACATATGTTTGCCTTTCTGTTTAATACTCCAAAAGCTTTGTATACAGAACAAACAAGAAGTCAAGGACTAAAAAGCTATAAGATTTTGACCTTGATACATTGAGGAGACATAGTTGAGCCATTAGAAGTACAAAAAACAGATGTTCAAAAGACAGACAGCAGTGAGTTCATATGAAAATGAGTTTAAAGCTCATGGAGTACTGCAATAGATTTTATGCTATAAAAATGTAAAATGAAGGCAAAATTTGATTTTGCTGAAAAGTTCATTTTTAATATGTAATGCACAGTGTACATGTAGTGTGCAAATACATCCATGTATAGTAAATAGCTGCATTAATATGCATTAATAGCCATTATGAAATTGTTTTGAGAAACCTAAAAGGTGTAACCTTTCCATACATCAAGCAGATAATTTATACTTAATTTACTATAATTTATAGCATGATACAGTACGTTGTATCATTCTTAGGTATATTCTTCATTGAAACCAATGCCAGTGGAAATATCTGCTCTTGTTTTTTTATTACTCTTGAGTGTACACAAAGATGGAATTAGGCTCACTAAGATATGCATCTATTTCATTATCTGTGATAATAAGAAGTCAGAATGAGAGAGGTAATTCACCTTTGACATCAACTCATCCATATCCTTTACCTGCTTGATTGAATTTTCACTTGCATTTTCCTCATTTTGGAGCAATGACAGTCTTCTGTTCAATATCTTAAAGGCTATAATCTAAAGCCAATGAATGAAGTGCTTTGTCTAGTCCTCAGGGTGTTGCATTTCATTGTCATTCTGGTTTCTTTGTGGTGTTTCAGGATAAGTTTATTTGGAATTATAATATATTTTGTGTTCACAACAAAACACTTGCCAATATCTGAATTCTAGGTTTCAAATCTCTGATTCATATATACTTAAAAGCTCAATATTAGCGTTTTAGCTCTAAGAACCAATATAAAATTCAAAGCAAGTGCCTCAGTTTCAACACATCTGGATAATTAGTGCAGAATTCCAAAATGAAGAAAACATGGGAATGCAGACATCACTGGTGCTACATCATAATATGCAGTTTCATTTCTCTCCATCTGTGCTACTTTTCACCAGCCATGTATTAAAATGAATGAGGCCGATTGCTATGAGAAGGCTGCACTCCCAAGGCAGACAGGAAACAGACTGTGCACATTGTTCAAAGCTGGCACACAGAAAGAATTCAGGCACACATACTGCAAAGAAAAAAAAACTAAAGCCAAAGTCATTTTACTGCTTTGCCTACCAAAATTTCATTTCAAAAAGCTATCAACAAAACTCATTACATATACAAAGTTCCTCTAGCTATAGCTTTGAACAACTGAGCAATGTCAATGACACTGTTCAAATCTGAAAGCTGTTCACAGTCATACTTCACAACTAGGTATCTGGAATGATGCAAAACATAATTCGTCTTTTCTTCCTTCGGGAGCACATATGGTCTATGGTCTTACATAAGCTTGCTGAGAGATTTCACAGCTTTGATGATGACATCGGACTGTCAAACTGGCATTGACATCTCATTCATAAAATGACTTTTATATTTATGTTTCTTTGAGTGTATGCAAGTCATAAGCGTTTCCACAGACTGTCAAAATTGTTGTCCTATGAAATCTTCCAAAATGTCATCAAGTATAATTTCTTCAATTTTAAAACATGTCCCTATTACATCATGCATAAAGAAAGCTCATATTTTCTGCATTCCATTCTAGGAACAAAGCCCGAATCTTCTGCAATGCTGGTTATTGAACACACACGAACTCTGTAATCACATTGCCTGTAATTTTATTTTGGCTAATATCATCAAAGAACTATCGTTCTCCTTGAAATATTTATTTTTTTAAATTGTTAATAGTGACCAAATATGCCAGTCAACCTAAGCATTCATTAAAAAACACATCCCAAGCGTATCATCCTTAGATTTATACACTGAAAACACTGGATAAAACAATTAAAAGATATTCAGTTCATGTTATATACAATAGAGATACTCGATTCTTTTTAAATACAATAGTAATTATTGAATTCAATAAACAATCAAAGAATGTTAGAAATATTGTACATTGGACGATTAAATAGAGCAACAGTTGAAAAAGTTCTGCAATCTCTAAAAATTGGAAGTGTTTCCAACTAGTGTAGTACCTGCTGTATTAGTACCAGCGCAAGAGGTATTACAGAGAGTGAAATTTTCCATAAAGATATTCAGTTCTTGTTAAATACAAAGGTAATTATTAAGTAATAATTCAATATGAAATATTTTAACATAAATTCAATTTGAAGACAAAGAATTGTCTTGGTGTGAGTCAGAATATTTGATGATTTGTGGAGTGATTAGACTGATTATCGTTCTCATCCAAATTAGGACATCGCCAAAGATCATAGAGTTTCTGTATCAGTTGCTCTGACATCACAGTTAGCATTTTAATATTTCCCTGTTAAATGCCCTTCGGTACAACATTACAGCATACTTCATCCATGAAGTTCAAAGATTTGGGGAAAAAAATCAGGAAATCTTCAAGAATGGGACATTTTACAAATGTATCAAAAAGGTCACATCTTTAATATAAAAGACAGCTTTAAATTTGAAGAATTCGAGCGCTCTCACTGAATTGCTAAAGATGAAAGGATGGAGGCACAAAAGCCAATATGGGTGCAGGGGACACTACGAATAGTCTAATTTAAGGTGGAAAGGTTGTTTTTTGGCTAGTTAACTATACATATAGTAAAAATGGCTGTAATTTAAAGCCAGTAATGAAAGAAGATTGATGCAGATAATCAATATACTGGTTCTTTACACATCAAAAATGCCAGTCCTGACAAAAGACATCAATGATCTGTGCAATGCCTTGCCAAGACAAACATTCATGGGATTTCTCTGTTCAGCAAGCAAAATGACACAGGACATGGCAAATGGCTACATCACCCAGAGAGGCAATTTGTATATCAAGCCACTACATGCTAGTTTCTATATTGGGCTTTCATATTTACTAATAGTTTACTAAACCCTTTATGCATTTATGTTGTGTATTAGCAAGATCTCTTGAAGCCTTAAAAATTATAATTTACTGTAGCACACATAGCTGTATGGAAAAATGTTTTTCATTGCAAGTGCTTTCTCTGAAATACATTCAACCCAAGAGGACTATAGCTCATCACTTGAAAATTTTGGCTGGAAGAGTACCAGCCCAGGAGTTCTGCTATTAAACAAATAAAGCCTTTCAAAAGTCAGCAAGTCATTCAGCAAACACCAGTGACAATGTGACTGAGAGGCACTGCCCCTCTCCTGTAGTGGGAATGTGCTCTTAATCAATGTAGTGAAACAGCATGCCAAGCCAAGTGCTCTCGCTTTGGTTTCATACACAGGTGCTTCATAAGCTCAATTGTCCCTTTGGGCTTGGATTGTTTGATCAGCTGCAAGAGGTTTCTTTTAAGGATAGAAGCGGCTGTATTGATATATCAAAACACTGTAATGCCAATACCATACCTTCTTACGTAAAGGTACAGCTCAAATAAGCACTGGCAGGTGTCTGTGTAAACCGCATTTAAAATTGAAGGCGTTGGTGTCCTCAGGGGGACATCATTCAAAGGAAACTTCATCCTGCAGTGGCAAGCTGGGTATAATCCATGCTGTACCACACTTTGACTGTGCCAAGGAAGCTCAGAGGATGTAGAACTGACACAAGTAAGACCAGGAACCTGAGAATCATTTCCTTTTGGCTAAGCCTCTTTGCCTGTGATCAGAAGGTCACCAGTTTCAGCCTGGCTTTGGCAGAATAGCCACATGTCTGTGGGCCCCTGGGTGATGCCTTTAACCCCCAGCTTCTGGGGTGCTGCATGCTGACTGACTTTGTGCTATGGCACCCCCAAGCCTGCTCTGACATGTCTGTGTGTCTCATGGAGAACAAAATGGGGTAGGTGAGAAGATAACTTCCCCACAGGGGTAAATGAAGTATCACTATTTGATTCTAGCACATCTTATGAATGAAATTGGGACCAGTCATGACTTTGAAGGAATAACAAGAGGACAGTGAAAGGCCCATACAGTCAGAATAGGGCTAGATTTTTTTAACTCCATCCATCCATTTTTCATAACTTTATCCAATACAGGGTGGTAATATGGAAACTATCCCAGAAGCCAAGGACACAAAGCAGGGGAGACCCAGGGTGGGATGCCAGTCCATTACTGGGCACAGACACACAAATATAGAGCCACACACCATGGGCCATTTAGAAACACCAATTTGCCTTACAGATTGTTTTGTACGGCAGAAGGAAACATTTACCCAAAGAAAGCCCCCCTCACACACAGAACATGGGGAGAACTATTTAATCAGAATTTTACTTTTAGGCTTAGTTTTGTTAATAAGGACCTTGTTTTAGTGCTACCACTGAATTAGCTCATGTCTGAAATTGAGATTGCTTACCGTCACTTGTTAAATTCCAGCTGAGCCAATATCACAATAGGATATGATCATGTATTGCTGAGACCATGCTGAGCAGAACATATGGCTGAGTAATCAATCTGTAATCCTACAAAAGGTTTAACCAAACTGATTCTGGACATGAAGCAGACTATATGGGTGGTTTAATCTAGACCACAAGGTCACATACAATACAATTTGCTTGATATTATACTTATGTAAATGTTCAGTAAACAGAGACAAATTTAATATTTTTGATTTCACTTACAATGAAAAGCAAGTAAAGATCAAAACCCTGTTAAACGCAATCTCAAGCTATAGCAACTGAAGGGCGGTGTAGCAGACGTCGGGGCAAATGAAAGGGAGTTTATTAAAGAAAGTGAACAGATAAACAAACGGGAACACGGGGGATCAAAAAGGGGAAGATTATAGTACAAGCAACAGGATCAACACAAGTTCAGGAATGGAACCGAGGAGCACAAGCCTGAGAAGCACTTAAATACTGGATAACAAGGGAGCACAACAGAGGCAGCTGTAGTGAATCACATGAAACTTATTGAATAGTTTTCACTGGTTTGATTCTGCGATTTTATTTATTTATTTGTTTATTTTTGATAAATCGAAATATCTGTTTTGACTAGTATTCGATTGTATTAATTTAGGAAATGATTTAGGGTATTAATAATAGGAGTTTAAGGTAACGGCCGAAGTATCAGCGCGCGCTTCTCCTCGTGCCAATTAGCCTCGTGTGTGGTTACTCACCCAAAAATAGGTAACGAAATATAACATCTGTGGTAAATTTAATGACACGTCTTTCCGTCACAAAACATTTCACTTTCATCCATTAAGGCAGCTACAAGCAGTACTGATTAATTCCACGCAGCCAAGAATTGTTGTAACATTACTAGTAGTGTTTATCTTATTAAGTAAGCGGTTGTCGTGGACATCATTTCGGAAGGATGACTTACGCCGTCCCACGCATGCACGTCGCTATTGCCAATTTACACCAAAACTCCGCTAATCTGGTAAGTACAGGACATATAAGTTCACTCAACAGGGCGAGGGGTCACTATTGTACCATTCATCATAACATACCCTATGGCCGCGGAGCACAAAGATGGATGTAGTGTTTCAGCACAGGTACGTTAGTGGCCAAAATTGTTTAAACACCAATCATTTTTGGCATTAGGCTTTAAAAATTACTATACGAATGTTGGCGGTAATATTTATAAACAATTACAGAATGTTAGAAATATCGTACATTGGACGATTAAATAAATCACTGGAGCAACAGCTGAATTAAGTTCTGCAGTCACTAAAAATTGTTAGTGCTTCCAACTATATATAGTATAGTGCCTGCTGTATTACTACTAGCAAAGGGAGTATTACGGAGAGCGAAATTTTCCATATTACATACAATACAAAGAATCTATTTCCTGCAGCCACACCGGTGGATCGATTTTGTAAAGACAGCGTTCACATAGATTACTAAATTCATGTATACACACGAGGGCCACTGTCTCAGAGATTACTCATTCCTAAGAAATGACCTCTGTCAACGAGCTTGGCTTGGTGAAATGATCACATAATAGTTACAAAGGAGGATACAGCAGTAGGTCAGTCAATATCCATGCAGTTTGATTGCTTGTTCTTGTGAGAAGCTATCCAGCATGTTATGTTGGTTTTTTCCACTCACATAACTGGTGTATGCAGTATTCGTCATTGTATTTTGTTTTTAATATTTTCTAAAGACGATCTGATATGCGCTGTAATAGAAATTAAGTTAAAGGTGTAATGATTTTTCTGTATTCATGCAATGAATGAATTATTCGAAACTTTTCATTTCGACCGAAGTTCATGAAAATGTAATATGATCTGTTTTGCAGAGCATCATAGGTGTGGTTGTTGGAAAAACCGAGGTGAAAAGCTTTCCTGACAGAAAAAGTTAAGCACTTCCTCCGTTTTTAACAGCGCGGTTTTAGTTTAAATTTGCCTGTTTATGCAACTTAAACGCTTGAACAAATGCTGCCCTCTACTGACTACTTCGTACTCAAACCCAAAAACTTTTAAGTGTTTTATTTGATTTTCCTTATAACGTGCCAGTTTTAAAGTATGACTTCAAAATTTAGATATCGGCTCTGAGAGATACACCTTCAGCTTTACCATTAAAGACTCACCGGAACATTTAATCAACATTTCCTCATGGGGTACTGAGGATTACATCAATGGCCTGTCAAGCTGCTTCAGAATAGGGGATTGTGGTGAGACTTGTTTTTACTGTACTGTTTTGAAGTACTATGATTTTTTCGTTTTTGTAATAACTATAATATTTTGAGTGGTCGAAATATAGGTGGTCTTTGCTTAACAAAAAAAGAATATTTCTGGCAGTAGTTTGTCAAGTGAACTTTAAATATGTAAATACACAAAAATACATAGGTTTAGTCAAGTTTAGTTAGTATATTATCTTATACTTTACATAGCAAGACATGTTTTAGATTCCTAATTTTATCCATCCCATCTGATCACTTATCCTGGTCAGTGTTGCAATCTTCCCAAGTGATGTTTTAAATTCTGACTTTTAAAAAATTATTTATCACACATTGCTCCCCAATATTACAAGATTTTTGTCATGATAACCTTATTCTTTAGCAAATCATTGATTATATGTGATATATAACAGTTTTTTTACTCTGTTTAAGTTATTGTTGAGAAGCCCTTAACTGTCGCCAAAGATCCAGAAAAAGATGATAAATTCTGCCCTTCAACTTTAAGGTAAAAAAATTTTAAATTTTAATAGTCATTTAGGCTTTTATTAAATTATATTATTATCTGTCAAATTAATATTTTTTGCTTAACATAAAATTCATAGCTGAATGATTTTGAACTAGATCTTAGTATACTCTCTTCTTTTCAGCCTGTATAGGTTGTTGTTGACTGAAAATCACTCAGCCATCAAGGTTATTTCAGACACAGAGGCTGACTGCAGGCTCCTTTCTTTATTCCATCTGCCAGTGAAAGATCACAGAGATTTTTATTCACTGGGAGACATTGTTGCAAATGGACAGAGCTTGGACGGAAATGTAATTAATATACTTGCAGTTGTTCAGTCGGTAAGGGGATCTAACTTCTAAGACCACTTGAATTCACTCAAAAGTGCAATATAATCCCCTAAGGAATTATGACTCTTCTCAGTGTTTCCAGAGGATGATTTTTTTGTCATTAGCCACAGATGGAGGAAATGTCATTTATTTTGGATTTAGTGCTTGAAAGGTGTTTTTTATTGTGCCATAGATTGGAGAACCTAAGTATTTCACAACTGGTGATGGACGCAAAGGACAAAGATGTGAAGTGAAGCTGTTCGATGAAGTTATTATGTCTTTCTGTTTGATCTGGTGAGATCACTGATTGTACCTGTGCTGCTTTTGCAAGATGGTGCACATTCTCAGTGCACCCAAATGAAAATTTTATATTTGATTTAGTTGGGACAGGGAAAATATTCAATTTATTCAAACATGGATACCAAGAGAAACAGGTAGGATGGCATTCTATGTTTATACATTTTTAAAATGTCATTTTTAAAAGATAATTTTAAACTCACTCCTTGTGCTTTTAGTGCTCTTTGTTGCAGATGCACGTGTCACTTTTGATAACTTCCGAAAAAGCATGGTTGCGACAATTATCTCAAAAACTATCATCACTGTCAATCCTGGTAAGCTCTTGAAAGGCACTTGGGTATAGGAAAGCCACTAGAATAGATCAGAAAGTGATCATAATTCAAATCTGTGCCTTTCACTCACCAATTCTGACCTAGAGCCAGAAGTGAGCTAATAGGCTACAGATTCTCACCTGACCACTATAAACCTACTTCACTGACTTAAAGGCCACTTGTGAGTTGCTGGTTTCCACCAATGTATTCTGTATAGTAGCATGTGCATTTCACAAATGGAGAATTTCACAGTTACAAATATTGTGAATTGCTTTGTGGAGTTGTTAGAAGGACCTCTAAGTTCCATCATGATGAGGTTCCTTGGCTCCAGTCAAATGGGGATAAAACTGGAGAAAACTCATTAATGATAAAACTCACTGATTTTCCTAATATAGTGCTTGAAAGGTGTTTTTTATTGTGCCATAGATTGGAGAACCTAAGTATTTCACAATTCCTCTTGCCTAATCTGTTCACCAAAACATAGGTGTCACTCCTTGTGAAAAACTGACTTTGACTTATCTGACTTTTCCAATATACTTTAACCTAAGTTTTAATTATTAACTGAATGTGAAATTATAGGTAAAATGTAATTATTAGTTTTTTTCTCAAATAATAAGACACAAAAGAAGCTGTTCAGCTGTTCAAGTATGCCAGAAACTTTGCAGGAACTGGAGCACTAGATGATCAAGAGAAACTCTCAGGAGATCAGGTGTCTTGTAAGTTGTATTTCATATTCAAACTTAACCACGTAATATGTTATGCAGAATTGGTATCTTGCTACAGTTGTGAAATATTCACAAAAACTTCACCTTTTCAGTGGATTCTATTAGTGATGTATTTACTGTGGAACAACTGAAAGTGAGCATCCAGAAAAACCTTGACAAACAAGACATCATTTATGGAATCGTATACGCCTTCATCACTACATTGAATCTTGATGCTTCTGTTTCTAAAGTGATTCGAAACAGATGGTAAATATTGGTATATTTAATGTTCCTCGATAGAATAATGCACTGTGAAGTATGTCATAAATTTATTTTAAAAGCAAAAATACAGAACGTCCGGTGTTTTGAATATCTGTTTCATTGCCTTATCTATTTAGATTGCATGATCCCTACATGACTTTCTTAAATTTTAAATAAAAATTTGAAATGACAATGTATATACTCTGAGTAGGGTGACCAAATAATCGATATCAGGGAGGACACTTTGTGCTACTTCAAATTTTACAAACTAAAAGGACTGGGTGCTTAAGTGAAATCCAGGTCCTTTTAATGGTAGTTTAGAATTTCCTCTCTGACATGGATTATCTGGTCATCCTGACTCTGATATTCATAAAGAGGGATTCTGGCACCTTAGCTCATCCCAGGAATCCCCAGATAAGTGTTCAGTTTAGTGTACTATTTTGAACTTTATTGTACAATTTATATAGGTGTATAGGAGCTGAATTATTTTCTTGCCAAAGAAACGAAGCTGCTGAAAATAATTGCTTAATAAAGTAAATGAATAGTAGTGGTGCATTAGCAAGTGGATGTAAGTTTATGGTTAGACAGGTGGTGTGTCCAGTTAGCATCATTAGCATCATTCCCTTGGCTGTGAAATGTGATGATACTCAAAACAGTCTTAAATTAGAAGTTTTCTGATTGATTCAAGTACATGGGGAAAATATGGTATTTTAAACTGAGATATATAATGCATGAATATGTACATTTGTTAGTCTTGGTCATTATAGAGACGTGTAGGATCCAAAGGTAACAGTAGCAGCATTTTGAATATCATGACTAATACCACATTTTAGTTCCAGATGTTGGTATCAGGTATCTGAAGACATGCAAAACTGCATTAATCCAGTGTGTCCCAGGGAGGCACAGCTGGAGGTCACCACCAGCTTTGATTTACTGGTGGATATTACTGACCACACGGGCACCCTGCAGTCTTGTACACTGTCTGGCACTGCTGCTGAACAAACTCTGGGCTACTCAGTGAGTAATATAGGTTTATTGTGTATGACACACTAGTAATTACCTGTGGCCACTTCCTCTTAACTGAGACTGTTTTTTCTCCAGCATCTGAATTATAGCTAGTCCCTATGTATAATTCTTTTTTTGTTATGAAGTATGTATTGGTGTGTCAGTTTATTATTCATTACTAAGTCACACCTCTTTCCTTTATTTGTAAAGTAATATGTTTAGATGTTTAAGGTAAGCTTAGGTAAAAATATTATCACAGAGCGGCAGGTAACATAAGTGGCAGTGATTGTTAATCTTACTCTTAAATCACACAGAACTGTTTGTTATCTCCATGATTTTCTCATATTCCTGCTTGGTTAACTCTAGGTACTCTGGTTCCAATCATAATCAAAATAAATGCAGTTTACTGGTGACTTGAATTTTCTTATGGATAAGCAATAATTAATGCAAAAATTTGTTTTTGCATTAGGAAGATTATTTTCCATATATTAAAATATCTTAACATTGATTAAACCAATATTGGCACATATTGCATGTATATTTCAGTCCTGATGTGTTATATAAAATACTTGTATATTCAATGAGTCAATTATATATGAGAAAAGGCTATTTCTTTATTATTTCTGGCAGGCTGAAGAGTTTGTGCATTTAAAAGAACAAGAAAAAATAGCTCTGAAATGGAAATTCCTACTAGAAAGATGCAAAATCTTATTGAAGGTCTGAAATTAACTGTATTTGAAATCATACATACATAGTTATTCATAACAAAAACATTCCTTCATATGATAACTGAATTAATGTATTTTGTGTTATTGATATCCTTTTTCATGTGAATATGGATAACAGTGGTATATGTCTTATTTCCCTCAATCGAATATCAGGTTTCACTACTTGAAAGCTATCTTTTAATTATGGGCAGATTGGACCTTTTTAGGTTTAAAAAAACATTAATTTTATATAGCCTGAACCCTGAATGGTGCTATAGAGACTGGATATTTTTAACTGTAGTTGTAATAAGGTTTATGTGAGAATTATATCTTCTGTCTCTTATTATTTATGGTGTATTGCACAGTTTGCAAAGGTGGCTCAGTAGGCAGCACTGTTATCGCACTCCTTCAAGGTTGGGTGTTCATATTTTTCTCTGTGGGTGTGGAGATTTCATGTTTTCCCCAATACTACATGAGATATGAAAAGACAAGCAGTTAGGATAAGTGATGTTTGTAAAGTGCACATGAACTATGATTTAATGTTTGTATGTGTCCTGCAAAGGGCTGGCATCCTATTCAGGGTGTATCACACCCTGTTTCCCCCTCATAACTCTGACCAGTTTGAGTATGGATGGATGCAGCTCAAGTGATGTTCAAATAATATTTTTATAATTTCAGTTTTTTCTCATAATTAATCAGTGGTTACCATAGACACAAGTATTACATCACAGCTTAAATATCCATTTTCTGAAACCACTTACCCTACTCAGGGTTGGGGGTCTAGAGCTTATGGGCACCAAAGGTAAAGTACAACCCAGGACGGGGCACCAACCCATCAAAGAGCACACTCCATCACTATTCACACCTACAGGCAATTTGATTACTCCAAATTAACCTCAGCATGTTTTTAGACTGTGGGGGGAAACCAGACTACCTACGCTGGAGGAAACCCCACAATGACATGGGGAGAACATGAAAGCTCCACTCACACAGACTTGAACGCTGGTCCTAGAGGTGTGTGGCAACAGTGCTAACCAGTGCACCACCATGCCACCCTACATCACAGCCAAAATATTTGATACAATTCATAAAATTAAAAAGAGGTATTTGTATACTTTTTTGTAGATTCTTCCCTCTCCAAAGACTCGAAATGGCTTTAGAGGGAATATCTTGTCCTGCACACTGGCTGACCCTGGGGAAGTGAAACAAAGCTTTACCAGAGAAGCCCTCTGAAGAAGGTCATGAAGACCGGCGTGTTTAATCCTGTTAGTTATAGAATAGTTACAGAATTTCTTCTGTTTGCATCAGAAATTTTAACTTGATCCTTTTTCAAGTTTTTAGGATAAACAGTTTGCATATGTGAGGAAAAATACTTCTTGGATATATATTTGAATAGGAGGTTGCGTATATGAACAATGGGAAATATGGTTATTGCCTTGAGAAGCAGAGTGCATAGAGGAGAAGCACAGCACACTTGAAATTCTTTACATAGTGTTTACATAGTGTTCATAATAAAATCTTGGAGTAGGATTCCTGTTCTGTTTTGCATATTTATATTTAATAAAATGCCCTGTTTACTGTTGCGGTGTCGCATATAAGTACCATTTTTCTGATGATCCTTTACAGTTTCTGAGTCCCAATAAAAAGATGTGGGTTTTTGGCTTGTATATGCAATAATTTTCTCTGCCTTAATGAGGTCATAACTTTGACTAACTCATTTACATCAACCCCTTTGGTTTGTTTTAAGAATAAGTTAATGCTGGAAAACTATTTCACCAGTTGAATTAATTGAATTAATTAGCTGTTGTCAAAGCTGTGGCTTTCTAACTGACTTGATCAGCTTAAATACAAATATAAATACACAAAACTCCAAACAGGGTGTTTAAACATTTAACATGTTCATCATGTCAATGAAGATGTAATGTTCCAAAGACTGTAAATGCGTACATAGACTACACATTATAAAAATTAAACATCAAAAAATGTGGACATATCCTCCAGCTATTCACACTGCATGTGTATTTCTGTCCAGATGATAAATACACAGCCATAACTATCAAATAACCTTGTAACAAACAGGAGCCATTTACTTTCTATATACACCCAGACATTTTCCCCACACACACACACTTTCAAATTATGGTTGAGGCTAGTTTCATCCATTTTTGGCTTAGTTTTATTATTAATTCATAAACCCACATCTTAGGCAAAGCAGTCCTGTTTGAGCCATTCATTTAAAATATACATTATCCAAAATACTTCTACCACTCAGGGTACCACTACAACTTCATAGGTCCAAGGTTGTGGGTTCTAATTCTGTCCTGGTTCTGCGAGTGCAGGTTTCCCCTCCACAATCCAAAACGATGAGACTAGGTACATTGGTGGAATTTTCCATAGCATGGGTGCTAGTCCACCCTGCAGTGGATGGGTGTCCCTTTCAGTGCTACCTGCCATAGGCTTTGGCTGCACCAAACAGTCTACTGGATCAGCTGGTACAGAGAATTACTGGATATCACCGCTTTCATACTAACAAGTTACATAGCTGTACATAGTACTACACTGATGGTCATAACTCTGTTTGATCTAATTTACTGACATTAAGTTACCTATGACTATAGTGTAGTTTCTTCACGAACACCTCAGAATAATGTTACAAGCAGCTTGCTTGAAACCAAGAGATAATACTGCTTCACCCGTGACAGTATGGGGGAAAAAAAAAAGTACAAAAAAATATGACATATAAGACTATGGCATATAAAAAATTTATTTTGGTGTGGTTTTTGTACAAAAAGTTTATAATTAAGGCAACAATCATGAGATTAAATATCAATATTTTAGTACATACTTGTATATTCGATATCACACTGCATAAACCTTTATAAATATAACTGAAAAGAAACATGAATATATGAAAAAGTGAAGCTTCATTTTACTCAGAGGTGAGATAGAATACGAATTTTCCAGTGACAAAAATAAAACTACCATTGTGAGATATGTGCTCCAAACTTTTCTGAAACCCAGTGATTATAGAGATCCACAGTGATAATGAGCAAGTGAATGAAAGATTTGTCCCTTTGTCTCTCTCGGTCTGCTTGCATGTGAGTTTACTCCGATACACCCCTCAGTTATGCTGCTATGAAGAATCCTCATGGTGAGGTTCTCACCTGCAGCTTCGGCAGTCCAAAGGGAATCCAAGTGACATAAGACAATTCTTACTTCACAGTTTCACCATTTGATGTTAAGGCCAGTGCTGGCCTTTTCCACAGCATGGTACTGGGTGTGCAGAAGCTTGCGGGCTCGTTCCTCCCCCACACCCTCCAGCCAGGTATGGTATAGCTCTGATATGCGCTCATCCTCCTCTGGGTTCATGGGACTCTCTGCTTTGTAAAGCTCCTCCACTTGCTGCAGCAGTTCTTTGTTTGACTGGTCTGCCTGAGGTCGTATTTGCCCTCCTCCATTCAAACAGCCTGCAGACAAACACCAGAAATAGTTACAGCGTGTACTAAATTGACCATGCTATGAATATTAATTCATTTTGTTTTATTAAAACAGCTTATACAACTTCTTGATCCTGTCCTGGGGTACATTTCCCAAAAGCATGGTTGCTAACTACATTAGTAACTTACATAGTTGGAGCCATGCAACTGAATGAGTCCAACTACGTAAGTAGCTAGCGGGAGCTTTTGGGAAACGGACCCCTGGTCATGCAGTTATGTGAGCTGTATCTATGCAGAATCTACATATCTCCTTACAGCATGGCTGACAACCTTGTGTTCAGTTTTGAGTCTCCAGTTAAATATAATTTTGAACTGGGTAACCATCTGTTTTTCTGAAGTTTTATCATGCCAGTTGTCAAATAGTAAAAGAATAACTGTAGCAGAAAAAATACAATATATTTTTTTATGTAAAAAAATTAGGGCAGTCAAAATTAACGCGTTAACATGGATTAATCCATCACCATGATTAATTTGATTAAAATTTTTAACGTGATTAACCCATCTGCAGCGCAGAATGACTC
>JAODLC010000100.1:16118172-16141496 GCA_026781145.1 Hippopotamyrus pictus
TGATTAATCCTGATTAATCCACTGAAAATTCTGATTAATCTGATTAAAAATTTTAATCATTTGACAGCCCTAATAAAAATACATATATTCAAAATTAGCCTCACTGATTAGCTTGCTTATTAAAACTGACCCCAAGCCCTGTTAGGCAATCATTAGGCTACCATATCCTAAGCATATTGCTAGAACCTGAGAGAAAACTCTCAGAATTTCATCTTAGAGAATTCCAGCATGCTGTAAAATGAAACTCCTACAGTGATGATTAAGGCTCATCTCTCACCTGATGGGCAGGCCATTACTTCCACAAAGTGGTATGGCGACTTCCCCCTCTTCAGTTTCTGCACCAGGTTCTGAATGTTACGGAAGCCGTAGGTGGCAGCAAAGCGCAGTAGAACGGCACCGTCTTTCTCTAAAGTCACTTCCTGGAAGTCCTTATTCCTACAAGGAACACAGGTGGTGTTGTTAATGAAGGGGTTAGCATTTAATGTTTTCTGCAACGGTGTGATGGACAGGATGAAGACAAGGCCCCCGTGTGATGGACAGGATGAAGACAAGGCCCCCGTGTGATGGACAGTATGAAGACAAGGCCCCGGTTTGACTTACTTGAGTGTCTTATATGTGATTTCCTTCACATCAACTCCAAAAAGCTGTCTAGCAGCATAAGTGTAGACGTGATGCAAGTAGCCACCCGATCCGCTACCCGCATGACTCATCAACTCATCCCCATGCACATTGCTAAACCTACACAAACAAAAGTCCAATAAGAACCAGTGCAAGACACTTTGATCTGGTGACAGGATATTAGGGCATGTTAAGGGGTGACATTAAGCGTGAGGGAAGCTCACAGTGTGTCTAACGGCGCTGGATCCACATCATTCAGAGACACGCCCTCCTGCTCCAGCATCTTCAGAACCTCACCTGTAAACCCAGCTATGAATCACTAAACTGCATTTATGCAACCTTAAAATAAGCACTTTTTTTCCCCTCTATTTTTGGTAAGAATTTGAAAATACCCATAAACATAGCCTATTACTTTTCATTTTTCCTTTCTGTAATTAATAATTCTGTTGTAATATAAAATTAATTATCATTTGTCAAATATAGGAATAGATTCAATATAGTTTATCTTTTCTATTTTGATTCATAGTTTTGGTATATTTGTGCAGTGATTGATGGCTATAATTTCTTCTATTAGCTGCATAAGGCTGTATGTTGGTTAGTTGGTAAAAAAAAAATAACCACTGATCTTGTTGCTGCGATAATGATTTATCCTTTTGCCTGCTTGTCTTTAACGTCAGCAAAAAAAGGTTGACACACGTTTAGTAGTGTCTTACATCCATATCCACCTATGACTTCCTTATTGTAGTTTCCTTCGGGGGAAACAAGTCTGTGTGTGTGCAAGATTTATACATGTTTCTCCATACCAGAGGTTATGACACAGTCCACCTCCCTGATCTCTGACTTCGTGATGTAGAAGTCAGGCCTGGACGCCTCCAACTTCTTATCATAGCATGGCATCACTGTGACATGGTACACCTGCTGTGGGGACAGGCCCTGCACAAAGAGCACACTAACCTTATTGAGATGTACAGAGGGCTTCATCATGAGCCATATAAGAACAGCCCACAGCCTCTGGTTTAGGGCTTACCACCACACACTCAGCTCAGCACTTGCTTAATGACTCACAGCTCATTGCAACACCACCTCAATTTCATAAAAAACCAAAAGAGCAGATCAAAGCTATTCCTACAACAAGCAATGACACAAAACAAACCTGTACTCCCAATTTGCACGTTCAGATAAATACCCTGAAAGAGATTTAACTACATATTCATAGGCTGTTTTCAAGACAACTATCATCACATTGTCATATTCATTGGTTTTTTTAATTATCCAATTCACTGAACTACTTTTATACAGTTACGATTTTTTAAATAAAAAGAGTAAATACAGAAATCACACACATACACATGTACAGTTTGAGTTTGTGCACGTTCCTGCTGGCCAGGACAGCAAGTACCTGCTTTTCTGCAAACAAGGTCTTCACCAGGGAGCCCATCACCTGCTGAGGTGAGCGAGTGGTACTGATGTAAGGAAGGATGAAATCACCATGAGTTTTCTCTGCATAGCAAATCCACCCTGTTCACAGTAAACAAGGGAAATGGAATAGATTCATTATCTGCAGGATCACAACAAAGACACAAACTGATCAAAATGATCATTAACAATATTAACATTGATATTTTAATGATATTGCAAATACATTCAGAATTGTACGTAAAACCAGAGGCACCGCTAGAGATTTTGGGCCCCATGATTGCATCATATTAGGTCCCCAACTCAACTGTGTAACTGATTGCTACAATGTCAAATGAAGCAACATGTGACCCTTGTGGGAAAAGCCCAACAGCCAGCAAGAAAAATTAAATATAGGCTTTAAGTATAACAAATAAAACACACAAAGATTTAAAAAGATGTTAAAGATGTTAAGCTTTCACAGTAATGAAAAGTCAGTTGTGTTTTATAAAATGTCAGAATTTACAAAGCAGGTTAATGACTTAATACAGTAGCCCTCCATATCCGAGGTGTCAGCCTGAAGAAAAGAAAAAAAGTAAAAGGTATAACTTTTTTTTCCCTTGTTCCTTTGTCCTTTGAAGGGTATAAAAAAGCATGATTTACATTGCGCCTTCATTCCTTGTTACATATTTTAATTGCTATATTGTCTCTTGAGAATTAAAACGTCAGAATCCCTTTCATTCGAAAGAGTTTAATTTGAGTATACAGTATTATATCATGTACAGTGTACATTATTATTACTGTATCGTACTATAGTAACGTCTCACTATCACTATTCACACTGTACAGACGGTACTTCCCCCACGTCCTTCCTAACCCTACAGATCTGGCTACCTGGGCAAGCTGAGGCCAGCATTGGCAGAGCCTTTGGGTCCTGCTCCTTCCGGTGGAAGCGTTCCACAAACTCCCGCTGACTCTCCAGGAGGCTGAAGGCTCTGCTGAAGCCAGTGTCAAACACATGATGCACACCTGAAACATAACCCAAAGCCCAGTCAACCAGCACGCTTTGGGAAAAAAAGCCGCACATCCAGGACAAACACAAGACTCACAGACTGTATGACAATAAACCGAGCTCAGCCCACATCCGAGTTTATACAAACAGTGTTTCAAAGAGAGTATTATTTTCTATTATAAAGCTATTAAATTATAATACAGGCTACAAGCTAGTAAGTCTTACTACAGCCATCCATCCATCCTCCAACTGCTTATCCTGGTTAAGTTCTCGGGGGGATACATGGGTACAGCCTAGATGGGATGCCAGTCCACCACCCACCAAGTTTGGTCAGTTAAGACCAGTCTCTAATATTGCTGCTCACTGCATTACTCACGCTTGTGGGAGTTTTACTTATATAAACATGTTCTGAGGGTATCTCTCTGAACCAAACAGATTGCAGAGGACACAGATCCAAGCAAGTAGAGGAGGGAGGGCCAACCAATCAGATGTCTTGGTCTCACCTCTAGTTACTTAGACCCACCTCCACTACAATCTGATTGGTTCAGAGAGATAACCAATCATTTTTCATTCTGCCCTCAGAACATTTTTGTGCAAATCAAATTCCCATGAGCATTACTCACCCAGCTTCTTAAAGAAAGCAGTGAGCCTCTTGCCAGTGTCACAGGTACTCAGGCCGAAACGTGCTGCCAGGGAGGCCCTGGACTGCGGGGATACTGACACCACCACCATCCGCTCGCTGCTGCTCTGCTTAACCATGAGAAAGACAATAATCCTATTACACAAAGCATGGGCCACACAGGACAGCTATGTCTTAGGAATCTCAATCTGGATGCAACAAAACCACATGGACAGTTATAGAAAATCATAGTCTTTTTTAAGTTTAAAATACACCTTTTTAAGCAGATGAATAATTCACTGAATACTGAAATGAGCACCATGTTACAGTGATATAGACCTTGTGCAGCTTTCAGTGGACATCAGGAGGAATATGTCCTCTACTATTCCAAAAGTGTAGACACACACAGCTATGGGTAAATGTTAGTACAGAAAAGCAGCAGTGTTTTGGTTAAAGACAAGAACTGAATACCTGAATGAGTAACTGAGTGTAATTTTCAATTCGAGACAAGTCTGCACACATATTTACATATATCTGACACTTTTATTACCTTGTAAATAGTCTCTAGGGTTTGTGAATTGCCCAGACTGATGTAGCTAATTTTAGGTTTATAATGGAATGGTATAGATAGCAAATAAGACTTAATATAAAGGTGCTTGACAGTCGTATCAGGAACTTTGCTCTTCCTTTCAGAAATGCCCGTTTTATTGGCAATGTTTTTTTTTAATCATTTCAGAATTAAAAACAGCATGGTGAATGTATACAAAGAGAACAAAATTCATGAGATGTATTTTGTATGTATGTGAACTGGAGGGCTGCCACTGCACCTCGTTCTGCCGGAGCACTCTGTACAGCTCGTCGTGACTCTGCTGCGTGATCAGGACACTTTCAGCCGACGTGATGCAGCCACTGCAGGCTAGGCAGTCATTCAACGTGATCTTCGCCTTCTCCAACTTCTGCAGCCTCCCCTCCTGTCGACGTATAAACGAATATTATCATCTGTTTAAATAGCTAATTAAATTTAAATAGCTGATTATGTCTTTCCTACAATCTATCTGAAATATACGAGCCTAGTTTAATATCCACCGGTTATGTCAGGAACATCAAAAGCCTTTGGACAATTTGCAAACATTGGGCTTCTCAACTGCTTTATTACCGATTTTTTTTTTCAAAACTGTTCTCTAACATTTCTTCCTTCAGGCTGGACAGAGGTGACCTGAAGGCACCGGGCTTGATGTTAATTATCCCGGATCCACAGGGAATCTATGTCTAAATATCGTTGCCTTACCTGGTTAACCTGAAAGTAACTTCCATCATCTTCTATCTGAATTTTGGCCACAGATTTTCCTTGTACCTTCTGTACCTTTACAGGTTTTACACATTCCTAGCAAGGAGATTAAACAGAAATGTGAGGGAGTATAGCTTACTGAAATGAGACATGCACTGTGCCACGTAGAAACGGTAGAGCGTGATGCCACGATTCCATTTACAAACTTGAATCCAAAAGCAATTTATTTTGAAGTAGTACAACGACATCTGGGACCATACAAAAACCACCGATTCGTGCTATTTCGAAAATTGCACGAGACGGATTAATTGGTGAGCATTGTGTTTTCGCTGTTTTCTAGTGAATAATAAAAAGGCATTTAAAGTGTGCTATCCTTTTGTAAACATGGGAATTCTGTAACACACGTCACTTGATTCCATTTGGCATTTATATTTTACTCAAAACACAAATTAATTCAAACAATATATTTATATAATTTTAAGTTTAAACAGAGAAAACAATGTTTGTTATGCCGGTTATGCAAGGACCTCGGCATTGCCATGATCTGTTTCTGTTATAATGTAGTTATCATTTAAAGTATTTACACAATAAGTATCGATTTTTAAAATACATTAAACTCCGTTTTCGAACATCAAAATCAACCTACTAGGCTATACGAATTATTAAATTAAATCCACACGTTACTGTTCCTCGGTCTAACACTTACAGATATAGAGTTCACATCTAAAGACGTTCAATCACGAAGAAAACCGACATGGTGATTATCTGTATAACGATGTCACTCAGGCTACCTGTGACGGAGTTATATAGTCGTCCAAGTCAGTTAATTGCAATACGCTGCTGAAGTGGGAAGCCATGTTTCAGCTCGTGCCGGAAACAGCTCAATCGGCCTAAAAACACGTGCAGCGCGGAATTCGGACCGGACCGCAACTATCTATTTCATTTTTCATGCTGTTGTGTGCCGTGTTCATCGTGCTACATACCCCTGCAATAAATATTAGTAATAATACGATTGTTTGGTTCACTCAAAATTGTAACTAGCGTAATGTTACAGTCCGTTGCTAAAAATGAATTTATGAAAAGTGTTATTTATGGAAACATCGTTCGTGCTCCGAATAAATCGATTTCATTTTGCTAACAAGTAAATGGACGAATAAAATTTATTAGGCCTATCTTAATTATCTTCATATTAAGAGCTGTGTGATGGAACTGTTCATTTTAAGAAGTGTTGCTGTGGGGAATTATTATTAGTGAGCACATTACAGAAGCACCGCTGAATCGTACGTATTGACTACTGTCAGACAATTCTTTTGACATTTAAGATAAATGTTTCCGTCTTGTGCAGTGTATATCATAATTACTTTTCATCTTCTGTGCGTGATTTTATTCTAAAATATATTGGAGAAATAGGAAACTTGGTTGTTTATCAGTTCTGCATTCCCTAAAATATTGTCAATGATCAGTATAGAATACATCATATCTTACCTTGGTCGATTACATTCTCTGCGTAAATTTGTCATTTAGTTAATTAAATGTGAAGGCAAATGGACATAACGGAGGGCTATTAGTGCATGTTGCGTTTAATCAGTTGTGCTGCATTCTTTCAAATTTCAAACCCGTAGATCTGAAGAAGCTTGCTGTACGTGAAGATGAACGTGAACCAGGGGACTGTTGGCAGTGACCCAGTGATCCTCGCCACCGCGGGTTATGACCACACGGTGCGGTTCTGGCAGGCTCACAGCGGGATCTGCACCAGGACAGTCCAACACCAGGACTCGGTATCCTGAAGCAATGCACTTCTCTAAAACTACTGTAAATGTTTCACGTAAAACCCTGATAGTGTTTTCCCAAATTTAGTTTAATTTTTGTCCTGCGGCATCATCAGGAGTTTTCCTGCTGTGCCTCAAGATTTAATACATCAATGACGAATCACCATAAACCACCATAAATAATTGTATGCGTTAGCGCTTGCGGAAAATAAAACTCAAGATCAGTCAATAATTTCCTTGACACAAATATTCAGCAGGTGAACTCTCTAGAGGTGACACCGGACCGGAGTATGATTGCAGCAGCAGGTGAGTTGAGACACTTTGTTTATTCTCCTGTGCAAACAGAACACGCACAGGCAATCAAGCAGTCTAAGGGGGTAATACTATATTTTAACATTTAGAAGCTATTAATTTTAAGGTGATGTTGTTTTTTTTTAGCGAGGTGTCAGACCATAATAATAACCCAGACATCCATCCATCCATCCATTTTCCAAGCCGCTTATCCTACTGGGTCGCGGGGGTCCGGAGCCTATCCCGGAAGCAACGGGCACGAGGCAGGGAACAACCCTGGACAGGGGGCCAGCCCATCGCAGATAACCCAGACAATATTAGCAATATGCTTTATTAAGGCTTTTTCCATGCCTGTCAGGTTACCAACACATTCGCATGTATGACTTAAATTCCAACAACCCCAATCCCGTTATCAACTACGACGGTGTGAGTAAGAACATCACCTCAGTGGGCTTTCATGAGGACGGCCGCTGGATGTACACTGGTGGAGAGGACTGCATGGCTCGTATCTGGGATCTACGGTATGGCTGCATACGCTTAGCTGCACATGAGAATCTGCTTTTCACCCTCAGTTCATCAGGACATATGTTTCCCTGATAAGTAATGTTTTTTCAGATATACATGGTGAAAACCTCTTCATGTTTGTTGTTTCTAAACATTTTTGATATTAGTTTGATATGCATTTTTTATAATTATTATGAAAGACAAACACAGAGGCATTGACTTAACATTCCATATGCAAATTGCTGTTGTTTTGTCACAGTATTATAATGATGTTGGATATTATCAGTTCATTTTAGTTTATTTCTTTCTAAGGTCTAGGAATTTGCAATGCCAAAGAATCTTCCAGGTCAACGCACCAATTAACTGCGTATGCTTGCACCCGAACCAGGTGTGTGACAGGTTGATGTATGTGTGCCGTTTCAGGGAATCCTTTTTGTAGCTGAAAACACAAACATTTGAAAGCTAACATGCAGTACTTTTATGAACAGATTGCATGCCTTAACGGCACTGAACCTGATGCAATTATGGAAGTAATTTTCGACATGCATACTACTTATGTATTTGTGTGCCTAAATGTCCAGGCAGAGCTAATAGTTGGGGATCAGAGTGGAGTGATCCACATTTGGGATCTGAAGACCGACCACAATGAACAGCTCATCCCTGAGCTGGAGGTGTCCGTTAACTCAGTGCACATTGACCCGGATGCAAGCTACATGGCTGCAGTCAACAGCTCGGTTAGTAGTCATGGTTACCATCTCCATTGTACAGGTTCCATCACACAAGCAACTGTATCAAACATTTATGTTCTCATTTTGCTCATTGGCGTGAAATGTAAGTCCAAGATTGTGCCTCGGTATTGTTTTTGAAAAGATATATGCTCTTTGTTCTTTGCCACAGGGAAACTGTTACGTCTGGAATTTGGCAGGGGGAATGGGAGACGAGGTAACACAGCTGATTCCCAAGACCAAAATCCCAGCTCACAAACGTTACGCTCTGCGCTGCAAATTCAGTCCTGATTCCACGTGAGTGTAAACCTGCTCGTTCCTGATGACAGAGATAATATATATATTAGTGCTGTCAAACGATTAGAATTTTTAATCAGATTAATCACAGGGTTGCTGTGGATTAATTTCGAGTAATCATGATTAAATATCATTCATTTTTAAATCGCATTTCATTTTGCATAAGCAAACCGACTCAAGAAAAAAGGGAATATATATGCACTTAACATGTTTATTGAATATCTTGAACACGAGTCGGATGCATTCCATCTGCCACAGAAGTGCAATACCATGGACCCATATCAAAAACCAAGATTTTTTGCTTAGCTGGACAACTTGTCGGATTTAAGGTACCTCAGTTTAAATGGTCTTTATGTTCGTTCACTTACAATTAGCCGAACTACTGTAAATCCAACAAATAATCCGACTAATTATGAAATCCAGTTCTAGCCCGGTTAATTGCCATTGTTAGCAATATCAGTTGATAACACATTATACGTGGTGCTTTACGTTTAAAACTCCGTAGCTACACGTCCACAGATAAGTTGGATGGTATAGTGTGTGCGACCAATTTAATGAGCCACAAATGAGAAGTAGTGCTTAAACAGTATAAAACTACAACTTTCCCTTCTGTTGATAAAGGGCGCAGCCATCTTGGATTCTGAACTCGGGATCCTGCTGCTCCGAGATATTTCTTAGATCTCCGAGAAACGGGAGCGAGCATGTCCTCACTTCCGGCTTTAAAACTCGGAATCCGACTCAGAATATGAGTTCCGAGGGCAAATGGAACGCACCAAAACTGCCCGAAATGGGTTGAAAGTTTATAGTGTGTTTTCCAATGATGGGTTGGCGCCCCTCCTGGGGTCATTCCCTGCATTGTACTCGTTGTTTCCGGGATAGGCTCATAGGTCATGCGGGAGCATAGGACAAGCAGGTATGGAAAATGAATGGATGAATGTATGTTTTACTTAATTAGTCACAAGTCTCGGGAATACTGGAAAATTATATGCTGCTATTTTTCATCTTCCTAGATTGTTGGCCACCTGCTCGGCCGACCAGACCTGCAAGATCTGGAAGACGTCTAACTTCTCCCTGATGACAGAGCTGAGCATCAAGAGTAACAATCCTGGGGAGACGTCTCGTGGCTGGATGTGGGACTGTGCATTCTCAGGGGATTCCCAGTACATTGTCACAGGTCAGACCTCTCCAGCTGAGTTTTCCCTCGCCTGTTACTTTTGTACTGTGATTCAGATGATCCTAGTCTTGAGGGATCCAAAGGTCACCAGTTCAGATGCCTGCTATTGAACCCTTGTTGATTTCAAAGTCAAAGTCAGCTTTATTGTCAATTTCTTCACATCTACTAGACATACAAGAAAATGATGGCCATTTAATTAAAATTAGTTCAGTAAAAATGTCCATTTGATACGCAGTGAAAAGTACAGGTGGAAAATTCAGGTCCAGAAAGTACAAATCTAGACCATGGTTTTGTTTTAACCGAAGAATTGAGGATAAAGAGTCACAATCACAGAGTGCTCAACTGTTTGGTTGAAACAAAACCTTGGTCTGGATTTGTACTTTCTGGCCCTGAACTTTCCACCTCTGGTGATAAGTGACAATTTCAACCTCAAGTGATGTTTTATGAAAATGTTGTTGTGTTGGATTGGCCACTTGACCTCTTCTGATTGGCGCAGCTCAGTAATGCCTCCACCTTTGTGTAATTTGCAGCATCCTCGGATAACCTCGCACGGCTGTGGTGTGTGGAGACGGGGGAGATCAAGCGGGAGTACAGTGGGCATCAGAAAGCTGTGGTGTGCCTGGCGTTCAATGACAGCGTGCTGGGTTAACGTGAGCAGCTGGCTGCAGCGCGGCATGCCAGTTACTTCACTGATGTGTGTAAGCTCAGGAGGAGAAGCATTGCTTGGACCCATCATCTATGAGGACAATGTCGCATATAGAATAACTATTATTTGCTCAGAAATATTACTGGTAAAACCGTGACCTGTGGATATTGTCAACGTCTGTTTTCTCATATTATGTAATCCTGCAATGCAGGATGGGGAAAAGGGAAGTTCTGCATTTGAGCGTAAGACTCTCTAAAGCCTCCTTTCAGCCGGCCTCTCCGTTAAGAGCTGCCCTTTCTTGTGTGTCCATTTTGCTTTTGTTTTATTAAAATGTCACCCGGAGACAGAGTGGAATATTAGAATGCAGCATTTTATTTGAAAGCAGAGACTTTCGGCAACAGAAGTGCATTTACTTAGTCATCAGCTGTAGGCTACAGGAAAAGAAGACCTCAATGAATCTTTTCATCTTTCAAATTCCACTACAAAAAAAGGTATAAGAGATTGAAAGGTGAGGATAAGGGTTGCTTGTTCCTGGACAGGGTGTTTAGTCTCCTCCTCCAGGGAGGTGGTTGGCTGGGGGACTGTGTGTGTGTGTGCCACCTCCTGCCCCCTCCCCATCAGTGTTTTCAGCTTGGGCTCTCTGCCTTTGTGATGAGGAGAAGGAGCACTTTGTTCCCTGGGCTCTGACACTCGGTTGTCGGCCTTTACTCAGGCAGGTAGTAGAAGCACACAGACACGCACACGTTGTTCGGGAAGCATATGTCTATACAAAAGTAAATGAGCCTTTGCTTTGCCGGACCTGTGGGGAAAATTAACGGGAGGGAAGGTGTCACAAAAAAAGAAAATCTGCAGAAAAGTGACAGAATTGGCACTTCAAAGTGCCCCAGTGTATCAGACATTTAAACCTAAAGGACTATGCTTGGGGTAGACAGTAGCTCTGCAGGCCGGGATTAAGTTTCTGCCTCGCATTAGCCTGCTTTTGCACTGCCACTGAAAACTGAGCCGCACCCGAGCCATACTGCAAATTGACGGTTTCCACTAAAAATTATGCAAGCCGTACTCGCACTACCATCGCCTTGCTTACAAGCAGCACCGCAAGCACGACCAGACCGAGCTGGTCGCGTCATTAATACCTAATTGGTGGAAATGTACAGAGATGCCAGTGATCTGTGTTTATATGCATGGATATGAAGGAAATAAGGGCATATTCTGTATATTGTTCATTACTAGTAGTATTGCATGTCAGGATGCGTTTATGCATTCCTGATAACTCAGAACCTGAAAATTTTCAACCTCCTACTTAAAATGTACCATGGAACAGCTGAACTGAATGGATTCATAATGCAAATGTATGCAAGCGAATGCTAATTCCGCTATCATTTAATGTTAATGTAAGACTGGCATTCTCACAGACATGCTACAGGAAATTGGCACATAGTAAATCATGATGTACACTGTGTGAACAGTAAATAATTGTTTCTTCGGTTTTATCTCGCTGTTGCTCTCCAAACCTGGCAACACTTTTACTGAGCTGACCCTTTTGCAGTGGAAAACTGAATCGAGCTGGGACCGCACTAACTAGTGTCTGTTCACGGTATGGGTCAGGTATGGCTTGGTTACGGTATGCCAGTGGAAATGCGCCATTTGCTTGCCTCTCCTCCTTATGGAGCTCGAGCACTCACGGCACATTCCCAAGCAAAGAGCTTTGTTCAGGGCTCTCACCGGCGGCTTTCCGGGCCCAGTAAGTCGAGCTTTGCAGACAGAGGGACTGTAAGGGCTCTGGGAGGGACGCGATGTCCACAGGCTTGCCCCCCAGAACTTCTAAGAACTCCGTGAATCTCTGCGTCTCATTCCCCAGAAACCAGAACTGACTCACCTGATGGAGAAAAGATGAAACCAGTACAAATGAATTATCCCACATATCAGATAATAATTCCATCATATCTCAAGGTATTTACACATATCTACTAAACAAAATAGCTTTCATTCATTCATATCTAATTCAAGAAAGAATACAGAAGCATTTAGAGGTCAGATAACCCATTCTTTGACTCAAGGAGGGTTTGTAATCTAAATCTTCTCAGGTTCTGCTGAACAATAAAAATTTAAATTGCTTTTTTTTCCCCTAAAAAACACTTGCTTCAGAAGACAATTACAATTATATTGCCAGATTGCCAGAGAAGAAAAATAGACTGAATTTCACTTGTTAATTCCTTTTAAAAAAACAACTGGTAACTATATAATAATATACATTTGGAAGTCAACTGTAGCTGCCAAGAGGTATTTTACACATAAATGTTACAGTTTATATTTGGCCATTTAACTCTGATTAAGCTTAAAGATGTGATTTAGTGGAGCGTCATGAAGTAAACCAAGCTGTCACACAGGTGCACCTGGACTGGCCCTGGCGTCATTTGATGAAGCTGAAACAGAGCGGTTCTGTGACGGACACACATCGCAGCACTCTGTGCAAACAGCCTGGCATCTTTAACCACAGCTTTCCTTTCCTCTGTCTTTTTCTTCCCCCATAACGTGTCTAAAGGGGGAGTCAACAGAGCAGCCATTGTATATGCGGTAACCTCTGCGCTCCCTTCCTGTAATGCGACCCGGGAGAGAGGAGGCGCGACAATCAGATAGGCTGAGGAATTCGGGCCCCAGCGGACAAAGCTCTCCACCTGACGTGGTCCGCTGACCCCTCCACCATGCGGGCTGAAGCTGGGCGGTCCGATCCCTGCACGTTCACAGTGGTGATGTTACATCGAGAGAGTTCCAGACCAGCTAACGTATGAACTCCTCCAGCCCATATATGCAGCCGCAGAAGAAAATTAGAGACCACTCTGTATTTTTAAACAAATCCGCATTTTTAAATAGTGGTTTAATCGTGGTTCTGCTGGCAGAAGGCTACGCTGAGCAGCAGGTTGCTTCCAGGTTCAAAATTTCTAAGACAGCAGCGCACAAGAATGAGGTGAAACAGGAGGCACTGGGAATGACCAAAAACCAGCCAGGTAAAGGGCAGAAGCGACTTTCTAATGCCAGAGATGACTATCAATTTATCTGACAGTTTCTCATGAATCGGAGGATGACATCAAATGACCTTCAAAAGGAGTGGGAAATATTAAGTGCAGGTGTGAACTGCACTGCTAGGACAGCTCATATCAGGCTCCTAGAAGCAGGACTGAAGTTCCTTAAAGCAAGGTAGAAGCTCTCCATTAATGAGAAACAGAGAACCAGGCTGCAGTTTGCTCTCTCTCATATATTTTTATGTATAGTTCACAGATGCACACCCATAAATTTAGAAATGAGTGATACAAAAAATTGTGCCGTGGTCTCTTAATTTTTTCTGCGGCTGTATGCAGGTCTTACTGCTCAGTGTATGTGTGTATAAATAGTAACAGCTGTATAAATAACTGCAACTGTAATTGAGGACAGGGAATAGGGGGTCATATCCCCTAGACTGGATTAGAAATGAGGGTGCAGATTTTTTTTTTCTTTTTTCGTCTCCATTTGAACAAACACCAAAAATTGCACATTACAGGTTTTACCTTCTGTGTAGAATCACCCAGTACGGCCTGCAGATTTTCAAAATCGGACGAGTCCATTTTGCGAAGGAAGCAGGTGTCCTGGCTGTCAGGCTTGTAGCATATGACCCCCTTATTAGAGAGGAGGAGAGTTAGCATCCCTTGGAGGATCACATAGCAGACGCTCTGTCCCTCAGCCATTTACGGGGCTGTGAGGGAGACAGGATTGGGACCCTCCCCCCACCAGCAAAATTTATCATGGGGGGGATCCTAAAGTCCAGCCCTGCTTGTAGCCCTTATGTATGGTGGAAAGAAAAAAAAAAGTGCGAAAGGCCTCACGTGTCTGATGTCAAAGAGCATGGTGGAGGTGCGGTTGGTGCCGCCAGAGGTCACGCTGTAAGTCACTGCGCTATCACGCCGCTCCACGGTGGCGGACTGATTGACCAGGCTGCCGGTGCTGTCCAGTGCTGTGATCCTGATCACCTGTAAGGCAGAATGCGTAGGACGGACCCCCATCGGCAAGAACAAAGGCGGACGCTCCCTTTGATAGGGGAACAGTAGGGACCGGACAAACACACTGTTCAGCTAATTCTCTCTGTTCCCCTTTGAGTCTTTTATTCATATACTCTCACATTTTCTGTTTTGTAAGAATGGACAAAAACTGCAGTTAAAATATGCAGATATATCTACTTTTCCACTCAATAACTGAGGTATTTGTGTACTTAGACAAAAACATTTAAGAAGAGCTCACAGTTCCTTACCTGTGGGCCGGGCCATCGAAAGGCCAGGCGTCCGGTGACACTGAGCACTATGATCACCAGGAGCAGGACTGCCGTCAGACTGCCCCAGAGTGCCCGGTGACGGAACTGGATGGGCAACGTTGGAGACCCGTCCTGTGGAAGGTAAACTATGCTATAGCCTTAATCCTGTAGGTTTTATGCTCCCTCTATCAAATTTAGTTTGTAGGTAGACACTGCGGTCATTGTGATTGTACAAATGCGGTCACTGCACTCCTAACAGTAGATTAATCACATTTAATAATTTTCATACCTGATCTCTCATTACATTGCATCTACAGGATGTTATTCCAACAGATTTGCATGTAATCCACTAGTTTTTGCACAGGTAGTTATTTTAGTAAGGGAAGTATTCGGGGGAAGAGCAGCGTCTTACCACACACGGGGAGTCCTCCAGGCTGCTCGCAGTACAGCACCTCACCATCCTGCGCCCAGGTACACCTCTTCACTGTTCCCTCAGCTTAACTGTGAGCAGAGACGGGCCCACAATGGGCCAGGCAGCAGCACACCTGGCCAGACCCTGGCGTTCCCCGCATCGCATGGGCACACACGTGACAGATAAAAACGCTGGCCAAGGACCCCGGGGTGGACAATGGACAAAAGGGCACGGGGATCTCAGCTGCTGCGGGCAGAAGCTGTCACCGAGCAGTCTGAGGCACAAAAACCTGAGAATGCTTCCACCCAGATGCTGAAAGACCAAGGTGACTCTGCACCAAAGCGAAAGCCCAGTAAGCTATAACCAATAAGCTTAGCTTGGCTTAGCACAGAAAATGTGAGGAATAGGTAAGGATCCACAGATTGGTCTTTGTTTTTTTTCATCAAATTTATCAGAGTATCTGGGGTCATGTAACATAGCTCTTTATGGAGCATATAACGTTCATTACTCTCTGTATTATTTTAACAAGTTGATGTAACAAAACTGGTAATATATGTAAATTGCACTGTGCAATTCCTTTCATGAGTATTTTTAACAAAAACTAAACACAAAGTAAATAACATTTTTTAAAAAAAGGTTGTCTAGGTTTCTCATCCTGTTTTTATTGTATTCTCTAGTTTCACAACTGAATGTATGGATTACAAGCAAATTTATGGTAATTAAGACAGAAATACCAACTCCAGCATGGAGCTACAGGGGGCACTTTGGTGCTGCTTGATTATTTTTTCCTGAGGTGTTATTAGAAAATGGTTTGCATTTTGTTTACCAGTTAACTGCAAAATCAAAAACATAAAATAAACATTCCTACACAAGTCTGATTTTTATTTGAAAGTCATATTTTATTTTATATTAGGATTTTAGTTTAAGCTGTTCATTGATGATCCATATTAAACTTTGTTTCCCTGTCTATACATGGATACTGCATTCTGACAAAAGTTCTTATATTCTAGTATGAATTTCGTAACATGAGGAATAATTAAGTGTGACACTTGTGAACATATAGTATTCAGCTTCCTGTGCAAACAATTTTGTGCCATATAATTTGAATTTCAAAGCGTAAGCACAGCGCACACAGGATATGACATGCAGTACATAAATCAGAGGTTAACCATTTTCGTAAAACGTTTCTAAAATGGATTTTAAATGGCTTTGATAGAAATCTCACAAAAACCAGATAACATCCTGATACATTAAAAAATATATATTATATATTAATGATCATTCACAACTAGAATTACATTACATCTGATACAGTTCATAAAGTTTGGAAGTGGAGTCCGTGAAAATTATGTAGAAAAAGCGAAGGTACACATATATTTAAATGCAATGAGCTGTATATCTGAAACGTGTTTCTTAATCAGTCCTGAGAGTGATGCAACCAAACCATTGCCACATAAATGGCAAACATCACTGGAATGCCCACAGTCAGAAGCCCTCATGACTGTTACAGAGATAAAGAAAGCAGAACATAAATAAAAATCCTTTTCTTTTGTCACAAGGGGTCATCTGAGGAGACCGCACTGAAAAGTTAGATTACACTTTTAAAAATACAGTTGTGCCATGTAACACCAAAAATGTTTTCAAGCCAGGTATAACATTGCAAGAATGATTTGATTCATAGACGTTTTCATTTTGACATTACTGAGCTCATTTAGGATGAAATGGGGATAAAATCACTTTCGATCCTATAAGCATGTGGGTTTTACAGTATAAACTAGTTTTTAAACTGTCAATATCTAGTAATGTAGGAGGGTAACATTGGACTTATTTGGACATCCCATAGTATGCAGTGGCATACAGATATTTAGTAAATGTTTCATTCATTTTGGTTATTCTTCTGAAATCTATCCACTTATGCACATGTACATAAAGGACAGGATAAAATAAAGTCTTCAAACAAAGTCATGCACACATTCGGCATCCAGTTTACCTTTCATTATGGGTTTTTAATAAATACACCTTTAAAGAGACCTTGTTCCTATAGCCTGACAGAGTTCTTTCTGAATTTAGGACCACATTAAGTAGAATTAATTAAAAAAAACTAAATTAGAATCCTCTCAGTTTCAAATGGGAATGACCAAGCTGTATCTAAAGTCAAGAAACCATGTGTTGCAACCAGTAGTGACTGCAAGCTTCTTACAGCACCTGAAAAGCTGTACATACCCGTTCTCACGTATTTTTAACGGAAACACCATGCATTACAGCATTTTGCCTTCAAGCTGTAAACTTCACAGCACCCAACTAAAACAAAAGCTGTAGGCCATTTGCCAAAATGTTCTTTAACAGCCATTAACAAGACATGACAAATTTCTCAGTAGTTTACACTTTATGCATAGGCACCTAGAAACACTCAATATTAAATCCTTAACAAAACCAATACTGAAATGCAAACTTGCAGACTTAAGACTTAATACTGTCATTTGGAACTGAGTGTAATATATCTGCATAATAGTCCAAACGCTGGTTTCACCCAGAGGGAGGTGAATGGTATTTTTAAGATAAGGGACACTGCTTTTGACAATGTAAATTCAGATACACACCATTTTAAAACACCTGGCATGATTTGGGCAGTTAAAAGTTACAGTGTTATTTTGTGTCAGAACAGAATGCCCCACGGACCACAAAAGGGGGACCTTATAACTCTGATTCCACTTAAACTTATTTCACTCTTTGACAATATACCAGTCTAAACCCATGATCCAATCCTGGCAAGTAGTCAATGCCTTCCCACCCAGCAATTTGAGTTTATTTAAGGTCCTATATCCTAACGGACATATTAAAAGGTATATAGTGCACTTTGTTCCATTTTGTCATGTTTACTACCGTGTAAAGTGGAGAGTGAGAAGATTAGGTTCTGGGTTAGGAAGCGGAGGAAGATCTAAGCCTGAAGGGCAGGCAGAAGCTCGGCAATGCTCTCCACGATGTAGTCAGGAACCATACCAAGGCGACCAGGGCAGCCACTGCACCGATGCGCCTCTGCATCCGCGACCGTGGACACCCCAGTCAGCGTGAGCAGCGTCTTCAGGCCACAGTTGGATCCTAACAGAATGTCCGTGTCCAGTCGGTCACCCACCATGAGGGTTTTGGCCGGGTCTAGGCCGTACTGACGGGCCACACAGTCAAACATAAATTTGCTGGGCTTTCCTATAACCAGGGCTTGACGTTGGGCTGCAGTCTCCACGGCTTTCAAGAGACATCCTGTCCCTGGAGAGGCATTTTATCTTTAGTGTTAACATTTTCTAACAAAATTAATACAACCAACCTCGTTATAACAGATTATGATCTGAGCAAATAAAGGCAAGACTTTGTGACTTAAGACACGCCCAGAAAGGACACGAGAGCCCCCACGTACCTGGGACCGCTTTGCCTCCCTCCAACGGCAGCCGGGTGTCAGTGTTGGTTCCCACGAATAAGCACTCGGGGTTGCTGAGGTACTGCAGTGCTCTGTTCAATTTCATGTAATTAAAATGCTCATCAAAACCCACCACTACGGCTTTCACCTCGGGATCGAGAGGGATGTTGGCCCAGTCGATCTGAACACCCGTGATGGGGTCGGGACCGACCCCCACTTGTGGTATGCCCACATTCTGAAGCTCCTGCTTCATGGCATTGCTGCCGATAAGGTACACTTTTCCGTTCAGTTTCGCTTCGGACTTCAGGTACACCGCCGAGCAGAAAGCCGTCCCGAATACGTCCTCCTCAGAAGCATTGAACCCTAATTTGCGTAATTTATCGACGTACATTCTTCTCGTTTTCGTGCTGTTGTTGGTTAGGAAAAACACTCGCTTTCCGTTCTTCTTTAACAAATTAATGACATCCGCAGCGCCAGTGACGGCTTCATCTCCTCGCCATATGACCCCATCGCAATCAAACAGGACGCTCTCCACGGAGTCTAGCAACTCCCTAATTATGGGACCGCTAAGTCTTCTACATTTCGATGCCATTGGAAACGTGCGGCTTTCCAGTCCAATTAAGCACTTTTTCATTTATCACTTGAAAAAACCAACAAGCTGCTACGGATCACTAACTAAATACCCATAAAATGTTGATATTTCTCAGTGAAAACAAATGAATCGCCGATTTATCATAGATCGGGTTAAGCAGCAAAATAATTATTTTTTCGAAGGAGTCCCACCGGGATCACACCATGACCTTGCACTCCAGCCGAATGCATTTCCGTGCCGGAGCTCTAAGACGCCGGCCCCTCTTGAAGAGAGCGCGAGACTTCCGTCGCCTTTCCGAAGTCTCGTAATTTGAATTCGGTTTGCGCACGTGATCGCCATCCCCAACGCAATGTCGCCTGTGTCAATCTCCTGCAATGTATCTATTTGCATTTACTGGTAACGGTATTTAACCTTAAAAATGCACTTTCCTTGTCATCTAGGCCAGTAAAATGAATGTCTTGCGCATTCCGCCATGTTTTGTTAGAGGGATCTGCCCGTTGCAATATTTGCATGCCCGTGTATCACACGCTACTATTAAGAGTGAAGTCAGTTTACCCCAGAATGTGATGTATCGTTATGGAAAGTTGCTTAAAAATAAAGGACTACTGTATGTGGACATCCTGAGTTTTAATTAGAGCTTCAATGCAGTTCGATATATGGAGCAAAATTCGAAAATCTACCAACAGTATTTAGTCCGTATGAAACAAAAATGCATTTATTTCAAAATGCGAGGTAAAGTGGGCTTCCACAGACGGAAGCATATCAACAAAATGTAAAGGCATATGAAACCCCAGTAAGTCAAGCATATTATATACTGACCGTTTAAAATAATTCAGTCAAAAACATGGACATATGTTGATTAAAAACACAAATACACATATATACAAACATACATTAAAGGTTACTAAAAAAGCATTACTTTATAAGAAAGAAGATAATGTTTACGTTTGCTTATCCAGCAAGTTGCTAACTTCCGTGTCTCCTTCGAAGGTATCCAATCACTTTCCATCGCCGATATTTTCCATTCATCCATTTCCCATACCCGCCTGTACGTGAACGTGAATCTCACTTCTGCGAAACTTGCCATTTAATACCTTTCCCTCGACTAGGTGTATTAATGCGGGAAGAGCAGCTTTAGCGAGGTACCTTACCAGCAGGCTACGCAAAGCGCCCCGCGTGCCCTTTTGTTGTTATGACTACGGGGTCGTAAATCCGCCATGTTTCTCCGCTCTTAGAGTTGCGACAGGGACGGAGAGTCCAAACATGAGTGTGGAAAATAATAATACGGCAGAAACAGTGTCTGAGCAAAGCGTACCCACAGGCAACATCATCACCATCCACACCACTCTCGGGGACGAAGGTAACTCGAATCGTTTACGGTGTGATCCTCCGGACACATATCGCATAAAGAAAATACAATAGTATTGGGCGTCTGAGGAGGCCTGCTCCAGACAAATAGGCTAGCTAGCGATGCACTGTAGCGTTAGTTTGAACATATAGCTTTAGTGCCGCAGCGTTAGCTGCCTAGTTAGCACTGTAAAATATATCACATTTTATTCCCCTGCGTTAATTTGAATGATCGTATTAAGTCATTGACCACGCCGTGAAATATGCATTGTTCAGAAACTGGGAAAATGTCAATGTTTTGGCTCTTTGGCGACATATGTGTCCAGTCATTGCAAACCGTTGGCTAACCTTGGGAAGTAGTTTTTTAACTCCGTAAACCAGATCGTGGTGTCGCTTCTGAAAATGGACCAGACTTCTAGATTGCTGCAACGCGTTTACTTAGATGTACTTGGATCCTGTAACATTTTATGGCAGATGAGGATGTACACAAATGTGGAAGATGTCAGGGGGAGTTTACCTTTTTGGAGGCCTTCATCCAGCATAAGCTGCAGAATACCTGTCAGCGCGTGCAGGAGGCGCCGCCTGACTCAGGCTGCAAGGGGGAAACGCAGGATCTCAATCAAGTGGTAAGCATTTCAGTATTATTTATAGCCTTTATATACAATATGATCATTGATAAAAGATATTGCATTTAAATTTGGTTTACAATGAAACATGAAATGTTACATTCTCAGTGTCCCTGGTATGAATTTTTTTTGTGTGTATGAAATGTGATTTAAAAATACATAGAAATTGAAACTTTTTTGTCTTCCATATTGAATTAACCTTATGAATGTTGCCAGTGAAGGGTACTCTCCACAACCTTTGTAAAATTAGCAAGGAATTGTGTTTAGATATTTCTAATTGAATAACAAGACAGTCAGCTAGTATTCTAAACACGTGGGTATTAAGTTCTTTAAATCAGGATTTATTTTGTATTTTTGCTTTTTTATAACCTGGCAGGTCGAGCTGGCCGACATAAACTCTATTAAGGCAGAAGGGATAGAAGACAGTACCATTTTATTAGAGAAAACAGAGAGGCTAAGGAAAACAGGTCAGTCTTCCCACACAAACACTGTGAATTGTGGCCCTTAGAGGGATTAAGTTATCGCCATCGTGTTAGCTTTAATCTTCATACTGTTTTGGGAAAATGTGTTCCACAGCCAGTTATGGTTTGTTGTTTGTGTTTGTCTCATGCTGGACATTCGTCATGCTGACAGATCAAGGCAAGAGCCTCTCACTTTCCTCTGTGGGACGCCGGAGAAGGAGCAGTGCAGCCAGGAATGTTCCTTTGAGTCCAGACGACCAGGGCCCCGACGAGAGTGGAATCACAAAGATTGCCGTTAAAGTCAATGATGAAGGACGCTATGTCTGCTACCTATGTGAGAAGACCTTTAAAACGGTAATTTAATGATATGATTTAATCATTAAGCAGAAGCATAAATGGGTATATTCCATCTTTGCACAAAATGTATTTTGTAGATTTTTGCTTGGAAAAATCATTTTCACATTTCACTTCTAGGTTGCACAGTGCTTAGTAACTGCCAGTGTAAATGTGATTTAAATCCTGTTCCTGTTTAACTGAAGGCAAACATCCTACGAACACATTTAAGCACGCACAGTGAGGAGAAGAACTTCCATTGTAAATTGTGTGGGAATTCCTTCAGGACCAAGGGCTCACTGATTCGCCACAATCGTCGTCACACAGGTGGGTGAGGCAGCAGGAAATACAAGCATTAAAACTGGATCTTACCGTAGCAATCTAATTTGAGAACAAGTGACATTTTTGTAATTTACAGTCACTGCTTATCTGACTTAGTCATTCATTTTAAGTCATTCTGACTTGTTAGAGCATCATTTACCATGAGCTGCAATGAGTGTGCTGTGCAGCTAAGGTCTGTAAGCTCTCCAAGTTTCATCCCTTTGACCATATTTGCTCCACTGTCTCGAAGCACAAGCAGTACACGGTCTTTGTTAATGTTCCATTTCTCAAGCATGGCAAGGAATGTGTCACTAATGTATTAGCCAGTGTGGGATCCATGCATTGCTTGAGTATTTAAAACAGCCTGTCTTCTGTTCCACTCATTGTCAATGACGTGACATGTGAGGCTCACGAGACTCTCTGTTGATCCTGATCAGTAATCTGTTGTGAATGAAAGTGAGTGGCCAGTATTCTCTGGTTGGATCATTACTTTAATTTTGTCAACAACTTTTTGGTGAATCTCTTGCAGCTTTTCTCTTCGATAGTGCTTGTCACTTTTCAGTGAATATTGTGGCTCCACTGTGGCCATGAGGTGCTTAAAGCCAACATCAGAGACCATAGTAAATGGTTGGTTGTCAGTGATTATCATCTTTGTAATTAGCTTGTCTGCAAATTGAGATCTCTCATCAGAATTTGGCCATTTTTTTTGTTTCTGAAACATATCATGCAGTGTGGGCTGAGAGGGAATCGTTTTGCTCTCTTGTTTTTTCTGTGTGGTTTCATACAACTCATGATGATGAGTCCTCAGATGGGACCACTGGTTGGACGTATTTATGGTTTTTGCCACAGTTCCTCCCATGCTTATGCTTGCATTGCATGTATTGCAGATAGCCTTCCCTGGTGCTGTAGAATGAGTAAAATAGTTCCAAACAGCGCTTTTTGGTGTTTTCTTTGCATCCAATGAGAAGTAATTACAGTAAGGCTGCTCTATTTAAAGTCAATGTTAAATTGACTTGTAAATGTTAAATTAATGGCTAAATTATTCATTATAAAAACAAAAAGTGTATACTTTTTAGATTCTTAAGTATTCATAACAGAGTTGCTTTAAATCAGTGGTTCCCAACCTGGGGGGCGTAGAGGTATTGCGAGGGGGGCGCACCAACGGGATACCCTCAGGGGCATGTGCCACCCTAAACAAAATCT
>JAODLC010000100.1:16154697-16169494 GCA_026781145.1 Hippopotamyrus pictus
ACATGCACATATACACACACATGCACACATATACATACACACACACACACACACACACACACACACACACACACACATATATAAATAAACACACCTTCGTAATCATCAACATCCTAAGGATATCTACAGTTAAGGAAGGTAGTCCCTAGTTGCAAGCTTACCTTTGATGAAAGACTCTGTGCTGAGCCTTATAAAAGATCCTTTGAAGGCGCAGAGGAATCCAGGCTGAAATTTTCTATACAACAAAAAGACATAATGGATGGACATGATTCAGAATTCAGAATATTCTGGACAGACTACAAGTAATTTATAGACAAAAATATTGTACATTTGGTGGCACTTAGTAATCTTCTGGAGAACTAGATGGCTTGTATCATAGCAGAAACCTCATGTATCTTTGTTATTTAAAGACTGGGGGATTCGCAGAATGTTCTTCAAAAAATGGAAATGCAGAAGGAAGCAATATATTCATCAAACAAATAACTAGTAGCAAATATGTGTGTTAGTACCCGGGGCAACCTGCGCGACACCAGCGCTTGCCGGCGATACTCACCTCGGAGGCAAAGCTGAGAAATTTTTCGAAAGGAGTTTGTCGATTGCTGGAGCATTTACACACGAGAGCGATGCAGCTCAATATGAACAGCACATAGATCGCAAACAGCAAGAGGAAATCCATCTGCTGAGAACGAAAATGAGTTCTTATTAAAGTATCTGCAGCATATTGTAATGAAGAAAGAAATCTTGCCCGTATTTGTTAGCCACAGACAAACATTTAACAGAACTTACATGACTTACTTATGCCACGGACTACACCGAATAAGTTTAAAGCTCTTCTAATTTCGTTGTATTGAATGCTGGTAAAACTAATACACAAAGCTATGCAGTAATATGACAAAACGCGAGAAGTGTTGCTTAAAGTGTCAATTAAAGTATCGACTAAACACAAGGAACTCTTCTTATTGTTGTCGTACTTACCTTTTCCGCTGGTTTTAAAATTACATCTCTTCGTGTAACTACAGACCGGTTAGAGAAAAGTTGCTCGGCCGCCTGTAATTCCCTACCCCACCATTTCCTGCTTCCTGTACTGGAGCACTGTCATCGTTTCATGGGGTTTAACACGGACGGGACGTTCGCTGCTCTTCCAGTGCCAGTTTATCGTTTTGCTTTGCAAACCTCTCATCAGCAGCGTGCAGTCACCGATCTTCGTGCCTTTACTGACATCTCTCTTGTAAATGCAACAAAAATGCTAGGCTATTCGGTTTTTTCTACATACATTATATATAACCGCCTAACTCATGAACCCACTACCATTAGAATTGGAAAAAAATAATATGTTTCAAGCACCAACATTACAACGACTAACACAACTCCTAGTTTGATCCAGAAGCACAATTACACTTGCCGATTACTTCCGGGTTTCCCTCGTGTCCGTATCGATGTCCATTAAACAAAGTTTAAAGTAAGATGTTAATTCAAGGGCATTGCTGAAACACGAAAGACACTTGTCGTTCAGCCGTAGTGCATTATTAAATTCAGAAGAAGACGGAATATTGATAGTAGAATCACCCCGAAAGCAATACTTTATTTACTTAATACTTAATATTTTATTGCGAGGGAAATACCGGTGAAAAATTCAATGAAAGATATACATCTATAAATATGTGAGGCCCCATTAAATGAAATCAGGGTTGCCAACTTTGATCAGCTGGTTAGAGTGACAGCTTTGCACACACATGCAGTCATTTACATTTATGTGTCAGTTTTATTACCATGTAAATAGTCTGTAGGGTTTCCAAACTACCTCAACGCTTTAAATGTAGCTAATTTTAGGTTTGTAATGGAGTAATATAGATTTGCCATAAACTTTTTCAATCATTCGGGATAAAGGGGCAGGTGCCTATCGGTACCCTCATCCACCCTCCCTCTACCTCTCTGGTGTTCTTGTGTGGTCTCTATGTTCCCTGAGTTTCCTCTCACAGTCCAAAGACATGCTCTCCTTGTCTGCCTCGCTCTCATGTGCGCTATGCTCATTAGGATAAGCTCCACCATTTGAACCGGTGACCTTCTGAATGCAGTCCTATCCCACTGAGCCATAGACTGCCCTAAGTATACCAGGAGAAGCAAAGCACTGTGGGATATCTGGAGGTGTGTTCTCTTTTCTAGAAACACACTCATTGTCAGGTGGCTAAGAGCCATTCTACAAAGGTTAGGGATACTATTCTGTCTAAACAGAACTACATTAGCAACCTTATAGATAAAGACTGGCTTCTCTTATTGCCAACATAGCATACTGTTTAGAACCAGCTTAGTATATGACACCCACCTTAGCAAGCCTTTCCCAGCATACATCATTACTAAACAGGCATTTTGTTTTGACTTAAGACTGATATATTGACACACTTAACCCGCTTGCACTACAGTCACTTCATACTGTAAGTACTACTATGCACCTTTTTACTGTTTACTGTTTTACTACTTTTACTATTTAAAACTTTTATTTTTACTCAAATTATGTATTTTACAGTGCAATATTTGAGGTACAATGAGCCCAAGAATTTTATTAATAGTAACAATGCATCATTATCTGTATATGACAATAAAGTTGAACTTGAAACTTGATTACATGAAAAAATGACATTTTTTATACAATAAGTATCTGGTCTGCAGCCCGCCCCCCCAAGCATTGCTGCCTTTGTTATTCACTGGGCATCATGTGAAACCTGGTGCAGGCTCAGGTTGCTGGTCCTGCATCCCCCCCAATCGATTCTCATGTTACTTGTGGGGGGGGCAGCCTGGGTGAGAGGCATGAGGTTCAGTCGGTTGTGGCCCAGCTCAGGAGCTCTCAGGTGCTTCTGCTCCATGTTTGACTTCCTGCTCAACGTTTGAAGCTTCGTTTTAGTCCTGCTTGGCAAAGGGTAAGACTTCATATTCTACTGTGCATCTGAATTAAGCTTAAGGCTGTAAAGCGGCAGCAGATTTCTTGAGTTCCAGAATAGAACTTGAACTGTCATTGTTTGTTGTGATAACTGTTGCATTCTCTTATAAACCAGTCCTGTTCTCATTTATTGTTCTGATTTATTTTTAAAATGAATATACCAAGAACATAAAGTGAAAAATGCCAAGTATTTATACTGTATAAGGGTTTTAATGATAAATAGGTAGGAATGCATGTAGGGTAAGCTGTGTTTTCCACATTCACTGCTTAACTGCACATCTTTACATCTTCGGATCTAACTATATGGTGTGTGTTTATAGCGTGACGTTATTGATGTGGCTGCTGCCCATCTGTTTTCCTATCTGTCCACAGTTCACCATGTACTGGCAGTGGATCCTGTAAATGAAACATTAGCACAGGTGTTAATCAACCAATATGTTATTTACGCCACTTAAATTCTTATTTACATGTAGCAATCTTTCTTGTTTATTGATTTTAATTTCCTTCTTTAAAAATCAAGATAAAATATACTGCTGCATTTCAATTTTAAATAAAGAAACAAAATTACTTTGATATGCTACTTCAATTAAACACTATTTTTTCCTCCTGCCTTTGATTCAAATTTGACAAGTTGAGTGGTCTTTTTGGGTGACATGTAAGATGAGAATTTTAGCGAGGAACAGAGTCTGTTTGGAGATACAAGCAGTTCTGCTAAATTATTCAGCTCTCCCTGCCAAAGTCATCATGGCCTAAGTTCAGTGAATCACACTTCTAATTGCTAACAGAGACAGCATTTGTTTAATGGTGTCTTTTTTGTTTGATTTTTTTTTCCTTCATTTGATGAGTAATCATGAAATTCAGGGCTGAGGATGCCAAATCTAATCAAATCACAATGTGGCATTTCGATAAGGAAGATATTCATAATATGTCATCATGTCTTTTAGTTTATAAACTTCTTTTTTTGCTTTCTGTGTGCCATTTTCACAGATTTTATTTAGTTCGTCATTTACATTTGAGTTATGTACCATGTTCCTTAAAGTACGTTTCATTTAAGTATCACCTATATGTCATACGACAGGGGTAATATCACAGGACAGAAACAGTTACACTTTATAATAAAAGTTCCATTATGTATTTGCATTTTTCTTATTCCCTTGACGCTCTATATCCTGAGTGAGGAACATGGCCCACATGGGAGGAAGATAAAGTATTCAAGAACAATCAAGGTGACTATTGTCTAGTGGCCCTGTTAAACCCAATGGCTGCAATCAGTCATTTTATTTGATGCCTACTACTCATTCCGCTTGCTGCACTGCTTGGTGAGCCTGAGGGGTTAGGGCTGTAGATCTGCCACACCGATATGAGGACGTGTGTCTGCCGGGCCATTAGGCAGATCTTCACGTGTTTCATTTAATCCTGCTAATCCAGAGCAGGGGCTTAAGCAGCCTCGCGGCTCTACAGCCGTGCGTTGTGGGTCCCAGGTTTGCTGTGTTGTTTCTGGGCCAGATCCTATCCCTCTGAGAGGTATGGCGCTATAAGAGAGGAAGCAGAAAGGATAGGGAGAGAGATAGAATGTGGACGGGGAGGGGGAGTATTTATAGAAAAATGGGTCTTCGGAGTACCATTTCACAAGAAAACTATTAAGAGAGAAAACCCTGCCAGTGTGTCCTAGTTTGACGACACAAACTCTGATGACAGCATATTTGCTGAATTTCAGTAGCGATGCACAGCCTACGGATGTTAGCCACAGTCCTCTTGACGTCTTTTTTAGTTTTCTCATTTTGGACGGGAGATATTTATCAGGACTGCCTGTTTTGATGTGAAACCTTTTAAGAGCTGGGATCTTTTTCACCCGAGCAAGGCCGTGGTCTGCAGGGGTTTCCGCCATCATGGTATAGAGGAGACGGATATGGGGCATCTGCTTGCTTGATACCTTTCAAGCCTAAAACAGGAGCCTCAGAGAAGCAAAGCAAAATGAAGAAGTTTTTGCAAAATCGGAAAGGGAGACACTCTCTCCGCCAGAGCAAGTCTGGCTCTCGCTATGCATCTAAAGATTTCTGTAAGTCAGTTTGTTGTGGCTCCTCTTTCTTCATCGAAAGGAGAGACGTACAAATCCTTTTAACCCTTTGGGTTCAGTACAATTAAAAATTTTTTTTTTGTGTTGAAATGTATATAGACAATGCAAATGTGAAAACAATATGAATGACATTTGTCAATCAGGCATTTCAGACTATATATAAGAAATGCAAATCTTGTTTATGTGTATTATCATTTTATAAATCAACATTCTCTAGGTTCCAGTATCCAATCTGTATTAATCCAGTACATGCTTTGATACAAATTCTCCTACTACCTAAATGTAGCAAATAAAACAACTGGCTCATATATTCATTGTGAGTAAAGCTGTAGTTTTCTCTGTAATTCTGCTGTGCTGCTTGAGAGTTAGGTTAACCATCACTAAATATTAGGTTAGAAATTATGTATAGTGATACTAAAAATCATTCATATTTACACATGATTTGAAATACGTGAATGTGTTTGTGACCATCTGAGTCTGTGTTTATGCTGTGCTTCAGATAACATTAATAGATAATTCAATTCGTGATTAATACTTCCATCTATCCATTCATCCTCTGATCCAGGAAAGGCTCACAGGGATTTCGCAGTTAATGTGTGCTGTAATGTGCACTCAGGAAGCCTTCAGGAAATGCGATAAAATAAAGGATTACAGGATATTCTGTTATCTGATGAACGTGACAAACCACATTTCAGCTTGAAGTGATTTTTCTTGATTTTATATGTAACATCTTAAGTTACAGCTGCCTCACATTAGCTAATCAAACAAGCAATTTATATGTATTTTTTCAGCAGATACTTTTATCCAAAGTGACGTACATTTTTGAGAAAGCAGGGTCAGACAGTCCCTGGAACAACTAGGGGCTAAGGGTCTTAATCAAGGGCCCAGCGGTGAAATCACTCTGCCGACCCTGGGATCTAAACCAGTGACCTCCCAGTCTGCAGCAGCCTCACCTGCTGAGCCACACACTGTCCCACCATTTAAAGATGTTTTGTTATATATTTTTGAACCGATTAAATAATCTTCTCTGTCCCTCTGAATGGGTGTGTTGTTTGTGTGTACTCTCCGTATGTGCAGTTATGTATTATGTATCAGCACACAACTATTTTGCTAGATATAATGAGATGTGTTACAGTAATGGTTCTTTTGTATTACCATTTTTACAGATAAATGTTACATTGTTTAAACTAGTTTTCTCGTCCTCTCGCCTGTGAAGTCCTGACAATGCCAGCCTCCAATCAGGGCTGGCCAGAGGACTTTGGCTTCCGCCTGGGGGGCAATGGGCCCAGCTACATCCTGTCTGTGGAGGAGGGGAGCAGTGCCCACCTCGCTGGGCTGCAGCCAGGCGATCAGGTCCTGGAGATCGAAGGGCAGAATGTGTCCACTCTCGGCACGCAGGCCCTGATTGCCCTGGCCCAGGCCCAGAAGAACATCCCTCCCAGCATTGGCGTGGTGTCACGCATACAGCAGGTCAGAACTGACTTAGCAGCAGTCATGTCTCTCTCACTCACTCTGAGTGTGTGGGCTAAAACTCAGTCAACAGTTCATCATCTTATGCAGTCATACTTCATAAAACCATACTGCTCCTCCAGTGCAATTAAAATTCTTGCACAGATTACACCAAAAGCAGTAGAAACATTATTTATATAACACTAGATAATAATTCTTAGGAGAAACAATGTGTCACAGTAACATTCCTATACCATCTGCTACTGGAATATGAAAATGAGCAAATTAAGACATCAGAGAACATGGCATTACTATATTAGTGTCCAAGTCCAAGTCAGTTTCTGAAGCTTTTTTTCCCCAGATAAATAACTTAATTTTTCTGACTTACAGATAGACATCACCCCGGGCCCTGATGGTCGTTTTGGCTTCACTATCGTTGGTGACTGCCCCCTGCTGGTGGAGGACTGCTCCCCAAACTCCCCAGCTGGGCGTAGTGGACTGAGAGCAGGAGATTATGTCATGGAGGTCAATGGGATTCCTGTGCGGCAGCACGAGACGGCCGCAGCCATGATCAAGGCGTCGCAGGGCCGCACGCTGCGGCTGGGTGTGCTGTGCATGGCCAACCAGCAGGGCCGCGCTGCTGGAAGCATTAAAGAGTTCCACCAGGGTGGTGATGGCTTGCGGCAGGACCGGAAACACAAAGCCATTGAGTTTAACAAGAAGGTAAGCCTTGATTTGGTCTGGTGTGGTCAGCTTCAAATGAAAACCCCATGGGACTGATGTCTTCAGAGTCCATCTCCATCAATAACTTAGGGAGGGCTTACGGAAGATACAGTCCAACTAATACATCCACCCCGTTTCTGATGACTTCTCATTCATTTAACATTCATGGTTCTGGTCTGAATGTTGACTAGTATCCTGGTTCTCTTTAGCATCAACATTTTCCTTGTAAATATTACACAGATCGGTTTATGTGGTGAAAATGTTGATGCCGATTTTGCTGCTACCTATGGGTTAAGGAGTGCCCTTGTGCATGTTACAGATTGAGCAGGTCCTGGGAGATGAGCCCGAGGTGAAGAATAGGCTGTTCTCAGTGCTAAAGCAGTACGCCACCGAGAGGAAGGTGGAATATTTGGCCGCCATCCTACCAGACATTCTGACCACTGAGGAGCACCGTCAACTCATTGGCAATATCAGGTAACCATAGAGATGATTACAAAGCTCTTTGCTTGCGTTTTGTGGGGGCGTGTCTATTGTGGTCCAGATGCCTATGACACGCTGGTGTTCTGAACCACCCGTCATCAAAAACTCCATGATATGTATTGATGTTCTATATTAGTGTATAATATTCACATGCTGACAGCTATATGGTGGCTCAGCGGGTGGCGCTGTTGCCTCAAACCGCCATGGATAGGGGCTTGGACCCTACCACTGCTCTGTGCTTTTGGAGTTCCCAAATAGTTTTCTGTGTGCACTGCAGTAAGGTGAACTAACATCTCTAAATTGCCCATAGCATGCAAATGGATGTGTCCTTATGAGGCCTACAGGGTGTTCCTCACCATGTGCGCTAAGCTTCCAGGGATGGGCTCTAGGCCCACACTCCTAACCTGTGCTGGATAGGCAGTTGGAAGATGGACTATTCTCAAGAAAACATTAATATTTTTAAAAATGCAGGATAGATTTTGTTTCAGTCTCTGGGTCTACCTTTTTATGGTGGGCGCTATCGCTTGCTAACAGCTAAGTCTGGCTCATCATGGGTTGGATAAAGGTGACTGGTGTATCTAGAATGTCATACGCAGTGTGTCACCACTGATAAGTGACAAGCTGTGTGCTTTTGCCATAGCATTTCTTTGCTGTTCAGGTCATTTGTGTTAAGCAATACAATGCATTAAGGATATGATCATTTCTTTGGATATATTTTACATTACGGGGTAGCACAGAATCTCACATCTCCAGGGCTGGGGGTTCAAATCCAGCCTCTGTTCTGTACGTGTGGCGTTTGCACCCCGTGTCATGCAGGTTTCTTTTGGGCTCTCCGGTTTCCTCTTGTGGTCCAAAAACATGCAGTCAGGCTAACCTGCACCTCTCATGTGTATATTTACTTCGAAATAGCGTGTCGTCCCACCCAGGATATAACCCAGCCTTGTGTCCTGTGCTGCATGGGATAGACTCCCCATGACCCTGACTAGGATAAGCAATTAGAAGATGGATAGATGGATGAATGGATGGATTTTACATTTCAAATTACCTTGTAGGACACCCTTTAAGAACTATATATAATTATGATTGCATATCAGTTCATAGGGATATTAAAAATTATTTTGTAAAATTATTCTTGAATGCATAAATTTATGAGCTATGAGTTAATGCTGGTAAATTCAAGAATGCTTTTGTTGCACTATGTGAATAAACATCCAAAGCACACGTTATCTTGTATATTATATGCATTACTGCGCGGTACGAGAAAGACGAGACAGATATCTAGAGGATATGCCATTTGAGAGTTAATTATGTCCTACAAGACCTTTAAAAATCTTAAGCATATTGTAAAGGAGACATGAGAACCTACAGCGTATCAGTCTAATGTAGGTAGACTCCATCTGGAGCAGCAGGAACGTGAGGAGTGGGGGATGGAACTGGGATCTGCAGCTAATCCAGGAGCCTTTCCATTAAGGAAGGAAATTAGGGCGACTACTCTCCGTGGTCTTTGTAATTACTGCTGTGCACTAGTTATGAGTGAGCGGGAGTCTTTTTCAGCATTGTACCCTGTGACCGGCAAAACTCACAACAGATGGCAGTGTTAGGTTTGAGTTCAACAAGTTCATGAGCAAATGAAGACAAAAAAGCCACACGTGTGGAAAATAAGGAGCCGCACATGCAGATGAAAGGCACATGAAAGGGACACATCCTCCTGGGACCAGATTTAATCATCTGTGTTTTGGTATAATTCATTAGAAAGAGTTTGTTCATACAATTCTTCATACGTAATTACCACATCAAATTTCCATCTACATAAATGCATAAAATGAAGTCACTTTGGGAACATGTCGGCAAATCAATGAAAGTAATTAATTAAATCCTGGGGGGGGGGGGGGGGGGGGGGGGGGGGGGCTAGAGTTGGAGGTGAATAAATGCAGGTCCTCCGGGAAATATGCACTGAAATCTGCAAATCAGATTCAAAGTGGAATTTTATGAATTTTATGACACAGAATATGGTGTCATGAATATTTGGTGAGTCTGTACTTTGTCACTTTGCATATCAGTCATGCATTGTCCCTCCTGTATTGGCAAAGTATGCTGTTTAACAGTATATTGACGTTGAGGTGGCACTGAATCCTTTAGTACGTAAGACTACACATCCAAACTGGGGGGTGGTCTGGAGATGAGTTTATTCACTCAATTCATCTTGTCCGAACACCCAATCATTATGTAACATTAGGTTTTCTTTTCTCTGGCCCCCAGTATGTCGCCCTCTCAGACAGAGGTGACCCAGTATCCATGATGGTTTCCTCTGTCTGTATTGTCCCCATACTCCTATTTTACTTCCACCCCACTGCTGCCATCTCCTCGAATAAAGTCCCTTCATCCAGACTTCATGTCACTGTTCCATTCAAGGGCAAGTTTTACGGCGTCCTTCAATCAGGAGGAGTCTGCAGTATCCTAAAAATATTCAGTCACCCGAGGCAGTAAGTGTTACCATGATGCAGCTGGAATATTGGCTGGGATGGATTAGTCACGTAAAAAGATGAGTGTCAGCCGCATGTCTGTGGGTCTCCAGTGTTGCTCTATGTCAGTGGTTTTTTTCATTCTTCAAGGTATAAACAGTTTAGAAATTGATTGGATTTATTATAAGATGCTATGATGGGCCTGTTATATGTTAAGTCTAAGGTATGTAGCAAATATATAAGGAGGTGAGGCATGTGCTTCTTTGTTTATATTGTACTTTATCTTTGATATTGTGTCTTATGTTTGATATGTGTCAACTGTGCCCAGAAAGAACAAAACTAAAGTAAGATTTTCATTGTATGGTGTAACTGACTGTTTTTACCATACATATAACAATAAACTTCTTAACTTACAGTAACTCTTAAATATATAACTTAAACTTCACATAAATGTATATGAAAAATACACACTGTACTGGATTTCACTGGTTGGTGAATCATCGTCATCGTCAAATGTAATAACAATGATGTACAATGCCGCATATAAAAGCTTTCAGCAAGCATTGACTTTGAGTAAGGCTAATATTTACCTGTGTGTTCCATCTAATACTGCTTAAAATAAGCTGCACGTTAACCAATGTGTATCTATCACACACATTTTTCCATACAGCAACAGCATATGGGTCAGTGCTCTGAATCTTAATATAATAATTCCAACCCATGCAAGCGTACCTTGATTTGCACGTGATGTAACCTTGCACAGTAAAAGTCCCATTACATCATTAATAGCACAAAGTGACTGTAAAGACACTTGTGGCTGCATTTTACTCCTTTGTCACTGCAGGAAGTGTTGTGACTGAGACTTGGGATTTCATAAGGGAATTGTGACCCCTTTTAAAACTCCTCTTCAGGTAGCCATTATGCCTACCAGCATGAGGGCTGACATGCACCAGAAACCTAGTTCTAGTTAAGAAATGCAAGGTCAGGCATGTGGGTCATGAAGACAACCGTCCAATCATGTTGCAGCATGAAGCCCCTCCATGTTTTCTCACATTTAATGTGCCACAAGTGTGAACTTACAGAAACATACTTTTTATGAGTTATTAACGGAATACTGAGCTCTCAAAAACCCAATTAGAATATAATGCAGACAGCCAATCTATACATACTGTCTCAATTTCTTCTTACTTATTTCATTGCTGCTAATTAAGTTAAAAAAAAGTGAAGTTTCGGTATCTTGAAGAAAGTATTATTAATATTTCTGTTTGTTATAATGCAATGCAAATTACTAGAATAATGACACTGATCCTGAAATTCTGACACCTCTCACCACCATTAAATTTTGGCTTCCAATACCCTTCTGATCCCAGGGCAGGGGTGTCGTTAGAGATTTGGGCCCTGTGAAAGCATATCATATTGGGCTCCCAACCCAGACCAATCCAATTATGTTCCAAATTTCTTTAGGGCCCCTGTCGCTCAGGGGTCCTTGGAATCGTTTTAAATGTCCCCCCCTTTACGGCGCCCCTGTCCTGGGATGACCTTTAATTAATTAGCTGTGATGATTTGGCAGATACTTATGTATGAAGATATCAACTGTATCAAGTAGGAGTAAATGAAAAGAAAGCTGTAAATGAAAATGACTGAAAGTTACTGAAAATCGTGTCAGTTGATGTTTGCGCATCAGAACATGTTATTGTTGATGGAATGGAAAATATCTCAAATACTGAAAAATATCTGAAAACTAACATTACAGAACCATGTGACACAGGGATGGGAGGCTGGTGTGGGGAATTTATAATATGGGCTTTGGAGGAGAGAGAGGCAGGGAAGACAATACAAGTGTTACAACACAAAATTGAATGTGGTCTGGTCTAGGGTGTAACAGTAGTAAAGCCACTGTAGGTGAACAAAGAACTTTTGACTTTTGACACCCAGCCCTGACTAAACACTTAATTACGATTATACTATTACATTATCTTTTGCGATATCATAACTATAATATATACTACAAAATTAATATAAAACTATTCCCATACAGAGAAACAAAGACTGTCTGTATACAACTACCTTTAGGTCATAATGCATATATCTAAAAGTGTATTAGCTGTATTAACAAGAAGGTTTGTTCACTGCTCAATGTTATTTTGAAGCTCTAAATAATACAGTCTTGAACGTATCAAAATGTATCAGATGGCTAGTCATTGCTGCTATGACATCCATTAATCCAGGGGTCTTCAACTCTGGTCTTGGAGAGCTACTATCCAGTGGGTTTTCTATCCTACCTGGCTTCTGATGAGCCACACCTATTCCTGGTATGTTCCTGAGAAGAGCCAGATAAGATAGAAAACCTACTGGAGAGTAGCTCTCCAGGACCAGAGTTGGAAACTCCTACATCATGGTCAATATAGTGATGTAATTTAACCCTTGACTAGATATACATACAATGTCCACAATGTCCCCTTTTCCAGTTGGCTAACATCCCAAATATTCTCAATGGACTTTTCCCATTCTATTTTAGACAACCTACTTCTTATGAAAAAGAAAACCAGAGATTTAATTTTGCATATTAGTTGTAAAAACGGGCATTAACTTAAGAAGTACTAGTGAAGTCAGCACTAATAAATAAATTAATTGCATCAATAACAAAAGTTATTAAACATTGTCAGGTATAAATATTGAATTAGAAAGATTAATAACTTTTACTTTTCTAAATCAAAGGCTTAAAATACATTTATTAAAAACATAATAAAAAGTTGCACACAACTTACATTTAAAATGAACAATTAACCATGGATATACTTTTAAAAAAATAAAATACTGTAGGTAACCAATCAGCTTGTCATCTGGACAAGTAGCTTCATTCTAGTTTGCAAACCTGACATATATGTCTATGTTACAAAGTAACACACTCGAGCTTCCCATCATTTAAATGTACTCTTCTAGTTTCCATGGATACCAGCCTTAATGTTTTTTTTGATTGCTGGCCTATTCCTCATATGTGTGTGGACCAGACTCGCATGAACATTTGTTCCTTGTTAATATCAGGGTCTCACAAAAAAAAAAAAAAAGTTTGAACAAAATATAGCTGCAGGCAGTGGCCATTCCAAAAAAGCCTACAGAAACAAATGACATATTATACGTTAGGCCCTGACCTGTGAAGGCTGGTGCCCCACCCTGGGTTATTCTCTGCCTTGTGCCCGTTGCTTCTGGGATTGGACCCAGACCCCTACGGCCTTGCATGGGACAAGCAGGTATAGAAGATGGATTGATGGGACTTAGGCGTTTTCCCCATTATCATACATTACCTTAAAATAACACTTTGCTATTCACAATTTTTCTCTTTTTTGTAAATGTTTGGACTAATGAAATTGGCTGATGTTTAATCCAGACATAAAGTGAGCCCCTGCACATTATTCATTATTACTAAAACAACCAATACTGGAAGGCTGAATCTTTGGTAGTCATAGTTACTGCTTTATTTTCAAATAGCCGCTTCTTTTACTTCAAATACGAGAACCATAGCATAATTCCAGAACATTCCGATCTTAGAGTCAAAGAAACATGAGGTACATGGTTTGAACTTCTGCTTTGGTTTATTTTCCTTTACGTCATGACATTACTGTAAGAATAGATTCATATTTTACAGGTTTTCTTACAAGAATGGTATTGAAAGAAGCATTTAAAGAAACTTAATAATATGACAGGTAGTCAGCACGACACTCTACTGTACTTCATTGTGTTGTGCGGGTGTCCAAAAGTGAGCCATCAAAAAAAAAAAAAAAAAACACTAACAGCAAAGGATGAAAATGATTCAATGACCACTTATCACTGTAAAACAAAAATCATAAACAAGCTCTAGAACTTAAAAAAGAATAACTGCTAAGTGAGGCATTTATTTGGAAGCTGGCCACAGAGTCGTAACAAAAGCACAGTGTGTCCTCACCATGGAAAACCGTTCATTGTGTAGAGATGTCTTTCAGATTGTTCTAGAGCCTCACATATTTTCTTGAATAAATAACTAAATAATGATCTTGCTTAGAGTGAGTCATGCTTCAAGTAGAAGTGGTTTGTAATATATGTGTGGGCCCTTCAACAGGAAAGCAGTTCTGCAGAAAGACAGCCTTGTATTAACTGCATCAGCATGGACTTGTATGCATGCAGCAAGTTTGCTCCATTTTTACACATAGGCACATACGTAACAAGGTCAAGTGAATCTATAGAAAGAAGTGAAGAGGTGTTCTGTAGGTGTTGTGATGTTCTCTTCATTGTTCTTATTCTGCTTGCGCATAGGCAAAATATATTTCATGCATTCTGTTGCGTCACAAATCCAAGCTATGCCTTTGGGAAGTGCTTCCTTAAACAATACTGCGTTACCCATGAAAACTTTATCAATAGGTCAGAGTGCAGTCTTTTCCCTTGAAACGCCGGGTGTTAGCACTTATCGCTCTCCTTCGTCAGAGGGAGTGATGGTTCGCTTTACATCTGTACCACTATGCACCACGGAAGTGGAGCGACTGCCTACTGCGTCTAAATGTATAGAAGTATTTGTAATGAGAATTTACCGCACTAAGGGCGGGAGCGAGAATGCGAGTGCGGGTGAGAGAGAGAGAGAGAGAGAGAGAGAGAGAGAGAGAGAGAGAGAGAGAGAGAGAGAGAGAGAGAGAGAGAGAG
>JAODLC010000100.1:16180926-16199581 GCA_026781145.1 Hippopotamyrus pictus
ATTAACCTTCACCTGAATATACAAACTAACAGGATAAATAACTACACCTGACTTTCAAGTTTTAGTAAGTGTGGTTTTTACCCTCAAAAATGTCATGTAGGACATTTATTATAGGATTCTGTGGTAAATAAGGATATATATATGAGCCAAAACATTATGACCACCCCCAGCTGAAGTGAATAATGTTGAATATCTCGTAAAAATGATGCATGTCAAGGTGTTGGATATATAAGACGGCAAGCTAACATTCGGTACTGGTAGTCAACATGTTGAATGCAGAACAAATGGTCAGGGATAAAGATCTGGGTGACATTGGCCAAATCATTATAGCCAGATGACTGCATCAGGGCATCTCGGGAACAGCAAGGCTTGTGGGGCTGCTCAGCTGAGGTGAGTACCTGCTGAGAGTGGTCCAAGGAGGGAAAAACTGCTAACAAGGTGTTAGGCAGCCAGGACCTATTGATATGAGATGCGAATGAAGGCTGTCCTGCGTGGTACAAACCAACAGGAGGCTACTGTGGCACAAATTACAGATAATTTTGATGATGATTACAGGAGTAATGTGTCACTGTGTCACAACACACAGGGCATTGAATCCTTTTGCCTCCCCTGATCAAAATTATCTGCCATTTGTGCCACAGCAAAATAAACAAACAAACAATTAAATGAATGAATGAATGAATTGAATGTTTGTATACACATACACACACATACACACACTCACACACACAAAACTTGTCAGGGGCAAACCTCCATTGGTTACATGTAATCAGCGGTGTTTAAGACAAAAAAAAATGGTGTGAATAGTTTGATACAGGAAAAGAGTATCTCTTTGGAAAAATGTCACCTAAATTTTAATTGTAAAAGGCCAGTTTGTATTCTAACTTTTAATTAATCATTTTTTATATTTTTGAAATCTAAATGTTTCCATACTTAATGTTTCAACAGTTTGTGCTAGCAATGGGGAATTACCTGAACAATGGTCAGCCAAAGACCAACAAAACCACGGGATTTAAAATAAACTTCCTCACTGAGGTATGTGTACGTGTTTACAATGAAAAAAAAAAGATAGCTAGTTGTTGCCATTGTTTTATAATATCCCAGGATTCATAATCCCACATTAACCTTCACCTGAATATACAAACTAACAGGATAAATAACTACACCTGACTTTCAAGTTTTAGTAAGTGTGGTTTGTACCCTCAAAAATGTCATGTAGGACATTTATTATAGGATTCTGTGGTAAATTGGCCCAATCCTATTATTAACTGGTTTATCCTATGGGAGATTTTTGTAACATTTTGTGCAGTATTCTGGAGTACATGAGTTCATTATCACTGCTGCAAATGTAGGTTAACATGACATTTCAGTAGAACTTCTGTAGCAGGACATTTTAGTGACTTCAACTTGTTAGATGTGTTTCAAGCAAGAAATAAACAATCTTTCAGTAAATGGTAACAAAAAAAATCTGTATGGAGTCAATTGAGTTTTCTTGTTAGGGTTCCTTATTGTTTTTGTCCTGATTATTATTATTATTTCTCTTTGCGTTTCCCCCCCCCCACAGTCGAAACCATGTAGTTTAGGTAAATTGCTGTGTCTAACTTGTGTGCGTTAGTATGTGTATGTGAATGTTTGCCTACAGTACATTAGACAAGCAGTTACAGAGATAGATGAATGAAGACAAGAGCTGTTTCAACTATTGGCCTTGAAATCTACTTTTAGTTGTATCCAAGAAGTAATCTGTAGCCCGTTGAACCACTTCTCCTATCTTGTAGCTCAGCACTACAAAAACTGTGGATGGCAAATCAACGTTCCTACACATTCTCGCCAAATCATTAAGCCAACACTTTCCAGAACTTGTAGGCTTTGCCAAGGATCTTTCAACTGTGCCGTTTGCTGCCAAAGGTAATGGAACTCTGCAAAATCTTCTGTCCGTTTTGCATTTTTCGGTGAAAATGGACCTATCAACTTTATACTATATTTATTTTTAAATTATGCTATGCAGATTGTATTTCCTTTTACACCTGCAATTACTTAAAAAACAGATTACTAGAAGTTGTTTACAGTAAAAATAGACTTGAAGAAAGCATCTGGGTCAATGATATCAGTTGAAATTGTGACTATACTAATTAGATCTGGTTCCCATAGTGGTTTTCTGCTAATGCATTTACTATCACTCTCCCTTCAGTCAATCAAAAATCCATTACAGCAGACCTCCACGATATTCATTCAACTATCAAGGATATCAGGATTGCCTGCCAAAAAATGCCTACAAATGATGAAGATCACTTTGCTGCTGTGATGAGTGTATCCTTTACATGTCCCAAAAAATTACAGCTGCATTACAGATAATCAGAGCAAAACATAAAGATATAATTTTTTGACAGTATATGAAAATGAACACCAAAGTAGGAGGTTGGAAATTTTCAAATTTTGAGTTACTGGGAATGCATCAATACATTGTCATGTGTGAAAATACTAATAATGAATAATATATAGACTATATCCATATGTATCGATACAGATCACCTGTATCTTGTTTCTGTGCATTTTGACCAATCAGATGGTGGTGAAGCAACCAGCTCAGTTTAGCAGAGGTGGCAATTTCAGGTCCATAAAATAAAAATCCAGACCATGATTTACTTTCAACCAACCAGTTGAGCATAAAGAGTCACAGTCATAGAGTACTCAACTGGTTGGTTGAAACAAAATCTTGGTCTGGATTTGCACTTTCTGGACCTGAAATTCTCACCTGTGCAGTTTAGTCATGCTTTTGACTCTGCTAATGAGCAGGGCTTAGTGAGCAGGGCGTCATCAGCGCAGGTACAGCTCTGGTACGGGTCACATAATTTTCAATGGTGAACCATCTCTTTGCGGTTTGGCTCGGGCCTGAAAACTTTGTGTCTGAATCCTGGCCTGATTGATAATTTTCAAGTCAAAGCACAACCGAACCTCTTGTGACCTTGCCCAGGATAAGCAATTAGAAGAGGGATAGTTGGATTTAATGGGCAACCAAGCCAATTTAAAATAAATGTTAAAAAATGTCCATTATCTATTGCATATCTATTGTTGCTTTTTTGCCTATTGGAAAAGAAATCCGCTTATTCTGCATGTTTAAATGAAGACTCATCTCATGCAACTCTTGTGTTAATTGCAAGATGCACTTACTGATGGACATGTAACTAAATAACGTGTAAATTATAGTTTAATATTCTGCATAGGCCAAACACTAACATTGACTGTTTTGTTTATAATGTGATTCAAATATTACATAACATCTTTATATTATGTGTATTATATGACTGTTACATTGCATTGCTATTGGAATCCAGATCAGCACAGAGCTGTTCTCATTCAGATAAGTAGAGCTTCTTTGAGATGTGTGCTTTATAGGGCTGTTGTACCTGGACGGCTTGTGACTGGCACCTTGACTGGTGTGTCAGAGCTTCTTAGAGAACTGCCATCCCACAGTGCAGTCTCTGGATTCCCTGCAGCACCGTGCCATGGATGAATTCTCCAAGGTTGCGTCGTACTTTGGAGAAGACAGCAAGGCCACCACCACAGAAGCCTTCTTTGGTATTTTCGCTGAATTCATCTCAAAGTTTGAGGTGAGCTAGTGTATTAGCCACAATACAATGTGAAACAAGCTGACATTTTGCTTTTAGGTAGGGATTTTTGCTTTTGCTAAAAATCTCCTAGGGTAATAAAAATATAACAAAGAGATATCATGTATTGAAACTAGCATTGCTGTTTTGATGACATATCCAGTGATGCATGTATAGTGTCCATGTCATATCTGCCCCAGCGCTTGTCAGTAATGGGCTGTTTTGCAGAGAGCGCTTCATGAGACCCAGGTTGTGGAATACAGCAGGAGTTCCCACATGACTTCACCCCTGGCCTGGTGAGAGCTGGCTGGCAGCCTTCAGATCTCACTCATGCCAGTGTGAAGGGGACACACACAGAGCACTTTGATGACTACTGGAGAACTCACTTACCTCGGAGAATATCAACTTCGTGTGGGAAAATTAACATAACTTCATATACAGTATTTCAGACATGTCTTGTCTGGCAAAATCTATTTATAGAAGGTTGTTTTATATTTAAAGTGGGACAGCAGATCAAGTGGCAGCAAGCGTTTGTTACTAGGATCATTCAAAGTGGGTTAAAACGCACAATTCCATTACAGATTATTTAAAAGGCTCAGATTATCAGACATTAGAACACAACACAAAGAATTATTTTTCGGTAAAGGATGAACAAATCATTCGTACGCTGGATTGGCTGAAAAAGTGTCTCGGAGGTCATACGAAGGATGGTCAGCTGTTTTTTTTTCTTCTATTGCCAAAGGATGATGAACTGTCAAACTGACACTTATTAAAAAAAAAAAAGTTAATGTAAAAAAAAAAAAAAATGTTTATATGTCTACCGGTGGGTGACAAGGTGCCTCATTGGGTAACAGTGTCGCGTAAAGCATCAAGGATTGGTGGAATCACACCTCTGCCGTGTGATGATATATAGAGGTAGAAGTTACTGGTTATCCATACGTTCAGAGCAGAGGTTGGATATTAACCCTCTGCAGGCGTGAGGAAACAGTCCATCTATTATACTAATATAGTATAATGCCGCTAACGTTTAATTCAGAAATGAAGAATGACGGTATACTCATACATTATACATCTCAGTATAACATAATACATTACATCATGGACTAAAGGTACAAGCAAAACAATATGAACATACTTCTATAGCGTTACTGTTTCACAGGAATGTCCTTTGCAATTGATTTTTATAACTGGATAATGAGACCATATTCATATATCACAGTAGTATACAAAATGTTCAACCCAATTTTTATTTGTTGATAATTTATTTTTTGCATATTAAACTGAAGTAAATACAGCAATGCATACACAGTCAGAGACTGGGATATGAAAATATTACTGTGATATACCTGTGCTGGTTCTCACTTCTTGCCTGAGTATTGTGCTGTTAGTCCATTATAACCTCCTTCACAGTTTCAGACACTGGAAAGTATGTGAAACCTAACAGGTCTTACTGTGCATGCAGTCATTTTTCATTTTTGGTATTGCTTGATGTGCTTCAGGTTTACAGGAACGATCTTCTAACTGTAGTGCCACAAATAATATCAATATAATGTAAGAAGCCCATGCTATTTGATAAGGCGGTATGTGACCACCACGTGCCAACACCTTCAGCCAAAGGTATTAGGTATTATTTTCACTGGCTACACCTGAGAATTTCACTGGACAACCGCATACTAGCAGTGTCCCAACAACATCAATGTAGCATTAAAACTAACCCGCTTTATTTCCGGGCAGCTCAATAGCTGCTCTTATGAATTTGTTCAAATAAAACAGAATTGGAAATGATATATTTTGTTTTAAAATCCATATAGCTGACATAAACATTTTGGCATATATCTCATGGATTCTCAAAATATATGTTAATAGGTTATAGATTAACTTTCAGAATTTCAGAAAGAAATAGAACTCTTAGCGTTTTCAGGTTTAATGATCAGATCATTTTACAAATTCTAAATATGGTTAGTTAAATGAATTTATTTGAATTTAGATTAATTTATTCAACAATATCTTAAATATAAATTGAAATCAAACTATTTGCTGCTTTTACATTTTTTTTGTTAATTTTATGTTTAAGTAGAGGTGTGCTGCTACTGTGAAATGTTCAATATTGGTCTGAAATAATGCGGGCCACATTATGGCTTGTGATACAAGATACCTATTTTGTATTGTGTACAGCAAAGACAGCTAGTTCTGGAAAATAAACATTCTATATGTATTCTAATATCTTTGTTGTTTTTTTTCTACAGTTTCTGTAGACTGGCTGACTTAATTGCCTTCATACTTTTGGCACCTTGTCACTGATTGTTAATTCTGTTTTGTTTGCAAGTCTAAAAGGAAAATATATTTAAAATATATTTCCACCACCTATTTCTGGAGATCCAGCCCTAGTTTCCTAATGTGACAGCAGGAAGCTGAATTCTAACTCTATGGATTTCTAACGTTAGGTTCCCATTTATAAAACACACTACATGTTACATACATAGCCTGCAACATGCAAGCTAACTGATGTAACATGAGATGCCCTTCGAAGGAGGACTCCTCAGTAATCTGGTTTATACCAGGGATGGGAACAAATCATGTCTTAGCAAGTCCAAGTCAAAACATTGCAGTCTCAGTCAAGTCTCAAATCATTTGTCCTCAAGTCCAACTTTAGTCCAAGTTTTTCTATCATTGCTCTCAAGTCACAAGTAATCATATTGGTGATTCATGTTCAAATCGAGTTGTGAGTCATGTAACTTGATGTAATTAAAAGAGCAAAAACCATCCACAGTACATTGTAGGATACATTCTTTATAAGCAGAGATAAGTTAAAAAGAGTGTGTCCACTCCGTTGTCCTCACAGTTTTTACATCCGTGTTTATGCAGGGAATGATGCATATTTCCAGCAAGCTATCGCAGGAAACGTTGCATTCAGGCAGAGAATGAATGTATGTTGAAATTATAAACTTTATTTTATGGTGTCCAGAGGGGGAGTATAACCTCAAGTCTTCTCGAGTTATAGGGTCTCGAGTCATTTACCCTCAAGTCCAAGTTGAGTCCAAGTCTTTCCATGTCAAGTCACAAGTCATCAAATTTGTGACTTGAGTCCAAGTCAATTCATGAGTCAGTGATTCAAGTCCCCACCTCTGGTAAATACGAATGCCAGACCACATTTTTCACAATCACATCGTGCCCGGAAAATGTATTATACCATCAGTAAGTTACTGGACTGACCATCGCAGTCGACTAAATATGGTGCTCGTAGTCATTAACAATAACTAATTGTTGTTGTTATTATTTAGGTGTTCGTCTAGCATGTAAATTATGACAATTTTTAAAAAGCTAACAATGTTGTGAAGACAAAGACAGGTAAGAGTTAAATGAGGATTAGCACCTTGCTTTGAAATTACTTTTCATCTTGTGCAGAGTATTACGTGGAGTTTTTGGAAAGATTTCTGTGTTCACAGACAGAAGGAGTGTCTGGCGTGCTGCTGCTATTTCCTGGTTGTATTATTCATTTGTTGCAGGTAATCATTATTACTCAGGTTTGCAACATTAGCTCAAGTAATGTTACGAAATTGTACTGTATTGTAATATTTTGAATATATATAAATGTTGCAAAATTTGTCAGTTAACTGTAATTTCATTATAGAATATGGATGTCATTCTCTTTCCTGAAAGATTCCAGGATTTTGTTGATTTCTTACTGCATGCAGAGCCACATATTTCCAACAAGGAGAATACTGCTGCTTGAACATCCCAGTGAGCCCAGAAGATGCAATGCTGCAGCCTCAACCAACTGACTGTCTCTTCATGTAAAGTACATCCATCCCTCCATCTATCTTTAGTATCCAAGTAGTAGAAGCATATCATCTATGGTGTATGCTAGAGTGGTTGCTATGGCATTGCCAAGGTAGTTAAGGTTGTTGCTAGATGGTTGCTAGAGTGTTGCTATGCTACTCAAGGTGGTTGCTAAGCTGCTGCTAGGTAGTTGCCAAGGTGTTGCTTAGGTAAAGTGGTTTCTAGGAAGTTACTATAGCAACCACCTACTTGCAGCATAGCAACACCCTAGCAACCACCACAACTCCCGTATGGGCTCTATTTCAGGGGTGGCATAGTGGCAAGCACTGTTATCTCACACCTCTGGGACCAGGGTTCGAGTCTCCCCCATGGCTCTATGTGCATAGAGGTTGCATGTTCTCCCCATGTCATTGTGGGGTTTCCTCTGGGTACTCCGGTTTCCCCCCACAGTCCAAAAACATGCTGGGACTAAATGGAGTTATCAATTGGCTGTAGGTGTGCATGTGGGAGTGAACCCCATCCTGGGTTGTTTCCATAGACTCAACAAGCTGTTACAGAAAATAGCTGGATGGATGGAATCTGTTTCACTTGTCCATCCTGTTTTCTATCTTATTTTATTTTAAACATATCCCTTTCCTATACTTACACTATGTGTACTATGGCATGCTGTTGTAACAAAAGCATTTTCCAGTCGGGATGAATACAGTACATTCATCCATCCATCCCCACCACAAAGCAGCAGCATGGTATCTATGGTGGATGCTAGGGTGTTGCTATTCTGCACAAGCTGGTTGCTGAAGTGTTGCTAAGGTAGCTAAGGTGGGTGACAGGGTGTTGCTAGGTGGTTATTATACTATCTATGATGATTGCTATGGTGTCGCTATGCTAGTCAGGGTGCTTGCTAGGGTGTAGCTTATGCTGTATGGTGACTGTGGCATTGACATTTTAAAAAATCAAACTCAACAGAAGGAAGGAGGGCTAAAAAACACAATAAGACAAACACAGGCTAATTTGGCTTTCAATGCATCATGGGAAACATGGCCTGATATAACAATACTCAGGCAACTGAGACATCAAGTTTGGTGGCTGTGGCATGTATGTAGACTGAGTAGGAAGCCTCTGACAAAAAATGATTCTCCAGAAAAGTGAACCAGGAGAACGAGTGCACATATCCAATAGCTGTATACAAGCACACCTGGCCGGTATAGGACGGATAAGTGAAAGTTGGGGTTAATATCTCGAAAACTGATAGGAGGGGTATGCCAAAAATCAGGCTGAAAAAGATCAAGATAAAAAGCGACAAACGACAATAGTGTGTTTGCTCTGCAATCACACTAATTAAAGGTGAGCTTCAAGTCCTTTCCTGGGTGAGAGGAATCTGGCTGGCCAAGGACAGAAAAGATTGATCTGTAGTCTTTAAAATGGAAACAGCCAGACAAGTTTAACAGGAGACAGCCACAGTTATGTTGGAGGGTCTTAAGAACAGAGGAACTCTCAGAGGTATGATGGTACTAGGAAATTTGGCAGATTTATATGACAGTTCAAGATTTGACGCTCCAGATGATGGGAGGAAACAGAGGGAGACTTGGAGGAATGAAAGTCATTAACTTCCAGCCAATCATTCGAGTGCTTGACTTGAGAGCAGCAAGTATCATCTGAGGGGGACTAAACCTATAATTATTATCCAGAATAGTGTACAATTTATAAATTCAGTTCTATGCTATTTAATATGTTTCTATATTATTTTGAGAACAGGGGGCCTTTCATTATCAGGATGCTAGCATATATAAAAACACCCTGGATCAAGCTCATGTGACACAGGAAACTCCTCTAGTTGCTTGGACCCACCTCCTCTACAATCTGACTGGTTGTCTCTCTGAACCAAACTTTTTTTGTTCTGCCCCTCAGAACGTTTTTGTGCTAGGAAAATGCCCATGAGCCTTGGGCACAGTGCCATATTGCCGATCAATCCTTGAAGATGAACAGCGAACCCATCAATTGCCCCTTATTCCCCAGTTGAAGGTTAAGGGCCCTTTAAATGGACAACTGTTTTTTTTTTTTTTTTTTTTTAATCTTTCCAGAAATAGTGTAGCCTCTCCATCCTCAGGGACAAGGAGCATTCAACCCACTAGGCATTTTTTTCCTCTGCATTGAATAATACTAAGCCACAACATCTGAGAAGTCCATGTTTTTGTCTTAAAAGATCTTCAAGGTTGTGGGAATATATTATAATGTCTGCCAGCTGCAGTTAGTTAGTTTTGCATTAAAGATCTTTTTAATGTTTGTCAAATAAGTTATGCCAACTATGAGTATTTTCCCATAAAGAGTTTATGACACTAACTACATGTGTCATATGTCTAAACAAAAAAAATAAATTATTCTGTGTCATTCTATATAAGGATTTCATTTCGCCATGTATGATGCACTTTGAACTGGAGATCAGATAACGTCAGATAATGTCAAAACTTGAAAAGCATACGCAGCGGTTGTTCTAGATACAGTTATACATAAGTTAGATGGATATTTTACTTCTGGCAATTTGGAGAGTATGGTTGTTCAGCTGAATTATGGAAATGATAGGGGAAAATGGGTACTGATTTTTCTCACCAGTAGTTATTTTATTCTTTTGATAGGGAGTGTTCGCAAGCATTATAAAGCTTGTTTGCACTGGAAAGAACATTTTAAAGAATGTTGTGCCTAAAAAGAGCAACCAGAGATTGATAATTATTTGGAAAAACTTTCCTAAAAGGTGCCTTGTATGTACAGACAAGGCAAAATGGCTTGCAAAAGTGCACGTAAATATATATATAAAAAAAAGGCAGCAACGAAACGATATCAAAATCCAGTAAATGATTGCCTTATGATAAAAAAAAGGATATGTACAAATAATCAAATTGGGAATTACAGTAAATCCTGACCTTAGTACCATTTAGGTTTTAACTGGACGTGGAGCATCAACATTTAGAGTCATTGAAAGAACAATAGAGCATTTCTTGTCCGAGCAGGTTTACCACTTCATAGCTATCACAGATTTTGCTTTATGAAATTAAAGAAATATATATTCAAAAAATAAAACAGCTCAGTGGAAACAATGACAAGTAAATGTTCATTTATACAGAACTTTCACCAGGTTAGTTGTGCGACTGCACGACTGCTATTTGCTTTGTTCGTAAGCCAATCGCTTAGGTAGAGGAAGAGCACTCAAATAATTTAATGTCTCAAACTTGCTTGATAATTACTTCTTCATGAGCTTTCATTCTAACACCACATTAAGATCTTCATTCACAAAACAGCAAAAGCTTCTAAAAGTTAACTAAAGGGCAGATTACAATCATTCAAGCTGCAATTCATAACAAGTTTTCTCGGTCATAGACAACTCCTAGAATGTTCTGCCAGAACAAACTGCTCGACCTTTAAGGAATGGGAATGTGCTGAATGTAAATAAATATAAAAAGATGAATTATTCTATACACTGTAAAAATGGTATGGGCTGGTAACTGAAAACCTGCAGTCAACAGCAAAAAGTTAAAGCAACACAGTTTTTGGCTTCTATACTGTACTTTCCCGAAATTACTAGATCACTTCCCTAAAATATCAACAACAACCAGAACAATTGTTTTTTTTGCTTATTATTTCTTGACTATAATATATAGCTTACAACATGTCAATTATAAACATGAATGGTCAGAATTTCAGCATTTGCAGTATTTCATCTACAAATAACTCAAAGTTCCATGAAAGCTTCCTCAGTGAAGCAGAGTGGGAATTGTGATCCAACAATATATTATTCGCAGTACTCAAATTTCTTACGTAGCTGACTGCAATTATCCAGTGGTGAGCTCACGTACAGCTTGGTTGGTGTGTGCACATCTTTTTGTATGTCTGAGAGAAAGAGAGAGAGAGAGAGAGAGAGAGAGAGAGAGAGAGAATATAGTCTGAGGCAGAGAGAGAGGCATTTAAGAAGCAGGGGGCTGGACACCCCCTTCACAGCGCAGTGCTTTCAGATTCAAGCTCGGTGTCCTTGGCCGTGATGACGGTCAGCTGTCTGCTGGGAAGGCTCACAGCCTGCTGGTCCACAGCAGGCTTGGTTACAGGGGCAGCATTCTCAGCCTTATGAGCCACAGCTGAATCTGAGCAGAGAGGACAGCAACAATAGCAAGTTACTGTTTTACCTACGGCCAGTCCACACTTTTCTCTAAATAAGCTGTTTTTTGTGCTGCAAATCCTGAATTCTCCTTAGGCTCTAATTATATATCTATATATAATATATAAATATATATCTATTTTATATAGAGCTCTCTAAATTTTTCAATTAGAATATTTATTATTAGAATTTTTCAATTATTAGAATATATTCTATGGTAAAATTCTGTATTAAAAAAAAATCCACACAGTTACTAACCCTAATTAACAACAGCAGGATTATCCCACGCATAAATGGGAAATAGTTTCAAGTAGATAAACATAAACAGTACATAAACAGTTATATTAATATGGCAAATTCTTTTTCTGAACTGACAGGCATACCTGTATGTGAGTGAAAGTTACATGAACTTCACATGAACCAGAAAGACCATATCCATAGTAATATCATCTATGGTGATATTACTATGGCAAGCCCAGACAGAATCCCGCAGAGATAATGCTCAAAACCAGTACCACGGGGTGACTGGTCTACGGCCCAGGGTTAGACACACACTGATGCACTGGTGCGCAAAGCCACAGGAAGCGAAGCTCAAAGCAGGTGTTAAGGGGGCACTGGGTAACAGCTATTCCCACTGGCGATATCATTACCCTGGCTTCCTCTCTGCCTTAAGCAAAGCAGCTCAATGCAAATCAGCACTATTAAAATAAAACAACTCAAATATCATCATTATCATCACCACCACCTGTTAGCTAATATTACTTTCTCACGAAGCACTGGGAAAGTTTTAAACCTTAATCCAGGTAAACCGTTAAAGAGGACAATAATATCAAATCATCAGATGAAAGTATTTCACTTTTGGCATTCCCTCAACTGGAGCAAAAGTTGGATAAACTTCTGCAATCTCAAAAATGTGTTTCAAGAACTTTGGCCACTGGTGTAAATATAGAAATTTTCTACATGCATGTTCATATTTTCACTGTGGAAAAAAATGCCAGTTCATGTAGAACGTTCATGCTGCTATTAACAATACAGCCTACAATGCAAATTCATAAATTTCAAGCATGTTACATGTGGTGAGTTCAGCCAAGCAGTTCGGTAAAAACATGAAGGCAAAATAAATGCTGTCTTGTGTTTAACTAGCCAGAAATGTGAGACTTTGCAAGCCTAGACAAACGGGTTACAGCAGGCTGTACACAGCAGGCCGAGGGGGAATTAGCAGATCAAAGGGCCACGCCATATATCCCTATGACAGCAACGAAGCAGACAAAAAAGCTGACTGCGACAGCTGTGAATGCCACTGAATTACAAACCTTTCCTCAAAGAAAGATCCTCAACCTGTGAAGGCATTATGACACAAAGGTGTTAGTGCACATGTTCTAGGGAAAGACCTTTATGTGGGACATTGGGGAGGGCGGATACATTTTGTTAATGTATGGATCTGCAGAAAAGCTCTATTCAAGTGATTATTCAACTGAAAAAAGTATAAACAATGAAGCTGACCTGATCTTTAGAAAAATAGTACTAAAGATTGTATTCTTTAGCCCAAAGCAACAACAGTTCCTTCTTTTTAAGTATCACTTTGAAATCCTATCTCTAAAAAAATTACACTGGTCAACAAAGACTTTGTCACAGAAAAACTAAAGGGTGTCATTTACGTACTTTTAATGCTAATTTCTGAAATGCACTCAGAATTTTGCTATCACCCCTAGCATTTGAGTGACATCATTTATAGGTTATATTGATAGTATATAATTCCTTATGAATGTATAGGTGTTGGGGCAGCATGATGGTGCTGTAGTTTGCACTGTCGTCTCACACGTGTGGAACCTGGGTTCGAGTCTCCGCCAGGGTTCCATGTGTGTAGAGTTTGCATGTTTTCCCTGTGTCGTTGTGGGGGCTACTCTGGTCTCCCCCCCCCAGTCCAAAAACATACTGAGGATAATTGGAGTTGCTGAATTGCATGTCAGTGTGTCTGTGTGAACAAATGGCGTGTGACTGTACCCTGTGTTGTGTTGGCACCCCATCCTGGCTTATTCCCTGCCTTGTACCCTGTGTTGTGTTGGCACCCCATCCTGGCTTATTCCCTGCCTTGTGCCCATAGGCTCCGGGCCCCCCGCGACCCTGAACAGGACAAGCTGTTTCCAGAAAAGGATGGATGTATGGGTATATTAAAGTTTAATTTAGGAAAAATTATTTTATTTCTACTTGGGAAATTTTTAAGACATCAGTGAAGGGCACAGAGTACAGTAACTCTGTTTTGCTGGAGTTTACAGGCTGCAACACGTTTGATACATCAGGACATTTCTGATATGGAAAATCAATATCAAGGCTGGTGGAGTCCCAGTATGCTGGTTGACTCTGCTTGACCCTTAAGAGGGATGTTCCTGAGGCCAAGTACAGCTAAGTATTATATACATCTACCTTTTAGATGAGTCACTTCTTCCATGCACATATACTATAAATATACATATAGCATTATCTTTAACTGTGTCACTCAAAACCCTTGCGTGATATGGAAATTCTGAATACATATTTGAATTCAGCACAAAAATACAGCAAGATTAACTTGACATCTGACAAAAAAAAGTAAAAATGAGTTGATCAGTGTTACTAATGTAAATTGTACTAGACTGAGCATACTGGTGCTGCTGAAAGACGGCTGTGAATCACACATAAGTGAACCTGCGGATCATCCTTACCGAAAATGTTCCTGGATATGTCACTGGAAGCGTCACCGCCTGAAGTGGGAGGCTGGGGTGGTGGGGGCACGCTGGGTCGATTCCTCGGCTTGGGAACGGGCCGTGGACGAGGAAGGGAGCCAGTGGGGTAGGAGGACGGGGTGTCGGTGAGAGATGCTGAGGGAGGGGGGGTGTCGGGAGGGGTCGGGGTGCTGGGGGGCGACTGCTCCGTCCCATACTCTGTCATCGGGGTGGAGGTTTTAGGGTGAGCCGGCGGTGCGGCCTGCATGGGGGGCTGGGGAGGGGGATGGCTGGGGGCATGAATGGGAGGCTGGTTGGTGGAATGCCGACGGGGCAGGGCTGCTGGGTGCGGAGCGTTGGGATTTGGGTTGGCACTAGGCGGTGGGCTGGAGATGGGTTTTGGGGATGTAAGTGGGGGCTGAGCTGTTCCTGAGTGCGACTGTACTGTTTGTTGGACTGGAGATGGTTTTGGTGGAGCAGGAGCTGGTTTCTTTGTACCTAAGAACAAGATGGATGCAGGAAATAACATTTACATTAATTCATTTAGATTCGTTTATCCAATGTGACGTGCCGTCGATAACAGCAGGGGTCAGCCTGGAGCAAGTGAGTTTAAAGGCCTTGCTAGAGGTTCCAACAGTGACATCATGGGATTGAAACAGCAACCATTTGATGATACTCCTTACCCAGGGATGGCCAATCTCATTCGTAAAGGGTAGCTGTGTGTGCAGGTTTTTGGGGTAACCTTTAGGTCAGCTGTTCAAACCCAGGTGTGAGGACTCTTCAGCCAATCAATCCTCTAATAAGTAATTTACTTACAGAGTTGCAGCAAAAACTTGTACACACAATGGCTCTTTCTCAATTGGCCACCCCTGCCCTAACCCATGACACAACATTCAGCCCCAAATACTGGGGGGAGGGGGGGTGTCAGTCACCTCTGCGTATCAGATGAGGACTGGGACCCATGGAGCCAGGCTGCAGGGCCCCCACGCTGAGCTGGCCCGGTCCGGACACAGCCACAGGGCTAGGGGGAGTCACCTGACCGCCTGCTGAGCCATTCTTCTGAGGTGGGGGTGTGGAAGTGGCGTCACGCATCTTCGAGGAGCTAAGGAATACAAGAAGGTGACCGTTATGGTGATAACAGTGCTGAACGGTGGGGGAATGATGAGGCGTTTATGTTTAAACGAAACTGACATAAGCGCTCTGTAAATGGAGCATGCAGTAAACCCGGGGCTCAGATTTACGCCGGCAGCCAACGGCCTGCTCTGCTGCTTTAAGAGAGCTAAGAAGTACTTTACATCACAAAGGACGGCATTGTTCATGGCAGAGGGCTGAGAAAAGTCAGGTCTGACGAAAGCAGCAGTGAACATGTTTAACATGACACTGATATTCATTCCTGTTCACCTATACCGGTGTTTCCCAATCTGATCTTCAGGGACCCACAGACAGTCCACATTTTTGCTCCTTACCATGAAAAATGTGGACTGTCTGGCAGGGAGCTCGGAGGGAGCAAAAACATAGACCGGTTGAGGGTCCCCGAGGACCAGATTGAGAAACACTGATCTATACGGTTCATTTAAGTTAAAGCATTAACTCATACAATTTGACACCAAACAGGGAAAAAATTAAACAATGGCATCATGTAGCAAGACAGAGCATGCAAAGTGTTCACAGGAGAGAGGAAGGCTTCAGAGACTAGAGTGCAGTGCATGCTTAAGGCAGCTAGAGGGGGCTCTTGTGAAAACAGCAGTTAAGAGAGTGGCGGGATTGTGCTGTCGGACCAGCAAAAAAAAAAAAATCACAGAAAGATCCCACAGGTGGAAGCTGCTCCAGATTTAGCTGTACTCTTTCATGAAGTCTTCCTGTATCCAGTCCAGGATTGGGTGAGAAAACAAAGATTTGCATAAAAAATATATACATTCAATTATGAAAAATAATAGGTGAAAAGAAATCGGAATTAGTTGGAAGGAAAAGTGGACTCTTGACTGAGAGCATGCAGCAGGCCTCTTGTTTCTGTAGCAGTCCTTACCAGCTCTCCTCCGGGTTGTGGCTTAAGGGCCCCTGCATAGCCAGCACCAGGCTGGACAGGCAGGGCTCTACGGCCGCAGGCTGAGCCTGCTGCTGGAGCTGAAGCTCGGCCAGAGGCTGCACCAGGGCAGCCCCCCCGGCCTCAACCGGCGGCAGGGGGGGCTGGAACGCAGGGGAAACGTGCTGCTTTCTATTAAGAGTGCCGCCTCTACGCGGGGTGTGGTCCGATAATTTGTTAGCGGGGCTAAAGAGACGAGATGGAGAAACACCAGGGCCAGGTATGAAAACTGCAGGAAGAGACAGGCACACCAGGACCCCAGGACAGCAAAGAGGGCAGGGACCCGTACAGCAGAGGGCGGGGAACTCAAGGCCTTCCAACACAGCATGAATACTGACATCAGGAACACCGGGAGAGGTCTGTTCCTGTCCAAATGATGCTTTGAGCACATCCAGGAAAATATAAGGGAGAACAAAGGCCAGCGGATCCCAAGGCCAGACTGGACCGGAGTTCCTCCCCCTCCACGTACAGACTGGACCATTACATAGATATTCTACTTATTAAGCCTGTTTAGACAGAGCAACAGACTTAAATGGAAGTGTGTATTATATATATATTTTATATAAATTTACTTATATCTGTTCCATTTCTAATCAAGCAATATGTGCAGGATATGATATGTGGAAAGGAAGTGGAAAAAAGAGCTTTAATAACGTAATAATACTTAATTTTATTAGTAGTAAACTGCAAAAGTCATTTTAAAATACTCCAACATACAGAATGCAGCAAGCACAGAAACAGCAAGCATGTAGACATGAGAAAAGGGCCCCCGTGGGGGGGGGGGGGGGGGGGGTTTAAAAGTCACATGACTATTGGGCAAAAAAAAACCTCATTGGTTCCACTTGGCCCTGAAATTAAGAGTGGAAAAGCATTGATTGAAATGGAGTAAAGAAATTATGTGGTCGGCATTGTTGGCATTTTACATGTATGTATTGCAAAAAGCCCTAAACTCTGGCCTTGTTGATAATTACCTAAGAATTTGAATTTTAGGGATATGTCCAATTTGAGAAATCTCAGATTAAAATGATTAGCAGTAAAATTGTAGCTCTATATCTCTTTCAGCATGAGAACATTTTCACCGCGATGGGATTCTGAGGTTGCACAGGCACGTGATGTCAATGGACCATTTGTTGGAAATGAAAAATGCCAACACTCTGGCGCTGTTAGAATGACACTACAGAGGACAGGAGTCATGTAAACATATGAGGATATATATACGAATGCAGCAATGAGCTCTTATAAAGAGAATTACACAAACAGATTCCACTAGACACAGCACCTGCCAGCACAAAGTCATCCATCTTCCATAACAGCCAATCCAGTACTGGGCTGCATTTGAGATGAATGGATTTTTTTTTTTTTTTTAGAATTGTATCAATTAAAATGAATTTTATTTCATTGGCTTTCAACACACATAAAAATGGGGAAAAGGGAATGTAGTTAAACACCGTCCACTCAGTCCTGCATAACTACAATGGACTCCTCTGCCACAACATAGAAGGCGGACACAGCGGATCTTGAATCCTGCCTGCTGGCAGCCCTGTGGTGGGATGGATACCTGTCTCTGCGTGTGATCTCAGTCTCCGGCGCTGACCCGCTGCCGGGCCGCTTCCTGTCAGTGGCACCCGACTCTGTCTCGGGTGCGCCTAGGTGGTTGGTGTGGTTTGCAGTGGGCGTGGGCATCGCAAACATGCCTGACACATTGAAGTCCACGTCTGGAAGGCACAGCGAGCCCTGGTGTTACATCTGTCACTTTTCCATTACAGACCATCCCCGACACACGACTGGGTTCCATTCCAGCAACTATCATATGGCACACAGTGCGCACTAGGTAGAGTAGTGCTGCCAGACACACAGCTGCCCAAAATTTATTTTTACACCTTTATTAAAAAAAAAAAAAAAAAAACTGTTGCATAATTAGTGGTGCCTGGCAGCATATTAAGCATTTCCCCATACATGACCCCCCCATCAATACGAGCTTCTTTATAAATAAACATCCATCCATCTTCTAATTGCTTCTCGATAAACATCATCAGAGCAATGTAAACATACTTGAACAACTGCGAGACAGGAAACTCTTAAATAAGACACCAAAGCCCTTTGAGCGCTGTGCTGTGGGCGAATAAGAGAGGGGGTATCGTACCATCAGGGAAGAACCAGGCTGCGTGCTGGATGATTGGTTCGATTATGGTCACCACATGAACGGAAGTGGCAGCTGCCATCTCTGCCAGGCTCCTTGGTAAGGAGATACAGAAACACAAATTAAAACACACACACACACACACACACACACACACACACACACACACACACACACACACACACACACACACACACACAC
>JAODLC010000100.1:16206689-16220726 GCA_026781145.1 Hippopotamyrus pictus
CATAATAAAATTGAAAATTACAGTTACTCATAAAAAATTATTCTTATTTGTTACAATCCCCAGTCTAAGGCCCTAGGGGTTTTAGGGCCGATTGATGATTACAGAACTTCAGTTCTGGACACATGATTAATGGACTGGGCTTGCCAACTAGAAAATGTAAATGCAAACTTCAAATGCTACAAGCCTATCGACCCCAATCATATAGTACTACAGAGACAGTGCATAATAACTTACTTTGTACAGAAGCTAGTTCTATAACAACCTCATGATGACTGATCTATAGCATGTTAATGTACCAGAGTACGGTGGGTAAAGCGCATTAATGCCCTGGAGTATAGTGGGTAAAGCACATTAATGCCCCGGAGTATAGTGGGTAAAGCACATTAATGCCCTGGAGCGTAGAGGGTAAAGCACATTAATGCCCCGGAGCGTAGTGGGTAAAGCACATTAATGCCCCGGAGTGTAGAGGGTAAAGCACATTAATGCCCCGGAGTGTAGAGGGTAAAGCACATTAATGCCCCGGAGCGTAGTGGGTAAAGCGCGTCAGTGCACTCTACCTTGCTGCTCTTGGATAGTTGGGAGGACACTCTCCAGCACCGACAGGGACCTTCTGTGGTAATCAGCCTGCGCTTCTAATAGCTGAGACCAGAAACAACGACATACACGGTAAAAAATAACTATAACAAACAAGCCAAGAAGCAAGGGTGTTACAAAATAGTGTGCTGTTCAGCTGATCCACATTGTAGAGACCAAGGACATCATCTACGACAGGGCTCTTCAAATCTGGCCCTTGATTCCAAATCCAGACCGTGTTTTCAGGTCTACCAGGTGCTTAGTTTAATAATGACCAATTCTGATTGGTCAGAGGCTTCACACCTGGCTCACAGGTATAGGGAAGCTGGAAAATTAGCAGCGCTCAGCCCTTGAGGACTGTGATTTGAATAGCCATGATCTACTATATACATGTGACAAAGACAGTTAGACATAACGAGAATGAAAACTGATTTGATTCTTCTTCCGCATGGGCAAGAGTATTTTCGGAGGTGTATGACATCCAGGGTGAACTTGCTACATAGAAAATATGCAATTTATTTTTCCAGATTCTTGGCGCCTCCCATGATTTTACTACTTGTCAGCACTTTGCCATCCACTAGTGAAATATGACATGACACTATTATAAATTAGGGCCCTGACACCTTACACCCCTGAGACGTCTGAAACTGGAAGTGATCTAAATTGCAGAATTCATTCCAGTTGAGTGAACCCACGTAATAAGCTAAATGAGAACAGACACTATCTACAATGTCAGAATATATAGGGTGTGTGTATGCATAAATTAGGATCATGAACAAAAACACGACACGCCTTGACCGACGTCAGCATCCACTCACCGATACATAATAACGTGCATAGTCCCCTTCTTTAGAGAAGAAGCTGTACAGGTCTGCAGCCAGCTGGTCCTGGTGAGCAGGGGGATAAAAACATCTACCCTGAGTGCCTGCTGGCTTCAACTAACACGCATGTGCAAAAGAATAAACTGATAAAGCCCAACGAGGAGACAGGGGCCACTTCGGCCGATGATTCTGCTTCTCAAATGGACCGTTTAACAAATAAAAAGGCACTGAGCCAAAACCATTTCATTGCAGAACAGCACGTCTCTAAGCATGGAGTCAGTTGACGAAGTGAAAAGGCTGGGTGTGCCTGAGTTTGCCTGCTTGTTTGCCGCTACGGGGCTTCAGCTACCGCTACGCTACGGTACATCAGAGAGAACGACTAGGGAAGTGAAAGACTTGCGTGGGTATTTTATATTTCCAGTGCTGAATGATTGCTCAAATTTCAACTGGCCAATAAAAAGCCTTGTGCCCTGTTACATTAACTTATAAAGAGATAATCAAATAAAACGATAAAACAACCACACGATTAAAATAGTTTGACTTACTTAAACAAAACTCTTAGTAGAGGGTGTATAGTATTTTGACTGGTGTTCTTCCAATTCTGTGGGTCATGTGACATACGAGAGGCCTGCCTATAATAACTGAACAAATGCCCCCCGCCCCCCCCCCCCCCCCGAACAGTAGCGGCACTTTCACTTCATCCAGCCGGCGGGGGCAGCGACTCCTGCCTCGTCACTGCGGTTTTCCCTACTGTCATGTGTATCCTGTTTGCAGAGTATCTCCATCCTAGCAGGTCCAGTCCCAGACCCCGTCCATCGAGCTACAGAAGCCAAGGAGCTTCAGGTGCACGTGATGGGCGATACCTTGCAAACCTCCACTTTGTTCATGGCTTCATCCACCTCCTCCTTCAGGGAATCTGCCTTGGCTGTCAGTGCTTGGGTGTTTGTTCCTGAGATTATGGACTTGGTTGCCTGCAACCACCTAGTAAATAAAGATGTAAACAAGCCCACAAACAAGGTCACACGGAGATCATGAGGGCCGTAACCCAATTGCATGGACCTGTTCAAGAACAAATGAGCAACGTTACCTAGCTCTAGCAGAGTCGTAATCCAGCACAAGCCTGGCTAGCTGCTTCCTCAGCTTCATTATGTTAGGAATGTCGACCTGGAGGTGAGAGAGCAGCACGTCATTCAGCCATGTCCAGCTCACCACCACTGGAAATCCACCATTTTCTACAGACACTTTTTTTGATTAAGCCATGCAAACGAAAAGCAAAAACTACAGAGAAAAAGGCACAGATCTGACCCAAAAGGAAGGCTAGAGCAGAGGAAGACTGATTGGATCACAGCCCTACCTCTGCTAACTGATTGAGGGGGTCCAGGACGTCCTTCTCGATCTGCATCTCGTACTGCATCAGTTCTGAGGCCAACCGGTGCTCAGCATCTCCACAGACCTCCATCATCTTACTGCCAACACACATGAGAACCCAGCATAACGCAACTCAAGAAAAACCAGAAGAGCCACCAAACGCAAAACGGCTCAAACAGGCGTGACGTCTCCTAGATTAGATTAGATTAGATTAGATTGACTTTATTAATCCCACAATGGGGAAATTTCTTAGAAATTTCTTAGGTACTTACAGAGAATTCAGAAATAAAACTGTACATGGTATTTAATAGATTATCTGTCAGGAATTCAATAACTAATCCAAATAATTGAAATAGAATTATTTAAATGAATTTTACTGGCTTTGGGAGTCTTCTCTGTACAATCAACAGTTTATATGAACGTAAAAGGACACAATGTCAACAGGATTTTATTCTACTTGTTATTTCTATATGTGTCTGTTCAGGCAGTTAATCAGTCTTATTCATTTTATAGCAGTGAATGAACACTCAGGTGTGACTAAATCAAGCGGACTATCGGCAAGTGGACAGCCCCTCCAAAATTCACAGACACATCCACCTTTCAGAGAAATAACCTACAATTCCCAGGTGGACAGAGAGAGAGGACGCACCAGGCATAGAATGACAAACACTTCCAACAACACAAAATGGTCCCTAAATTATATTAGTGAAAATTACATTATAGATTAGCAGGAATTGAAAACTACTTTTCAAAACTGCCTGAAGCGGTATTTGGTGCGTACAATCATTCCAGAATTTGCATAATACAATATACTCCAGACAGCAACATTTGCGTATTTTTATTCTCTGAGTCAGAGTTACAGTGAAAAGCTGGAGGCAGAGACTGAAGTGGAAGGTCTACGGCGTGTCCAGCGGGTCACAACCCACCCCATGAGGGACTCCTCCCCGAACTGACTGCCCCCATCCTGCATGGCCTGTGACAGAGCAGTCAATGGCAGCTTCTTCTGTGGGCACAAACAGTTCATATGCATTACTGTGCCAGTGATTACTGTCACGCCTGAGGGGGGGGGGGAGGAGGACTCGTATACAAGCAGCGTATCCTCGGCAAGTCAAGAGGGACTTGCCGATATTGCCCTTACGTGTCTCTTCTCGGCATCCGTGCCGATGTGTCCCTGCAAACAGGAGACCATCTTCTTGTGGGTGTTGTGAGACACGTTTCGCACCATCTCCATGCGCCGTTCAATCTGTATGTAGAGGGGGCGACCATCACATGTCAGTGAAAGGAATACAAACTGCAAATGAGTCAATCTGTGTCTCCTGCCTGCTCGTAAAATAGCTCAGCACCGAAAGACCTGCACAACTGACATGGGACATAAGCTATGGTGCTTTCGTGGGCCTTGGTCGGCCTCGTTTCTCGTCCCATGAGGCGCTTGAGAACGTGAAGACAGCTAAGGCTGAAAACCGCACTCCCAAAGGATTTAGGCTAAAGAGCCAGTTACTAATGTCAGAATACTTTACAGCATCTATGAACCACTCTCAACCGCCATCAAAAACATTCTTGAAAGAAAAAAAATCTCATTCGTAGATTAAATGTCAACGAAGCAGTTTCCTTACAAACTAAGCGAAGCATGATTTGGTTTCCACCTGGGATCTGTGTACAAAACATCACTGTGAACAGGTAAGGGCTTGTACGCACAGGCACATCCACAGGCCTGCAAATGAAGACATGCAGGGTTACAGTGCATGGTTTCAGCTGAAATGTGGGTGTGCTCGCTTTGCCTGAGCTGCACTCCCTAGCGAAACAATTTAAAGTTGAGGAGGGGCTATAAAAATTAAATCTGAACAAATACCGGGTGTCAGAAAAACACAAACTGTGAGCGGTTTCTTCCTGAGGGCTGCTGGGGCGACAGAATAAAGGGCAACGCATGAAGGGAGACGCCAAAAACGTAAAGAAGAAAAAGCTACTGCGTTCCAAAAACAGCCAGGCGACTCAGGAATCCCACCGGCTGGGAGATGAGATAACCACCTCCCCCCCCTGCCCCCCCTGCCCCCCCCCCCCCACACAAACATTCTGTCAGGGGCTCCCCCCACGGCTGACACAGCCTGCAAACGGGAGCCAGGAGCTGCTCCCGTGAGCTGCTCATTCCGGCGAGGCGGGGGATTCCTGTCCCAGTCCGAGTTCACTGCTGGCTTCCCTGCTCCACCATGCACGGGAAACGCGCGGCTAAACCAGGAATCGGTCGTGTCCTCATTCCCTGACCCCTGACCCACGACCCCGGCTGTTAACTCTGTGCTCCCGGCTGCCCCGAGTCCTGTACCTTTCCATACCTGTAGCTGTAGGGGCTGGAGAAGCAAACACACAGAGACAGAAACTGAAACACACTACAAGTGGGGGAAATCCCTCACGCTAGGTTAGCGGCCCTTCTTCTTCAGGGTGTTTACCAAAGTGTACCACGGGTCAGACAACAAAAACAAAGGTACAGACATGGGTGCTTAGCGTCTATCCATAAACGGAACTTCGATGGTGCAGCTAACGTTTTTGTGCACAGCACATTTGACTGGTATAAGCAAGTCTTTAATGACAGGAACGACGAAGAAACAAATTTGTAGAGGGGCAACACTCAGCACAAAGAGCTACAGCAGCATATGGTGTCTGGTGAAATAGGGCAGCCCTCTGGGATTTTTATGACAGTTTCAGCTGCAAATTCAGAACAACATTGTAGCTGCACCGATTTTAACATATGCAGCTGCTTTCATACTGGATATTCTAAGCACATCTACGATTACTTTTCTATTAACTTAATCAGATGGCATTTTGAAGTAGCCCTTAGTCTAAATTACCCTCTACTGATCACAGGACAGTCCAACAAAGACTACACTTTCTCACTATTTGAACGCATGGCCTGTGTATTTATACTAGCGCTACATGCAGACTGAACCGCAACAGAAATGTAATTTAGGCATCATTATAAGCTATTCAAACACCTCCAGCCCAAGGCATTTAAGCGGTTATAGCTCACAATGCATGTCAGATATGAGGATGACAGCCAAATATAGACTCTTAATAAGATGATTCATAATCTCATTAAGACCAGAGGCCTGTGTGCAATCCTGGCAAAATGAGAATTTATGTAGACCTACAGTCAATGGAGAAGAAAATATTTAAGGATGTTTATAGTCACCTGTAGAAGGTCATCACTGAGGACTTCTGTTTTCTCAGCTCTGTACAATGGGGGAGAACAAAATAAATTAGGCTTAATCACAGTAATTTCCATCTAATGTAAGACTAATTAATAATTGAATATTAAAATGAATCACTGCAAGGTAACAGATGAAGGCAAAAGTGAACAAATCATAGCTGTAGCATTGTTTTGTGGACAAAAAAAATAATCACATTAAGCATTGTGAATTTATTAGCAATTGAAAAATGGAGTATTTTTGTCTAGAGTTTGAACCATTGCGGCTCTTCACGGAACTCTCTCTCATACGAAAACTGATGTCCAGCTGGCATTGCTAACTGGGATACATCACCCAGTGCTACTCTGGAACTCCGGTCTCAAGTCCACATATGAATGGGTTCTGTCGTGACATGTTAATTCCCCAACCCCGTTTTCATATATTAGCTTCAATGTTTTTCTAAAATTGTGCACATGTCAACTCATGCCCTTCATGAAGTCTGCCGAGTCGGCAATTGTCCGGCTCGCACACACAAACCATAAGGTGTTTCTGTGCAAGACGTCCAGTAAAAAGAATTACACCTCAGAATGCAAATATTGCAATGCAACGAACACCGAAGTGGTTGGCGGGATTCACAGTTTCTATCGACATTCGGATTTTAAATGGGTTCAGCAGGATACAGTCATGTTGCAATAAAATTAATAATTACAACAAGATGCAGTTGAAATGGATTGTTACCTTTGGTTTAAAAAAATAATTTATTTCTTAGTTGCAAATTATTATTTCCGTTTTTTATTTTTATGGATTATTTAAAATTTAAAAATTTAGGTATTTGTTTAGTCTTCAATTTATGGTTTTTGAATTCAGATTCATAGTCTACTCTAGAACTGAACTTGTGTTTTCCTGGACTCAGACTGGGCTACTTGGCTCCGGTAATGACTCCGTGTGATCTTGGACTCGCTCCCTTATTAAACTCGGTCTTGAATCAACCAAGGAGGACTGGAACACAACACTGTCTGTACTAAGGCTGGGCGATATCATATCGATATTATATGGCGCATGTGCAATAATCACTGCCCTGGTCAAATGACAGACGAGGCATTTGGCCGGACACCAGCTTTTTGGTGCTATACGGACATTAATTTACGCCGATAATTTGGTAAGAAGATTAGTAGTATGGCTTAAATATTGAGATGCGTTTTGTGATATCCAAAAGTTAGTAATCTGTATAAACTTTATGTTTCTTAAATTTGATTAGCGGAGCATCCCCCATAATACTGTTTTGCTTTACTGCGGTGAAGTTGTGGTGAAGAAGAGCAGCCATGACATCTTTTAAAAGAGGAGATCTTGTGGATAAACAACGTAAAAAGACGTTGGCGGTGTGGTAGTACTTTTTGCAGTTCAAAGTCTGACACATTTATTAAACATAAGGATGTGCCGTATTTATACTAATAATGACTTTTGGACGTCATACAGAGCCTCATTAATATTTTAGCCATACTACTAAACTGCTTAAATTGTGGGCGTAAATAAATATCTGTATAGCGCCGAAAAGATGGCACATGGACAAATGTTGCGCCAGTCATCTTTAGTCATAGTGATTATTGCACGTGCGTGATATAATATCGATATGATATCGCGCAGCCCTAGTCTGTGCGTAATATGACAGATGTGAAAAGAAAATTGAGTTTTGCAACAGTGAGTTTTTTCTTGCTGGTTAAATTTAGCTCAGGATGCTACATATATCCTCCTAACAAACTATATCAGAGAGCTTTGTCAAACTTAATTTATAACCTTTGTGGGCAGTACAGCTTTCAGTGATCAGCACCTGTTTAGCCTAGAGACAGCCAAGCCATTTGAAATGTGTAGCTAATATAGGCTAGGCTATTAACATGCAGTTATTAACGCAATTGCTTGGTCACACAGTGAGATTCACAACTTCTCTATTTATATAGCAAGTGAAACTGATAGTATTAACTTAGAGAGGAAACTAAGGGGACTGTGTTTTAGACATCAGTTGACCAGTTCTGAGAGCTTAACCATGTCCATATGAGCCTGGGGAAGCCATTTTTTGCTATTAAGTTGAATCTGACTGCTTTGCCAAAAAAAGAGGAAAATGCAACATTTCCAGCAAGAATGTTCGTGACCATGCAATTGCTGAAGCATAGCCTGAAACACAACCCTAATAATCATCATATTTTTCCTGATTTATGGGACAATACTCAAAGACAGACTGATTTCTCTGCAGCCACTCCAACCCAGGATACTGACATCATTTTAGGCAATAGAGACTAAAAGTAGGAAGACTGGTTTTGAACTTAAAGGCTTCAAAGGTTTCAAACTGAAATCCACTACAACAAAACACAGAAAATTACCAATTAAAAAAAAAAATCCAAACTTATTTCACAAGCTCATTCGTACTGGTTTGGTCATGTTTACCAGAGTGATAGTGACTCCTACACAGCAGGACAGTCTCTCACACACGTACATATTTGCAGGAATGTGGACAGACAGATTCAAGGGTACCTTCAGACTCTAGAAGGAAACCATGGCCCTTTAAGAAGGCCCCTGCAGACAGAAATAACTGACCCCACAGTCCTGTGGGTGTGAGGCCACATTGCCGCTCAGTGGACAGCCGCATCTATGAGGTCAGACAAAAAAAAACAAGACTAACCCTATAGGAACCAAGAGCGGTAGGCAAATCAATGGCTATAGTACATGTTAACAACGAGTTATCATCAAGTTTCTCGTTAAACTGAAGAAATCTGCACCGGAAACGTTTCAATTATTGACTGAGGCTCACGGAGAAAACTGCATGTCTCGTGCACGTGTTTCTGAATGGCACAAATGATTTTCGGAAAGAAGAGGAAGCATGAAAGATGATGATCACCCAGGCTGTCCACGCACAGCTGTTATCGATGTCAACAATGACAAAGTGCGAGGTGCGATTAGAAAATTCCAAAGGTTGGCTATTCGAGCAGCAGCTGAGGAAGTCAATTTGGAATTGCTTTGAACGTTGGCAGCATTGTATGCAGGTGTGTCAACTCAGAAGGGAACAATTTTGAAGGTGATCATAGTTGATTTTCTGAATTTGCTAAATAGAAAGAGTTACAGGCAAAATCTCTTTCTTTGTCAAACCTTGTACACCCGTTGTCGACTTAAAACTACATCAACGCCCTAGCCAACGCTGCCTATATGCAATCCATTCAATGCAATTACTGATATGCAGTTAATGCAAGAGAGTGCTAAGGAACCGAGATATGTCGGTAGGGAACTGAGTGCGGCAGCGCTTAGCGGTCTGCTCCTTGTGACCCATGATAGAGGGAAGCTTTAACAGGCTGGGAGCTCTGGTGACATGGCCCAGTGTGGAAGTTTTAGGAGAATTCAGTCACGTGTACAGAAATAGCCCTGGATTTCACATCCATTTATTTAAAAGGGCAGCACTGACGTGATTGACAAAGCTACATTTTCATTTTCACAAGTGTAAGATATAGCAAGAGGAAGCAGAAGGAGAACTTAACTCAAAGTTTAAGTTTAAAACAACTTTAAAAAATAGCTGAATATTTGTTCAAATAAGGAAACACAGGTTAAATAATGTCATAATCCAGATATGAGTAATACACAATTCACAGCGTCATCATGTAGAAAATTGGTTCTAAACCAATGTACTCAGGCCCGCGTAAAAATACCTGCAGGTCACAACTACTTATTTCACTCATTCATTCGGCCAAACAACTGATGTATTAGCTGCACTAGCTTGTGGTTCACACACCTCTCCAGGGGGAATCATTTTGCAGATTTCTGTTCCATCAGCAGCACATCCCGATTCAGGGAGTAAAGAACCGTTCAAGCACTGTGCTAGCAGAGTCAAACAGGGGAGACAGCCAGGGGTCTGTGCTAGCAGAGTTGTAGAGGGGAGACAGCTAGGGGTCTGTGCTAACAGAGTCATAGAGGGGAGACAGCCAGGAGTCTGTGCTAGCAGAGTCATAGAGGGGAGACAGCCAGGGGTCTGTGCTAGCAGAGTCATAGAGGGGAGACAGCCAGGGGGTCTCCAGCAAAGGCACAAACTTGGGTATGGTCACTAGAGACATGTCCCTACTAATACTGAAGGATTCCAGTCTTGCCTTCTGTTCAGGGAGATGGGGGCTTCATGGCTGGGTTAGTCCCTACAAATACTGAAACCAAACCTACACCTTTGGTCTCCAGAGAAAGGGCTGAGACACTCTGGTCTATGCCAATTTCCCTGCACACTAAAGGACCCTCATAAATTTGGCAGCATTGTGATTGTGTGCAGTAAAAAAAAAAAAAAAAAAAAAAACACTTCCTGTAGATTCTGAGGAGATGATACAACTGAACATGACTGATCGCAGAACTAAGGGCTCTGTTTAATTGTTGACAACCCTGTCCCAGTGAAAGGAAGAAGAAGACAAACCATACCTTTAAATGGTATCAAAACATACTGAGCAACTGTAAATATGGATGTTAGCTAAAAATAACTGAGCACTGGAGTGGATCCCAATTCTGTGGAGCTCGTGTGGGTTTTCCCCCTTAAAGAGATGCAGTTAAGAAAACTGGCATCTCTAAATTTCCCATAGTTAGTGTCAGTATGTGTGTGTGTGTGTGTGTGCCCTGCAATGGACTGGAGATGCCATTCAGGGTGACCCCCCCACAGCCCCCATGTGACCCTGTACTGGAAAGGTTATTAGAAGATGGATGGATGACTATCCCTTACTATCCCTCCATCATTTAAAAAAAAGTGTGTCACACAACACACTAAATATTATCTCTTTGGTTATGGCAAGGGAGATTAGCCTGTTGTACTGTGGGTTGTTGACGTGGCTTTTTCCTGATGGGGAAATCATGTCAAATTCAACACCCGCCCCGAACTGACATGTGCCATAGAATCTCCGATAAACACAGACTGCTGAAAACAGCCAATCCAGAAGACGGCATCGCCTAAGCTACCCTTTACCCAAAATATGACACATTCAGCAAAACCAAAGAATGAAGTTGCCAACAGCTTATGAACTTGAGTCATACCCAAATCCCACAGCCATTCCTAACCGCAAACCATGCGACACTGTCACAATTACAACACCTTGTATATGAAGATGCCCGTGGGGCAGCCAAGACATGGCACAGTGGCAAAGGGTGCCATCGAGATTGTTGGTACATATTGGTACCATTTGTTTTGCCTTATTTGTTCTGAGTGAAAAGCACTGCAGGCTGCATCACCCAGCTATTAATATGCATACAGAAATAACCACAAACCAACAATTTTACAGCTTGAAAGTCTGTAGAGGAATTTCACTACCTGTTTTATTCAAAATACCCTCCTTACAAGGCTGCATGCAGATTAACATCATGCATAGGACAAAGCAATTGCAGGTTAAGGGACTTGCTCAAGGGCCCAACGGAGAAGGACCACTCCAAGCATTCGTGGGATTCAAACCAGCAACCTTCCGATTGCTAGCACAGATCCTTAGCCTCAGGGCCACCACTCCTCCCACAAAGAGGAGGAACATTTAATTTAATTTTTAGTTTAATTTAATGACACTGGGGAAATTTTCTTTTCGCCTACTCCAACTTGCTAATCATGACACAGACATACATACAGGGGTTGGAGAATGGAACACAAACACTGGTCTGTATGTTTGAGGTTTCACGCCTATATATGTGTGGCTGGATGGCCAGTCTTCACTGATTGCATGTTCCATCACTAAGAGCAGAGTATGAAGGTTGAATTAGCAGAGCAATAACAGAGCTGTATATAAAACACTGCAGTCTACACTGCTTAATGGGAGATATATCAAAGTTCAAAAGTGGACAAATTGTTGTGTCTTGCTGGCACATCTGTGACCAGGACAGCACATCTTTTTGCTGTATCGAGAGCCACGGTATCCAGGGTAATGTTGGCATCCATCAGGAATAACTGTGGTGACAAGAGGAAGCTGTCTGAAAGGGACATGTGGGTACTAACCCAGATTGTATCCAAAAAACATAAAACCACAGCTGCTCAACTCACTGCAGAATTAAACGTGCACCTTGACTCTCCTGTTTCTACCAAAAGTGTTCATTGGGAGCTTTACAGGGTCAATATTCATGGTTGGGCTGCTAAAGCCAAACCTTTGGTCACTCATGCCAAGCGTCAGCTTCAGTGGTGCAAACAGTGCAAATCTTGGGTGATGAACACCGTGAAACATGTATTGTTCTCTGATGAGTTCATCTTCACTGTCCTTCCCATATCTGAGAGCGTTACAGTGTGGAGAAACCCCAAAGAGGTTTACCACATGGACTATTGTGTACCCTGAGTGCAGAAAGGAGGTGGATCAATGATGGTTTAGGCTACAATATCATGGCATTCCCTAGGCCCGCTACTTATTCTAGATGGGCATGTCATTGCCAAGGACTACAGAACTATTTTGGAGGACCATGTTCACCCAGCAGTTCAAACATTGTACCCTGAAAGCAGTGCCCTGTATCAGGAAGATAATGCACCAAAACACATAGCTAGACCAGAGACAGAGTGGGTTGATGAGCATGAAAGTGAAGTTGAGCATCTCCCATGATCTGCACGTTCACCAAATCTGAATACAGTAAGCCTTCATGCATTCACGTTTCATGATTCGCGAATTCACAGATCCAACTTATTTGCACCCGTGATTTTTTCGCACATCTGCGTTGCTTTTTATGTACATACTGTACTGTACCTTTATAAGATGCGAATCCCATTTGCAAAGTTTTTTCCCTTTGGAACTGTTATGACCTGCTCGTCCGATCCTCCCATGTGCCACGCCCCCTCATCTACTTTGTGTGTAATCCCTGGGTTATCAGCTGTTTCGAGTTGCTGTCATTAGTTCTGTGTATTTAAGTCTGCGTTTAAGTATGTTTCCCAAGTCTGGTCATTAACGTCATTTTGAGTTTGCTGCCTGTTCCGTTGTCATGCTTGTCTTTACCTTTTGATTAAACCCTGTGTTCCCCGATTCCTTGCATCCTGTCCCTGCTTCCCCGGTCCGTGCCCCGTCAATACGTGATAGGAATGCTAATGGTTAGATAAATATTAGAAAATAGTTAATTTACTATTTTGCAATAGTAAGTACACGTTAATGTAAATTTAACGTACAAAAATTGTACATTTCTTGAAAGGTGCTACTTTCCACAGGCACAGAGGCTTGGCTCATTGAGCCACACACTGCCCCCCCCCCCTCATGACCTTATCAAATCATGGCAGAATTAGCCTTGGGAAGAATAGGTATCTTGCCAAATTTCTGCATTAAACTTCATTGGAATCCAAATTATAATTTTAAGATAAGTGTGTGTAACAAATTCCGTAATCCCAATGACATTTTGAACAAATTAATTCACCCTCTAAATAAACAAATGTCCATCCGTCTTCCATAAGTACAGGGGCACACTGAGTCTACAGCCTATCCAAAGATGCACAGGACACAAGGCAGGGGGCACACAGATTGGGATTCCAGTAATAATTAGACATATATACCAGATCTGTACATTTATGGAAGTAAGAACAGTTGAACATCAATACAAATAACCATCACTACTATTATTTCAATAGTAATAATGATTAATTACCATTTCTATTGTTGTTCTAGGTTGTTGATTCAACCATAAAGCAAAGGCCTACCTTGTCCAGAGCTGATCACTGTACAACAGGGGCCAACAGCTGCTTCCAATCAAACCAGCAATGCTACAACTCTAGTTACTGAATTTAGGAACTCAAGAAAGCCATACATCAACAAATGAGTTTAGTTGCAGAACAAAAAAAAAACCTTCCAGAGCTGTGTGACAGATGTTGAGATGTACGGATGAGCACAAGTCCCTGAAAGGATTCATATGCAACTACACCCTGTAATTTCAAGACAACCATGGCGATGAACGCCAGCCAGGCCCCTTCCCTGAAGGAAAGGGGAATGACATGTTTGTCAATAGAATATGCAGGTAAAAAAAGTCAACAAATACAATAATCAACAATTCAAACCACACATCAACATGCATTACTAAGTACACTCACCTAAAGGATTATTAGGAACACCTGTTCAATTTCTCATTAATGCAATTATCTAATCAACTAATCACAT
>JAODLC010000100.1:16239608-16251197 GCA_026781145.1 Hippopotamyrus pictus
TGGATTTTTACAACATTATTGTTGAAATACACAGTCCTGAAAAAGGGACGTTTCTTTTTTTGCTGAGTATATATTCATTATAACGCTAGAGTAGTTAAGATAAGCATGGATATAAATGGCAAAGAAGGTGACAAAAAATGACCCTCATGACCCCCTCTTCCAGATCTAATCAAACATCCCCCCACACGCCCCAGCCTCTATCTCTAGTCCCCACACAGAAGGCTTGGGCGAGGTCTTGGAACTCTGTGAACTTGGTGAAGTGCTGAGTTGATCACCACCTGGTGGTGATTTGGATGTGACAATTGGGGAAAATGCCAGACAGACCTGGTGAAGTCAAACATATGGTGAGGATGGGCCGGGAGTGTCTGGCAATGCCTCCTATCCAGGAGATCTTATCTTATGTTCTGACAGAGACCGGAGATGGTGAGCCTCAATGGACAATGTTCCATACCTCCTTTGCTGAGGTAGCTGTGTAGAGCTGTGGCTGTACAGTTATTAGCATTGATGTCCCAAACCAATATCAATGATCAGAATCGGAAGAGACAGTCCGCAGTCTCCGACAAAACAAATTTTTATTAACAAAACAGAACATCAAGGAAGAAACAAAACAAAGGGACCACCAGGGGTCAAAGCTGAACAGGTAGGAACACCAGGAACAACAATACCAAGAGAAGGTAGGAATACAGGGTAACTATAGCTAAGAAGCACACAGCAACACAAAGGAACAGCCACAATAAACCATTGAGGAACAGAATAAGAGCAGGTACTTACATACACTGCGAACAAGACTTGACACAGGACAGGTGAGAACCATAACCAAATCAACCACTAAGGGCACCAGGCAACAAGGAATCGATGGAGTAAATTACATTTAACATAAACTAGTAACTAGGAAACATTAACAAAGAGGGCTATCAACACTAGGAGAAATCAAGGAACACTTGTAAAATAGAACATAGACAAGGCACGGGCAGGGTAACCAAAAACAAGATATAACATGAGCATACAGAAACCAGGGGATAAAATAAAACCAAAATATATCATAAAGGTGAGGTAGGCCTCAGGCCAGCTTCAAACTCAGGACAAGAGGAATGTCAGCCTCAAGGACACACACTAGGGGAACACCAAACTAGGGGGACACCAGTGGGAGCAGCTGAGATGAAAGGCAAGGTTGTTGTTTACCAGTCGATTAAAGTTCTAATTCTCATCTGTGGTCACAAACTCTGGGTGGTGATCAAAAAAATGAGACTGTGGATACAAGTGACAGAAATGAGCTTCCTTTGCGGGGTGTCTGGGCTCAGCCTTAGAGATAGGGTGAGAGGGTCAGACATCTGGGAAGGGTTCAAAGTAAAGCCACTGCTCCTCTACATCAAAAGGAGCCAGCTGATGTAGTTCAGGCATCTATTTACTGTAGGATGCCTCCAAGATGCGTCCTGGGGGAGATGACTGGGGCATGTCCAACCGGAATTGAGACCCCTTGGCAGACACAGGACATACTAGAGAGATTATATTTCTCAGCTGACCTGGGAATGACTGGGTATCCCCCTGGAGCAGCTGAATGAGGTGTCTGGGGAGAGGGAGGTCTTGGCATCTCTGCTCAGACTGCTACCTTCCTGACCTGGAGCCAGAAAAACGGTGGAAGATGGATGGATGGATGGATGGATGGAAGAATATAAGCAATATAAATGACATTAAGATATTTAAGACATGGACATGCACAAATAATTATAGTTAACCACCTGACTGGTGAGGAAAATTCTGCAAATCCGTATGTAAGCAGAATGTGCAATAAATGAATAGGTGTAGTTACATATCATTTGGGTAAAAACACATTTATTGGGTTTGACATTTCCGGTTGATCCATTCAGTAGTTCTATGAGTTGCAGAGTTGTGGTGTGAGTGAGGAGTAGGGATTATTTGGGGGGGGGGGGTGACATTTTATTAAATGCTTAAAAACGTAACACAATAAAACAATGAAATACTGTTAATATATTTTGCACAGTTGTTTTTAAAGACCATTTACATTATGCAAAGGATCCCATGGTGTACTGGGTAGGAGGTAGTAAATGGAGGGATGATCATAAACAATCTATAAGCGTAACAGGAACACATGTAAAATAACTGCTCAGTCAGCGCAGTTACTAGTGAAGTGAAGGTCAGACAACTGCAGAGCCAAACGAACTTGGGTGAGGGTGAAGACTGCCGCTACAGAACTGAACAATAACCCCCCACCCCAAAATTGTTTTTCTTTATTTTTTGTAATTACTTGAAGTTTTGTTTTCGTGTTAAATGCATATATAAAAATTGTATCTCAAACCCTCTTCTCTATCCATTGAGACTCTTTGTAAATTTAGGGTCAGACATTTAGGATAAAATGGCTCTTTAATTTAAAAAGGTTGCCGACCTCTGGACTAGGTGGTCAACCTACCCCCCAATAAAATGGTGATCGCCTATGCTGCGTTTGGGTCAGGCCATCCCTGCTTATGAACTGCAACAGGAATGGTGAACTTTAAAGACAACAATGACCCACATGGTATGCTTGTTCTGGACTTTTACTCTTTGGACCTGAATTACCCAACTCTGATAAACTGTGTTGCCGTATTTTCTTCCAGTTCATAGCTTTAAATGAAATTTGACCTGTGCGTTTTTAGATACTGTTATAACTTGCACTTAGGTCTTTATTAGTCTTTATTTTTTTAACTGTACATTCAAAACCGTGATGGCTGACCAAAAATTTTAATGAACCAAACTCTAGATTGACACCCCCAGGTACAACTATAAATATTATAGTAAATATTAAAATATTCTTTACAGTGTAGTAAACACGTTCCACTGATTGCTAATTTCAATTAAATGTGGCCCTATTTAGCCTGTTTCACTTGTGTAACTATTAACCTAGTGATGCTGACAAAAATGATGTGCATCCTTTACTGAAATACAATCATTATAGCCAGCCATTCTGTCTAGACATTATACCGTGGTACACTAGGTATTTCCATACTTAATACCACCCAACCATAGCTGGCCCTCCCTCCCAGTTGTCCCTTATCTGCCTCCCTGAAATCAATATGCCTGTGGTGGGATGTCTACGGTAGCTGCTTCCAGTACCTTGTTCCAATTGGTGAAGTGCATCTTCATGCTGGAAGAGCACTAAAAGCTCACTCAGCAGCAGCTAAAGAAACCTTACGCTTCCTTTCCATGGATGCAGCCTCTCACAGGTGTGTTAGACCACCCCCTTCACACTTTTCCTCTTGTATCGCACCAACGTGTTGGTTCTGATAAGATTGGGCCTACCAGTTATGGGGCATCTGGAGGGTCTCTACAAGCTCTTGTACACCCAGTTGGGCTTTTCTCTTTGACTTGGATCATGGAAGCCACTTCTGATTGGTTCCAGTGCCACTAGCCCACCTCCCCCATGCAAAAGAACCCTCTGCAAAGCCCAAGCTCCTCCTCCACAGCCCCCCCAGATTGTCAGTTCTCATCATTTCATTAAAACCATTGCTGGCTCTGAGGCTACAGGCCCATCAGGGATGGAGAGCCACTGGTGGTTTGTCCTCAGCAACAGACCAGGTGTCCCCACAATGTGATAAAAACCTGTTATTTTGACATCGTGGGGGGAATTTTTTCGGTCTCCACAAGGGGAAACTCAATTTTATAAAAATATGTGACTGCAGCCAAAAAACTAAAACTACCAAAGTCTTGTATTTTGTTTGGTTACTTAAGGTTAGGGCTGGGTAGGGGTTATGGTTGTCATTGTAGGGAAATAAATGGATGGTCCCCACAAAAAAATGAATACAATTATTGGCACCCCTTGTAAAGATGTGAAAAAAGGCTTAGAGAAAATCTACCTTTTGCTGAAGTAATTTCGTAGGACTCCTAAAAAAAGAGAAAAATCCAACCTCTCATTAAAATAAATTTATTGAAAGCAAAAGAAATCCTCCATCAAGAAATATTATTTTCAACAAAAACACAAATGCCATGATTAATACTTTGTACAACCTCCCTTTGCAAAAATAACAGCACTGAGTCTTCTCCTATAACATTTTATAAGGTTGGAGAATACAGAGCAGGGAACCTGAGTCCATTCCTCTTTACAGAATCTCTCCAGATCATCCAGGGTCCTAGGCCCTCTCTTGTGTACTGTTCTCTTCAGCTCAGCCACAGTTTTTTAATGGGGTTCAGGTCTGGGGACTGAGATGGCTATGGCAGAAGCTTGATTCTGCGGTCAGCTCACCATTTTTGTGTTGATTTGGACATGTGCTTAGGATCACTGTCCTGCTGGAAGATCCAATGACGGCCCAGTTTTTGTTTCCTGGCAGGGGCAGGAAATTTTGATGTAAAATGTCCCGGTATTTCATGGAGTCCATAATGCCAACAAGGTTTCCAGGGCCTTTGGAGGAAAAACAGCCCCACAACATCACAAAACCTCCACCATATTTTGCACTTGGGATGAGGTTCTTTTCATTATAGCCATCCTTCTTTTTACACCAAACCCACCTTGAATGTTTACTGCCAAAAAGCTCCATTTTTGTTTCATCAGCCCATTGAATTTGGTTCCAGACAATGTAGTAGTGTTTCACGTTTGTGTTTAACTGACAAAAAAAAAAAAATAAAAAATCGTTTTTTTCTGGCACACCTTCCAAATAATCCGTTCGCATGAAGGGGGCGGCTGATTAGATGGCAACCCCAAGATTTTACTTGCTATTGTAATTCACCAACAGTCATCCTTCAGGAGTTTTTTGCCTCCCTTATGATCCTCCTCACTGTACATAGGGGAAAATAAACTTGGGTCCTCTTCTAGGCAGGTTTCTAACTGTCCAACTTTCTATTATTCTGGGGCGAAGCCAAAGTGGTGGCAGGGGTGGCAATTGCCACCCCCAACAGGGCCCTTGCCACCCCCAGTGCCACCCCGCTGGAAATGGTAAACATTAAAATATACCAATGAGGAGATCGGCAAAGATTTGAAAGGAAAACTCTCATTTCCGAGTGGCCCTGAAGGCATCCCGACGCAGCAGTACCCTGTACGCGCTGCTTACTGACATGTCATTGGCTAAAAGCTCTGGCAGTGGCCCTGAAGGCATCCCGACGCAGCAGTACCCTGTACGCGCTGCTTACTGACATGTCATTGGCTAAAAGCTCTGGCAATGGCACGCGTTCCTACATGATCCAAAACACACCCACAGTATTGATAACAGCAGGAGTTAAGCAGGTATTTATAACATATTACACTGTATTACCTTCCTAATAAGAGGTGGTCACACACTTGCAGTAGGCCTAAATAAAAAATAGCAGCATGAAAGCTTTGTGCACTGTCTGCTCCATGTCTCGTTTGAATTAGCTACTATCCCTGCTCGTGCTGATATAGATTGTCTTTTACGCAGTATCTTTGTACGTATGTATGTTTTAGTGCACATGCTGAATTATAGTGTTGTTTTATTGTTTTAGCAAAGCTAGCCCTTGCTTGAAGTCTGTGTGGTAAGTGTATATGTGGAGAACCAATTATTAGTTTTCTACTGCATGTAAGCAGGCTATGCATGTCATATTAAAGCTGTGAATCAACTTCACTATACTGTAATGAGGGTTTAATTAGCTGCCTAGATTAATTAATTTGATTAATTAGATTAGGCTTGGTCTTTATGATTGGTGTTTAAGATTTTGTAAATGTTTGTTGTGTTTATTCAACAAACATTTACAAACTCATTGTTTATTATGAGTGTGTATGAAAAAAATGTTTTTTTTTGCTTCATTTATCATATTTATATGGACCCCTCTGAGAAACCCTTGCTCACCCTTTGGCCCCTCCTTAAATAAAAGTCTAGCTCCGCCACTGCTATTATTGAAGAAGAAATTGGCATTTTCAAGTGAGTAGCTATTTTTTAATACCCATCCCCTGACTTATGAAGGTCAGCACACTTCTCCCTCATTTGATCTGTGTGTTCTCTTATCTTTCCCATGTTGATGGATGACTAAGGGAATTTGGGTTCTGTGTCATGGGTTCCTGTTCACTCCAATAAACTCAAAGATGTACAATTTACACATGCTTCAGTTACACTGTATTCACTATAATCTCCAGGGGTGCCAATAATCGTGGCACATGTGTTTTTGTTAAAAATAATTATTTATTAATGAAGGATTTGTTTTTCTTTGAATAAATTTATTTCAATAAAAGGTTGTATTTTTCTCATTTTTTTCCAGTATGAGATGAAGCTACTTGACTAAAAGGTACATTTTTTCTAGCCTTGTGGAGGGCACTATATATATCACATATTTATCATATACTGTATATATAATAAAATTATAAAGTCAATATACAGAAATGACATATCATTGATTTATTTCTTATGAATGTTATTAAACATTTGAATTAAAGCATAACTGATGACTACTTTCTTCCAGTAATTTACAACTTGGTTTTGTTTCACATGTATTTTTTATTATTTAATATCCTGACAGCGATAACTCAGAATATGAACTTTGATCATCTCATCTGTACTTCTCAGACATCGCTTGCGACACACAGCTCAGGAACTTGTCCATAGCAACGTGTGTCTCCGGGGTGAAATCTTTCCAGAACATCTTGGACAGGACCACGAGAATGCAGTGAGACAGAATCTGTCGAGAGAGTTTAAAAAAGAGAGGTTTCCTAGTTGAAAATGTCACAGATAATCAAAAAAGGGGTATAGGGACATGTGATCCATCATTAAAATTTGTGGTGCACATTTACTCACCTTGAAGTTGGCGGGATCCACTTTTAACTTGGTAGCGTGCATCTCGGCCAGTTTGCTGAGGCCACTTTCCAGGTCATCAATTTTACTTACGGCAGTGGCAAGGCCCTTCATGATAACCTTGCCATGCTTGCGTATGGGAGCCGAACCAGGTTTCAGATCATCCCAGTGGGCGAAGTATGTCTTTGTCGCAGGGTAGGTGATAAGCATTCTGGAAGATTTAGGTTTAGATAGGGCCTGGGGTTCAGTCTATTAGTGAGTCGGCACAAGCTATTTACTTAATGAACTAATGTTAATTAGTTCATTAAGTACTTAATGTTTGTAATGAAAACATTTTAAGTGGTCAAAGCCGATATTATTTAAAATGAAAAAGCAGACACTAGGTTAAATTCAATTATTTGGTAAATGTATATATTATTATATATTATATTATTACGTATTATTACATTATTAGTACATTATTATGTATTAAGCTTTAATTATTAAATCTAAATCATCTATTATGCAAAGTTTTATTTTATTTTGTTCAGAACAATGATTCTGCATGAGTGGCGTTGCCTCAGGTGCCTGTTATTCGTGAGCTTGGCTCTGGATTACCTGGACACAGCCTCAGAGCCGATGTCATCCGCCTTTTTCGAAGCTTTATCCCAGAAGGCCTTCACTAAAGTTTTGTCTTTAGTAGAGAGACTCATCTTGCTCTTTTTCCTTACTGATACGACGTTGTTGAAGTCTAACTTGGCTTTTCAGAAAGCATAACTGTTTTTATATCAAAAAAAAAAACAGAAGCACTGCCAAGACCCTCCTACTTCAGGACACTAAACTGAACACATTCCAAATTCTGGAACATTCCACGATGGCATTTTACCAGAATGACTAAGCAGAAATTATTGTAAGACCTTGTTGATTTTCCTTCAAATTAAATATTAATTCAGTCAGAATTATTTGTTAATTGCATTATTGGCTTATTTATGTTTATGCAAAAAAGGTAAAATTATAATCGTGTAATTTTTCACCATTTCTCGTTTCTAGAAATTTAATCATACATCAATACATAATTATTATATACTAAAAAATTTGGTTAAGTTAGTATAATAAAGGAATTTGCAAGGACTATAACATATACTATGCAATTACGTATGGTAAATTGATCAGTTGACTAGTTTTATAGGCCTATAACAAAAAGGTACAATTATATCCCGATTCAGTTACCACACAAAACAGAAAATGCAGAATATACAGAAAATGCTTTGATTTACCGTCGATAGTCTTATACATCATAAATAGGCTTAGAGAAAATCTTTAATGTGATTTATTTTAATCAGGGCATTAAAAAATGATTAGCGCTTGCCATTAAAATCGACACTGAACTGCATGTCAATAAGTTCTGGGTGTTTCTCTGGTGTTTGTAATCTAGAAGAAAAGGCTGTTAAGTGAGACGTGCCCCACATCAAGGGTGGAGTTCGGCTGAATACGAAGATAAAAAAGCACATGTTTTTTTTTAAGATAACTAGCAATCCAATGAAACAGAAAAAACGCCGTTTTCAAAGAAACTCGTGTTTCGTATAATATGCATATATCAGAACATTTCATGTTATATATATGCAATATGTTTAGTAAATTTGCAGTAAACTGCACGGACAGGACAACCAACAGCCGGACAATAAAAATGGAAGTATTATATACAATATGTGCAATATTTCACCAAAAATGTGAACAAGAAAAACAAACAAGCAAGCATACATCATTTAACAATCTTATAGAAACATATTGTTTTACAGATGCATTTATGATATTTGTTCATAAAAAAATATTTATCAAAATTAAAAACAACAAAAAAACTAGCATATATGTAAATAATCTGCAGAAATTAGCTCAAAGCACAGTTCAAAAGGTATATATCTAGAAAATGCAAAATTCACCTCGAACAAACATGAACATTTAGCCTTTTTTTCAGTTTTTTTAAATTTTATTTTATTTATTTATTTATTTATCTATCTATTTATTTATTTATTTATTTATTTATTTATTTTTACGAACATGCCAAAAGCATTAAAGTTTCCTGTCCCATCTTACATATACAAACAAAAGAGTTATGGGTATTTTTTCACTATCCCAGTAAATTCAGCTCCATGGATTTTTAAATTGATATGATGTTATATAGCAAACATGCTATATTTAAGTAACATGTCTACCATCACGAATATATACCGCTAAATTATATATATAGGCTATACCGTTTAGCGGGCAAAATTAGAAACATATTAGAACATAATTTAAAACACAATAAAAATTTGCAATTTGTAAAAGTTTAATGTACGCCCATTTTTTATTTATATATTAATATAACAACGTTTTCAAATGATCTTTTGAAACAGGTGTTCTAGAGAAAAATTGATTCCTAAACGATTTCTGATTTTCCTTTTTTGAAATATGCTTTAAACAATTCCTAATATAGGTCTTCTCAAAGATTATAATCTGTAACCGGGCAAAAAATATATCTTGTGGGTCAAACCTATTGGCTATTTTTTTGTAATATTTGTGAAAACCTGTTTCATGCTAAATTAATGCATATATGTAATTTTAAAAAAATGATATTTTGTATGCCTCCCAATCTAAATAATTTTTGATATTGTCCGTGGTTGAAGCCTGCCCACCAGAACTGTTCACCCAATCAGGTATGCCTTTCTGACTTGGGTGGAGTTTTCAAACAATTTAAAAACCAGGGCCGCGCTAGCTGCTGTAGGATTCCTTTACGCCTTCTACGAAGAAAGCTAAGAAACCCACAAACTGCAGTCATGGTTGCCTGGACAGATGCTGAGCGCAACGCCATCACCAGCGTCTTCGCGAAACTTAACCTTGATGTAGTTGGGCCCAACGCTCTGGCCAGGTAAGGAATTGAGAAGAAATTAAGAAATTAAATGTTTCGCACACTAAAATTAAATATAAATTTTATTGTAATCACATGGCATTTATATAATTTGCTTAATTTTGTAAAATAACAATGTAAAAATCTAAATAAAAGGTCATACATGAGCATTAACAGTAACAAAATATACAAAATAAATTTCCATGATGCTTTGATTGAGATGTATTTTACGAAATAGTCATTATTATTATTATTATTACTATTATTATTATTATTATTATTATTATTATTATTATTATTATGCCTATTACAAGTGATAACGAATACTTAATTCTCTGATGTTCTCTGTTCCAATCAGATGCCTTATTGTGTACCCCTGGACCCAGAGGTACTTCAGTAAATTTGGGAATTTGTATAACGCTGAGGCCATCCTTGGAAACCCCATGGTCGCTGCCCACGGAAAGGTTGTGCTTGGCGGGCTGGAGATGGCTTTGAAGAACTTGGATGACATCAAGAAAACCTTCGCCCCACTGAGCGAGCTGCATTCAGAGAAACTGCACGTGGATCCTGACAACTTCAGGGTAATTTAATTGATAATAGTTATTGTGACTTGCGTTTAATACTTAGTTGGGCGTTTTAACTGAGCGGCGTTTTATGCTCTCTTCGCAGCTGCTGGCTGACTGTATCACCATCGTCGTGGCTAGCCAGTTGGGCTCTGCTTTCACTGCTGAGGTTCAGGCAGCGTGGCAGAAGTTCTTGGCTGTTGTTGTGTCCGGCCTCTGCAGGCAGTACCACTAGAGCGAACCTCTACATGCGAAACACTGAGAAACAGCTTCAGTGTGCGCTTCATTGCCAAAACAAATCAATCCTAATGATTTAATAAAAGAGAAACTGAGAAGCATTCCTTGTGCACGTTTTTATCATTTTCACATTTCCACAAGAAGTATACTCGCACTAAACTGGTTTAAATATCTCTATAGATATCTTAATTATATCGTAATTAGTGAGATTAAATAATTTAATTAATAGGCTGTCAAAATATACCATGACATTTCTGCCAACAAACCAAAATTCACGATTCACTTGCTCTTTTAAAAATCGCATTCAAAATTTTAACTACTTATATGTGTCTTCTATTATTAATTGACACAGGTTTTTAAGTACTGTATCAAACAGACACTGATGGTTTAGCCTCAAACACAAGGAGTGAAATGTTACAATTTACACCACAGTCAGATATAGTTGTTAGACAGCCCTCAGTTAAATGTAGCATTATAAATGTAAAAAAAAAAATGATAATAATAAAATTATTCAAAGTTTTTTTTTTTTTCCAACATTTGTGGGTATGTATGCAAGTGCACAATGTTTGTTAATCACAACTAAAATCAAAGATCATAATAAAACAAAACAAAATGTGCAAGTATGCACCAGTTTTAATAATAGTGTGTGTGTGTGTGTGTGTGTGTGTGTATGTGATGTTAGTCACCATCAGAATCACAGTGCTGACAGGCGTATTGAGCTCCCCCTGGTGTACAGGCTTGATGGGCCCACCTTGGACAGTCTATGCCAGGGGTGGGGGACCTGTTCCAAGGAGAGACCTCTCAATCAGCCAATAATAAAACAGGGGTTCTCAATTCCAGTCCTGTGGACCTTCTGTTTAACATTGGCTGATTGAGAGGCCATCCCAAAAACCCGCACCCACACTGGCTCTCCATGGATCAGGGATTCACCCAATTTTCCTTTGACCCTGTAGATGTTCCATATACATAATGTAGATGTTTGCTGGGCTTGAGAAGTGGCATCATAAAACTACATGTAAAAATAACTACCCGTTATGATGGAGCAGGGTGCAGGCAGGAAAAAAAGGAAACAATCCACTGGCAGCTCCAAGAGACATTAGAACATAAGAACATAAGAAATCTACAAATGAGAGGAGGCCATTCGGCCCATCAAGCTCGTTTGGGGAGAACTTAACTAAGAGCTCAGAGTTGTTAAAAT
>JAODLC010000100.1:16295306-16305836 GCA_026781145.1 Hippopotamyrus pictus
TCGTTACCTCGTGTTTTTACCTGATTGTTCCCACCTGTGTCCAGTTGATTCCAGTCTGTCCTGTGTATATCAGTCCATGTCTTCCTGAGTCAGGTGTCGATCATTGTTGATGTTTGTTTGTGTTTGCCTCGTTCCCAAGATTAAATCCTCGTTTTTGCCCTACTTCCCGGCTCTCTCGCTTGCTTGCCTGCTCGCCTGCTCGCCTACCCACGAACATAACACATGCTAACAGATTATTTGGAAGGTATGCCAGAAAAAGCATAATTAACCACAAACGTAAGCACCTGGAGTTTGTGAAACACTACTACAACTTTGACTGGAACCAAATCCAATGGTCTGATGAAAGAAAAATGGAGCTTTTCGGCAATTAACATTCATGGTAGGTTTGATGTAAAAACAAGGATGGCAATAATGAAATTAACTTTATCTCAAATGTAAAATATGGTGGAGGTTCTGTGATGTGCGGCTGTTTTTCCTCCAAAGGCCTCGTTAGGGTACATGGCATTATGGACTCCATGAAATACCAGGACATTTTACATCAAATCAGGGAACAAAAACTGGGCCGTCATTGGATCTTCCAGCTGGACAGTGATTCTAAGTACATGTCCAAATCAACACAAAAATAGTTAGCTGACCACAGAATCAAGCTTCTACCATGGCCATCTCAGTCCCCCGACCTGAACCCCATTAAAAACCTGTGGGCTGAGCTGAAGAGGAGAGTTGGGAGGTTGTACAAAGGGAGGTTTTACAAAGTATTAAAAGCAGAGGTGCCAATAATCGTGGCACATGTGTGTTTGTTGAAAATAATTATTTATTGATGAAAGGTTTGTTTTTCTTTCAATAAATTTATTTTAAGGAAAGGTTGGATTTTTCAAATATTTTCAGTGTGATATGAAAATACATCACCAAAAAGTGGATTTTTACTAACCCTTTTCACAAATCCTTAGAAGGGGTGCCAATAATTCTGGAGAATGCTGTATGGATAAACTGGGTTATTATACTGCTGGTAGCTCTGCCCATTTTCTTGCACCTGTTTCACCAAATGATGCACCTGCAAACATCCTGCTACGTCGGCTTTTAGGCGTTTCTCGATCTTGTATATTAATTACTGTGGACCTCTGACGTAAATTGATCGTACTTGACTCAATAAGGGGTATCTCAACGTTAAACTGTACTTTATCTAGTTTTGGGTTATTTAATCTTAAAATTGAAACAGTTACAAATGGTATAATTTCAATATCGACCTACCTAATGAATTAAGTAATCAGTTGCAAAGGACAAAATTCAAATACTGTATTTCATTGTAACATTTCATTATTGTCGAAACTTGCCATGACCGTGAGAATAACCAAATACAAGCGTAGCAGGCTACCAAGTTGCCTGACTACTGCACTGATGTTTAACCCTCAGTATGCACAGGAGTCTGTTACTCCAGGATGGCAAAGTTCTATCAGGTGTATAAACGGTAAATAGTTCAGAGTTTGATGGTTGCTTTGCAAGTATGTAAATGAACGTTACAACCTGTAAGATACAGGTAGCCAGTGGAGGTGACAGAGGATTGTTATATGATCTGATTTCTTACACTCATGTGTTTTCTGACTGAATATCATTCTAGTGCTTTAAGCTGTAATTAATTTATTGGAAATTAACCCATGAACACACAAATTTAGTACAACTGTATTCATACTATTACCTGAAAGACTTGAATTCTATTGTAACATAATCTGGTATAATTTAATACTAAAATTATAATTCATTATGTCAAAACACAGAAGGTAGGAATAAAAACAACATAGTGCTAAAGCAAAACTAAAAGAAAGAAAATTCTGTGGAAGCAAACAAAGGGTGTTTCTCGGATAGTCCTAATCATTGGCAAAATTCCATCAGTTAATGTTCCTAAGGGGTGGACAAAGCCCTCATATCGAGATCGGATGGGAGCATGTTTTTTTCAAGATAACCAGTTTCTGAATCAGACCTGCATTCTTTCTGTGTTTCTAATAATACTGAGCTATAAATTACATGCATGTAAATTCCCTTGGCATCTAATAGATCTTCGTATTTTTTCCTCTTCTCTATCATAATGGATAAGTATGAAGTATCATGATGAAGTGTGAGGCAACATGTTATAATCGTTAAGTAGTTAAAATGTAAATAAATATGTTTCTTATGTTTCATTTAGTTTCTTCTTCATATAAAAATAATGATACATTTCTGTTATACAAAATGTATCCAAGTATCTTTATCCATCAGAGCTTCTTGTCCAGTTGTGGAACTGCTTTAGGTCTGATAACCTGATCTTATATATGTTGTAAAATAACTGCAGTGATAATTTCCTTTCTTAATTTCAAAAAGCCAAATCATTACTTCTTCTGGTTATTATGAAGCCACTGGATTAAAAATATTTATGAATGCAAATAATCACATTGGGCACTATGAACTGGTCACCCGGTTCAAGGATACAGAGTCTTAGTTTGTACCCTTACATATCAAAATTACAAATGAAATATGCATTGCTTAAATTCAGTCTTCAGTGCCTGGTTTCTCTGATTTAATATAGGACAAGCTTTGTTAATGGGGTAAGAGAACCTTTTTTGTTAGGCAAACAAAAGTGACTTTGTGTTTTAATAGATGTTCAGCTGAACTTACAAAATAAGTTTATAATATATTGTTACATATTCCTTTGCTACAAATTATTACAAAAACATGCATGACATGGAGTCATATTTAAAAGGAAGCATAAATGTAACTACAAATGTAAATATAAAACTGATGGTAATTGCAACACTAAATTATTTAAAACTGTTCCTATCATAATGAAGACATAAAAATCTTATAAGTGTTTTTGTAAAAACTTATTGTTAACTAAAATAATAACTACAGCTTGTCTGGGAATGCTGAAGGTAATGTAAATATCAAAACTATTAAGAATTTGGACTCAGTCAGGCATTTACTTAGTGCAGATGATACATTAAAAACCTTTCTCACTTGTGCAAAAAATATATGAAACAGGATAAAAAAAATTGTCCTGATACTGAAAAGAGAGGATTCATAATTCACAAACAAAACCCTCTGAACTTCAGGAATGATTGGCTCAACTGTTACACTCTGAACCAACAAATAAACACTCGGAGGAGGAGCATCATGACGAGTCATTACCCTGGAACACTATAAAGATGCATATTATCCCACCCAGACATGTATCCTTCACAGAAAACTCTGCCTAAGTACGAGCCAAGATGAGTCTTTCAGCCAAGGAGAAAACTCTTGTCAAAACTTTCTTCAGCAAAGTGTCTGGAAAAGCAGATGATATTGGAAATGAGGCTCTGTCCAGGTAAATCTGCTTTAATCACTAATTTGCAATTTTAAAAATTGAACGTGCAATTTGTAAATTCAGTTGTTGCATTGTAAAATGCTATGTACTGTGTTTTACTCTTCATCTATTAGGATTCTGTCTCATTAACCAATTAATTCTTCTCCAACAGAATGCTGACTGTCTACCCTCAAACCAAGACCTATTTTGCCCACTGGCAAGACCTGAGTCCCGGCTCTGCCCCTGTTAGGAAGCATGGTAAAACCATCATGGCAGGTGTCATGGAGGCGGTGGAGAAAATCGATAACCTCTGTGAGGGTCTTAGGAACCTGAGTCATCTGCATGCGTTTGTGCTGCGAGTGGATCCTTCCAACTTCAAAGTAAGTCCCTGAAAGACTCTGAAATATTTTCATTTAAAATACAGTGTCATGAAACCTAATATGGTTGAACGTGCTCATGCGTCAACTAAGAAATCAAAACACTATGACAGTGCAAAACAATGTTAGCTATGTCTGCAAAAGATGATCTAGAGAGAAGATCAATGACACTGGCTTCTCTTTACAGACTCTGTGCCACTGCCTTCTCGTGGTGCTGTCTATGACATCACCTGAGGACTTCAGCCCTGAGACTCACGTTGCTTTGGACAAATTCTTTGCCAATGTGGTACTGGCCCTGTCTGAGAAGTACCGTTAAATTGTGATCAGATTGCCTAAGTTTGGCTAATGTTGGTTCAACATCAAAATAAAAGATTTACAAAATGAACAATTTGACCTAATGATTGTTTTATTTAAAGGTCCAACTCTAGAGTCAGCCAGTGGTGGCATGCTGACTCAGTGGGTATCCCTATTGCCACATACATCTGGGGTTTCGAATCCCGTAGCTGCAAAGTATGGGTGGTGTTTGCCTGTTCATCCAGTATTATGTGGGTCGCCTCTTGCTTTTATGGACATGCACTTTGGATAACTGGTCTTTGTAAATTGCCTTTTATGTATAACTGCGTATCTTTCCTGCGATATACCAGCATATTGTCCATGTATACCCCAGCCATGTGCCCAATCCTGCCTGGATATCAGGCTCCAGAACCGTTCCACAACCTTGACCAGGAGAGATAAATGGGTTGACTAACCTGCATTCAAATAAATTCACAATTCTCTGGTGCAGCATGTATTAGCAAACAGGATTGTAGTACAAATGGTGGTATTGTGCACACGCTGCCGAAAAGACACTAGAGCAAATATACAAAAATCTTGCATAAAATAAGTAGCCTCTGATGAACTTTTGGCTGTCTTCTTGAAAAAGCCAATTTAGAAGTACAAAGCGGTCCCAAAAAAAAAGATTTTTTAAATTTAATCTCTCAGTCACTGTATTTCAAACACTTATTTCCTGTATACTTTGAAAATTAAAATGCAAACACAGCGGTCCATGGCACAGAGGCTATTTTTTATGAAATTATTTGGTGTATTTTATATAAAAGATATGGTGACATACCCTATATAATGGCTTTAAAGTGGAAATAAATTAAATCTTATTTAATAGTGAAATAATTATTCGATAGTCAACATTCATAATTGGTGGGCAGATGAAGGGATTTTATATCCCTTGTATTTGTTTCATATAACTATTGAAACAGTTTGGTGTTAATAGAACAATATTTCTTCTAAAGCTTCACTTGATATCCTTTCACTAATTTAGCTGAATACCAGGAAGCCAACCTGTAGAATAAGCACTATATTGCTAAAAGTATTGGGACACCCCTCCAAATCATTGAATTCAGTTTTCCAATCACTTCCATAGCCAAGGATGTATAAAATGAAGCACCTAGGCATGCAGACTGCTTCTACAAACATTTGCAAAAGAATGGGTCACTCTCAGGACCTCTGTGAATTCAAGCATGGTACTGTGATAGGATGCCACCTGTGAAATAAGTCATTTGTGAAATTTCCTCACTACTAAATATTCCACAGTCAACTGTTAGTGATATTATAACAAAATGTAAGCAATTGGGAACAACAGCAGCTCAGCCACGAAGTGGTAGGCCACGTAAAATCACAGAGCGGGGACAACGCATGCTGAGGCACACAGTGTGCAGAAGTCGCCAACTGGCTGCAGAGTCAACAGCTACAGACCTCCAAATTTCATGAGGCCTTCAGATTAGCTCAAGATCAGTGTGTAGTGAGCTTCCGTGACATGAACTTCCTGAGCAGCTGCATCCAAGCCTTACATCACCAGGTGCAATTCAAAATATCAGATGCAATGGTGTAAAGCATGCTGCCACTAAAGCAGTGGAGATGTGTTCTCTGGAGTGACGAATCACGCTTCTCTGACCGGCGATCCTATGGACGAGTCTGGGTTTGGCGGTTGTTAGGAGAATGAAACTTGCCTGAATGAATTGTGCCAAGTGTAAAGTTTGGGGGAGGGGGATTATGGTGTGGGGTTGTTTTTCAGGGGTTGGGCTTGGCCCATTACTTCCAGTGAAAGGAACTCTTAATGCTGCAGCATTCAAAGCCATTTTGGACAATTTCATGCTTCCAACTTTGTGGGAACAGTTTGGGGATGGTCCACCCCTGATTCAACATGACTGCGCACCAGTGCATAAGGCAAGGTCCATAAGGATATGGATGAGAAATTCTGGTGTGGAGGAACTTTACTGTTCTGCATAGAGCCCTTTGGGATGAACTAAAATGGAGAATGCAAGCCAGGCCTTCTTGTCCAACGTCAGTGCCTGACCTCACAAATGCTCTCCTGGAAGAATGATCAAAAAATCCCACAGACACACTCCAAAACCTTGTAGACAGCTTTCCCAGATGAGATGAAGCTGTTATAGCTGCAAAGGGTGGGCCAACTCTAGCCTATGTATTAAGAATGGGATGTCATTAATGTTCGTGTGTGTAAAGGCAGGTGTCCCAATACTTTTGGCTATATAATGTATTTTAAGATCTATTATATAATCTAATTATATAATATTTTACTATTTATGTTGCAGGAATTTTTATTTTTTTGTAGTAGTTTGGACTTATTATAAGTAGGTTATTTTAATGCCAATACAATTACAGTCCTTCTAAAGATTTGTTTTGTATACCTCTATACTTATGCATTGAATGCAGCTTCTCATCTTTAATGTAACAAAAGCATTTCAGGTTTTAAAAAATCCACTTTTTATCCCATCTTAATTAATCTGTGGGATGAAGAATTGCAAAGATGCTGTACTTATGCACAAATGAAATGTGTCCTTTAAAAAGATACTGCTAACCACAAAATCACTATGGAAATAAACGTCATCATATATTGTGTGTTTTTCACTGGCAGAAAAAAAATAAATCTTTCATAGCTTTGTTTCTTGTGCTGGTATCTAAATGGTGAAGCTGACAATTTAGGTACATTTCTGGTTTTGATTATCTTGAACAAACACACACCCATCCCATCTAGATATCCAGGCCCTGTCCGCTCTTGAAGGACTCCAGCTGACGCCGTTCCTCCAGAGATTAGGAATATCTGACACATTTTGCCTCAGCAGACTTTTCTGTGAATTTCCAATAAAATATGCTATAAACCATAAAATACAGATGACAGTTTAACCATATAATCATAAATAATATATTAATTTAAATATTGCTTGAAAATATGAATAGGGTGAATATTATGAAAATGGGACACCTGGCAAAATGGGACAGTTAACCTTTGCAGTTACTGTGTGCTTAGTAATACTTTATTTTCTCTTCTATTTAGTGTAGAATGCATGGGCATTAATGTATATAGAATGAATTCAATTTGGGATTAAAGACATTGAGATGATTTTTCCAAAAAGCAAATTTTCAGAATGTGTCCCATTTTAACAATACTTATCCTACAAAGTAATTAGCTTGTGGATCTAATCATAAAAAGAAACATTAATGTATAATAGATATTAAAAGGTGAAACCCATTAAGACCATTTGTGAATGAAAATTCACCGGGAAAGAGCATTTTCAGACAGCAGAAATTCGAAAAGCGTCACTCCTCAGGCTGCATTTCCTTTTTGACAGAGAATTAACGACAGTGGTGAAGCAGGCATTATGTGATGGCTTTACATTGAATATTAAAAGTATTATTAAAAATAAAAATAACTACATCCTCAAGATTGTTGTCTCCATGTTTCCCAGTAAAACTACTCAGTGATTAAAATACGTTTCTTATTTTGAAGATCTACACGGATAAAGATTTATTATTGTTGTTGTTGTCTTTACTTGATATTGATTTCACATTGTACATATACCGCTTTTGCGCGTGTTTCCGTGAAGCCGTGTCCCCGTCGTGTGCGCGCCCGAGAATCAGGCAGCCTGCCGCCTTTAGCGCGTTCACGTGTAGTCCTGTCAGACAGACTCAAGTTCTCAACCACTGAAAGCATTCAGCCAATCGCAACCATTTTACTTTGGGTGGGGTTAGTACCTATATTAAGAGGCTACAGAACTGAGTTAGCCAGCATAGAATTATTAAATACGCAACAAGTTAAACAGCTCTAAAGATCTTTAGAATTGCCAACATGGTTCAGTGGACTGATGCTGAGCGCGCCGCCATCGCTCATATATTCGGAAAAATCGACCGCGATGTAGTTGGACCAAACGCACTTGCCAGGTAACTCAGCTTTTTTGTGTAATTGGCTTACACTATTAACTTAATTCGTATAACACTGATGAATTTACACATGGCCAGTCTTACCAAAATGTCTAATTTACTGGAAATATTTGTTTTTCTAAATGCATCTTATTTTTTCCAGGTGCCTTATCGTGTACCCTTGGACTCGGAGATATTTCGGTGGCTTTGGGAACTTGTACAGCGCCGATGCCATCCTGGCGAACCCCAAGGTCGCTGCCCACGGAAAGGTTGTGCTTGGCGGGCTGGAGAAGGCTTTGAAGAACTTGGATGACATCAAGAAAACCTTCGCCCCCCTGAGCGAGCTGCATTCAGAGAAACTGAACGTGGATCCCGATAACTTCAGAGTGAGTGTGGTTCGTGTACTGAGGCTAAAGTGTAATAAGAAAAGAATCAATGAAATTAATCCTTTATTATGTAAACTGCTCTTCTAAGAGATATTGCAGCGTCTCAAACCATAAATATAATCTTGTCATTTTCTGAGAAATGTTTTGTGTTAATCTTTTCCATATCCGAATTATGTGTCATTTAATAGTTTTAATCAGTTTAATTAATAGTTTAATAGTTGTAGTTTCATTGAAATTAGAGGTGTTTTCCTATTAGCCATAAATATAATTTTTCCATTTGCTGAAAAAAGTATTTCGTATCAATATTTTTCATTTCCCAAACATGACTGTAATTCAGCACTTTGGGTTTCACTTAGATAATTAGAGGTGTTTTCCTATAAGATTCCCAGTATTTTAATGCATTTCTCCTGCTCTCTCTCTCTCTCCACAGCTGCTGGCTGACTGTCTCACCCTTGTCATTGCTGGGCAGATGCGCACTGCGTTCACACCGGAAGTTCAGGCAGCGTGGCAGAAGTTTCTTGCTGTTGTTGTTTCTGCTCTCTGCCGGCAGTATTACTAAATTCTTTTTATGTAAATGGACAAAGAATAAAAAAAACGTTTCCTTTTTAATAAAAGTCAAATGAACAGCAACTGTTGTGAATGTGTGATCGTTCCATTCCCCATAATGACTCCCTGCTGTGCTCACATGCTGAATCAACAGGCAGGAAAGTGGAGCCTGTTTAATTCGTGTTTTATTAGAAAACGCAGGATAAGACCAGCAGCAACATGAGGTAACATTACAAAAGCTCACATTCTCAAAATACATGCCTCACATCTGAGGTTTTATGCCAAGCCTAGGCAAATATTGTCTGTGTGGGGGGGAATCTGAGCTTCACCATGCAAGCAAGAGCCATTTTTAATTATATTTATGTCCTACACTCTGAAACAAATGTTCTTTTTGTAGAGGCTTATTTTTGCATGATGGTATAGAAGTATTGTATTTGCAGTTATTCAAGGAATATGAACACAGAAATCTTTTTTCTTTTCCTTTCCCTTTATAAGTTTGGCGTTCATATGAATCAGTTATTTTTTAATTAAGTGATGTTTGGTTATGAAACTGTACCCTTAACAATGTTAGTCTTATAAATGAGCAGTATGAGCTGACAACAGCAAAAAGAGACAGCTAAGAGAGACTCAGACCAACCCTATGAAAAAATGTCTGGGTCAGGAAATGCATCGGAGCGTTAAGAGACAACTTAAGGTAGAACTTATGAATGACATAGCATTAAGAATGTTTTGGCAAACCGCGCCCAAGTCAGTTTTAAACAATTTAATTAGATGTGCACTATTATGAGAAATTCAGAAGGTATTTAAAGCATCCTTTAAAAAAAAAAAACCTTCTGTAAGTTGTCAGTGAGAGACAGTGAGTCCCCCCCCTTAAAAACCTTCAGTAAGTTGTCAGTGAGAGTCAGTGAGCGTCCCCCCCAGGCTGTATCCTGGGAGAGCGTATGCATCAATCCCTGGAGCTCCAGTGCACTTTTACCCATCAAGGGCATTCTTATTTGGCATATTGCCAAAACCAATTTTGATTTCTGCTATTGTAACCGGCTCGGCTACCCCTCTGCGTTGTGTTGTGTGTAGTGAAATAAACACCAGAGTCAGTCTGCTGGTTCAGTTGTATGCATAAGTAGAAAACATGCAGTTAATTATTCGTTGTACAGTCTTGCCTGCTCCTGCTCGTTCTGCTCAGACCTCCCGCGGACAGAAGCAAAAGTTCACAATACAGCCCAGTGGGCACACCACGTGGAAAAGACAGGTAATTTAGGCGTAAAAGGCAAGTTGAATTCCACGTGGATGTAGACACGTGGAATCTACATGGATATCAGGTGAAAATTGGTGGATCCACCCCTTCACCAAAAATCCACATGGATTACATGTGTTGTGCCCGCTGGGTCTGTTCTATCCCAGTGGGCACAACCCCTGTAATCCATGTGGATATTTGGTGAAGTGGTAGATCCACCAATTTTCGCCTGATGTTAGGCACGTGGAAAGCCTGTTCTAAAATAACGTGGAATCCATGTGGACATTTAGATCTCATTCCACTGAACGTGGAAATCATGTAGAAAATAAGGAACCATTCTACACAGTAAATGTGCCAGTGTTAAGTTAACAATGCATGTAACAAAGCAATCTATATGTGTCCACACCATTCAGTGTTACCTTTAACACTTTTCAGTGTGCAGTGAATGTAATTTTTACAGTGTTA